>OX328102.1:9371193-9988693 GCA_946811185.2 Hippopus hippopus | reverse complement strand
TTTCTTTTTGTTGCTCTTCGCTGTTTTTCCTTTGGCTGTTTTTTTTTTTTTTTTTTTTCTTTACAACCGTTACGATTGACTGTACTCGTTTATGAAGACTAGTTTTATCAAAGTCAAACTCCGTCGGGATTTTCACCGGAATCTGCACAGGAACAGGTGAATCACGCTTACTCTGTTGACATAATGTCTCAATATTTCTGCTCAGCTGTTCAGTGTTTGTGTTTAAAGTTTTTATCTCCTCCAAATGCTTGTTAAAAGTCTTCAGTTCTTCTAAAAACTGAGTCAATACAGAATCTTGTTTTGAATTCAGCTGTCTTACTTCTTCAAAAATGTCGTCCAATATGGTCTTTGGGTTGATGAGTGTTGTATTTATCGCAGTCGTTGGGTTGACGAGTGTTGAATTCATCGCTGTCGATGGGTTGATGAGTGTTGAATTCATTGCTGATGATAAAATATCTCCAGTGTTTTCTTTTGGTAGGAATTCGTCTATGTCGAAACCGTCCAAGTTGAATCCATTTAAGTTGAAATCCATTTTTCCGTTAGCGTTTTATTCGAGAGCTGAGAGTCGAATAATTTATTATTTAGAAAAATATCGTCCGCTTTTATAAGCTGATGGGAGGATTGGCCTACTTTGGTTCAGAATTAACGTTGACCAATCAAAATGTGTAATGATATAACGAACGATTCGATTGGATAACGTTAATTCTATGTCAAAGTAGGTCAATCCTCTCGTCAGAATTAGGATTGACCTACTTTGACTCAGAATTAAGATCGCGTTCCCGGGCGAAAGCACCCTCGATGAAGAGGGGTTTAAACGCTATGTGTTATTAAGTGTAACTCTTTAGAGGTAGAAATACCAAAATTTGAAAAGAATAATCTTTCAGAATTAACGTTTTTTTTTTACCAATCAGAAGCTTCGTTGGTTTAATGTTGACCAATCAGAAGCTTCGTTATATTTCTTTGTGTGCGTAAAAAACTAGAAGGAAAAGATTCGTGTTATGCACAGAAATTTGGACTTAGTCTTTTTTTGATATGGAATACAGTGTGATTTTGAAAGAGAAAACTAGGTCTGTATTGGACTTAGACTTTTTTGAGTATAACTCTTAGAGTATAGCTCTTTGACTGAAAGTCTTTTGCCTGAAAATTGACAATTCGAAAGATCACCCTTTCTTGCTGAATGGTAGCCCTGAAAAGGGCTGTTTTGAGTCTTGTTGTCTGGCAAGGCTATTCATCGACTGTATAAACTACAGGTCTGATCTCTCGCCAGCAATATTCACACCAAACCCCTGGGTCATCGTCTTCATCATAAAATCCCTCATCAGGATTTGGACTGTTGTGCTTTTGTCCAAGATACTGTAGGGGAAATGTACATTTCCCACACTCTATGTCGCATGCTTGAGCACACAAAGGGCAAATAAGTATCTGAACCATAGTGGAACGAATATGATTTGATGTATAAAACATTGACTTTTTATAGTTTTGCTGGATGGATTGACCTACTTTTGACTCAGAATTAATGTTGTCCAATCAAAAAGCTCGTTATATCTTTAGTTTTATTGGAGAGATGGGTTTTTCTTACTCAAAACTTACTGCTGGACTTAGTCAGAGGAACGATTTTGTTCTTTGGGGGAAAGATTTAGCTAGAGAGTTGATGCAAAGGACCTCTTTTTTGACTGTAACTCTTTGACTGAAAGTCTTAGAGAAAATTGACAAATCTGAGGAAAGATAGATCTTTTCTTGGTGTTGGGTAGCCCTGAAAAGGGCTGTTTTTTAAGAAATCAACTCAAAAATATTCAGGGTTGGACCTATTCGTCGAAAAACTCCCGGTGAAGTTCATCCATCTGCTCACGCTTACAGCGAGTATAGTCTCTGTACATATCGAGTGTTTCTTCAATAACCCATAATTTTATCCCAAAGTAACAGCAGTACAATCTGTTATTTGTACGTTCTGACATCTTATATGCTTTCTCTACCACATCTTGACGATGTTCTAGCAAGTCGATCTGTTTGTAGGCTTCCATAAATTCTCGTTTGGCAACATTCATTTTGCGTTGTATCTTGCGTTCACTCGAAGTCAGTTTTCTTGTAAACATGATGATTCGATTTGGTTATCTAGTTGATAATAATTTTTACAATTGGGGACCCTGACTTTATATATTCTTGCATAGGGATTGACCTACTTTGACTTAGAATTAACGTTGGCGAATCAAAATGTGTAATGATATAACGAACGAATCGATTGGACAACGTTAATTCTAAGTCAAAGTAGGTCAATCCTCTCTTCAGAACTAGGATTGACCTACTTTGACTCAGAATTAAGAGCGCGTTCCCGGGCGAAAGCACCCTCGATAAAGCGGGTTTAAACGCTATGTGTTATTAAGTGTAACTCATAGAGGTAGAAATGTCAAAAATAGGCTTTTTTTGGAGTATAACTCTTAGAGTGTATCTCTTTGACTGAAAGTCTTTTGACTGAAAATTGACAATTCGAAAAGAAAGATCTTTTCGTGGTGTTGGGTAGCCCTGAAAAGGGCTGTTTTGAAGAAAATCAAGTTGAATAATTATTCAGAATCAGACGAATCGTTGAACAGCTCTCGGTGAAGTTCGATAATCTGGTCAGCTTTGGAAAAGGCATATTCATAAAACATTTCAAGTGTCCCTTCAATAACTGTAAGCTTCATTCGAAGGTTATAGCGGAACGCTCTGTTGTTTGTACGTTCTGCCATCTTGTACCGTTTCTTCACCTGGTCTGAACGTTGCTCCAGCAAGACGATCTGATTAAAGGCTTTTCTAAAACGTCGTTTAGCATCATTTAAAGTGAAACGTTTGTCAAGAGTTCTTATTCTTGAAGGCATGTTGATGATTTGGTTATCTACTTGATAATAATTTTTTACAATTGAGTCCGGACTTTATATATTCTTGCATAGGGATTGACCTACTTTGACATAGAATTAACGTTAACCAATCAAAATGTGTAATGATATAACGAACGATTCAACTGGGTAACGTTAATTCTATACCAAAATAGGTCAATTCTCCAATCAGTCCTAGTTTTGATTCAGAATTAATGTTTTTTTGATCAATCAGAAGATTCGTTGGTTTAACGTTGGTCAATCAGAACGTTCGTTACATTTTTTTTTTTATCCAAAAAACAATTGATAAATCTGAAATGATAGAAGATAGGATTTACGCTTTTGACTTTTTTTTGGTATGGAAAACAGTGTGATTTTTTGTTACCCACACTGTCTCTGGTCAAGAGGGTTGGGAATAGACTTTTTTGTCTGGTTAGAGTAAAAATTTGCAGTGGGACTGTGGACTTAGGCTTTTTTGGAGTATAACTCTTAGAGTGTAACTCTTAGAGTGTAACTCTTTGACTGAAAGTCTTTTGACTGAAAATTGACAAATTTGAAAAGAAAGATCTTTTCGTGGTGTTGGTTAGCCCTGAAAAGGGTTGTTTTTCGAGTATTCATCTATAAAGACTACTGCTCTTCTAAACGATTTACTGGGATGATTTCACATCCACAGTATTCACAGCATACTGCCGAGCTTTCATCATCGTCATAAAATCCCTCATCAGGATCAGGACAGTTATGCTTCTGGCCAAGGTAGTCCAGAATAGCAAGACATTTTCCGCATTCTATATAGCATCTGGTACCGCACATCGGACAGAGAAGTATCTGTACCATGATGGAACGATAATGATTTGATGTATAAAACATTGGAATTTTATAGCTTGCAGGGTGGATTGACCTACTTCTACATAGAATTAACGTCGCCCAATCGAATCGTTCGTTATATCATTACACATTTTGATTGGATAACGTTAATTCTGAGATTGGTCAACGTTAATTCTGAGTCAAAGTAGGTCAATCCTCCCGTCAACGTATAAAAACGAACTTTTTTTATGATCGGATTATTTTTCATTTCACAATGAAAGACAATAAAACATTTAGCAAGTGTTTTGGAAGGAGAAAGGGCGAAATGATGAAGAGAGAGATGGAGGAGAAGCTAGATCGGGAGAAAAGAGAAAAAGAAGCAAGAAGAGAAGAGGCGGCGAAGATGAAAACTCTCTGCGAGTTTTTAAAGAGGCAAGGGCTTGAGTTTTCGCCCGACTTCATGTCACTGGTATGGAATTAATTTTAACCATCCAGTGAATGGAGAAAAAACAGCCCTTTTCAGGGCTACCATTCCCCAAGAAAGAGCTTTTCTTTTGAATTGTCAATTTTTTCTCTCAAAAGACTTGCAGTCCAAAGACTTACAGTCAAAAGACTTACAGTCAGAAGAAAAAAAGTCAAGCCCAGAATTATTTCATGTTTTTTTATTCAATCATTTTGTACAATGAAACAAGACATCAACTGTGAAAAAACAATGGAATGAAAAAACAATATCTGTGCAAAAAAACAATTTAGCATAAAAACATTTCGTACAATATAACATTTCATACAATATAACATTTTACAATGCAAATTCACAATGCAAATTCACAAATGCCCCGAGTTTTCCATTTGTCTTCATGTTCCATAATAACTGTATGCAATTGCTCATTACCCAAATACAATTGATATTCACTGTCCATCTCTCTGAATTCACGTATTCCTCTAAATGGAAAAACATGTTTTGTAACGCCTTTTGTTGAAAGGTATGAATATACACTTTCTTCTGTAACATCTCTATCAAATAAAATATAGCCTTCCAAGGTATCCACTATTTCCTCATCGTTTTGAATAAATCCTCTTTTGTAGCGTACGTAAAAGTTAAATAAAACTGATTTCATTTTCAGAACGTTCAGAAAGCTTTCTTCTGTTCTTCCTATGATAATAAAGCACCAGCGACTTGTGGATCGGATTTGTTTACCGATAGCACAGTCTTTCCACCAACAAGATGCTAAATAAGCTTTGAGAACGAAATCTAAAGCCGAATCGTCTACCATCATAGCAATAAAGTTGTGTATAGCATACAACTTGCAGGACGGATCTCCTTTTGCAAAACCTTTGTGCAATTTATCTATCCAAAGTTTCACACAGCCGAATTTAATGTGAAGTTGCGTTTGTTCATCGAGTGTATGCTGTTAAATGAATTCTCCATAAATCTTTTCACGTAGTTCTATTGGTAAAGGCAGCATAATTTTTTCAGTGATATTATTTTACGTCTTACTCGGACCGTTCAGTTCAAAACAATGTAACATGGAATTATCTTCTCAACGTTTTATAGCCATAGGGTACAGTGTCAGTATCATTTACAATAACTCTCTTGGTGTATACAGAACGAAACGTTTTTGTTTGCGGTTCACTGGTGACCGTTCTATCTCTATGCCTTTTGATTCTACAATCATATTCAATTTTGATTTCTGTAGTGCGACTCAAAGCACATTTTGAATATGTATCGAAATTCACCACCTGACTTGTGTTGTAATCCAAAGTAATTCCCTTCACTTTACATTTGCTTTTCACTTTTCCATCTTTTGTTTTCATTTTGTAAGCATAATTCTTTGGTCCTAGTCCTCTGAAATGATTGATTTTACAATCAGGCTCTTCATCAGTCCATTTCCCAAGTCTGCTGTTAATAATGGGAGGGTTCCATAATTCAGGATCATGAATGTACATGCAACTATCTGTATCGAAATACAGAACTCTATCCTTTAACTTTCAAGAACGCTGTACAATTCCAGCCTTGCATAAGCTGTTACGTAGGCTCCTACAATAACATTGGCTGTAGCGTGAGTATCAATATGTTCCAACTTTGATTTGTAGTTGACCAAGATGGATGGACAGTCATCGTCAAAGATTTCTACATGCTTCACAATGAAATTTGGATTGGTGACCAATTCAAAATACTTAGACGGATCGTTGATGTATTCCGTCTGGGTCATTTTTTCACGCTGGGCTAATTTTCCCCGAAGACAGTTCAACATAATCTTAGCAAAGGATCTTCTCCCAGGATTTTTTTGAATACAACTTGGATCAAGACGAATACCTTCTGCCTCCTCATATTCACGAATAAACTGTTCTTTTTCTGAATCTGATTGACACCAACTGGGATATCTGCTAGCTTCTTGCTTAATTTTCAAGAAATTATCCACATAGCCTTTAAAGAACTGATCCGACACAGAATCGAATTGCCAAATTTCATACATATGCAATAGCCGATATCCACAGTCAAGAGCTTTGAACAGTTCAAAAGTAACCCAAGTTCCTACCAAAGCCCTCTCTTCTTTGTTATGTCTACAAATGTTCGAATTTTCTTCTGCGCATTTCATACAGAGTGGAAACATCATTTTGTTGTAACAGTGAACTGGGAGAACGGGATGAAACAAATCATCTGGAGGTAAAACTTTGCATTTAATTATTCCTTCATACTGACGAATATTCTTCACGTCAATATTCTCAGCAGTTAAGATTTTTGGTTGACCTACAGGATAAGATTTGTGTTTGCAAACATAAGGGTACAGAGAACAAATATCAATGTATTTGATTTCCTTTTTACTTTTTTCCTTGACATCATAGACAATTTTTATTGCATTACACCTTCCTCCAGACAACCCCTCCCTTGGATCGATGGGATCCCAATTTGGATACAGGTTTTCAATGAGTTTTTTGTACTCTTTATTCTTCTTCATCTTAGCATCGAATTCATGTTCCCATATGAACTCTACGTTATATCCCATTTTTTGGATAGCTCCTAAACGTTCAAAAGTACGTTCGTACAATTCAGACATTGATCTTCCATTGATGGGATTGATCTGTTTTCGATCTGTATAACATACGGGACAGCCATGAAACAAATCCCCAAGGAATTCGTAGACAGTGTTTGATTGACGGTGAAATCCGTCTACACTGTATCTCTCGATTTGAACTTCACCACCATTTTTTGCATGGCGAATATTGATTCCTTTTTCCATAGCTACGCTCTGGATCCAGCGTATTGCTTTCATCGAAAAGCGACGTCTGGATGAATCTTTTCTTGAAATGATAGCTATTTGATTTTCAGGCAAATATTTGTTTCGCCAAACCTTGTTACACGCATCGGCAATGGTAACCGCCTCTAGAAATGGGCAAATACCACCCTGTTCAATAAACACTTTTCTGAATTCACCACAACCTCGTCTTAGGATATCAACATCTGACCTACAGTACATTTCCATCTCTTTTTGAAAATTGAATTTCTCAGCCCTTTGAACTTTATCATTATACCAGACTATGAAATTTGACCTGGCCTCTTCAGACATTGAATCGGGCTTGTAATAAGACATGTCCAAGTAGGGACCAATGTAACCCCAGAATTCATCTGTATTTGCCCAGTGAGGGAAGTAACCTTTTTTCATTTCTTGAAGACCAAATGTGGCTGGAAATTTTGCCAAACCAAAGTTCATGAAATTAAAAGAATCGATCAAACGCACTCCATTCAGTTCTAACTTCATAATGTTATTGCCATTCATGATCAAATTTGGAAGTTTTAACCCAATTTTGATAACATAGTCAAGAATAAACTGTCCGTCATAGCCTTTGAAATTATGTGCAATAGCCGTGACTCCTTTATGATGGTCTGAAAAGAGCCAGTTGCAAAATTGACTCAAAGTTTCCTCACCTTGAAAAATAACTTCTCTTCCTTCTTCAAATTCACTGCATGTGGAACAATGAAAATCAAGTGGTTTATCGATACATTCATCACATGCTCTGTGCGCAATACAGTAATTCGGGATATGTATCCCTGTGTCTTGTTTGCATTCAAAATCAAAGAAAATGAACAATGGTTTTTTGACTACAGAAGAACTCGTCTTGTCATCGGTGTTTGTCTTACTTTGGTAAGGCTGAATATAACATCGATGAGAAAAGTCAACAATTTTCTTGCAGATATGACACTTTTTCTTTCCATGACAGATATGATTTTTCTTTCTGAGATGATATTGTTGACCACATTTTAAACAGAGTTTTACTAATTCACAAATGGATTTCTTTTCTTTACCTTGAACAATTCTATGATTTGCCAAACATGCAGCACTGAAAAATCGTCTATGACACCCACTGCAAACATATTCTTTTGATTCTGATACACATTTTCTTTTGCGAAAACAACCTTTACAGATATTTGAACATGTATGACTTTCCCGTGACGAGTATCCCACATCACAGAACTCACAATAAATTGCACAACTAAGAAAACCTGCAATGGATTTGATGTAATCATAGTGGTTTTGATGAAAGTACAAATGTATGATTTTACTATCGTCTTTCACTTCTGGGTGTTCAAATACTTTTTCCACTTTTGAATGCTGTTGATGAACTTTAATGACATAGCCCTTTTCATACAAGAAAGATTGGATTTTTTTGTATTCGTCATTTCCTACAGACCGGGTTGGCGAAATTCCAGCTTCATTCAACAGTTTCTCAGCTTCAGTCGTTTGAAGTATTCTATCTGATTTTCTGATGCATGACCATCTTCTATCCCATGCTTTGGTGTTTTCACGTTCACTGTAGCAAATGCCCACCACAACTGCTCTTGCAAAACATAGGTGATCATGATTGTTAATTTGAATAATTGATTTTTTCTTCCGGGAAAAAACCTTTGAATCCAATTCTGATGATCTTTTTCTCCCGTTACCACTTGGAGGTATTGTATGTGTAATGTCAATTGTCATGAATCCATCGTTCAAGACGAAATCTGTATTCGATTGTAAAACTCGTTCAATCTCATTTAACATAGTTTCGCCTTTCAGCTGTTCTGTAGGTAGAAAGGGAATATGAATCCCTATTTTCAATGAAGGATGGTTGATACTAATTCTAATCATATCCGTCGGCTCAGCATTTAACTTTTGAATGATTTGATGGGTAACTTCATCAAATAATCCGATCAGTTGATGGGGTGGTAATTGTTCAAATTTCTTAAAAGACGCCATCAACAGATGTGATTCTGTTCTAAATTTTCTCGATTTCTTTTTTCCCTTCTCCGTTAAGTCATACAGACTTTTCATGTCTAAAGTAGTGTTGTTACTTTCTTCTTTTCGGTCCTCAATCAATTTTTTCGAGGAGATATCATCTTTCCTTTCACTTTTTATGATCGTTTTTTTCTTAGGTGTTTCATCTTCACTTTTCACGTTTATTTTTTTCGAGGAGATATTATCTTCACTTCTTATGATCGTTTTTTTCTTAGGTGTTTCATCTTCACTTTTCACGTTCATTTTTTTCTTGGGTGAAGAGAAATCGTCTTCACTGTCACTTTCTTCTTTTTTCAATTTTTTTTTTTTTTTTTTGGTGGTGAAAATGACTCATCGTCACTTTCTACGATCATTTTTACAGGTTTTTTCTTGGGTGTTTCATCTTTACTGTCACTTTTCACGTTCATTTTTTTCTTAGGTGTTTTATCTTCACTGTCACTTTCTACGATTATTTTTACAGGTTTTTTCTTAGGTGTTTCATCTTTACTTTCACTTTTCACGTTCATTTTTTTCTTAGATGTTTTATCTTCATTGTCACTTTCTACGATCATTTTTACAGGTTTTTTCTTGGGTGAAGAGAAATCGTCTTCACTGTCACTTTCTTCTTTTTTCATTTTTTTTTTTTTTTTGGTGGTGAAAATGACTCATTGTCACTTTCACTGTCTGAATAGGGTGCTATTCTTTTTCTTTTAGCCATCGTTTATGTCTGAATGTAAGACAATGATATGGTAAGTCAGAAAACTCGGCATTTTATAGAGCCTTTCAGCTCAATAGTGTATAAATAGAGACGATAGCTACGAAATCTATATCATTCCTCTGATCGACTTCAGACAGTACAGTTGATAAAAAATAATGAGCGAGTTTAAGCTACAAAATACATCACTGATAGGAAAGATGATGTATCTGTACTTTAACCCATACACCCACGATTACGAGATCGGTAATGTTCCATTAAAGTATCAAGTTCAACATATCGGGAACTACGTGGGATCATTTTTATCCCATCAACATGTAACAGAAAAAGACGTTTACCGTATTACCAGATACAGAGTTTTGGATCAAGCAACGATCAAAAAACGATATGAACCGGATGGAAAGAGAAAAGATATTTGTTTTACATGCAACAAACCAGGACACTGGGCCAGAAATTGTCCAGAAAAAGAAAAGCAGACAGAAACAGTCGTTTTTGTCTATGTGAACCCCCGCAGTCACGATATCAAAATTTCACCAACAATGGGATTTTGTGGTGAATTTCAGAACATGAAATTCGTTGGTGTTCTAAAATCATTCTGTAACGAAAATAAATGGAAAACAAGCTCACTACAGACTACAAGATCATCGACTGAAAATCAGATCGAAAATATGCAGATCGACAACACGACTATCAGCGATACAGAGATCTGTAAAATAACAGAACAGATAGAGAAAAAAATATCTACAAACGATAATCTAAGAAAACAACCAACTTTGGAACTAAAAAACAATGAACTTTCTTCAGAGGAGACTCCTTCACCAAAATAGGAGAAAAAGCAAAACAACGAAAAAAGAGAAAGCGAAAAAAAAAAAGAAGTGTTTTTTTTGCAAATCAAAAAAAAAACATGGGGATAAAATCTGTCCAGATACGATATTAAAAAAATAATGAAAGGGGAAGAAAACGAAAGAGTGAATGTGAATCTGACATTCCAAAGAAAAAAAGAAAAACACACTGAAAAAAGTTTCAACAAAAAAAAGTGATAGTTGAAAAAACTGTTGCAAAATATTGTTTTAAGTTTTTTTAAAAAAAAATGTTTTAACAAAAAAAAGGTTGACTTGTTTAAATGTTTTCATTCCAACGTTTTTGAACAGATATTGTTTTTTCATTCCAATGTTTTTTTCACAGTTCATGTCTTGTTTCATTGTACAAAATTGTTTGAATAAAAAACATATGAAATAATTCTGGGCTTGACTTTTTTTCTTCTGACTGTAAGTCTTTTGACTGTAAGTCTTTGACTGTAAGCCTTTTGAGAGAAAAAATTGACAATTCGAAAGAAAAGCTCTTTCTTGGGGAATGGTAGCCCTGAAAAGGGCTGTTTTTTCTCAATTCACTGGCTGGATAAATTAATTCCATACCAGTGAAGGATACAGCTTCATCAGCTTCTTTTGCCATCCACGATGCTCGGTGGGTGGCATGAAATCACTCAGGTCGGGGTAAATATTCCCCATCTTCACCTTTGGCGTACGAGTATAAAACTCGTACCCCCGCCTCTCGAAAAAAGCACACAGTGCTTTGAACTTTAGTCTCTTTCTTTCTTCTTCTCTTTTCTTCTCCATCTCTATCTTCTCCTCCATCTCTTTCTTTTTCCCCTCCTCAACCTTCGGCTTTCCAAATAACCCACAGAAAAAGCTGCTGCCTTTCATTGTGAAATA
The DNA here is from genome assembly GCA_946811185.2 of Hippopus hippopus. Taxonomy (NCBI): domain Eukaryota; kingdom Metazoa; phylum Mollusca; class Bivalvia; order Cardiida; family Cardiidae; genus Hippopus; species Hippopus hippopus. Next base: position 9,977,358 of record OX328102.1, on the reverse strand, counting down.
ACCCGGTAATAAAAAAGTTCGTTTTTCATACGTTTGCAGGGGGATTGACCTACTTTGACTCAGAATTAACGTTTGTCCAATCGAATCGTCCGTTATATCATTACACATTTTGATTGGTCAACGTTAACCCAACTGCATTTTCCTCTATACAAAACACTATTCTCAGTGATCATAGTTAAAATACTTTGTAGTCACTATTTTATAGCTCTGTAGACTATAAAAGACAATCGCAAAACACATTCATTCGGAACTCAGCTGCTGTAGAGTTAAAATCAAATCAGTACAATGTTTGGACTGACAATTTTACTTACATTGCTGTACTGGATAGAAGAAAGAGAACGCCTTAGACGTATAAGGCGTGAAGTTGAGCATCTATTCCAAATGCTAAATGCGATGGAAAAAAGGGAAAAAAGGAGAGGAGGATAAAAAAAAAAGTGAACCTGTACAAACAGCCCTTTTCAGGGCTACCCAACACCACGAAAAGATCTATCTTTCCTCAAATTTTGTCAATTTTCAGTCAAAAGACTTTCAGTCAAAGAGTTACACTCTAAGAGTTACACTCTAAGAGTTACACTCAAAAAAGCCTTCTAATTTTCACTTTTTTGTCTAGGTCGATTGAATACTTTTCTACTTCATTCAAAATAGATCTGTTCTAAAGAGAATTTTCCACATATGTATGCATTAAGCTTTTTTTTCCCAGAGCTTTGCTCAGGATGCTTTCTACCAGGTTCGCGCTCTTAATTCTAAGTCAAAGTAGGTCAATCCCCCTGTAAATGTATAAAAGTCGTCGATTTTTCCAAATAATAAATCATTCGACACTCAGCTCTCGAATAGCACAGTTAAGTGTTAACGAAAAAATGGACCAAATTAATCATCGACTTATTGAAGCTCTCCGAGTCTTTCTGATTGGTGGTGATCAAGTACTGATACTAAAGAACAGGATTGAAGAGAATAGAATACAACTAGAACAAATATCACGCACATACGTAGATCTTGGTGAGAAAATAGTCGAACTAGTTCTAGAGACAACACCTGACGTTATCTTGGTTGATGTGGAACTCGGGAGACGGATTACTTTTAATAATGGAGCAATGACAATTACGAAAAGAGTCGGAGCATGTCCAATCTGCCATGCAAATTTTAGATGTTGTCATTAAAAGCTGGAAAACATTCCAACACAGAAAAACAGCCCTATTCAGGGCTAACCCAACACCACGAAAAGATCTTTCTTTTCAAATTGTCAATTTTCAGTCAAAAGACTTTCAGTCAATGAGTTACACTCTAAGAGTTATACTCAAAAAAGCCCAAGTCCACAGTCCCACTGCAAATTTTTTACTCTAACCAGACAAAAAAAGTCTATTCCCAACCCTTTTTGACCAGAGACAGTGTGGACATTAAATTCACACTGTATTCCATATCAAAAAAAAAAAGACTAAGTCCAAACTCCTGTGCATAACACGAATCTTCTCCTTCTAGTTTTTTACGCACACAAAGAAATATAACGAAGCTTCTGATTGGTCAACATTAAGCCAACGAAGCTTTTGATTGGTCAAAAAACGTTAATTCTGAAAGATTATTCTTTTCAAATTTTTTACCATTTCTACCTCTAAAGAGTTACACTTAATAACATATAGCGTTTAAACCCCTCTTCATCGAGGGTGCTTTCGCCCGGGAACGCGCTCTTAATTCTGAATCAAAGTAGGTCAATCCTAGTTCTGACGAGAGGATTGACCTATTTTGACATAGAATTAACGGTGTCCAATTGATTCGTTCGTTATATCATTACACATTTTGATTGGTCACCGTTAATTCTATGTCAAAGTAGGTCAATCCTCCCACCAGCTTATAAAAGCCGACGATTTTTCACTATTCATTTGAACGATGGAAGATCTTTGGAAGTCAGTTCACAATTTAATGAGAGCGGTATCCACCCTCTCATTGAAATTAGAGAGAGTTAACAACCAGCTCAATCAGTTGATGGCAGAGGAAGAAAGGCTACCATCACCAGCTAACAAAGAAGAGAAGGAGTTTGTCATCCCAGTGACAGAATGCTGGGATGACGACAATGAGCCGGCGTTTTCTCTCCAGTTTGATCTGGACGAGCAACAGATAAAGAGGCTAAGGAGGCGGACAGCAAGCAGCTGTCCAGCCTGCAAAAAAGTTGGAGGTTGTGCCTAAAAAACACAACCTCCACAAACAGCCCTTTTCAGGGCTACCATTCCACACGAAAGAGTGATCTTTCAAATTGTCAATTTTCAAGACTTTCAGTCAGTACAACCCACTCAGGGTAAGCAGAATGGAGCACTCAGGGTAAGTCAGATAGGGACTGGCCAATCTCTGCAATATGTACAGTCTAAGATCAACCGGAAATGGTCTTTGCCCTGTAACCATGACGTCACATGACTTTTCCTAAGCCACACCCATCTTTCCCCCCCTCTCAGGGTAAGGAGAGTAGGCACCTGAAGGTGACGTCAGCCGGAAGTGACGTCACATGCCCTATTCTGCTACCCCCGCTGCCCCATTTACTGTCAGGGTAGCAGAATGGGCCACTCAGGGGTAGTCACTTGGGGCAACCGGAAGTGACGTCATAGTGCCAAAGTCACGTGTCAAAATGGCGGACTTTTGGCGTTATCTACTTGCGGTTTGTCTCCAAAAGTGCCCCATTTGCTATCCCAGTGCCCCATTTTACTGTCAGGATAGCAGAATGGGGCACTCAGGGGTAGTCACTTGGGGCAAAAGCGCCTATTTTGCCCCAAGTGACTACCCTATACTACTGACGACACATTTGATAGGGCTAAATTGATGGAATTTGTCTGTGAAAAATTAGAATACATTGTGGGAAAAGGGAAAAATGATAGTAACAAGAAATTTCTCCTTTTCCCATAATAATTTCAAGACCGTCATACTTCAGGTGTTTTTTTTAACTCGACATTGTTTGATATTTAGCGTTAACCATTTACCAAACAATATCGAGTTTTGACGACCCTGAGAAAGGAGGCTTTTGAAAACATTGTGGGAAAAAGGAGAAAATGCTGGTAACCAGCATTTTCTCCTTTTCCCCACAATGTTTTCTACCATATCATAGACAAACCCCATCACTTGAGCCACATTCAGTTTTTCGTCTGCAAATGCTTTCAAGTTGAACAATTCAGAAATTTTGTCGGCTGGTAAACTGTTAACTCTTTACTAGACGACAAAAATGTAGGCTTGTCCGAATTGGAAGCATTTGCAGACGACAATTTACATGTGGCTAAAACGATGGGATTTTTTCAGGATAGAAAATATTGTGGGAAAAGGAGAAAATGCTGGTTACCAGCTTTTTCTCCTTTTTCCCACAGTGTTTTTAATAGGCTTCTTTCTCAGGGTCGTTAAAACTCGGTATTGTGTTGTAAATGATTAAACCTTCATATGTCTTGCAGTGTGTATCAACTGCTTACAAAGTATGATTTTCACTTTTTATTATTCTTGACCTAACTCTTTGCAAAACAACAAAATTTTGGACCCGACCAAATTGAAAGCATTTGCAGACGACAAATTAAATGTACCTGAAATGACGATTTCTGTCTGTGACAGGGTAAAAAACTTTGTAGAAAAAGAAGAAAATGCTGATTATTAGCATTTTCTCATTTTCCCACAATGTTTTCAAAAGCTTTCGGTTGAAACGTATTTGTTTGCATGGTGTTTAACACGGCCAGTGTACCGATCCATGCTTTCCTGGAGGTTTTTGTCGAGCCTGCTTGCGGTGAGCGAGACATAACTGTCACAATGTTGCGTTGTGTGCGTGTGTCCCTCAGTCCATCCGTCCGTGTGTTCGTCCGTCCGAATTTGTCCGGACTAGAACTTCTACATTTATTGACGTATTTCAAAATAATTGGCACAGTTATTCTCCCTTATGAGTAGAAGTGATATTTCAAACATTTGTTCAGATAGGTCCAAGGTCAAGGTCACACTCGAAGGTCAAATGATAAATTTGTCATGAATAGAGCTTGTCCGAGCTACAACTTCTACATTTATGAATGGATTTCAAAATAATTTTTCACAAGGTTTCTCCTTTACGAGTAGAAGTGTCACTTGAATCATTTGATTTATTCAGGTAGGTTAAACGCTGGGATTGTCATAAATAGAACTTGTATGAGCTACAACTTGTACATTCATCAATGGATTCTCGAAAGGCTTCGCTTGATAACATTTACCCTAGACTCGTTATATAAGATTTTATTTTAAAAGTCAGCTGATGTCAGATCCTATATATACCAAGCAAGTTGTCACATTAAATTGATCCATTTTGACTAAAAACTGACTGAATCATGACTTTGAATGGTCCTTTGACATGCAGAAACTTTACCAACAGCAAAAATCAGAGAGTTTCAATCTAGATCAGCCTGCGCGGACTGCATACTTTTTTTACAGATACGTTAAACACCCTTCTCACAGACCATGTCCTAGAACGAGCTAGGTGGCTCAATTAGTAATGTACAAGGTTTGATACCCAGGGGTCGCTGCTTCGACTTCCAACTTGGCCAGATTCTTTCCGAGGATTGATGGTAGTCGATTCGACAGGATTCTTTATACCTCTCACCGTGGAACGTTTTTTTTTTTTTTCAACGACATTTTTAACCCCTCACCAAAGTACATAATTTTAGCCTTGTCCAAATTGAAAGCATTGACAATTTCAATGTTCCTCAAATAATACATTTTTTTTTCTTTTTTTTTTGATAGGGTAGAAAACATTGTGGGAAAAGGAGAAAATGCTGGTTGCCAGCATTTTCTCCTTTTCCCACATTGTTTTCAAAAGGCTTCTTTCTCAGGGTCGTTAAAAGTCGGCATTGTGTGGTAAAGGGTTAGAGATGATGTTCGACTATGGACGAAGTTAAATGACCATTTATTTATTGACGCATTGTGCTTTTTCACAACTGACAATGTGCACATCTAAAGTTGCCTTTGTACAAAACGCGCAGTCTAGTCTTTGATCTACACTGGCTGCTTTGCTTGAACACTCTGAAAAAAAGGGAAGCTAAGAACTCACACTTAACACTTAAAGTGCTATTCCCTTACATAGCTGCCTTTGCGGCCAGTGTAGATAAAGATCAGACTGCACAAAACGTGCAGTCTTATCTTTGATCTACACTGTCCGCCTTGATGAAACACTACAGACAAAAGGAAGCCAAGAAGTTGCGATTATCGCTTTGTCTAGAATGAAAATGTCCATTGGGTTTATTCGGCGCTTTAAAGAGACATCTTTACAGCCAGAGAGTAAACAAACGCTGTTAAAACTTGACGATGTTATAATCTCGTCAGCTGTGTAAACGTGGATAAAAAGTCAATATAAGGTATATGGGGTAAAAAAAACTGTAGGGATTTGTCTTCGATTTAAACCGGAAGTTGAGGTTGTTATGTCTATGGCTAGCCGCAATAGAATGAAATGTATTTTCTATCTGCCGTAATCTGTGCAACCTTGCAACCATCAGGGGCAATATTTGGCATGAAGATACAAGAGTGATTATAGTTTCATAAAATACAGAAAAAAACGGTTGAAAAATGGATGAAAACAATTGAAGATGTATGTTTAAGGGTTCCCTTGAAATTGCTTTCTAGGTTAAACCTTGGTCCTGCTAAATAAATCAAATGAAACTATCAAACCGACAGTATAAACGCGAATAATGTTATTTCAATCTTATTTTCTCAGAAAAAGTATCTCGTTCTCGGACAGTGTACATCCAAGATCAGACTGCACGTTCTGTGCAGTCTGATCTTGATCTTCACTGTCCGCAAAAGGTCCTTAAACCGCGCTTAGCAACTTTCTTTGCTGTCTGATCTTGATCTATGTCGTCAGCAAAACCTCCTGTTTTTAGCTCCACTGGCCAAAGGCCAGAGAGCTATTGTCATAGCGTTGTGTCCGTCGTGCGTCCGTCCGTCCGTCCGTCCGTTCGTCCGTCCGTCCGTCCGTCCGTTCGTCCGTGCGTGCGTCCGTAAACTTTTTCTTTAAAAAACTTCTCCTCAGAAACTATTGACTGGATTTTTACCAAATTTCACAGGAATGTTCCTTTGGTGGTCCTCTTTCAAATTCCTTCAAATAATTGTGTTCCATGAAGAATTCTGGTTGCCATGGCAACCAAAGTAAAAAACCTTTAAAAATCTTCTCCTCCCAAACCGCTATTTGGATAGCATTATTATTTTGCAGGAATGTTCCTTAGATACAGGTTTACAGAATTCCTTAAAAAAAAAAAGATCTGTCGAAAAACATGGCTTTTATGGGAGACTCATTTTCCTTTTATGGTATAAAGTAAAATCTTTGAAAAATTTCTTCTCTAAAACTATTCATTGGATTTCATTGTTGTTTTGCAGGTAAGTTCCTATGGTGGTTGTCTACCATATTGTTTCTTCAGTGAGCTAAAATGCAGGATTGAATAATAATTGTTAAAAACTTCCTTTCGCCATTATAGAAATATCAGGCCTGTGGAGCGATACAGGCGCTCAAGCGCCTCTAGTTTTCTGTACCGGTGGTTTACCAACTATCGCCTTACTTAATTCAGCGATGAATCATGTTTAAAGTTTGGTGATATTATTTAAAGCCTGACCCTCTCCCTTTAAAGTGACAATAGCTGCCAAAAGTAAACAAAGTAGAAGTTAAAATGCATTTCAGTTTAAATCATACCATTTAAAAGTATGGTAGTTATTGTGAATGTGATAATCTGTTTTTGTACGGTCGGTCCCAGTGGTAGTCGCTGGCTGAGAAATTAATTTCAAAACTCGGTTAAAACCTGCCAGGTCACTCTATCTTTTGTTAACATTTTCCCTCACTTTAATATCTATTTTTCTGCCCACGGCTTACACTTGGACCAACCACACAATAGCAGATTGTTATCTGCACAATATTTTCTATACTTTCAAATGGTATGATTTAAATAAAAATGGATTTTAACACCTTCTTTGATTTTTTGTCCGCCGCGTATTGGACCTTTAAACTCGTTGAAGGATGAAATTTGCAAGACACTTACTAGATGAGATCCTAAAAAGTTGTTGAAGGAATTACATTTTTTTTAAAGAATTTCGTTAGGCTTGACAACCAAAAGACTGTTACTATAGAAAAATCACCAAAAAATTACACCCGCAACGATGCTGGTCCATATTAACTCTTACGCTTCTAAGCGCGAGTCACTCACCTTTTGCGGACAGTGTAGATCAAGATCAGACTGCACAGAACGTGCAGTCTGATCTTTGATCTACACTGTCCGATAAGGACATAATTTAACCTAAAAATACCTTTGAAATATCAAAAATTGGGCCTTTACTATCGCCTTAAAAGTTTCATTTCACTTATTTAGAAGGATAAGGGTTGAGAGCACAGGTAGACGACATAATCATCATATGTAGTTCAAATGATGGGACTTGTCCTTAAAGGGGTAGGAAACATTGCGGAAAAGTAGAAAATGCTGGAAATCACGTATGTTTTTTTTTCCCTCACAATGTTTTCAAGCGCCTTTTTCCTGAGCAGGGTCGTCAATACACTGGATCCTTTGGAAGGGGGTTTTTTGGAAGTTTTTGTTTCATAATGTGTTTGTCTTAGAACTAGACTATTTAAATGTAGATGAGCCATGCTCTGGCAAAAGGGGGCTTAATGCATCTCTGTGATGAATTATAGCGGGCAAGACGTATCATAAGGATGGATCCAGAAAAACCATTATGTCTTACAATCAACTGAATCATGAGGTAGAATAGTTCTTGGACATGCAGAAAATTGGCTTATAGCAAAAAGTTTCGAACCGTGTCAGCCTGCGCAGTCTGTGCAGGCTGACACGTATCGACACATTTTACAGATTCATTAAGCCCCGTTTTTACAGGGGATAGCTTACATGTATGTAATAGAATATTTTTTAATGCTGTCTTTCCAACATTGACGTTTCTCCCTTCCCTCCCGTTTCCTTAATCTTCCCAACGCGTCATAGACTATTTATATACAATGACGCTATTTAAAGATTGACGGTGATTTTAAGTGATTTTTTAAGGAAAGATTACATGAAAACCCTAATTTTAAAACCATGCTTCAAAAATTAGAAATAGAATTGATTTAATCTGCGTTTATCTATTGTCGTCACCGGTTGCTCATATGGGCGACGCCCCCTGAAGACTGTTACTTTTGTTACGGGAATAATGCAAGATACAGGACGAAACCCAGCCTAAGTGACGCCTGGTTTTTAAACGTGCTAGGTATATAGCATCGTTATACGGGACCTCGGTTTAATGTCTCATTCTAAAGACTATTAGTAATTTTAAATGGCCAGCCGTGGTGCACGAACCCATACTCTCAAGTAACCCAAGACTTGATATACTTGATATCCTACGCTCTACCACCTGAGTTATGCGGGCTGGTCGCTATGCGGGCTGTGGAAAGCTAAACCCTTACATATGAGCCATGCTTTGTGAAAAGGGGGCTTAATGCATCTCCATGATCCATTGTACCATGTAAGCTATCAAATACTAACGGATGAATTATAGTCACCTTTTTCAACAACCGACTTAATGCTGAGGTAGACTGGTCTTTGAACATACAGAAAATTGGCCAATAGCGAAAAGTATCGACCAGGTCAGCCTGCGCAGTCCGCGCAGGTTGACCTGAATCGATACTTTTCACAAATGCATTAAGCCCCCTTTTACAGAGCATGGCTCATATATAATTATTAGAGTCACGTTCTAAATATAGCCACTATGATGATTCGAACGCAGTTATTTATATTTGAGTCAATCCGACTTTGTCAATCAAAGTAAAATCATCTAGCCCTTATACGTTTGTACTTCATTCCGCCACTACCGGTGCATTTTTTGGAGAACATTGGCCAAGATCAGCTTGCAAATATTTACACTTGCAGTCTGATCATACACCCTCCAAAAAAGTCTTCATGTATATTGGTGGTGTATTCTTTGTACATTCATGTATGCTTGATTTCAAATTGCATTTGACAAGTGCTATTAATTACGGCATTTAGGGGTTTTAGAGTTATGATCGATCTTGAACTCGGTATTATTCCGGATTGGGGAAATTTTCTTCAGCACCATATTTCTGTCGTCTTATGTCATCCACCGCAGCTACCATGAACGGTAAACTTGGCAACGGTTCAACTTTCTTCGTTGGGAAACCGTTTGTGACTTTCAACGAATATTTCGCAACTGAACATCTCCAGAAAACGTTGAAAGCCGCACAAACTGAACTACCGAAATAAAACCACACTTGGGCACCCCCTTTCCTCTCCCCCCTCCCCTAACAACGTGATCTACCCTTACCGGATTAACCCTTACACTGTTAAATACATGTAAATGAAATGAACCTTTCGAACCAATGGTAAAAAACCCAATTTTAGTTATTTCAAGGGTAAATTTTGGGGGGAAAATATCTCCATATCGGATAGTGTAGATGAAAGATCAGACTGCACGTTCTGTGCTGTCTGATCTTGATTTACATTGTCCGCAAAAAGTCATTGAGTCGCGCTTAGCAGCTTTAGGGTTTGCATGAGAGGCGGAAGTCTGCAAATTCACTGTGAGCCGATTCCTAGCATGCTACGTCTATATAATGAATTCGTTTGCTCTACATGACTACTAAAATGAGTTGGTTGCTTTGCGAGAGTAAATTTTTTAATATCTAATATTAATTAATGTTTAAATGGCGAGTGGTTTCAAGGTAGACAACTATATTACCTTAACAAATGTGAAGGCTGCTATATTGATTATCTCCCTTGTACTTAGATAAATTCATTCACATCCGAATAGAGTATGCTTTTTTTATTTCATAGCACAGCCTTTAGACGAGCCCTCTCAGGTTATTGAGTGAAATGGCATAGGCAAAGATTGTATTTTGCTTTAAAAAAGAATTGCTTATACACAATATTTCTTGTTGGCAACATTTTATCTTTTAATTGTTTACCCCAAGAGAAAGTGGTAGACTCTTCTTCGTTATCTGATGACTCAAACGCGATGACTTCAAACATTGCATCGATGCATTTAGCATCAATCAATCACGCCCAACATGTCATTTAAACAAAAACTTACATTCGTATTCAACGAGCATCCTTTATTCAATCAATCGTGGATAAAAAAAGTTATTTAAGATCTGTTCTTTCATTTCAAAAGAACAGGGTGCCAACTGTTTGGAAATAGGGCATTTTTTAACCATAGGCTCTTAGGTGCAACTCACTGACCTTTTGCAGACAGTGTAGATCAAGATCAGACTGCACAGAACGTGCAGTCTGATCTTGGATCTACACTGTCCGATACGGTGAACGTTTTCCGACGAGTAAAATGTTTAAATCGTAAACTATAGGGGTTCACCATTGTCTGGAAATCTTAAGTTTAATTTATTTTGCTGCTTAATGGTTAATCGATTGTTTTGCGCACAAACTGTTCTTGACAAACGACGTCATGTTCAGTCCCATCATTTCATTCGGTTACTCGAACCTTAAAATCTTGCGGGGTGGGGGGGGGCGGGGTTTGTGGGGGGGGGGGCGTATCAGAGTGTGCCCGTCTCACGGTCTCATGTTTTCCGATTCTGACATATCAATGGTCGGTATTCATTATGTTCAAACAATAATCTTTGCTTTTCGTGAACAGCATATTTATCTTTACATGATTTAATATTGCAAACATTTAAATGAAGTGATAATCATACAGATCTATAGATTCTACAGGCCTAAAAAGTTTTTACTGTGTGTGGGGGGGTGGGGGGGGAGTGGGGTCAATTTGTTGACGACTTAAGAATATGAGTCATTTTCACGGTTAGAAGAACGTTGCATTTTCACAGTAGAAGAAATTTGACTAAAAAAAATCAAATATCGGGGAGTCAAAACAAGCTTCTGCTTGCCCTACTTTTTAGCCCCCTTCCCCACGAGCTGGGGTGATTCAGAACTACGAGTCACTGATCTGTGTAAACCATGTAGTTTCCATATGTTGCTTATGTGGTGTAGGACAATAATCATACCGCACGTGCTGTGCCGTCTGATCCTGATCTACACCGTACGTAAATGACATTTTGATCCGAATCTATAGTATAATGGTTGCTTGCAAAAACCACCTTAGGCATGTGTGCTTAGAAATCTAAAGATTAATAACTTTAAAGTATGTGCGTGAGATCAGCCAACTACATGTATTTTGTTGTAGTATGGTTCTGCAAGCTGTTTTACAGCTTGGGCCGAATATGGCACTTTCCTTGCAATGTCGGATTACTTGGTATGTAGTCTACATTCAATGTTCTACTGATCAGCGCTGGCTATTTCTTGAGAAATGTACGTACGTATGTAGCACGAAATCCCTGTACTTTTAGTTTCATCAGTATTTTTGTTTTTGTTCTAGATCTATGTTTAGATTGTTTGGTATTTAACTCCATTAAGCGACAAAAATTCGACGCCTAACCTGCTATAATATGGCTTGCAACACGCGAAAAGGGGCATTCAGACATTTGCGTAAAGTGTCGTCTCGGATCAGCCTGCGCAGTCCGCGCAGGCTAATCCGAGACGGCACTTTACGACTACATTTCATTTTGTCCTTCAGTAGATTTGCGCAAAACAGAGAAATTACATAAAAATGGAAAGTGTCGATTCGGATTAGCCTGCGCGGACTGCGCAGGCTGATCCGAGACGACACCATACGCAAATGTTCGAATGCCCCTTTTCGCGTGTTGCAGGCCAATTATACGAGTAAGTGAAATAAAACTTTCGGGCTGATAGTAAAAAGCCAAAGTTTGCAATTTCAAAAGTATTTTGGGGAAAAAATATCATGTTTATTCATTAAGCAATGAGAGGAGCGATACGTGCAACCAAGGAAGATTAATCTAATTTAGATAATTCCCAATTAAGGAATATGCTGGTTTTGTAGTTACCTCCCTTGGATATTCTTTGAAATGGCGCAGTGAGTTTTGCTTTGATTTGTTGCGCTGTACTGAAATAAGTTCATCAGCCCCAATATTCTTCAAAACCGAAAGAAAATCAGAGAGAGAGAGAGAGAGAGAGAGAGATTTCTCGATGGATCAGATTCCAGTGAAGGTCCATCTATTTTCCAAGACTCTAGTTAAACTCGTATGCTGCTAAGCGCGACACAATGACCTTAGGAGGGCAGTGTAGATCATTGAAAGGAAACGACGTGTACAAGTTTCACCAGTTATCACCCTATTCCTAGTTTAAACGACCAGGAAAAGGAAGGCTCTTGAAAACATTATGGTAAATAGAGAAAAAGCTGGTGACCAGCATTTCCTCTTTTTCCCAGAATGTTTTCAACCTTTCCAAATACGAATCCCAAAAATTGAGGCACAGTTGATTTGTCGTGTGCAAATGCTTTCAAAATAGTCAATTCTAAAATTTTGTTTTCTGGTACAGAGTTAAACATGTCTGTCTAAGCATGCGTAGAAATGCTTACAGGCAACTGTCAGATGGCTGATTACTGTTGAAAATTAATATTTAAACTGCAGTGTAATTCAAATGTGTTTCTTTATAGCAAACAATAAAATGGAAATACCGAAATATCAAAGTTCTTTCGCCAAAAAGATCTCATTGTACTGTACAGTCTGATCTTGGTTCACACTGTAGGCAGAAACTCTCTGAATCGCGATCAACAGCCTAAGGGTTATGGGGGTGAAACTCAAAGACTGGCCATTAGATTGGCTGAGAAAATAGGCCACTGTTCAAAGTCCTGTGATGAGACTTACTACCTCGCCCAATCAGGTGTATAGTTTTGTAAATAAGATTTAGAATTTTATTACGATATTCTGTGGATACGGTCCCTGAAAAACAAGTGATCTCCAGTTTTATTCATATATTTTAATGAATTGGTTGAAAATTTAACGAAACAAAACTTTAATACAACTACAACAGTTACAAAACGTGACTTAATACCGCTGCAAAGTGCTCTGACAGAGAATTCAAGGCAAACCTTATGTTCTAAACTAACTTGCATTTCTAGGAAGTCTAATTTCAAGAGCAAATAACTATTCAACGCTATATACCCTGAACACTATGTGATGTTATTTTTGTTTATTATGTAATATCCTTGAACCGGCACCATTTGATTTTTTCATATATACCCTGAACACTATATGAGCGAGCCTCTAGCAAAACGAGGTAAAATGCATCTCTGTGATCCTTTTTTTTTTATACCAAACAAATCATCACATGGCCTGCAACACGCGAAAAGGGGCATTCGGACATTTGCGTAAAGTGTCGCGTCGGATCAGCCTGCGCAGTCCGCACAGGCTAATCCGGAACGACACTTTCCGTTTTTATGTAATTTTCTGTTTTACGCAAGTCTAATGTAGGATGAAATCTAGTGTAGTCGTAAAGTGCCGTCTCGGATTAGCCTTCGCGGACTGCGCAGGCTGATCCGAGACGACACTTTACGCAAATGCCCGAATGTCCCTTTTCGCGTGTTGCAACCCACATTATTATGAATCCGTTAATTCCAGTTCGTCTAACAATCGACCTAATCTGGAGGTCAAATGGTGCTTTGACGTGCAGAAAATTTACAAATAGCAAAAACTTTCAACCCATGTCAGCCTGCGCGGACTGCTCAGGCTGATATGGGTCGATCCTGTTTGCAGATGCATTAATCCCCCTTTTCAAAGGGCATGACTCATATGTTTTGGGGTTATATACGAGTAATCACTGGGATACATGAACACGAAATGGCAACCATGACAACCCACTTTTATACCGCCAAATTTATACCGTTGACTACTGCAAGAAAAGTATTTGTTTGTCTGCAACAACAGAGAGTACCTCCGAGTGTCGACCAAGACCAAACACCTTGTATACGCCGACTGATATTCGTCTGCACTCCCGGACCTGATTGTTGTTTTCTACCGAATCAGATATATTTTCTATATCATTTGGGTGATAGTTACTTTATCGTATATAAATGCTTTCAATACGACCAAGTCTAGAATTTTGTAGTCTGATAAAGAGTTAAAGCGGTGAATTTGAATAATTGAATTTTTTTGATAAGTCGATATTTTACTGCACTTAACGATCTACAGACTGATTAACTTACACATACACGAATACCATACAAAATACACCGTTTCTAAACCCTACTGCTGCCACTGGTAACTAAGATGTATCTTTTCGGGACGAAGTACATCAAGATTGCTCATAACGTGCAGTCTGATCATAGATCTACATCCGAAATTAAATTTTGCATTTACAAAAAGTATCGACCCAGGTCAGCCTGCGCAGTCCGCGCAGGCTGACTTGGGCCGAAACTTTTTGTTTTTGGTAAATTTTCTGCATGTCAAAGGACCCTTCTACTTCAAAATCCAGTCGATTGCTAGACTTTATGGATTTTATGGATCCATACTTATGCGATGACTTGCATGGTATTATGTATCACGGAGATGCATTAAGCCTCCTTTTGTCACAGCATGACTCATATATGGCCTGTAACACACGAAAAGGGGCATTCGGGCATTTGCGTAAAATGTCGTCTCGGATCAGCCTGCGCAGTCCGCGCAGTCTGATCCGAGACGACACTTTCCGATCGTGTGTGATTTTCTGTTTCACGCAAGTCTAATGAAGAAAAAAATCTGAAGTTTACGTAAAGTGCCGTCTCGGATTAGCCTGCGCGGACTGCGCAGGCTGATCCGAGACGACACTTTACGCAATTGTCCGAATGCCCCTTTTCGCGTGCTGCAGCCCAATAATTTATATCCGGTCCATAATTATATTAATGACATACATATATAAATATATACAAATATTTCACGTAGTTTACCTTTCAACCCTTAAGAAACATGCGAATTTATATAATTTGTAATGCTTTGCTAAATAGCGGAAAGATTCAATTAAACATTGTGTAGTCTGATCTTGATCTAATCAGCTGGCAGAAGCAAATAAAACCGGTCTTTGATACCCCAACGATACCATTATTTAAGTATTTCTGGAGGATATAGTGGTAAACTACCGTATAGACGGGTTGATTCACGTAAGTGTCATCCTTAATGACGGTCAGTCAGGATCCAAGATCAGACCGCACGTTTTGTGCAGTCTGATCCCGATCCAAGCTGACCGCAATGACAATGAAAATACATAAACCCATACATTCTTGGCTTAAAGAATCTACAAGATATAGCTGTAAACGACCGTATAGACGATTCATTTAAGTGCCATCCTCAATGACTGTTCGCAATGATAATGAGAATGAGCTATGCTCTGTAAAAAGGGGGCCTAATTCATCTGCGACAAGTTTCGACTCAGGTCAGCCTGCGTGGACAGCAGTCCGCGCAGGCTGACCTCGGCTGAAACTTTTCGCTATTGGTCTATTTTCTGTATGTCCAAGGATCAGTCTACCCCATGATTAAGTAGGTTGTTAAAAAGTGGCTGTTATGGATCCATAATTATGTGCTCTGTAAAAAGGGGGCTTAATTCATTTGCGACAAGTTTCGACTCAGGTCAGCCTGCGCAGTCCGCGCAGACTGACCTGGGCCGAAACTTTTCGCTATTGGTCTATTTTCTGTATGTCCAAGGACCAGTCTACCTCAGGATTAAGTAGGTTCTTAGAATAAAAGTGGCTGTTATTAATCCATAACTACGTGATGGCTTGTTTAATACCAAGGATCACGGAGATGCATTAAGCCCCCTTTTGGTCGAGCATGGCTCATATACATATAGGCCTACACAGATATTAAAGGCTATGGGAATCTTCAGGATATACATGGCTGTAACATAACGTATAGATGGGTTAATTCACTTCAGTACCATACTTAATGATGAATAATTACATATATTTGTACTTTGTTGGACACTGTAGATCCAAGATCAGAATGCACAAAAGTGCAGTCCGATCTTGAATCTAGATTGTCCAATTTGAAAACACATATTATCTCAGTAATATACGGATTTTTTACCGTAGGAAGATACATGCACTGTACATGTATGTTTATTTCATTTTTAGTATTCTACGTGTAGGAATCTCTCGACACAAGACAAACACAAAACTTAATACTTATATAGACAACAATTTTTGTTAAAAAGATATTGCACCATATATACCCTCTTTAAGATACTATGGCAATATGAAAAATTGCTTTTGATTAACAGTTTGTCCTTTTGCTACATTTTTTTTTTATGTACAAGTTACCAGTATTTTACAATAAATTTTCTAAATTTTATGTGGCTTAAAAGTTATAAAGAGTAATAACTTACCGTTTTTTTACAATGGCTAAACGAATGTCGATGAGCCCTTAACGGACCTCAGTGAGCCAGCCTTGGAAAACTTTGTGGGAAAAGGAGAAAATGTTGCTAATCAGCATTTTCTCATTTCCCGTGATGTTTTATATCCTTTCCAAAACAATTCCATTGCTTGAGCCACATCTAATTTTTCGTCTGCAAATGCTTTCATTGTTGTCTGCTGTTTCTTTTTTGCTGTCTGTTTGAAAATTGACATGACGTCGTTGACAGTGTGGATCGAAGACCGGACAGGTTAGCAGCATTGCCTCCTTCTCTCAAAATGTTTTCAAGAGATTTCTCCGTCAAGGTTGTTGAAACTCGGGATTGTGTGGTGAAGGGTTAATCAACCATTAACCACACAATACCGACTGTTAACGATCCTGAAAGAGAATGCTTTCGTTAAAAAAATGTGGGAAAAGGAGAAAATACTAATAACCAGTATTTTATCTTTTTCCCTTAACCCTTTACTGCACAGTGCCGACTTTTAACGATCCTTAGAAAGAAGCCTTTTGAAAACATTGCGGGAAAAGGAGAAAATGCTGGAAACCAGCATTTTCTCCTTTTCCCACAATGTTTTCTACCATATCACAGAGAAATTGCACCATTTGAGCCACATTGAAATTGTCGTCTGCAAATGCTTTCAATTGGGATAAGGCTATGATTTTTTTCGTCTGGTAAAGGGTTAACGTTTTCTTCACTTCCAAACACAATTTTTAGCATTAAAGCAACACTTAACTTGTCGTCTGCAAATGCCTTCACGTTAGACATGTTTAAAATCTTATTATTATCTGGTAAAGAGTTAACTACAAGCGATGTTGCTTTTGCGGGCAGTTTAGATTTAGATCAGAATGCACAGAACGCCTGCTCTTGTGTCCACACCACCCGTTACTTTGTTCCTTTTTTGTATCTTTGCCATAAAAATCTCGATACTGCAAAAGTTCCACACCTTTTCCCGGTTGAAGTACATGTACATGTACTTATAATAGCTAGTCCAATAGAGTTATCTCTCTTGGAGCAGTCTTGTGTATGTACGAGTATGGTAGGAAAATAAACAAGTCTCGCGAGATAGCACGACATTTTCGGAACCTACACAGTGCCCGTATACGAAGCCAAAACGTTAACTCGCCCATTACGGCAAAAGAAAATGAAAAATGAAAGTTTTAATATAAACTGCATCACAATGAAATGTGCCATCCTAGGTTAGATGGCTGGATTTCAAAGTACTTTATATGTGATGCCAATGATTTTTGTCTACGCGAGATACGTGTTATACGTCCAAACGCGCCTTTAATTTCAAGAGTTCCACAAATTGAAATAAGAAGTATAGTCAGTAACATTAATTTGAAGTGCTTTCAGCGTTAAACCTCGCGTCTCAACTGAAAACTGGTCAACTTGGAATCTAGCTATGACGTCATTTGGGAATTTCGTCACTCAAATTTGGAATTCAAGAGTTACTTAAATTTGATCAAGGAAAATTCTTTGGTACAGTTGGTTTGTAATAAGTCAATTCATTGATTAACACTTCCGTAGGTCACTATGGCACCAATGAAATATTTCATTTATCGTTTACGTGAGCAAGATTTTTTTCCCAGTCAAATTTAGGTTACGGATACAGAGATCAAGATTAACATAATAGAAAAGAGCCATGCGCTGTGAAAAGAGTTTAAGGCGTTTAATGAATTTGCAAAAGGTATCGACCCAATAGTAACATTTTCGGCACAGATCAGCCTGCGCGAACTGCGCAGGCTGATCTGTGCCGAAAATGTTACTATTGGTCAATTTTCTAAATGTCTTGGGACCATTCTAGCTCATGATTCAGTCTATATTTAAACAATGTGGATTTATGGATCAATAATTATTTAACTACTTGTTTGATATAATACATTACGGAGATACATTAAGCCCCATTTTCCCAGAGCATGGCTCAAATATCGTGGGTACCGGACGGTTTTTCGTATCTAGGCCGTCACAAAAGTAACTTAAATTCTCCTTGTTTGTGAAAGGGTCGGCTTTGGTTTTCCCTAAATTTCTGATGCACCACCTTCTGTTTTTGTTGGAATATCAGTGCAGCTTGATACCGCCTCTTTAACGTTCATGATCTCTATTTGTTCCCTGTTAGAGCGAGAAGTACTTTCTGTAACCCCTCTACTTGAATCTTTCCCAGTTCTCCTGGCTTGATTGCCAACAGGTGGCGCCGCTTCCAGAAAGCAACACGAGCCAAAACATCTGTTAAACAGTTGTTTGTAGGCATCCGCGAACTTTTTATTGGTGAGATAATATATGATCCAATTTAGAGAAGGGTGTAAATGGGCAAACATGGTAATATAGATGTGAACTTCGTGTGGAAACTCGTCTTTAGAGTCGATGACGATGAGGAGCGCATAGGGTATCCAACATGTCGTAAACACGGCGTAGATCGTAAACAAGGTCTTCGCTAGGTTTACTTTACGAAGGGTCGGCGTGGCTTTTTGTACATCGCCCTCTTCGTGCTGCTGTCGTATCTTTCTTCGATGTGCCGAAACATACAGATAGATTCTCAGGTAACATATGCCAGTAATCAAAGTTGGTATCCACACGAGTGTGACCGAAAATACAACCGTGTAGGGGAAAGTTGCCATTCGGTCCCAAATACATTCATAACTTTTGTGGTCAAAACTGTGGTCCCCAATGCCGGCCAGATTAAGCAGCACGAGAAATGTCCCGACTAAGTAGAGCGACAGGCACATAAATATGACATTTCTGTAGGTAAAGATGATACGATATTTCTCGTGTTGACAGATATAGAAATATCTGTTGACGCTCATCAAGGCGATGGTCATCAGCGAGGAGACACAGGAGATGGTACATAGACTTGCAACCGTCTGACACAGACCAGGGATCCTGTCGAAGAACTCGGCCCCGTGGACTTTGGCTGAAACGATAAATAATATAAGTATGAAAAATATTGTGGAGATGACAGTCTGTTATCGTGTGGTCGGGCCATATGTTAGTCGCTGGCAGAAAAAAGAATTTTAAAATCAGGCAAAAAGTAAACAAAAGACACAGCTACCTGGCAAGTTTTAACCTATTTTTGAAGTTAATTTCTGTCAACAACTAACACTTGGACACTGACCATTCAATGACAGATTGTCGTTTTCATAATAATTTCCATACTTTTAAATGGTATGATATAAATTCAAATTCATTTAAACACCCGCTTTGTTACTTTTGGGCTTTATTGTTACTTTAATGTACAAAATTGGGCAGGGCCTATATGACCCAAACTACTAAAAAGCAGCGGAGGGTGTAGAGCAAGATCAGACTGCACGTAAGTGCAGGCTGATCTGCTCTACACTCTCCGCAACAGTCAGTTATGGTCGCGAACGGCAGGATATGTGTTAAGATAAAATATGAAACGAAATTAAAACAGATGAACCTTGTCAAACATCTCGAGGCCGTGCCAAGGTTGAAATGATACACAAAATGGATGTTACTGGAAGCTCTGTCAAAGAGCTGGGGACATAAAAGTTTCATTGCAACGGTAAAAAAAGACATAAATTATGCTCTGTGAAAAGGGGGTTTAATGCATCTTGATGATGCATCATACCAAATTTCTGCAAATGCTTTCAATTTGGTCAAGTCTAAAATTTTCTCGTCGGGTAAAGGGTCATGCGTCTGCAACTCGCAGGGAGACGTCTGTGTAGGTTATAAGTTAACCCTTTATCACACAATCCCGAATTTAACGACCCTGAAGAAGAAGGCTTTTGAAAACATTATGGGAAAAGGAGAAAATGCTGGTGACCAGCATTTTCTCCTTTTCCCACAATGTTTTCTACCCAGGGTCTCCTGGTCATGAGTCCTGCATTTTACCAATGGGCCTCACAGGACCCTTGGACGAGTCTAAAGTTTTTGCCATGTGATAGCGGGTTAAGATACTAAAGAAACCCGCTACACATAAATGGTATCATGGAATCCTCCCGTATCGATTGGTCTTGGAGTATCAAACAAGAGAGTATGGTAGTGCTGATGGAACAATCTCTGAATGAAATAATTTGTTTGTCCAGGCAATTTGTTTGATCAGGCAATAATTCAATAAGTCATCTTGGTTTTCAGGCCGAAAGTGATCCTAGAAAATCTTACTTCTTGACGTATTGTATTTGTTCAGGCGTTGTTTGTCTACCACGTCATGGCGTGAGGGTTTTCTTCCTTGTGTTCCATTTTTTTTAATACCTTTGACTTTATAGCATAAATTCACTTAGGCTGTCTTTTTTCCTATCCTTATCATCGCCAAAGGATAGCTCTACAACATTTTTTATCACTTATCTAGCCTTGTTAACAGTGAAATACAGGCATAACGAATTTGCTTCTCTCACATGTTTGAGACAAGCAAATAGTGCCACATTTGGTCAACACTCTGTAATCATACGCCTCATTTCTAAAACATTGCTGACCTAGACTTCTTTGCGAAATTAACTATCAAAATTGGTGATCGTGACGAAACTGTGAATTTGATCATCTCTATGTTTATGTAAATTTCAATACACATGTACATGTACGCATGAGTTTTAACATATCACGAATTATAATCCCTGATAAAAAGTTGTGGTGATAAAAAGAATCTGATATTAGTTGGCTTTTGAGGTAAATTTTTATTAAACTCTTCTACCAAAAATGTTATTGAGCTTGCCTTTTTTTCTTACTAGACTCGTTTTATAAAATCTATCTCAAATGTCAACTCATATCAGATCTTACATAACTCAAATGCCAACTTATTTCAAATCCTAAATTCAAATTGACAGATTACTTTCTTAAAGTAGCAATAAAGGCCAAATGTAAACAAAGCGGGTGTTTAAATGCATTTAAATTTATATCATACCATTTAAAAATATGGAAGTTATTGTGAAGATGACAATCTGTCATTGTACGGTCGGTCCAAGTGTCAGTCGCTGACAGAGAACTTAATTTCGAAACTAGGTTAAAACCTGCCAGGTAGCTGTGTCTTTTGTTTACGGTTTGCCTGATTTTAAATTTTTTTTTTTTCTGCCAGCGACTAACATATGGCCCGATCACACAATAAAAGACTGTCACCTTCACAATATTCTCCATACTTTTAAATGTTATGATTTAAATTTAAATGTATTTTGGCACCTGCTTTGATATTTTGGCCTCTGCTGGGCCTTTAAAAATCTTGAAGAGCACAGAAGCTTATTGTTTATAGAGATATATCGAGTCCGATAATTTAGTAATTATAGACCGGCTGGAATTCAGCGTAGAAAACCCCCGAAAAGATACTTTTGAGAGGGAATTCAAACTTGCAGACCACGTTAGTTGAAAAAAGTGAGTTTACCGCCGAGGTCATCATAAAATTAAAAAAAAAAAACCAAGGGAAAGGAAGGTATCATATTTGCCTTTTTACCGCAAAAGAATCTCAGTTTTCAAAAAGCCATTACTATAATAATGGATTATTTAATCCATAACCAGACAGTCCCATGTTTTATAGACCTTGGGGACAAAGCTTTTGAAAACAGTCTTTAAAAAGAAGAAAATGTTCGTTACCAGTATTTCTTCTTTTCTCAAAATGTTTTCTATCTTCTCATGGAAAAAAGTCCATCATATGAGACCCATTTAATTCGTCGATTGCTCATGCTTTATATGTCGACAAGTCTAAAACTGTGACATAATTGATTAAAATAAAGACCCTTTAAACAAAGACCCTAAAAACACGCGTGCGCACACACAGACACCCCCCCACACACACACACACACACACACACACACACACACACACGCCTACGAATTAAACAAAACACTGCTTCCCCTCCCAAAAAAGAAATCAACAATTTACAGACCGCATTAGTTAAAGAAGAAAATAACTGAAAAACCATTTCCAAATGATAATTATGTTACATGCAACCTAGATTTAAACCAAGAAAATAGAGAAAATTACCCTTGAAATTTTGCTCCAGAGAAAAATGATAACCAATAAGATAGGTCTTTGACATTTGACCTTTTTCATGTCAAGGAATATGTTCCATTTGGGAATTACAAATTGTCACCAAATTGACGCCCGCTCATTTGAAACACTAAGACAATTAAGATGAACGAGTATACGCTCTGAGAAAAACAAAACAACAACGAGAAAATCTCGGTCAACCTATTGGCCAACTATATACAGATTGCTAGCTGTTTACATATCGACAAAAACAAAGAACAGTTTTTTAAAATGAATTTTAAATGAATCTGAAATGATACTGTTGCTTTCAAGAAAATTATTGTTACATCGTATAATTACACTGATATTCAATAGGGAAAAAAAAATGATTTAAACAACAATATCATTACAGAAATGCTAAATAACTAAAATGAAATTTTAAATTCGACAATGAAAACCCAAATATTGCTATTTCAAAATCATGTTTTGGGGAATAATATCTCCTTATCGGACAGTGTAGATCCAAGATCAGACTGCACGTTCTGTGCAGTCTGATCTTGATCTATACTGTCCGCAAAAGGTCAGTGAGTCGCGCTTAGCATCCTAAGGGTTAACTTCAAAACCATTGAACATTTGATTTCATTAATATTTGTAAACAGAGAGCTTCCTAAGAATACAGTGCTTCCTTTAGATCCTCGCCAAACAAATGAGTCATGCTCTGTGGAAAGGTAGTTTAATGCATCCGGAAAAAGTATCGACCCATGTCAGCCTGCGCAGTCGGCGCAGGCTGACATGGGTCAACACCTCTTGCTCTCTGTAAATTTTAATTGGCATGTTACAAGTTTGCACGAAAGTTGTTTTTCAGACTTCGTGAAAAACTCAGCGACTAACAAAATAAAGAAAATACTAAAACAAGCTTCTGAAAACATGAACGGTTTTACGTCACTGACATTGAAACAAATACAACCTCCCAGGAACCGTATTCACCAAAAATTCCAAATTTGGTTCTAATTTTAATTCTCTGGAATATTCAAAATCAACAGTAACGTAATTTATGATTGGCTAAAGCATTTAGTTTAGCCTATCAGAAATTGTGTTTTTCTAAATTTAAAATTTCACTAGGAATGGTGTTTAGAATGGTTGGCGAGTACGTGGCAAGAGTTGTTTCACGAAATGTCACTGACATTTGATCCTCCTTATGAAATATCAACAGCGTCACCTGGGGATTTCACACTCCTTTATTAGTTCAGACTTACAGTGATTTGATCTGACGGTGTGCGACGCTGTTGCTCGTATAAAGACGTGGAACAATAAACTCATGGGACTGTAGAGAAAACTTTATTCTTCACTGCAGGATGCGATGGTTTAACCATTCATGGCCATTTACCGTAAAGAGTCAATCTTGTAAACATTTCATGACTTAAAATCTCTAAGGCGGTATAGGGAATACAGTCAAAAAAAAAAGCATCCGAGGTGGAGCCGAGAACAGAAATTGGACCAAAAAGTGAGGCTAACAGGCATAGTGCTTACATTTCGACAGTTTGTGCTTCGTTTTATAAAATCTCGCAGTTTTTACCACACTGAATTAACCATTTCCAAAGCATCTACTGTTATATGTGCAAAACAACCGCATTTCCTTCTGTTACGTTGAAACAAACTTGCAGCATAAGACCACCCATTTCATGACAACAGACATAGAACATACATTTGGCCTGCAACATGCGAAAAGGGACATTCGGACATTTGCGTAAAGTGTCGTCTCGGATCAGCCTGCGCAGTCCGCGCAGGCTAATCCGAGACGGCACTTCACGACTACATTAGATTTTGTCCTACAGTAGACCTGCGCAAAGCAGAAAATTACATGAAAAGGAAAGCGTCGTTTCGGATCAGTCAGCGCTGAGTATGCAGGCTGATGCGCGACTACATTTTACGCAAATGTCCGAATGCCCCTTTTTACGTGTTGCATGCCATTTGGAAGGCCGTGCAGTGAATGTGCATTTTAAACCCTAAGGCTGCTAAGCGCAACTCACAGACCTTTTGCGGACAGTGTACAGGTGAAAATTGACTACATGTATATATTTTGCATTCTTCCAAGTAAGCTATGTTAAATCTTAGACACCATCAGGTGATGTAGGATAACTTGCTAAATTGCTATTTATCATATAAAAGACGTTACAAGTTACTTGACTTGACCTTATTTGACTTAACTTTATATTCGACTATCTTCAATACACATCTTAGATACTGTCAATAAATTGTATAAATGTATGCTTTTGATGTCAAGTGTTCATTCGACCACAGACAATACTGTACTTGCGTTTAACTCTTTACCAAAAGACAAAGTAAAATACTCTTTACCAAATAGACTGGTCCAGATTGTAAGCACCAACAGACTAAAGATTACATGTGACTCGAATGATAGTTTAATATCTCTGCAAGAGTTGAAAACAGTGTGAGAAAAGGGTATTATGCTGATTACCAGCATGTTCTCCTTTTCACAGTGTTTTTAAAGCCTTTCTCGAGGTTGTCAAACGCTACATTGTTTGGTTAATGACTGATAGATTTTCATTTTCAAGAATTGACTTCCGTATAAGTTTACTTCCGTCTGAGTTGTCTGACATGATATGTTGACCTTTTTGGTACACGTGATCGGTGCCAAATAGAGAATTTAGAAAATTCTCAGCTAATTTTGACATTTTACACGTCATAGGTACCAACTAGGGATTTCAGGAAATTCTCGGCTAATTGTCACTTATTTACTCGATCACAGACACACTAAATGGAAATAAATGAATAAGCTTTCTCAACGATACAACCATACGCCCCTGGGACACTTCAATGGATTGATTATTAACCTTTTAACCGCTCTGAGTGAATTTTTGCTCCTTGTTGCAGACAGTGTAATCAAGATCAGACTGTATAGAAGTTGTAGTACTTGCCTCTACATTGTTCGAGCTATTTTGAAATAGTTAAAAACAAATCAGAACAAAAGAGGAAACGTATGGATTGCAAAAGTAAAAGATTGCAAAAGTAAAAAAGATAACATTGTCCATGTTTGCAGATTAAAACATCGGGTATAAATTAAAAAGACACGCTGTTTAATTTCCCCGAAATCTTTCGTAAAATTATCTTATTTCCCTTTTACTTCCTCATGCCAAATAACGTGGGGTGAAAATGTTTTTATTCCCAACCGACTAATTTCAAGGGTATATTCCCAGCCCCCTTTATTTTTCTCATGGACTCATTTAACCCTTTCGGCACCATAGGCGAACACAGTGACCTTTGCGGACAGCATAGATCAAGATCAGACTGCACAGAACGTGCAGTCTGATCTTTGATTTATACCGTCCGCTTGTGTAGCCAAGCCTATACAATAAAAACCTTTCTAAGTTTCAGTGGGTTGTATTTAGAGCCGTCGAAAGAGGTCGAGTTTATTTATTTGGCACTGAAAGAGTTAATTATAATTGCTTTTACGGGCATTTATATCAACCAGACTGCAGAAAAAAGTGCAGTCTAACCTGAAATCTACACTAACCGACTAATTTCAAGGGTATATTCCCAGCCCCCTTTATTTTTCTCATGGACTCATTTAACCCTTTCGGCACCATAGGCGAACACAGTGACCTTTGCGGACAGCATAGATCAAGATCAGACTGCACAGAACGTGCAGTCTGATCTTTGATTTATACCGTCCGCTTGTGTAGCCAAGCCTATACAATAAGAACCTTTCTAAGTTTCAGTGGGTTGTATTTAGAGCCGTCGAAAGAGGTCGAGTTTATTTATTTGGCACTGAAAGAGTTAATTATAATTGCTTTTACGGGCATTTATATCAACCAGACTGCAGGAAAAAGTGCAGTCTAACCTGAAATCTACACTAACCGACTATTTCCGACAGAAGTCTCAAAGACTCTGCTCTTTTTTTTTTTAATTTTATTGTCAGGATATATCTAGGTTGAATTTGTTTAATCCATTACCGCACAATTTGAGCTTTCAAGAATGCTTAATTTTTAACCTTTATAGTCTTCATTAGTCCTCTGGATACCAATGCATTTGAACCATTTCCGTATAATATGGCCTGCAACATGCGAAAAGGGGCGTTCGGACATTTGCGTAAAGTGTCGTCTCTGATCAGCCTGCGCAGTCAGCGCAGGCTAATCCGAGACGGCACTTTGCGGCTACATTAGATTTTGTGCCTCAGTAGACTTGTGCAAAACAGAAAATTACATAAAAACGGAAAGTGTCGTTTCGGATCAGCCTGCACGGATTCCGAAGGCTGATCCGAGACGACACTTTACGCAAATGTCCGAGTGCCCCTGTTCGCGTGTTGCAGGCCAATTACGATATAACGTGACTTGGAACCTCAGCCTTAGGCAGCTTCCGAACAGATTGTGGGAAAAAAAGATCGACTGTTTATTACGAGGTGTTGTTCTTAAAGTTCTACGACTGTCTCCCGTGCAACAGAGCTGAATGCAGCGTGTTCATGTATGTAGTAATAAGATCGAAAGATGAAGCCCATTTTTAATCTCTTTTTGTCGTCTTTTTATATTATTATTCTTTTCGTCGTTTTTACTCGCGCAAAATTAATGTTGGCCTATAAGGCCAATCACAATATCGGTCAAGGTAAGACTGCGTTTTGCGGACTCTGTAGATGAAGACCAGGCTGCACAGATTATTAAACTGCCAGGAAATTTCTCGCCATCTGATTGAATAATATCCCCCTAATATAATATTGCTATCCACTGGCAGCTCTAGGGAACAGCACAGTTTCTCTTTTGGGAGCGTCCTAGACACGTGACTTATAGGCTTCAGTGACGTTACTATCTGTGACGTTTTCGGTGTTTTCAGTTTTGAGTTGTCAGTGACGTCACCATTTGTGTTGGGGCACTCAGAAAGGACATTCAGTTTCATTAGCTTAGTCGATTCGTGAGGCTATAAAACAGGGAAAATTCACTGAATACACGTTGTCCAAAATGGGGAAAAAATTGCACTATAATTAATTCATTGTACAGTCAGGTGGCAGGGCACTTAGAAACTGATTCGGAGCTGTGACGAATCACGTCGCCCCGGGCTTTTTCACGGGACGACATGATCCGCCACAGCCGTGCACAAGTTTCCAAGTGCCCTGCCACGACCTGACCGCACAAGTCATAATGTACAGGGTGTCCACAAAGTCTGCGTATGTTATTTTTCCTCCCCAGAATAAATGATGGCTCTGTCTAAAGAAGAACGGATCGATTTGGTACTCTTCAGTGGACGAGAAGGATGTACTCGATGAAGATTACAGATTTTAACCACATGAGAGAACGCATTTCCAGTCAGTGTGCTAAAATCGACGGCAATGCATACCTATTCCATCGAGTTTACTTGAATTTTGCAAAGCACATCAAAATATGCATTGAAAATGATGGAAATCATGTTGAAAATATTATTTATCAACATTAGAATTAAATAAAACAGCTCTGTTTTAAAAAGTATGTGTTTTTTTTTACTGCACAGAACGTGCAGCCTGATCTTTGATCTACACTGTCCGATAAGGAGTTATTTTTGTCCAGGAAGTAAGTTTGTAATAGCATCATGGGGGTTTCTACTATAAGGTTGAAAGTTTCATTTAACTTTTTTAGCAGAATATGGATTGATCAACTGAATTGCCCGCTTTATACTTGCTCAAAACTTAAATTGATTACCTCCCCTCATACAGATAATCGCGTGTGAGGGTATTAGGTATATGCAACGGGGCACCATGTTATTCTTACCAATGACGAGATAGCGGGGTCATGTCCACATAAAGACCCCCTCCAACCCCACCCCCTCAAAAAAAAAGAAAAACTTGAGATCTTCCTTTTTAACCCTTTGCCGCACAGTTTTAATGACACTCTCAAATGGTATGAAAACATTGTGGGGAAAGAAAAAAAAATCTTGGTAGCAAGCATTTTCTCCTTTTCCGTAAATGTTTTCTACCCTATCAGAGACAAATTCATTTTTCGATCCACACTTATTTTTGTTGTCTGCATGTGCTTCCAATTTGGAAGGGTCTGAAATTTTGTCGTCTGCTATAGAATTAAACAAGTTTCCAGCAGACGACTTTGAAAACATCGTCCTGTAAAAAATAAATATTCCATATTGATTGAAATTTGATATACGAATACATGTGAAAACAATGTTGCAAAAGGAGAAATTGCTCGTTACGAGAAATTTCTTCATTTGCAACAACGTTTTTAAACGTGGTCATTTCAGTCATCTGCCTATGGTAAAGCGTTTTAGCGAAACGAAAGTCCTTTCCAATCCCGGAACTAACATTTTGTTTAGACGAAATCAGAGGTTAAAACTTTCATTTCCTCTTGTTCCATGATTTTCATAATTCGAACTTAGTAACATAACAACACTTGCAAAAACACTTCAGTCAGACAGTTAAGAGTGTTCATTGAAAACAACAACAACAACAAAAACCAAATGAATTGACGATAACCAGTTTGGCAAACCTCGCGGCTATAGTAACACCAGATACTATCTGAGAGAAAACAAGAAGTACAGCAAACAGGTGCCAACGCTCTGCTACGGGTACATTTTCAGGGAAAAATAATTCTAAAGAGGGGCATAACTCTGTCAAAAATATTTTTGGGTTACCTAATCTTCTTGTATTGCTTCCCATTTTGATAGTTAACAACTTACCCAAGTTTGAAGATGAAAAAAGTCCAGTTTCACGACTATGACGCAGACGGGGTTGACAACGACAGGGCTAAGAAAATACCTCAGGATTTTTTGTTCGAGAAGCAGCCGTTCTTAAAGGCGGAGTTGCTATTAGTACTTTAAGAATGGAGATAAATGATATAAAACAAAAATGAGCAATGCTCCTTGAAATGGGGTTTTAATGAATCTGCGAAAACTATCGACTCAAGTCAGTCTGCGTAGTCCATGCAGGTTGACCTGCGTCGAAACTTTTTGCTATTTGTCAGTTTTCCTCACGTCAAAGAACCAGTTTGCCTCATGATTCCGTCCGTTGTTTTGCAAAATGGCATTTATGTATCCATTATTGTATGTGATGTCTTGCTTGGCATAATGCATCACGGAGATGCATGAAAAACTTTTTAGGCCGAGCACAGCTCAAATCGTTCTATAGAAAGAAATATCGTCCATTTAACTTATCCATTGCTACACGAGCTTAATTCAAAATAAGCACGAAGCAAGTTTATATCAAAGACTATAGATGGCGGTTCGTTTGTAATGCAGTGGATAATACTCGGGTAGAGAAAAATAACTTTATACCAGAATTTGCTCGTATTCAAAAAGTTATCTTTGAAAAGAGGGTTTAGTGCATCTGCAAAACGTTTCGATCCAGGTCAGCCTGCGCAGTCCGCGCAGGCTGACCCGGACCGAAACTTTTTGCTATTGGTAAATTTTCGGCAGCTGAAAGGACCAGTGTGCCTCATAATTCACCCTGTTGTTATTCAAAATATATTTAATGGATCTATAGTTATTAGAAGACTTTGCTTGGTATCGTGCATCACGTAGATGCATTAAGCCCCCTTTTGCCAGACCATGGCTCATTTTAAAAGCTGTAAATATCGGGGGCGTAAACAATGGCATTTATGCAGAAATATGTTGAGTACAAGGAAGTTATGAAGGGCTTGTTTGTCAAGTACATTTCAAACCTTTACCAAACGATAAAATCTTCAACTTGTCCATATTGAAAGACGTTGCAGACGACAAATAATATTGTGGCTTGGATGATGAGATTTGTCTGTGAAAGGGTGGATAAAAAATGTGGGAAAAAAAGTGAAAATGCATCTTACCAGCGTCTTCTCAATTTCCTACGACGTTTTGAGAGAGAGAGAGAGAGAGAGAGAGACTCAAATTTCTAAAAGCTGGATATCTTCTATGAAGACCAAAACATATTATGGACCATGCTCTGTGAAAAGGGGCTCAATGCATCTACAAAAAGGATCAACCTAGGTCAGCCTGCGCAGTCCGCGCAGGCTGACCTGGGTCGATACTTTTTGCCTTTGGTCGATTTTCTGCAAGTCTAAGTTTAACTCATGATCAACTGATTGTCAGACAAATAGAGGATAATCATCTGGTTGTGTGTGATATTAAAAATCTGTCACTAGAGTGGGGTGTGATGCAGGTGAAAAAACGAGTCCGAAGGACGAGTTTTTTAACAACATCAAACCCCATTCAAGTGACAGATTTTAATACCACACAAAACCAGTTGATTTTTCTATTTATAATATTCTTAATTCACTCTTTTTTATTCTCAAGAATGGTACAATATGAGCAATATAGGAAAACATTCCGGCAAACATTCAAAAACTATATCGTCACTGGTGATGATACAATATCTATCATTACTAGTGGTGTTATTTACTGTGAGATCCCACTGATAAGAATATAATATGATGGCTTTTATGGATCCATAATTATGTGATGACCTTTCCTGGTATCATGCATCACAGATATGCATTAAGCGTCCTTATGCCAGATCATGACTCATTTACTTTCGTTGCAATTTAAAACGTCCTTGACTGTACTGCACCTACACTTCCGGCAAGTACAATGGAAGAATAATGCTAGGGTCAAATAGAGAGACAGACAGACGGTAAGTGGGGAGTGCAAAAGTCCTAAATAGCGCATACTTTCTTTTTTTTATAAACAAAGATCTAATTCGTCGCGGTTTAACACGTTGTTGACCGAATCGCACCTTGCACTTCCGGATGAATAACGTCAAGTACCATGGAAAAGTAACGTTATTCTTATACTGCTGAGCCCGGATTTAGCTGCTTTTGCGGACGGTCCAGATCAAGATCAGACTGCACAGGTCATTCCATCTAATATTGGATATACACTTTCCACAGGGTTCCTGCGTGGCAAAGTGCAGGACTCGTGACCAGGAGATCCCGGGTTCGAGCTTCACTTGGTCCAGTGGGCCTTTCGTGGGAGCTACCTTACGCAAGACACTTCAGAGCCCCAGCCGAGTACTGGTGAAACCCAGGAAATACATGAATATGTGAGCTGTCGCCGTTATTTGACTGAAATAATGTTGAAATCGGCGTAAAACACCAATCAATCAATCAATCAATCAATCAATACACTGTCCGCTACTAGGCCAGATAGTCTAACAAACCATCTATTTGTGAATGTTAAGCACATACTGAGAACGTCCATATTTCATTTGTCAATTGTAACTGCTTCCAATTTGGACACATCTTAAATTTTGTCGTCTGGTAAAGAGGTAACAAACACTGACTCTTTTCGAAACGTTCCCGCGTTTTTTTTAAGATCCAGAGGAAGAAGCACTTTGAAAACATCGTGGGAAAAAGAAAAAAATATTTTATTTTTCCACACTGCTATAAACTTTTTTTAAATGCAAAATCAAATCGTTTTGGACACATTTTTGTAAGGCGTCTACAAATGCTTCAAATACGGACACGAGTAACCTTTTCAAGGTCGCTTCGAAAAAATAAACTGTACCAAAGGACAAATTTTTGACTGGTCCAAATGGAAAGCATTTGCAGACGACAGCTTAAATGATGCTCAAATTATGCGACTTGTCTTTTGTAAGGTAGAAAACATAACGGGAAAAGGAGAAAATGGCCGCTTGCTATGATTTTGTCCTTTTTCCACAGAGTTTTTAAAATGTTTCTACCACCGGGTGCGGGTTGTCAAACTTGGGATTGTTTGGTTAAAGTTTAATGCTTTGGCTGTTAAGCGCGACTCAAGGACCTTTTGCTGACAGTGTAGATCCAAGATCAGACTGCACAGAACGTGCAGTCTGATCTTGGATCTACACTGTCCGATACGGAGACATATTTCCCCAAAAAATAACTAAGGGTTTTACTATCGGCTTGATATTTTCATTTCACTTGTTCAGCAGGGTGAAACAAGGAGATCCCCGATGGTGCACACTGCAACATGTAAGTCGGCGCTCATCCAAATTGCCTCCCAAATGTCAAAACAGTCTCTAAGCTCATCTCGCTATTTGTCGAACTTTTTTTTTGAAAAAAAAAAATGTGTAAATATCTATATGGTGATAAAAACAAATTGTGAATCCAGGAGTAGTATAGGGAGTCTCTTTGTACGTCTGACAGGCCTGGTCTGATGTACAAAGAGACGTCCCTGTAGTCCCTACGTTGCCTACCTTACAGAGAGTTTGTCCCCAGTTTGTCTACCCTGAAAGAATTTACATTTTTTATAATACCCAGTTTGCCTACCCTGAGGGGGATTTTTCTGCAATTAAAGGCAAAGGGGGCGGCCAAAAATGACACATTTTCGAGGGCTCTATAAGGATCTGACAGGTCTGATCACTGAGTTGGACTTAGTTTTTTTTTTTACCCATATGCTATTAGGATTGCTTTATTGTTTACTTCTATCCACTACTTGGCCTTTAAGTGGTTTCTCTCTAAAAGCCTGATCACTGAGTTGGACTTAGTTTTTTCAGCCTATGGATGATTTCTCTCTCTAAAAGCCTGAACACTGAGTTGAACTTAGTTTTTTCACCTATGAATGATTTTCTCTCTCTAAAAGCCTGAACACTGAGTTGGACTTAGTTTTTTCTGCATCTATGGATGATGATTTTCTCTCTCTAAAAGCCTGAATACTGAGTTGGACTTAGACTTTTTTCTGCATCTATGAATGATTTCTCTTTCTAAAAGACTGAGCACTGAGCCGGACTTAGTCTTTTTTCATCCTATGAATGATTTCTCTAAAAGACTGAGCACTGAGTTGGACTTAATCTTTTTCTGAGTTTTTTACTCTTCGGAGTGTAACTCTCTGGAGTGTAACTCTTTGGAGTGTAACTCTTCTAAAAGAAATGACAATTTTGAAGAAAGATAGAACTTTCGTGGTAGATGGTTAGTCCTGAAAAGGACTGTTGGGTTAGCTCTGAAAAGAGCTGTGACAATTTGAAGAAATGACAACTTGAAGATAGAACTTTCGTCTGACAACTTGAAGATAGAACTTTCGTCTGGCATCTTGAAGATAGAACTTTCGTAGTAGATGGTTAGTCCTGAAAAGGACTGTTGGGTTAGCTCTGAAAAGAGCTGTGACAATTTGAAGAAATGACAACTTGAAGATAGAACTTTCGTCTGACAACTTGAAGAGAGAACTTTCGTCTGGCAACTTGAAGATAGATCTTTCGTGGTAGATGGTTAGTCCTGAAAAGGACTGTTGGCTTAGCTCTGAAAAGAGCTGTGACAATTTGAAGAAATGACAACTTGAAGATAGAACTTTCGTCTGACAAGTTGAAGATAGAACTTTCGTCTGACAATTTGAAGAAATGACAATTTGAAGAAAAGATAGAACTTACGTCTGACAATTTGAAGAAAGATAGAACTTTCGTGGTAGATGGTTAGCCCTGAAAAGGGCTGTTGGGTGTCCTAAAAAGGACCTGGTTTGGAGGTTGTGTTTTTAAGCACAACCTCCAACCTTTCTGCAGGCTGGGCAGCTACTCGCTGCCCGCCTCTTTAGCCTTTTCAGCTGCTGTGCGTCAAGATTATACTCCAGTGAGAACGGTGGCTCGTTGTCCTCGTTCTAATTTTCAGTAGAAGGCACAATGAACTCCTTTTTCTCCTTCTTTTTTGCGGATAGCAGTGCAATTTCCCAAAAATCCATATCTCTAATCGAACACTCCATTTTGCATCGACTTGAAGAAAATGAACGATGTGCGGGAAATATCGCTGGGTTTTATAGCTTTACAGACGGATTGAACTAGTTGACCCATGACGTCATTTTCTCCTATGTTTTTCCCGCGTCGGCGTTTCATGCTGTTTTGGCTCCAAATTAATGTTATCCAATCAGAATTATCGTTGTTTTTCTAATACTAAATGTTTTATTGTTGACCAATCTATAGTTTTGTTACATTTTCTTGTTCGGGTTAGAAAAAACTAGAGTTTGACTATCCTATGACTTTTTTTGATTATGAGTCTTCTGACAAAATGAAAAGAAAGATGTTTATTTAAGATAGCTAGCCCTGAAAAAAGGTTTGCTGTTTTTTGTACAGAATACACTTTTTTATCCTCCCCTCTTTCTTTCGATTGATTCCATTTTATCTAGCATTTGCATCAGATGCTCAATTTCATGCCTGATATATTTGAAACGTTCTCTTTCGTCTAACCAGAAGAGCAATGAGAGAAAAAATGTCAATCCAAACATTATGGGATACTGAGCCAGCTTTTACGATATTTAATGGTGAATGAGAAAAAATAATCAAGAGTTTACTGTTTTATATGTGCAATGGGTCACTTTTTTAGGCTTTTTTTTATTTTATCCCTATATCGCTGAGATGGACTTAGTTTTTTCTACATCTATGAATGATTTTTTCTCTAAAAGCTTGAGCACTGAGTTGGACTTAGTTTTTCTGCATCTATGGATGATTTCTCTCTAAAAAGTCTGACCACTGAGTTGGACTTAGTTTTTTTAACCATATGCTATTAGGATTGCTTTATTGTTTACTTCTATCCACTACTTGACCTTTAAGTGGTTTCTCTCTAAAAAGTCTGACCATTGAGTTGAACTTAGTTTTTCAGCATCTATGAATGATTTCTCTTTCTAAATACCTAACCACTGAGTTGAACTTAGTTTTTTCTTCACCTATGAATGATTTTTCTCTCTAAAAGCCTGAGCATTGAGTTGGACTTAGTTTTTTCTTCACGTATGGACGATTTCTCTTTCTAAATACCTAACCATTGAGTTGAACTTAGTTTTTTTGCATCTATGGATGATTTCTCTTTTTAAATGTCTGACTACTGAGTTGGACTTAGACTTTTTTCTACATCTCTATGGATGATTTCTTCTCTCTAAATGTCTGACCATTGAGTTGGACTTAGACTTTTTTCTGCTTCTCTATGAATGATTTCTCTAAAAGACTGAACAGTGAGTTGGACTTAGTCTTTTTCTGAGTTTTTTACTCTTTTTACCCTGAAAAGGGCTGTTCTTAGAGAAGGGCTGATTTTTGAAAATGTTTATTCAGTATCAGCATCAGTCGATTCGCTGTCTGACTCACTCCTTTCAGCGGCGATTTGCTCGCGGAAAAGACGGTCTACCTGCTCAGTTTTTGAAATAACATACTGAAAATACATTTCAAGCATGCCCTCAATAATGAGTTCCTTCATCCGAAGGTTATAACAGAACACCCTGTTATTAGCAAGCTGAGCCCTCTCGTATCGTCTTCTCACTCCAACTAAGCGTTGTTGCAGTAAAACGATTTGCCTCTTAACTCTTGTTATCTTTCGTGCAGCATCCATCCAAGTGAACCGCATGTCGAGTGATGGTCTTGAAGCCATTGTGAAAAAATGAAATGTATGGAAAATAAATCGCAGAGATTTATAGCTTTTCAGACGGATTGAACTAGTTGACCCATGACGTCATTTTCTCCTATGTTTTTCCCGCGTCGGCGTTTCATGCTGTTTTGGCTCCAAATTAATGTTGTCCAATCAGAATCACCGTTTTATTTCTAATACTAAATGTTTTCTTGTTCGGGTTAGAAAAAACTAGAGTTTGACTATCCTATGACTTTTTTTGATTATGAGCCTTCTGACAAAATGAAGTTTTTCTGCATCTATGAATGATTTTTCTTTCCAAATGTCTGACCATTGAGTTGAACTTAGTTTTTTCTTCACCTATGTATGATTTCTCTTTCTAAATGCCTAACCATTGAGTTGAACTTAGTTTTTCTCATCTATGGATGATTTCTTCTCTCTAAATGTCTGGCCATTGAGTTGGACTTAGACTTTTTTTTTTACATCTATGAATGATTTCTCTTTCTAAATGCTTAACCACTGAGTTGAACTTAGTTTTTTCTGCATCTATGGATGATTTCTCCTCTCTAAATGTCTGACCATTGAGTTGGATTTAGACTTTTTTCTGCATCTATGAATGATTTTTTCTTTCTAAAAGACTGAACACTGAGTTGGACTTAGTCTTTTTCTGAGTTTTTTTTTACTCTTTGGAGTGTGGGCCTTTGGAGTGTAACTCTTTGGAGTGTAACTCTTCTAAAAGAAAGAAGTTTGACAATTTGAAGAAATGACAATTTGAAGAAAGATAGATCTTTCGTGGTAGATGGTTAGTCCTGAAAAGGACTGTTGGGTTAGCTCTGAAAAGAACTGTTGGGGTAGCCCTGAAAAGGGCTGTTTTGTTTTGGAGGCTGTGTTTTTTTCTCTACCGACAGCTTTTCTTTGGCTTTTTTGGGATCTTGAAATCAACGTGATTATCTATGTTTTTCCCGTATTTGCCCTGGCCTGTCATTATTGGTGTAGTTGGCTTTTGATCAACTCGCTGTTTCTTGTGGAGATGGCTATCGTCTTCCTCAGATTTCCGTTTTCTTGGCTTTGTTGTTCTTGGTTGTTTTTCCTTCGGCTGATTTTTCTTCACAACAGTTACGATAGAGTCCACTAAGTTGTGAAGATTGGTTTTATCAAACTCAAACTCCACAGGGATCTTCACAGGAACTGGTGAAATGCGCTGACTCTGTTAGCGTAGTGTCTCAATATTTTTACTGAGCTGCTCGGTGTTTGTGTTTAAAGTTTTAATCTCCTCCAAATTTTGGTTAAAAGTCTCCAGTTGTTCTAAGATCCGAGTCATCATGGCATCTTGTTTTGAATTTAACTGTTTCATCTCTTCACAAATGTTGTCCAACACCGTCGGTGGGTTGATAATTGTCGAATTTATAACTGATGAAAGAATGTCTCCATTGTTTTCCACTGGTGGAAAATCGTCCAAGTTGATTTCATCTAAGTTGTGCTTCATATTGAAACTGCTTCCGAATATTGACACTGCTTTCGAATATTGATACTGCTTTCGAAGTGTTCGTTAGCTGAGAGTCAAAGAAATGGTGAATGTATGGAAATAACGCTGGGCTTTATACGTTTACAGAGGATTGAAAATTTTAAAGAGCGCGGACCTGGCAAAAAACACCAGGATTGTACTGTGTGACACCGAATTAGGAGTGGTGAAAAAACACCGATATAACCATCGATTTGATTGCACAATGTTAATGAAACGCCGACGCGGGAAAAACATAGGAGAAAATGACGTCATGGGTCAACTAGTTCAATCCTCCTGTAAAGCTATAAAACCCAGCGATATTTTACATAAAAAACATATTTGTTGCAGGATGGTTCGAATTCTTGTGTGCCCTCACTGCGCAAGCAGATGCCAGATAGAGTGTGGAAAATGTTTTGCCATACTTGAGTATCTTGGGCAGAAACATAACTGTCCAGATACAGATGAAGGATTTTACGATGATGATGAAGGTTCATCGACTTGCTGTGAACACTGTGGGTGTGAAATCACCCCAGTGGATCGGCTAGAAGAGTCGTAGAGCTCGATGTTATCGTGAAATCCTTAAAAAAGCCCTTTTCAGGGCTAACCATTTAGGACGAAAGATCTTTCTTTTCAAATTGTCAAAAGTAAAAAGACTTACAGTCAAAACTAGAAAAAAGTCAAAAGTAAGAAGTAATTATTTTCATGTTTTTATTTTCAAAAGAACTTATGTACAATGAAAAAATCAAGTCATGATCTGTAAAAGACAAAAAATGAATGAACTGTAAAGACAAAAATGAATGAACTGTAAAGACAAAAAAATAAATGAAAAAATCAAGTCAGTCTTTTTTGTTTAAATTCAATATTGTGTTGAAATCTTTTTTCACTCAGTATGTTTTCTTTTTTTCTTCGGGATGTCAGATTCACATTTGGTTTTACGTTTTCTTTTCCTTTCGTTGTTTTTTAATACCATATCTGGACAGATTTTACCCTTGTGTTTTGTTGATTTGCAAAAGAAACAGTTCTTTGTTACTCGTTTTTTCTTGTTTTCGTTGTTTTGCTGTTTTTCCTCTCCGTACGAACAACCCGGTTCTGCAGAAAATTCGTTTTTTAGATCCAAAGTTTGTTGGTTTTCTTAGATTATCGCTTGTAGATATTTTTTTCTCTACCTGTTCTGTTATTTTGCAGATTTCTGATTCGGTGATAGCCGTTGTGTCGCTCTGCATGTCTACGGTCTGAGTTTCAATGGATGATGTAGCTTGTGGTGAACTTTTTTTCCATGTATTTTCGCTGTAGAATGAATTTAGTGTCCCGACGAATTTTATATGGTGGAGACCGTCAACGTTGTAAAACGATGGTAAAATTTCGATGTCATGACTGTGTGGATTCACGTAGACAAAAACAAATGTTCCTATCTGATTTTCTTTTTCTGGACATTCTTTGGCCCTATGTCCTGCTTCGTTGCATGTAAAACAAATATTTGTTCTCTCACCATTCACCCCATATCGTTTGTCAATCGTCGCTTGATCCATAACTCTGTATCTGGTAGTACGGTAAACATCTTTTTCTTCTAAATGTTGGTGGGATAAAAATGATCCCACGTAGTTTCCGATATGTTTAACATCATACTTTGATGGTATATTGCTGATCTCATAATCGTAGGTGTATGGATTAACATACAGATGCACCCTCTTTCTAAGTGGTGATGTATTTTGCAGCTTTAACTCGCTCATATTCTTTTATCAACTGTAGTGTCTGAGATTGAGTAGGAGAATGATTAGATTTTCACAACTGTCGTCTCTATTTATACACTGTTGCAACGGAGAGGCTATATAAATTGTTAGTTTTTTCTCACTTCTGCATTATTGTCTTTTCACTCAGAGCTAAAACGATGGGTAAAAGAAAAAGAATAATAACCTATTCAAACAGCGAAAGTGACGATGAGGTATTTCCACCAACAAAAAAGAAAAAAACTAGACCGTTGAAAGAAGAAAGTGACAGTGACGATGAGATATTTCCACCAACAAAAAAGAAAAAAAACTAGACCGTTGAAAGAAGAAAGTGACAGCGACGATGAAAGTATCAACTCTAGCTTAGACATGAAAAGTCTATATGATTTAACAGAAAGGGGTAATAAGAAGTCAAGAAAATTTAAAACAGAATCACATGTGCTGACGCTGAGTTTTAAGAAATTTAAAGAAATATCACCTCAGAGACTACTTGGATTATTTGACGATGTTACCCATGAAATCATTCGAAAGTTAAATGCTAACCCGACGGACATGATTAGAATTACCATCAATCATCCTTCGTTGGAAATGGGAATCCATATTCCTTTTTTAACCACAGAACAGTTGCAAGGTGAAACTATGTTGAATGAAATTGAACGAGTTCAACAATCGAATACAGATTTCGTCTTGAACGATGGATTCATGACATTTGACATTACACATACAATACCACCAAGTGGTAGCGGAAAATATAGAGCATCATCTGAATTAGATTCAAAGTTTTTTGCCCAGAAGAAAAAATCCATTATTCAAATTAGCAATCATGACCAACTATGTTTTGCAAGAGCCGTTGTTGTGGGAATTTGCTACAGTGAACGTGAAAACACCGAAGCATGGAATAGAAAATGGCGTCGTATTTGTCGTTCAGACCTCACTCTTCAAAAGACTGAAGCTGAGAAATTGTTAAATGAAGCTGGAGTTTCACCAACACAGCCTGTAGGAATTGATGAATACAAAAAAATTCAAGCATTCTTGTATGAAAAAGGCTATGTCATTAAAGTTCATCAACAGCATTCAAAAGTGGAAAAAATATTTGAACATCCAGAAGTGAAAACCAATAGTAAGATCATACATTTGTACTTTCATCAAAAACATTATGACTACATCAAATCTATCAAAGGTTTTTTTTGTTGTGTATATTATTGTGAGTTCTGTGATGTGGGTTACTCTCAGCGGGAAAGTCATGCTTGTTCAAATATCTG
This sequence comes from Hippopus hippopus, assembly GCA_946811185.2. Classification (NCBI taxonomy): domain Eukaryota; kingdom Metazoa; phylum Mollusca; class Bivalvia; order Cardiida; family Cardiidae; genus Hippopus; species Hippopus hippopus. Next base: position 9,937,508 of record OX328102.1, on the reverse strand, counting down.
CAAAGGTTGTTGGCGCAAAGGAAAATGTCCATCAGAATTTAAAGAATATGTTTGCAGTGATTGTAGTAGACGATTTTTTAGTGCTGAATGCTTTGAAAATCACAGAATTGTTCAAGGTAAAGAAAAGAAATCCATTTGTGAATTAGTGAAACTCTGTTCGAAATGTGGTGTACAATATCTTGTCAGAAAGAAAAATCATGTTTGCAATGGAAAGAAAAGGTGTCATATCTGTAAGAAAATTGTTAACTTTTCTCATCGATGCTATATTCAGCCTTACCAAAGTAAGTTGAACCATGACAGCGATGACGAGACGAGTTCTTCTGTAGTCAAAAAACCACAGTTTATTTTCTTTGATTTTGAATGCAAACAAGACACAGGGGTGCACATCCCGAATTATTGTATTGCACACAGAGCGTGTGATGAATGTATCGATAAATCACTTGATTTTCATTGTTTTACATGCAGTGAATTTGAAGAGGGTAGGGAAGTTATTTTTCAAGGTAAAGAAACTTTGAGTCAATTTTGCAAGTGGCTCTTTTCAAAACATCATAAAGGAGTCACGGCTATTGCCCATAATTTCAAAGGTTATGACGGTCAGTTCATTCTTGGCTATATTGTTAAAGTTGGGTTAAAACTTCCAAAATTGATCATGAATGGAAACAATATTATGAAGTTAGAACTGAATGGTGTACGTCTGATCGATTCTTTCAATTTCATGAGCTTTGGTTTGGCAAAATTTCCAGCCACATTTGGTCTTCAAGAAATGAAAAAAGGTTACTTTCCTCACTGGGCAAATACAGATGAATTTTGGAGTTACATTGGACCTTACTTGGATATGTCTTATTACAAACCCGACTCAATGTCTGAAGAGGCTAGGTCAAAATTCATAGTTTGGTATAATGACAAAGTTCAAAAGGGTGAGGAATTCAATTTTCAGAAGGAGATGGAATTGTACTGTAGGTCAGATGTTGATATCATCAGACGAGGATGTGCTGAATTCAGAAAGCTGTTTATCGAACAGGGTGGTATTTGTCCATTTTTAGAGGCGATTACCATTGCAGATGCCTGTAACAAGGTCTGGCGAAGCAAATATTTGCCAGAAAATCAAATAGCTATCATTTCAAGCAAAGATTCATCCAGACGTCGCTTTTCTATGAAAGCGATACGCTGGGTTCAAAGCGTAGCTCGGGAAAAAGGTATTAATATTCAGCATGCAAAAAATGGTGGGGAAGTTCAAATCGGGAGATATAGTGTAGATGGTTTTCACCGTCAATCAAACACTGTTTATGAATTTCTTGGCGATCTTTACCATGGTTGTCCTGTATGCTATACAGATCGAAAACAGATCAATCCTATTAATGGGAAATCCATGTCTGAATTGTACGAACGTACTTTTGAACGTATAGCAGATATCAAAGAAATGGGATATAATGTAGTGTACATTTGGGAACACGATTTGGATGCTAAGAAGAAGGATAAAGAGTACAAAAAACTCATTGAAAAGTTATATCCACATTGGGACCCTATCGATCCGAGGGATGGTTTGTCTGGGGGAAGATGTAATGCAATAAAAATTGGTTATGATGTTGATGAAAAAACCAAAAATGAAATCAAGTACATCGATATCTGTTCTCTGTACCCTTATGTTTGTAAACACAAATCCTATCCTGTAGGTCAGCCAGAAATTTTGTCTGCTGAAAATATTGACATGAACAATATTCGACAATATGAGGGCTTAATCAAATGTAAAGTTTTACCTCCAACTGATTTGTTTCACCCCGTTCTCCCAGTTCACTGTAACAACAAAATGATGTTTCCACTCTGTATGAAATGTGCAGAAGAAAGTTCAAGCATTTGTAGGCATGGTAAAGAAGAGAGGGCTTTGGTCGGAACTTGGGTTACTTTTGAATTATTCAAGGCTCTTGACTGTGGTTATCGATTATTGCAAGTGTATGAAATTTGGCATTTCAATTCTGTATCAGATCAGTTCTTTAAACGTTATGTGGACAATTTCTTGAAAATTAAGCAAGAAGCCAGTGGTTATCCAGATTGGTGTCAATCAGACTCAGAAAAAGATCAGTTCGTTTGTGAATATGAGAAGTCGGAAGGTGTTTGTCTTGATCCAAGTTGTATTCAAAGAAATCCTGGGAGAAGATCATTTGCTAAGATTATGTTGAACTGTCTTTGGGGAAAATTAGCTCAGCGTGAAAAAATGACCCAGACGGAATACATCAGTGATCCGTCTAAATATTTTGAATTAGTCACCAATCCCAATTTCATTGTAAAGCATGTAGAAATCTTTGACGAGGACTGTTCATTCATCTTGGTTAACTATGAATCAAAGTTGGAACATATTGACACCCACGCTACAGCCAATGTGGTAGTAGGGTCTTACGTAACAGCTTATGCAAGGTTGGAATTGTACAGTGTTCTTGAAAAGTTAAAAGATAGAGTTCTGTATTTCGATACAGATAGTTGTATGTACATTCACAACCCTGTATTATGGAATCCTCCTATTATTAACAGCCGGCTAGGAAAATGGACTGATGAAGAGCCTGCTTGTAAAATTACTCAATTCAGAGGGCTTGGGCCTAAGAATTATGCTTACAAAATGAAAACAAAAGATGGAGAAGAGATAAGCAAATGTAAAGTAAAGGGGATTACTCTGGATTACAATACAAAACAGGTGGTGAATTTCGATACATATTCAAAATGTGCTTTAGATCGCACAGTAGAAATCAAAATTCAGTATGATTGTAGAATTAAAAGACACAGAGATAGAACGGTTACCAGTGAACCACAAACAAAAACATTTCGCTCTGTATACAACAAGAGAGTTATTGTAAATGGTACTGACACTGTACCCTATGGTTATAAAAGTTTGAGAAAATAATTCTATATCACATTGTTGTGTAGCAATCAGTCAAAGTAAGTCGGGAAAAAATATTAGCCGTTGGTCAAAAAAATAACAATCATGTTACCGTTACTAATAGATCTACGTGAAAAAAAAGTATGGAGAATTTGTTCGACAGCATACACTTGATGAACGACTACAGGTTAACATTAAATTTTTCTGTGTGAAAATTTGGATCGAAGAAATGTTTAAGTGGATTGCAAAAGGAGAAAAGTCCTACAAAGTGTATGGTATAATCAACTTTATTACGATGATGGTGGACGATTCGGGGTTGGATCTCGATCTCAAGACTTATTTAGCAGATAGCTTTTTGAAAGACAATGTTATTAGTAAACTGTTTCGATCCACAAGTCGATGGACATTTTTTATCATAGGAACAACAGAAGAAAGTTTTCTTAACGTTCTGAAAATGAAATCAGTTCTATTTGACTTTTACTTACGGTACAAAAAAGGATCTGTTCATTCCTACGGAGAAACAATGGAAACCATGTCAGGGTATATTCTATTTGATAGAGATGTTACAGAAGAAGTAGTGAATTCAGCTCTTTCAACAAAAGACGCTTATAGACATGTTGCTCCATTCATAGGACTACGAGATTTCGACGATATGGACAGTGAGTATACAATGTTTTTGGGGTATGACCAATTGCATAAAGACATTACGGAATATGAAGACAAATGTGAAACTCGTGGTATTTGCGAATTTGCATTGTAAAAAATTAATTGCGAATAATTCATTGTAAATAATTCATTGTGAAAAAAATATTTCAGTGTGATTTTTTTCATTGTGAATAATTCATTGTAAAAAATATTTCAGTGTGATTTTTTTCATTGTCAAGAAAATGTTTTTTTATGCTGTATTGTAAAAAATGTTTCCTTGTGAATTTTTTCATTGTCAAGAAATTTTTTATTGTCAAGAAAATTTTTATGATGCATTGCAAAAAATGTTTCCTTGTGAATTTTTTCATTGTCAAGAAATTTTTTTCATTGTCAAGAAAATTTTTATGATGCATTGCAAAAAAATGTTTCACTGTTTAGTTCTGTTCAATAAATAAAAGTTCAATAAATAAAAGTTCAAAAAACAATAGAGCTATTTATTCTGTTTTTCCCCAAGACTTGATCTGTCTACATTTTTTGCTATATTAGCATGAAACGTAGCATGGGAAAAAATGTATGTGCTTTCCACCAGGTCCGTGCTCTTTAAAAATTTTTAATCCTCTGTAAACGTATAAAGCCCAGCGATATTTTCATACAATCACCATTTCTTTGACTCTCAGCTAACGATCACTTCGAAAGCAGTATCAATATTCGGAAACAATATCGATATGGAGGAGATAAATCATCAACTACGTGAGGCTCTCCAAGAATATCTAAATGCAGGTCGACAGTTATTACAACTAAACACTCATTTCGTAGGAGAGGAGGAACAAAACCAACTACAACGTATAACACAGCCATACAAAGATCTCGGGGAAAGATTAGTTCAACTATTTTTAAAGACAACACCGGATGTCATTTTGGTTGATATCGAATTTGGGAGAAAGATTACTTTCGATAATGGAGCAATGGTGATCAGAAAAAGAGTTGAAGCATGCCCCATTTGCCAAGCGAATTTCGGGTGCTGTCATTAGAAGTGGAAAGACAACGTGAGACGAAAAAACACAGCCTCCAAAACAAAACAGCCCTTTTCAGGGCTACCCATCTACCACGAAAGTTCTATCTTTTTTCAAATTGTCATTTCTTCAAAATCGTCAAAACTCAAAAGATTTACAATCAAAAAAAGTCATAGAATAGTCAAACTCTAGTTTTTTCTAACCCGAACAAGAAAATGTAACAAAACTATAGATTGGTCAACAATAAAACATTTAGTATTAGAAATAAAACGATAATTCTGATTGGATAACATTAATTTGGAACCAAAACAGCATGAAACGCCGACGCGGGAAAAACATAGGAGAAAATGACGTCATGGGTCAACTAGTTCAATCCGTCTGAAAAGCTATAAAACCCAGCGTTATTTTCCATACATTTCATTTTCACAATGGCTTCAAGACCATCACTCCTCGTCACTTGGATGGATGCCGAGCGAAAGCTAACAAGAACAAGGAGACAAATCGTTTTACTTAAACAGCGCTTAGTTGGAGTGAGAAAACGATAAGAGAGGGCTCAGCTTGCTAATAACATGGTGTTCTGTTATAACCTTCGGATGAAGGAACTCATTATTGAGGGCATGCTTGAAATGTATTTTCAGTATGTTATTTAAAAAACTGAGCAGGTAGACCGTCTTTTCCGCGAGCAAATCGCCGCTGAAAGGAGTGAGTCAGACAGCGAATCGACTGATGCTGATACTGAATAAACATTTTCAAAAATCAGCCCTTCTCTAAAAACAGCCCTTTTCAGGGCTAATCATCTACCACGAAAGATCTATCTTTTCAAATTGTCAAACTTCTTTCTTTTAGAAGAGTTACACTCCAAAGAGTTACACTCCAAAAAGTTACACTCCAAAGAGTAAAAAACTCAGAAAAAGACTAAGTCCAACTCACTGTTCAGTCTTTTAGAGAAATCATTCATAGAGAAGCAGAAAAAAGTCTAAGTCCAACTCAATGGTCAGACATTTAGAGAGAAGAAATCATCCATAGAGATGTAGAAAAAAGTCTAAGTCCAACTCAGTAGTCAGACATTTAAAAAGAGAAATCATCCATAGATGCAAAAAAACTAAGTTCAACTCAATGGTTAGGTATTTAGAAAGAGAAATCATCCATACGTGAAGAAAAAACTAAGTCCAACTCAATGCTCAGGCTTTTAGAGAGAAAAATCATTCATAGGTGAAGAAAAAACTAAGTTCAACTCAGTGGTTAGGCATTTAGAAAGAGAAATCATTCATAGATGCTGAAAAACTAAGTTCAACTCAATGGTCAGACTTTTTAGAGAGAAACCACTTAAAGGTCAAGTAGTGGATAGAAGTAAACAATAAAGCAATCCTAATAGCATATGGTTAAAAAAACTAAGTCCAACTCAGTGGTCAGACTTTTTAGAGAGAAATCATCCATAGATGCAGAAAAACTAAGTCCAACTCAGTGCTCAAGCTTTTAGAGAAAAAATCATTCATAGATGTAGAAAAAACTAAGTTCATCTCAGCGATATAGGGATAAAATCAAAAAAAGCCTAAAAAAGTGACCCACTGCACATATAAAACAGTAAACTCTTGATTATTTTTTCTCATTCACCATTAAATATCGTAAAAGCTGGCTCAGTATCCCATAATGTTTGGATTGACATTTTTTCTCTCATTGCTCTTCTGGTTAGACGAAAGAGAACGTTTCAGATATATCAGGCATGAAATTGAGCATCTGATGCAAATGCTAGATAAAATGGAATCAATCGAAAGAAAGAGGGGAGGATAAAAAAGTGTATTCTGTACAAAAAACAGCAAACCTTTTTTCAGGGCTAGCTATCTTAAATAAACATCTTTCTTTTCATTTTGTCAGAAGACTCATAATCAAAAAAAGTCATAGGATAGTCAAACTCTAGTTTTTTCTAACCCGAACAAGAAAATGTAACAAAACTATAGATTGGTCAACAATAAAACATTTAGTATTAGAAAAACAACGATAATTCTGATTGGATAACATTAATTTGGAGCCAAAACAGCATGAAACGCCGACGCGGGAAAAACATAGGAGAAAATGACGTCATGGGTCAACTAGTTCAATCCGTCTGTAAAGCTATAAAACCCAGCGATATTTCCCGCACATCGTTCATTTTCTTCAAGTCGATGCAAAATGGAGTGTTCGATTAGAGATATGGATTTTTGGGAAATTGCACTGCTATCCGCAAAAAAGAAGGAGAAAAAGGAGTTCATTGTGCCTTCTACTGAAAATTGGAACGAGGACAACGAGCCACCGTTCTCGCTGGAGTAAAATCTTGACGCACAGCAGCTGAAAAGGCTAAAGAGGCGGGCAGCGAGTAGCTGCCCAGCCTGCAGAAAGGTTGGAGGTTGTGCTTAAAAACACAACCTCCAAACCAGGTCCTTTTTAGGACACCCAACAGCCCTTTTCAGGGCTAACCATCTACCACGAAAGTTCTATCTTTCTTCAAATTGTCAGACGTAAGTTCTATCTTTTCTTCAAATTGTCATTTCTTCAAATTGTCAGACGAAAGTTCTATCTTCAACTTGTCAGACGAAAGTTCTATCTTCAAGTTGTCATTTCTTCAAATTGTCACAGCTCTTTTCAGAGCTAACCCAACAGTCCTTTTCAGGACTAACCATCTACCACGAAAGATCTATCTTCAAGTTGCCAGACGAAAGTTCTCTCTTCAAGTTGTCAGACGAAAGTTCTATCTTCAAGTTGTCATTTCTTCAAATTGTCACAGCTCTTTTCAGAGCTAACCCAACAGTCCTTTTCAGGACTAACCATCTACTACGAAAGTTCTATCTTCAAGATGCCAGACGAAAGTTCTATCTTCAAGTTGTCAGACGAAAGTTCTATCTTCAAGTTGTCATTTCTTCAAATTGTCACAGCTCTTTTCAGAGCTAACCCAACAGTCCTTTTCAGGACTAACCATCTACCACGAAAGTTCTATCTTTCTTCAAAATTGTCATTTCTTTTAGAAGAGTTACACTCCAAAGAGTTACACTCCAGAGAGTTACACTCCGAAGAATAAAAAACTCAGAAAAAGACTAAGTCCAACTCAGTGCTCAGTCTTTTAGAGAAATCATTCATAGGATGAAAAAAGACTAAGTCCGGCTCAGTGCTCAGTCTTTTAGAAAGAGAAATCATTCATAGATGCAGAAAAAAGTCTAAGTCCAACTCAGTATTCAGGCTTTTAGAGAGAGAAATCATTCATAGATGCAGAAAAAACTAAGTCCAACTCAATGGTTAGGCTGGGTTCCCCTCGGTGGGCAATACTTAGCCTTTTATTGCGAAATAAATGTTCTATTTATAGTAACATTTTCATGCGGATTCTCGGACTTTATCGTTTACTCGACCCCGGGTTCTAGCCTGAGAGGGATTTGTACCCAGTTTGCCTACATTCCGGGTATCAGGGTAGGCAAACTGGGTATTTTTTGGGCATTTTTTGTAAAAGTGATATAATGTAAATTCTTTCAGGGTAGGCAAACTAGGACAAATTCTCTGTAAGGTAGGCAACGTAGGGACTACAGGGACGTCTCTTTGTACATCAGACCAGGCCTGTCTGATGTACAAAGAGACTCCCTATACTACTTCCAGGCTTAAAGCTCGTATTTATCAACCGATTCTAAGTATCTACTGGCAACCAGCATTATCTCATTTTTCCACAATTTTTATTTCCCTGTCAAAGACAAAACTCCAGATTTGAGTCACATTTTATATGTGTAATGCAAATGTTTCTTATTTTGACAACTCCAAAACTTTGTCGTCTGGTCGCAAGGAATCTGCCTGGGTATGCCCTGCTGATCCTACAATATATGCGATATGGGGATAGTTTGGTCAAAACACGTCTTAAATTGCAATGGTTTTGTCTGTTTTTCGTGCTTATGACTAAAAATGAACACTTTTTCTTCATTTGGCCCTCCAAGAGTTGAGCTTGGAAAAAGTCTGGAAAGCTAGAACCTATCTCTATAAGAATAAACTACCTACCCACAATTCCCATCGGGTCTGCAACGGAAGTGACGTAGAGATCCGACAAAGCAAGGTTTGTAACAAAAATGGCTTCCATACTTCTCAAGTATCTACTCGTTGCTATGACAACAAGGAGTAATAGATTTCCAAGGGTACCCACAATAGTGGCGGCAGCCAGTACAATTACACTGGATATTACCACGCCCGGGCTTGGCAGATTTTGTGTTATTTCGGTATCGTTTATTGAAGCTTCCATTCTCAGCGAAAGAAGAGTTTCCTTCCAAAATCAAAAGTCTCACAATCTGTTAACAAAAGCGACAGAATCAGTTCGGTATCATTGACCAGGGTCCGTATTCACTAACCATTCTGTAGAACATTTTTGTCTTTTTCTCCAAGATGTGCAAAATTTGAAAGTAACACAACTTCTGATTGGCTAAACCAAATGGTTTAGCCAATCAGAAGTTGTGTTACTTTCAAATTTAGAAAATTACGAAAAAATAAGAATGAGAAAATTCTTAACCCATTACCAGACAATCCCGAGTTTTAACGACCCTGCCAGGAAACGCCTTTGAAAACAATTTGGAAAAAGGAGATTTTCTTCTGTTCCCAAAATGTTTTCTACCTTTTCAAAGACAATTTTACCGTTTCAGCCATATTGAATTTGTCGTCTGCAACTGCTTTGGATTTGGAGAAGTCTAGAATTTTGTCGTTTTGTAAAGGATTAAGAAAGGATGGTAAACATAGACCCAGGACAAAGCAAATGGTTGACGCCATGGACTTATCTACCCACTATAGCCATTACTTTTTATCTTTTATCAAATGATGCCGAGCTTTTCGATCCCGTATAAGAGCTTTTGAAGACTAAATTACAAACCAAACTATCTGAGCAAGATTGCATTTATCGGCCCCAAATTCTTTCGATTTGGAAAAGACCAGATTTTTGTCGTTTGATTAAGTGTCAACAAATTACCAAAAATTCAAGTTGAGGTATACAAATAACTACCAATAACTACCGAAAATTAAGACAACAGAAAAAAAATCTTAAGTGCCAGGAAAGTCATTTACGAATGATTTTTTTTTTTTTTTTTTTTAAATATGATTTTTATCAAATGATGACATTATAGACTTGTCCAAATTGAAAGCATTTGTAGACACGTTAAATGTGGCTGAAACTGGCTGCGAAACTGTAGGAAACTTTGTCACATGGGGAAAAGGAGAAAATGCTGATTCTCCTTCTCCCAAAGGTTTTCAAAAGGCTATTTTCTTCGGGTCATTATAACTTGTAATTTTGTGGTAAAGAGTTTTAAGATAAAAAGTGGAGCAACTGCTTCAAACAAGCCATTGACCCTTGTACTATCGCAATGTTTTCACATTATTTTTCATATATCAGGATTTCGCAATAATTCAGTTTTGTCGTCAAGGATAGAGATAAACTGTAGACTAAAATTGCTGTTTAAAATTCCAAACATGAAAAAATTGGTGTAAAATAATTTGTTTAATAATAATAATAATAGTAGTAGTAGTAGTAGTAGTAGTAGTAGTATTCATTCATTCATTCATTCATTCATTCATTCATTCATTCATTCATTCATTCACTTTAATTCCTCCTAATTAAGATTAATTGAATAAATTACAATAAACAATATAAGAACATGTATAATAATAATAACATGTAATAATAATAATGACATATAATAATAATAATAATAATAATAATAATAATAATAATAATAATAATAATAATAATAATAATAATATATAATAATAATAATAATAATAATAATAACAATGATAAAGTATTTTGTACGCTAAAGACTATACATGTATTTATAAATTCATTTCATCTACTATTCGTTAAAAAACAAAGAGAGAAACATGAAATGCGTAAAAGTTCAGAGGGGTAGAACACACACACAGAAAAAAAACTAGTATATATGTAATAAAGATTCAGAAATAATTATTATCAATAATTGAATAAATAAATAAATAAATAAATAAATAAATTCACTACTTCCTTATCAAGTAGGCCTCTTTATTTCAACTTCAACCGGCGAAAGTTTATTATCAGCCGGAAAAATTATCTCCCCACTTTTATGTAAAGAAGTATTCGTATTTCTTTTGAAATTCTCCTCTTTCATTTGACGCAAATAAAGACATCGCTCCAATCATATAATCATGTTGTTTTTTCACTTCCGTAAACAGTCTTTGGTTAACCCTTAGGCTGCTAAGCACGACCTATTGACCTTTTGCGGACAGTGTAGATCAAGATCAGACTGCACAGAACGTGCAGTCTGATCATGGATCTACACTGTCCGATAAGAAGATATCGTTCCCCTAAAAAGTACCTTTGAATAGCAAAATTTTGGTCTGTACTATCGGCTTGAAAGTTTTATTCCATTTATTTAGCAGGATAATAGTTAACTAGCATTTCTGTGACTAAGTTTGAAGTTTATGATTAGTCATGATTAGTTGACTAGCTTAACAAAATTAGAGAAGACAAAGACTTTCATTAATGACAACAATAATTTAAAGGTATGACCCTGTAAGCTTCTTATAAACATTCATTTACTTAGATAAAATACAAAGGACACTGGTTATGAGCCATGCTCTGTGAAAAGGGGGCTTAATGCGTCTGTGAAAGATATCGAGCCATGTCAGCCAGTGCAGTCCGCGCAGGCTGACATATGTTGTTTTTTTTTTTCTATTGGAGAAAGGATCGTTTTACCTCACTATTCAGTCGTTTGTTAGACAAATGGACTTTACGGATCTATAATCATCTGATTACTTCCTTGGTAAAATGCATCACGGAGATGCATTAAGCCCCCTTTTTACAGAGCATGGCTCTTACATACTTGCCATCAATACTTTATTTAACCCTTTGCCACACAATCCCGAGTTTTAACGACCCTCCAGAAGTAAGCTTTTAAAAACAATGCGGGAAGAAGAGAAAATGCAGGAGACCAGCATTTTCTCCTATTCCCGCAATGTTTTCAACTCTTTACAGAGCAATCTCATAATCTGAGCCTTCTTTAGCCGTTAGGCTGCTAAGCGCGACTCAATGACCTTTTGCGAAAAGTGTAGATCAAGATCAGACTGCGTAGAACGTGCAGTCTAATCTTAAATCTACACTATCCGATAAGTAGATATTTTTTCCCCCAAATAAGTTTGAAATAGCTACATTTGGGTTTGTACTATCGGCTTTTAAAAAAGTTTCATTCAAATAATTTAGCAGGTAAAGGGTTAGTTTATTACCTACAAACGCTTTCAATACAGACAAGTCCGAGCCCCGGTAGCTCAGTCGGTAGCGTGCAGGACTTGTGAACAATTTCTTTGTGAGGATTGATGACAATCATTGCGACAGGATTCATTCCTGTCCCACCGCTGACCATTGTCTAAGCTCGGTACACACAATGAGATTAATCTCAGAGATTTTTGTATCTGAGACAAATCTTACTGTCTGTACATTCCTAATAGATATGTTATAAGATTTTCTGGAATTTCATGAAACTGTATTAGGTTTAGAGCAATGCTCTATTTCCTAATATTTGTATTAGAGTATTATCCAATCACAGCTTAGCATTTCCAGGAAGGTGAGTTACCTGTAGATTTGTTGATGATTATCTTAACACGATATAAAATTACAATAAAATGGTCTTTAAATCTTTACCAGCCGACGAAATTTTTGACTTGCCAAAGTATGAAAATCGTTTTGAATCGACAATTTAGACATGAATTAAATTATGGAAATTGTCTTTTAGCCTTTTACCAAACGGCATAATTTTAGGTGTGTCCAAATTCAAAGCATTTGCAGACGCTAAAATAAATGAGCCATGCTCTGGCAAAAGGGGGCTTAATGCATCTCCGTGATGCATATCACTAGCCCAAGTCATCACATAATTACGTATCCATATGAGTCACTTTTTTGAACATCCGACTTAATCATGTGGTAGACTGGTCCTTTGACATACAGAAAATTGACGAATAGCGAAAAGTTTCGTCCCACGCAGCCTGCGCGGACTGCGCAGACTGGCCTGGGTCGATACTTTTCGCAGATGCATTAAGCCCCCTTTTCACAGAGCAAGGCTCAAATGTAATTGAAAATTGTTTCTGAAAGGACAGAACAATTCACGGTTGGAAAAGGAGAAAACGCTAGTTGCTAGCGTTTTCTCCTCTTCCCACAATGTTTTCAACAGCTGACTTCCTCAGGGTCGTAAAACTCGGGATTTTGTGTTAAAGGGTTGAAGGGCAGAAAACATACTGCGAAAAGGAGAATATGCTGGTCACCAGCATTTTCTACTGTCTCTACAATGTTTTCAAAAACCGTCCACTTTAACTCGATAAAAACCATGTTGTTTGGTAAAGGGTTTAATCTTTTACCACACAGTCCCGAGTATTCACGACCCTAAAAGAGAAAGCTTTGGAAAACATTGTAGAAAAATAAGAAAATGCTGATTTCTCAGCATTTTGTCCTTTTCCCATAATGTTTTCTGACCTTTCACTCACAATTCTACCATTTGAGCCGTGCATATAATATTTCGTCTACAAATGCTTTAAAACTGAGCAAGTCGAAAAGATTGTGGTTTAATAAAGGGTTAACAAAAAATCACTGAATTAAAACGTCCATTTTGGCGACCTGAGAGATCATCAATAGAAAGCAAATATTCAGAACTTTCAAACTTTTGAAAGCATGAAGAAATAGAATAACGAAACTTGCGCAAATTTTGTACACGTTTAACTTGCCTGCCTCAGTTCGTAGGATATGATCTTGACCGTTCAACTCTAGTTATTTAATAGTCTTACGGAAATTATTGGCATGAAAAATAGATAAGACAAAAATATCTAAAGAGTACAGGGTCGTGTGGGAAAAAAAGGGTCGTGATCGTATCAACGATTTCAAAGAATAACTCCAATTATTTCAAACTAATGACATTCAAGAAAAAAAAACATCTTTGGTCTGCGTATCTAGACTATTTTGTTGTTTGTAAGCCAATTAACTTAATCTTGCTACATAAGAGAAATGAAACTCTCAAGCCAATAGTAAAACCCCAAATTTTGCGATTTCAAGCTATTTCTTTGGAGAATAATATCTCCTGATCGGACAGTGAAGATCCAAGATCAGACTGCACGTTCTGTGCGGTCTGATCTTGATCTGCACTGTCCGCAAAAGGTCCTTCAATCAGGCTCCGCAGCGTAAGGTTAATTACCGATTGCCTTTGACAAGGTTATAAATTCAAAAACAATAAAGTTATCAACGACACAGGCAGAAAAGGGGGCTGTTGCAGACGGCATAGATCCAAGATCAGACTTCATAGAAATTACAGTCTGACATTGGATCTGTACCGTCGCCTGTTTAGTCAAGCCTATGAGCTATAAAATCTTTGTGAGTTTAGTGTGTTTTTTTAACCCATCGAAAGAGGTCGAGTTGATGCTCAGTGAAAAGAGGGCGTAATGCATCTGCGAAAAGTATCGACCCAGGTCAGCCTGCGCAGTCCGCGCAGGCTGACCTGGGCCGAAACATTTCGCTATTGATAAATTTTCTGTGTGTCAAAGGACCAGTCTACCTCATGATTCAGTCGATTGATAGACAAAATTGATTTTTATGGATCCATAATTATGTGATGGCTTGATCGGTATGATGCATCACGGAGATGCATCAAGCCCCCTTTTGCGAGAGTCGTTAAGGCACTGGACTATGTGGTAAAGAGTTAAGTTCCAGTGTACGTCGTTATCCTTTATACCATTGACGTGGAAAACCTCTTTATACATTGTTCAAAGTCGAAAACCAGTAACGCATCCGGGGTACCTTTCCCTAAACTGCGCAGGCACGAACTCGCTGGTAAGTAAGCATCAAGTCTAAAAACCAGCTTCACGGAACTGCCTAACTTTACGATTTGAGTAAATATTTACTTAACTTTACGCCAGCTCTTACCTTAGGACAGGGATCGTACGTGTGTATAATTAACCCCAAAGAATTAGCGTATATCTACGCATTTTAGTGAAAGGTATCGCAGGCTAGTTACGTAGTTATGAATGCGCTGAGAAAAGTTAGTAACTCTGTTACTATGGTCTAAGTTCGTAACTAATGAAATGGAACGATGTGTCATTACTCATGTAGTGTATGATGGTAAATGCCCCCCAAAATATGAATCATGTAATCGAGTCATTGATGTTTCAGTGTAGGTGACTCGCTAGTACTAATGAGGGCCAAAAACTCTGGGTACATGGTCACAATCCAACATCAAGGGCGTTCGACAGTAAATTTATACTCATTTACTGCTTAGGGAGAAAGGCTCCTAGAACAAGGTTCAAATACTTAAGCATTGGCGTTCGACATCAGATACATATATCCAGTTATGTATTCACTGGTAAATTGTTTGGTTTGGTTTGTATTGGAGTTTAACGCCGTTTTCACAGTTTAGTTCATATCAAGGCGGTCAGTGCATATACGCATGTGTTTCCTGGCGTTCTCACACAAGTATTGAATTAACTTTCTTGCCGAGCCACTGACTCTCACATGCAACAGAGGTGAGAGGCAAAAAATGCCGGAAAGACAGGCTGCCTGAACCAGTCATCGAACTCGCAACCACTAGGTCATGAGTCAGATACGCTAACCACTGAGCTACTCGGCCGGGTACATGTTCTGGTGAAGGTCATGCACTGGTGAAGGTCAAAATATGAAAGCAATGACAAATGACGCTATTGTTATCATATGGGCCATTGAAAGTGAAAGTAACTGTTCAACGCGACAACGAAGTGACCTTGTAGCAGTTTGTGACGTTAGCAGTAGCAGTTTGTGACGTTAGCAGTAGCAGTTTGTGACGTTATTCAATCCTTTGTAATCTTTAACTCGATCTATGTATTTTGATGAAATTTGTAGCATACACCAATGATGCATCAAATGATATGTCGCCAGACTTTGGTATTAAAATGTTTATAAACAGCTGAGTAATTGTAAAAATTTAAATACTTCTCGTACAACCCTTTACCTATAAATGGGCCATACCCTGGGCAAAGCTTGATGCTGAAGGCTTAGTGCATCTCCGTGGTGAACATTACCAAGAAAATCATCATATAATTATGGATCAATAAAATCCACTTTGTCTAACTACTGACTGTTTAATGATGTCTCTGGATATTCCAAAAATTTACAAGTATCAAAAAGTTTCTACCCATGTCAGCCTGCGCGGACTGCGCAGACTGACATGGGTCGATAGTTTTTGCAGAGGCATTAGGCTCCCATTTCACAGAGCATGGCTCTAACATAATTATTTTCCTTCATCAAATATAATTTCCCACAAAGACAATGAAAATGACGTATGCAGGAGACACGGATATTCTTATTTTACCATGGCCTTGTAACACTACTTATATGTACGACATTGTTCATTGTTTCTGAAACAACCAACAATTGAGGTCAAGGCTTTAAGGTTTATAAGGATCATTCATTAGTCTTAGTCATTGACAGATTTTGGGTCTGTTCGCAAGAAAATTAGACTGTGTTAAATATCTATCTTTATGCATGAAATCTTATCAGAACAAAAACACATATTTACAAGGAAAAGTAACATTGGAATAGGTGGGAGCCAGTGATGGTAGGCAGAGTTAGAAGCTGATTACCAGCATGTTCTTCTTTTCACATGATGTTTTCAAAACTTTTTTTTTTTTCGTTAAAATTCGGGATTGTATAGTAAAGGGTTGATCCAGGGAATCACAGTTTGATTCCTTTCTTGCGTTTATCAAGTTCCTTTTTTTTTTTAATCCTAAGATTAGAGCAAAACTTGCGCCATGTTCATCCACAGGGAGCCTGTTTATCGTCAGTAACATCGATTCAATCCATCTCTTTTACCACTTTTTGTCTTTTCAGCTAGTATCCCATGGGACATCTTATCTCTGTGAGAGATTTTCTATGAAGTATTGTCTTGTATAAGCCAATGCAAGTAAATTGATATTCCGATAAATGACTACCCCGGGCAAATCATTTGACTTGGACCCTAAAACCGCTGAAGATAAGGCTTAAATCCCTCAGCTCTTTATCAAACGACAAAATTTTAGGAAAAACGTTGCTTTTGAAAGCCTTCGTCTTAAAATGGTCAATAAAACAGATTGTCCTGAAAGAGTTAGTCAACTATGTGTGTTTTTGCGACCCTGGGCGGAAAAGCTTGTGGAAACATGGTGAAAAAAGACGAAAACGCCGTTTACCATCATTTTCTCTTTTTCCATTATGTTTAATACCCTTTCAGGGACAAATCCTCTCATTTGAGAATATTTTAGCTGTCTGCAAATGCATTTATTTGCGACATGTCTAAAATTTGTCGTTAATTAAAGAGTTAAAAATTGAAACAGATCATTAGTCAGTGCAGTTTTTTCTAAAAAAAAAAAATGCACTCCAATTTCAAGGCTGTAACTTGACCAGCAGAAATCTCAACATATCGGACACAGAAGACCTAAGATCAGACTGCAGATTTTGTAAAGAATGATCTTGATCTATACTATTTGTAAACGCATATAAACTTACTATTATTAGCTATTAAAGCAACACGACTCGTATGTGTTTTTCTAGGATCCCTTTGCTTTACTATCTAACACTGTCACACGTGCTTGTTGATAAATGGATGAAAATAATCCTTATAGTCAGCACACAAAACCCAAGGAAACATCAAGACTGTTTGAATGCGAATATCTCACAAAATGTCAAACAGTGAAAACAAAACATCAGACTGCACGTTCTATGCAGATTTATGTTGATCTGCACTGTCAACAGAAACGCCTTTTGTCACTCTTAGTATACACAGGGTTTATGGAACCAAAACAACTATCAGCGTTGTCAGTCCAATGATATGAACCGCTGGAATTAAAAGCGTCAGCAGCACGAAATTATTCATTTTGCTTCAGAATATGTGTATCAGATTTTTTTAAGAATACTGTAAAAAGAAGAAAATAAATCGATTTCAATCCATTACTGACAAAAATAATCTGTTTTATCGCGAAAGGGAAATCATAGCACGGACAACACTGACAGGTTCAATCTTTAAAATTGTTCTTTACACTGCTGTCATCAATATTTTAGCCATACAATGGCGACGCCTCTTTAATTATTTTTTTTCATAGCTTTCGCCAATTTTGGGCTGTTGCTTTGCAATACCTTGCCCAAGGACACTCAAAAGTGACGAAAGCCGCCTACGATCTCGATTTTCCAAACACGACTCTATTTTTCTGACCAATGAGCCATGCAGGATTTCTTTTGACAGATAATCCTAAAGAATGGACACAGTAATAGGACTCATATATATCCTTGTGGAATATTAGTAAAGTTTCTTTCAGATTCAATTGAAAGAAGACAGTATCGAAAATTCCCATGCTTAAATTTGATACTTCATGCAAAAAATAGCCTAATTTAAAAGCCTAAAAAATGTCTTAATATTCCCTGACTATTCTTATAGGTGGATAGTGCTCAAAGAATAACGGAATAATCTTCCGTTTCGTGACACAATCTTACGCGTATAAGTTTTAATGGCTCACATCTGTTAACTACAGCAAATTTACACGTTCTATTCAGTTTATAAAAAAAATAACGAGTAGAAAACGCCATAAAAAGGAAAACTGTTATTTGTGACATCGTTCAATTACGATATATGGCTTCAAATTTAGACAAGTAAAAAACAACCTCATTTAAATCTGTAAATGAATTAATGCACTACCTGTATAATTACCGCATTTATTTAACCCTTTCCCAAACAATCCCTGGTTTTTACGGGTCAGGAATAGAAGCCTTTTGAAAACATTGTGGGAAAAGGAGAAAATGCTGGTAACCAGCATTTTCTTCTTTTCCCACAATGTTTTCTACCCTATCATATAGAAAAATCATCTTTTTAGCAACTGTTAATTTGTCATCTGCAAAATGCTTTCAATTTGGTCTGGTCCAAAATTTGCCGTTTGGGAAAGGGTTAAAGCTATCTGATTTTCATTAGAAGGTTGAGTGCTATAACAGACCTACTCTGTGACTGATCACACGTTTAAACTGAATGAAAACTGATCCAACTCTACACAAATGTTAAAAGCTGAGTTTACCAAAAATGAAGTTAAATGAAACAAAAAGATGTCTGTATGCCTTGTTTGATTCAACTTAAAAATAGCAGGAAACCAAGTACTTCCTCATTAGCAGAAATGCCACAAATTCTAGTTATTGTTATATAGTTATTGTGTCCACGTAATTTTCTTCGAGGTGATTATTGCGTGTTTACAACCAATTAAAAACCTCGTTATAGCAAAAAAGCGTAGTCTGAGAGTTATGAATTATTCTACTGTTAATAATGATTGATTAATAAACAGGCGAGCGGTAATGGATTTCAATAAAATTGAAGGAATTCTTAAGTCTTTAAGCGACTAAATATGCACTGCAATCTTTGATCTTCTCTGTCCGACATTTTTAAAAGTAATGTTGGACCAAAAAAAAACATAAAAGTGCAGTATTTGAGTCTTTTCGTTGGCTTCCATTTAGTTTATTTATCTATCGATGCCTGTTATGTCTCCTATAATTAGCCTGCAACACGTGAAAAAGGGCATTCGGACATTTGCGTAAAGTGTCGTCTCGGATCAGCCTGCGCAGTCCGCGCAGGCTAATCCGAAACGACACTTTCCGTCTTTATGTAATTTCATGTTTTGTGCAAGTCTACTGTACATAGCACAAAATCTAATGTAGTCGTAAAGTGCCGTCTCCGATCACCTTGCGCGGACTGCGCAGGCTGATTCGAGACGATACTTTACGCAAATGTCCGAATGCCCCTTTTCGCGTGTTGCAAACCGTATATAAGTAGGTTTTCGGACGGTAAAAAGCAAGATCAGACTGCTCAGATTTTGCCGGATCTGAAGCGTAGACCATTCTATTATTCTGTGGTAAATCATAGTTAAACTGTTTATCTTTTTTTTATCGGAATATGCAATCCGATCGTGATCCAGATTGTCTTTAAAATCCTTCTAACGTGGAAGTGGAAGTGAAAGATTTAAAGCGAAAGAAGATGCAAAGTACACTTTAAGTTTCGCGGCAATCCATATCTTATCTTTAATGAGCTCAACGAACGCATATTCAAGAAGATCAATGGGACCAAGCAAAAAAAAGGTTTTAAAAAAAGTATGTCGTTTCCATTATTTAATATCTTGTCAAGGTCAAGGTCACAATTCAAGGTCAAAGTTTAAATTTCATAAAAGTTAACCTTTGCGAAAACTTTCAAACTAGACGGAGGTAGAGATTTTAATCTTTGTGCATCTGTCCTACGAAGCTTGAACTTTAAAATTTGTGTTAAGGTCAAGGTTAAACTTAAAAGGTAAGCGGCAAATTCGACTTTAACAAAAACTCAGATTACTTGAGCTGGAGACGTTTTATTGTACATATGGTTGTATCGTTCCAGTGGTCATCATTTTAGGTCAAAAAGCAAACTATAGTGTTGTGTAGGATGCAGTTAACAATAAAACGCTGTAGTAATTTCAGACCTATTTCCTGTTTCGAGGGATTAACTTGAAAACGCATAATGCTATTTCCGGGTCGGTAATATAAAACCGTTCTATTATTGCAAGGAGTCAATAACAACGTGGGGTTGTTAAAAGTCTGTAAAGCGGTTCCTATGACGGCTTTGTCTTAACCCTTTACCACAAAATCCCGAGTTTTAACGACCCTGAGAAGTAGGCTTTTAAAAAAATATTGTGGGAAAAGGAGAAAATGCTGGTAACCAGCATTTTCTCCTTTTCCCGCGATGTTTTCTAGACTATCTGATTCAAATCCCATCCATCATTTGTGCCATATAATTTTTGTCGTCTGCAAGGGCTTTCAAATTGGACCGGTCTAAAATATTGTCGTTCGGGAAAGAGTCAAGTGCATTCTGCGATAGCAAACACGTGATATTCCAAATCGTGATACGATTTTAGTATTTAGGATTTCGCTATTGGCTGAAAATGTTTATTAAATTTCTTCAACAGTGGGTTAATTTTGTTATAAAGTATGGCGTGCCAGCAATATTACAGAATATAAACGGAAATGAGCTTTTTATTCTACTAAAGAATTGTTGTCGATGTCCTCGTTTTATTATTCACGTCTTTTACAAATTGTACTACGACATGAACTGTCTGTTGCACTTTAAGACTCTAATAGAGATTGGCTTATACATTTCACATATAAATGAGCGCATGCTCTAAAAAAGGGGTGGGGGGGGGGCTTAATGCATCTGCAAAAAGTATCGACCCAGGTCAGCCTGCGCAATCCGCGAGGGCTGACCTGGGCCGAAACCTTTTGCCAAGTGGTCAGTTTTCTGCATTTCAAAGGACCAATGTACCTCATGATTCAGTCATTTGTTAGAGAAAATGAATGTAATGGATTCATAATTATGCGATGACTTGCGTGATATAATACATCACGGAAATGCATTAAGCCCCTTTTTGCCAGGGCATGGCTCAAATTTTCTATATCCTATGAGCTCGGCCTGTTTTCTATAATGCAGTCCTATTTTCCACCCCCTCCCAAAATTTTTTGGACTAACACGGAAAAAAAAACGTCGCCAATAACAACCAGCTTGAGTACTTCATTTTTAAGCTGCTTTGAGGTTGTAGAAAATAGAAGGAAAATATTTGTATTGATGCTAGGTCGAGATGTTTTACATTCATGAACACCGAAATTCAATTATTTCACTCATAGCATGACTACATCCAATCCGATGTCCGTTCATCAGAATTATGCCTAGATCTTACACGAAAACACACGATCCTCCTCTTTCAGAGGTCATTACGTTAATCCTGTTAAATAAGCTAAATCAAACTTTCCAACTGGTAGTAAAGACCCGAATAATGCTACTTCAAACTTTTTTTTTTGAAGAGAAATATCTCCTTATCAGACAGTGTAGATCCAAGATCAGACTGCACGTTCTGTGCAGTCTGATCTTGATCTACACTGTCTGCAAAAGGTCAGTAAGTCGCGCTTAACAGCCCAGGGGTTAATGGGGGATGTTAGGACCCTGACATTATTGTTTATTTATTTAAGCCTATGTGGTGGGTATTCATTAGAATCACTTCTACAAGACAGCCCTCCCGTGTAGCTCAGTGATTAGCGTATTTGACTCGTGACCTGGTGGTTGCGGGTTCGACACCGGATTGAGGCAAAAGTTTCTTTCCGGCGATTTTTTGCCTCTCACCTCTGATGCATATGACAAAAGTAGTCCGTGACTTGGAAAGAAAGTTGTGTCATGACAGTTGTGAGAAAGCCAGGAACATATGCGTAGGTGCACTGACCGCCGTGATATGACCTAATCTGTTGAATACAATCGAACAAATCAACACGACATTTGTAATAAATTTCTAGAACATAGGCTTTAGCGAAGAGCATGGATGATATTATTCTTAAACCAAAAATACACGTTTTTGTCTGTATCTCTGTCATTTTAACCAAAGTAAAAGAGACATATTCAATTATTGAAGTTTTTGCTTATTTGTAAATATCTCTATGTGTATTTTTTTCATTTTTGCACGTATAAATTAGAGTCTGATCTGATCTTTTTAAAAACCACAGTCTGATCTTGTCTGTAATAACCATAGTCTAATCCGATCTAGTCTGCTCTGTGTAAGCCACAGTCTGATCTGATCCGTTTAAACCTCAATCTGATCTGATCTGTATCAACCAAAGTCTGATCTAATTCTTATAAAAACATTCTGATCCGATCTGAATAAAACGCAATCTGATCTTATCTGTATAACCCACTGTCTGATCTTATATGTATAAAGCACAGTCAGATCTGGCCTGTATATATCACAGTAGAATTTACCAAACAATTATTTTTGACCAGACGCGAAAACTTAACGCTTATCAATACTGAAAGTATTCGCAGACTTCAAATCAACCGTGGTTCAAATGATGAAAATTGTCTTTCAAAGAATAGAAAACATTGCGGGAAGAAGAGAAAATGCTTGTCACACACTTTCTTTTCCTTTTCCCACAATGATTTCGAAAGGTTTTTTTCTTCAGCTTTTAGTTACAGAAATTTTCAGCTTTTTTTTTTTAAACATGAAAACATCAAATGGCTGCGTATCCCTTTCTGCAAAACACTGAAAACCGATAACTTATATTAAAAGAAGGTAATTTGGGTATAGCCTTTTTCATATATCGTAGACTTCAGGTGTCTTCCTATTTATCCCACATTTTTATAAACCAATAAGACACGTAACCTGTACGGATCAGTGGTGGTATGAGGGCAAGGCCAATTGTAGTCTGTTTCAGTACAGTACTAAGTAAAGTACAAATAAGTGAATAAATAAAATCAAAATGTGATTTCCGTCAAAGATACTTTGTAACTTTAAGTACCGATACAGAATACAGCTGTAGGACTGTAATACGTAAAAAAGGCACCGACCCTGAATTCGAATACATGAATACCAATTTAAAGTTGTGTCGACTAATTTTCAGTATCTCCTTCTCAGCTTTTAGCAAACAATCCTGCCTTTAAATGACATTAAGAAAGTAGACTTTCGAAAAAGTTGTGGGAAAAAGGAGAAAATGCTGGTATCCAGCATTTTCTCCTTTTCCCACAACATTTTCTACCCTTTAAAAAGACAATTCTGATCATTTGAGCCAAATTCTGTTTGTTGTCTGCAAATTGTTGGAATATGGACAATTATAAAAGGGTGTGTCGTTTTTTGTTTCTTTTTAAATTAAGACTACGCACAAAATTAAATATACCCACCCACTATACTAAACGGGTCCGCAATCAAAGTCACATACATATCCGAAAGCGCCAAATTCAGCAAAAACACGCTCTCGCTCGTCCTTAAAGGTTTATGAATCCTCAATACAATCAAAATGATACAATTTCCAACGGTACCAACAGCACAGGCCAACACCAGGAAAATAACAATAGGCACCAAGAACCCATCATGGTCTAAAAGATTTCCAAAGTTCCGTTCGTTTTCCATTATTGAGTTTCAGTTTCTATACTACATACCAGAACTCGGCGGAAATCAAAACTTCTGGTATTTATAAGCGTAACAATGTCTTGCATCGCATAATACGATGGCTTAAGTAATCTTCATGGCATTTATCAATATTTTTTTCGATATCGCTTTCGGAAAATATTGTCCCGTATATGAAGGTATGAATTGTCGCTTTAAAAAGGTACAAGGGCCGCTGGTGACCAAAAGTACACAATTCAGGAGTTGCAACTGTAATTCTAATTCATTTTTTCTGTCGGCGGCTTGAACTTTAACAGACCGCAATATAACACATTGCCAGACTCATGATGATATCTATATTTTAAATAGTATCAAATAAATTTGTATGCATTTTGACTCCGAAATTGTTTATTTTTTGGCTGCTGGTGGGCCTTTAAATATCTAAACATATTCAGAAATATCGTCGTGAAAGAATTATTAGATTGCTAAGAGTAATTTCTAGCCGGGTTCCTGTGTAATGATTATTTGAGCCTTGCTCTGTGAAAAGGCGGCTTAAATCATCTCCGTGATGCATTATTCCAAGCAAGTCATAGCATAATCATGGATCCGTACAATTCATTTTGTCTAACAATTAATAGAATCATGAGGTAGGGTGGTCCTTGGACATGCAGAAAATTGACCAATAACGAAAAGTTTCGGCCCAGGTCAGCCTGCGCGAACCGCGCAGGTTGACCTAAATCGATACTTTTCGCAGATGCGTTAAGCCCCCTTTTCACAGAGCATGGCTCATTTTAAAACTGGCATTGTCGCAAGACAACAATAATGTGGAA
This sequence comes from Hippopus hippopus, assembly GCA_946811185.2. Lineage (NCBI taxonomy): Eukaryota > Metazoa > Mollusca > Bivalvia > Cardiida > Cardiidae > Hippopus > Hippopus hippopus. Next base: position 9,913,239 of record OX328102.1, on the reverse strand, counting down.
ATGAGTTGAAAAAAAGAGAGAGAGAAAATAAAGTAGCAGATATGTACCTTTGGGATTCAAACTTCGAATACGAAATAATTAAAATGGAATTAATATTCAGACATGGTGCCAGATATTTAGATTTTAAGCTTTTCTTTTTTTTCTTTCTTTCTTTCTTTCTTTCTTTCTTTCTTTTTTTCTTTCTTTCTTTCTTTCTTTCTTTCTTTCTTTCTTCCTGTCTGTCTGTCTGTCTGTCTGTCTACAGTCTATCTATCTATCTATCTATCGATCTATCGATCTATCTATAGATCGATCTATAGATCTATCAATATTTATTTCTCTTTTCTTTTATACAGGTTCTTTTGAAGACACTGTGATGAAAACATTCAGTGCTCGTTTCAATTTTTACCGCTGCGGCAATGTTTACGAATGTAATGTATAAAAGTACATATTTCATCCTAATTACATGTCATGTAGATCATCTTATTTACAGCGCGTAATCAAACATATCTCCTGCAGATTTGCTCCTATGGTAATTAGAATTAAACCACTAATCGCATAACCCCTTGCTTTTACAACCATGAAGAGGAAGTCTTTGAAAACATTATGAAAAAGGGAGAAAATGCCGGTTTTTCTAATTTTTCCTCCAAAGCTTTAATCTTTCAGAAAAAGAGCCTATCCTTTAGTTACATTGAATTTTAGTTTGCAGTTACTTTCAATATTGAAGTCTAATATAATAATAGTATGGTGAAAAATTAAAAATATTTTAAGGGTCTCTTTTATCTTATTTATTTATTTATTTTCCGTAAATGAAAGTTTTGATATAGTTATATTTTTCTTTGCAAACGTAAACTGTAAACGTAAACGTAATCTGTAGGGTTACATTTAGTAATAGGTGCAGCTATGGGCGTTTAAATAACTGGGCGATCGACTTGCAGTCGGTAACGCTGTCCATTTTCACGAAATCAGATATGACGTCATCGAAATGATTTTAATATTGATCCACACAATCGAGACGTGTAATCGATCATGGGACATTCCCACAAGTTTTTTCGAAACTCTGGCGTGAAATGTAAAAATACATTAAGAAGCTACGTAGCTTATTAAGAAAAAAAAAAAAAAAAAATAATAAAAATTTGAAAAATATCTTTCCAAACTTTTGTCATTCTTTTTTTTTTCTGATGGTTGTCCAGCTATTGCTATATTTAATCCAGTGATAAACCATTTTTCAAGTTTGATAGAATTAAAACAAATATCTGAAAAGCTTACTTCAACTGTGGTATCTAATACATGTACCAATACCTACCTAAGATGGCTGCCGGATCTGCCACTGCCGTCACATAGAGGTCTGAGAGTGCCAGGTTAACGACGTAAACAGTCTCTGTTGTCCATATCCGTTTTGATGTTGCTATGACAACCAAAAGAAGCAAATTTCCAACGGTACCACTGACCGCAGCAATTACTAGAATCACTACACTCGAAACCAGTACCTCTGGCTCTAGGCTTGATGAATTGTGAAACAGGGTTGCGTTGAATTCCATATCTTATTTCAAAGTTTAGATCAAATGCCATCGAATCACCCCGTTTGTACAAGAGCAAGAAACTAGTTCACAACAAGCTCTACAAAATTAATGTCGTGATATTCGATGACCGTTCACGTGAAATTGTTCAGTGTTCATATTCCAAAACTTATCCATTCAAGTTTTAAAGAAATGCAGCTACAAGAAAAACGATTACAATGCTCTGTCAAGGTAGGGTTTGTTTGTTTGTGCGGCCAGCTCACCTCTCCATGCCGTCCTATAGTTATTGATCCCAAGCCACATTTTGTTTTCCCACATAACCATCATCGAAACAATGATCAACGATGACGGAGGAATGAATCCTGTCGCAATGACTATCATCGGTCCTCGGAAAGAAATTGGCCGAGCTGGGGAATCGAACCAGCAACTCCTGGTCTAAGGTCATGTACGCTACCGAGTATAGGGGCTCGGCGCCAATGGTAGTCATTTTGGGACACGGTACAAATGACTTAGAAAAAAAAAAAGTCTCAACAGAAATGCACACAGATCAGATTTTATCCCTTTCAAATTTATATGAGCCATGCTCTGTGAAAAGGGGGCTTAATGCATTTGCGAAAAGTATCGACCCAGGTCAGCCTGCGCAGTCCGCGCAGGCTGACCTGGGCCGAAACTTTTCGCTGTCGGTCAATTTTCTGTATGTCAAAGGACCAGTGTGCCTCATGATTCAGTAGGTTGTTACACAAGACGGATTTTAGGGATGAAGAATACTGTGATGACTTGCTTGGTATCATGAATCACGGGGATTCATCAAGCCCCCTTTTGCCAGAGCATGGATTATATAAGAATGTTCATAAACAGCACCTGTCTCACTGGTTTTGAAAATTCATTCTATTTTCTGCAAGTTTATAAGACAAGTATCCTATCGCTGAATAATCAAAACACCGAGATTGCGATTATGCCCAAATTTTTCTGAGGACGACTTTTTCCGTCTTGCAGCAGATCACTCTTCATAGACATTGTTGCTGGAGAATTTTCTCCTTTGCCACAATATCTTTAAATGTAATCATAACTTTTTTAAACCGTATTCCATTTTCCTTAACCATATTTTGCTGGGATCTTTCCTTATGTCAGCTGCATGTTTTGCTCCCGAGAAGACAATGCAATTTTTGAAGACTGAAACAAAATGCAAATTTAGAAAATGCTTTATGAATACCAGCCCTGGACGTCAAAAAACAACAAGAACAACAAACTCTCATGAGCAAAACTTTTGCATGGAAACAATCCAGAAAACATGTCAGCCATTTATCCGTTTTTTTTAAAATGTTGTCTAAAGGTCTCTCCCGATGAGGCAAATAGGGAATTTGACGGTCGCAATATTACCTCTGATATAACGACAACCAGTGCACCTATGTATTCACATCCTTTTTACCGAAACAGTTCACGCCACTTTAATCTCAACTTTCATCGTATTTATTCACGTCCTTTTTACCGAAACAGTTCACACCACTTTAATTTCAACTTTCATCGTAAAATGGAAAAGGATAAAATTAAATAAACAAATAAATAAATAAATAAATAAATAAATACCCTTTATATAGTGAATGAATTAGTCTATTTAAATTTTATCCACGGAGTTTAAGTCAACAAATGTCTCTTCTTTGAGGAATCGATTCCAGGTATAACAATAACCAAGGCCTATTCTCTTAAAAGCCTAAAGGCAAATTCAATACACCATTTTAGTCTTTATTAGCACACTATCATTTTTTCCCATCTCTTGTCTGACGTTTTATTTTTTTCAAACACAATGACATTGTTTAACCCTATACCACACAACTCCGTTTTTCAAACGACCCTGAGCAAAAAGTTTTCTGAAAACATTGTGGGAATAGAAGAAAATGCTGGTAACCAGCATTTTCTCTTTTTCCCACAATGTTTTCTAAACTTATAGGGATTAAAAAAAACTATTTACTCGTAATTTGTCGTCTACAAATGCTTACAATTTGAACGAGGACGAAATTTTGTCGTTTGGCAAAGGTTTAAATCAAACCCCTCCCCTCTGTAACAATCAGATGCTGAACTAGAATACCCTTTTAATCCTTTACCAAACAGCTCACCGTCTTTAAAAGACCGTTATGAATGTTTTTTTTTTCCCCAAAGAAAACATTGTTTTATAAAAGGAAATGCTGGTAACTAGCATTTTCTCCCTTTTACCAGCATTTTCTCCTTTTCTCACAATGCTTTCTACTATGTCAAAGAAAAACCCATCACTTAAGGCACATTTACAGTGTCATATGAAAATGCTTTTAATTCAAACAAGTCTATAAAATTGTGTTGTTTTCAATAACTTAAGAAAAACACATTTTTTTTTCTTAGAATATCGAAACTAGTAATAGTATGTAACGGAAACAAAACAAATTAAAATATTTTGGTTTTGTTTCTATAAAATACAATTACTAGTCCTTTTATATATTTCCCACAATGTTTTCCAATGTCTTCTTCACCAAGATCTTTAAAACTAAGGATAGTGTGGTAGGGGTTAAACCATTATTTATCTTGACTCGACGTAAGTGAGTAAAGAGCCGTATATCGTGTTATACCTTACTTAGTCTACAAAACACAATGTTCATTACTGCTGAACTCTGATAAAACACCAAGAGACTACAGGCTTTCTTAGAGATGACCTTCAACCTTTCCGTTTATGGGGACGAAACCGGAAAACGTGATGTAACGTGATGTGATATGCGAGAATTTCAGTGAGGATGGAAACGTGATGATAAGTGATAATCACCATTAATTTCTTTTTGATATACTGGTGCATGTTTTTGCTTGCTTATTTGCTTGAAGCTTGTTTTATTTCATTTGTTTGCTTGTTTATTTGTGTGTCTGTTTGTTTGTTGGATGACAAAATTTTAGACTTGTCCAAATTGAAAACATTTGCAGGCGAGAAAATGAATGTATTCTTAAAAACGGAATTTGTTTCTGAACGGATGTAACACATCATGGGAAACGGAGAAAATACTTGTAACCAGCGTTTTCTCCTTTTTTTGCAATGTCTTATCTTGTCACAGTTTAGCCAAACGGGTAAGGCGAAAATCCAAGATCAGACTGCACATTCTGTGCATTACTCAAAATTGGTCCCGAAATGGTTAAATCATATAATTACGTCAAATGTTTGATTCTTAGGTCAATCACTTTATCTTTCTAAGATAAGGTCTTGGATTCGAAATCTGTATGTTTAGAATTGATCCCGGAAAGTGCCGTTCATCGCATGGTATGTTCTTGAGTACCGTAAGCGTAGATCCCTACTCGTCACAACTCGGCCAATCCCGTAACTGTATCATACCTATTCCGTATCAAGAAGGAATCCTTTGGAAAGACTCACATGATTTTACGCACGTGAAACCCTCAAATTTAATCAATGACATCATATACTACAGTGAAGATATTAACGTCTATAAATCCGTCGGTGAAAACCACCAACGAAATTGATAAATTATGCTTAAGAATTATTTTACAAATATTTGTCAACGGAAATGTAGAACGATTCCGAATGAAAATGGTGACTGGTGTAATCTTTCACTTTTTTTCTTTTTTGTCTAATTTTGTCATTTTACACGCAGTGAAGCGGTCTTTCGCCGGCGAAGAAATTCAAGATGCCAGTGAAAATTACACATCGTATTACAGCCCAAAGACTTGATCAGAAACGGCTACTTTTCTTTGTAAAGAGACAGTGTAAGGTTTTGTTCCGTAATCTTAGGATGGTAAAATATAAGACGGATCTACGGAATGTCCATAGAAAACAAAGCCAGATTTATTTTAGTTATAAATCGAGGGCTTTCCCAAAGCTCCGCCTAGAACCAGAACAAGTTCTAATACAGGGTGTCCGGACAGTAAGGTAACACTTTCTACATTGATGTATATAAAATATGAAAGTTTTCTGTGTGATAATTTCATTTAATTTTGATAAGATAACAAACTTATATACAGATTACAAATCAGAAGTGAGTCATCGGCGTCATTTTAGTAATTACGTAATGACGTTTTCAACGTGACGGCCTTTTCATGCTCTTTCCGTACCAAACATTGATGAAACAACGACGAAATTGTCAATCACTTTAGCAACATTCCAATTTCATATTTATATACATGTACCTGTGTTTTCATCTCTTCATCTGAAATTAAAAGCCATATTATAAGTGTCTAAAAGTGTTACCTTACTTTCCGGACACCCTGTACTAAATGGTTTGCAATAAGGACGCGAGGCAAGGCTCATCAAATCCAGAACTTGTTCATCCCAGTGGTTCAAAATGATCGATGCATTATGCGCATCCTTCAACTTAAGTTAACCAGGCGACTTTGAACAGACTGTTTGACCATAACACATTCGTGAATGATATATGCTTTAGTCTATATCCAAATCAGACTGAACATGACCTACTGTCATAGGTTTGCTTCTGGTTTTCTCAATACTTTTGCAATGTACTAGGAATCGTTGTTATTCGTAAAAAAATATTAGTCTGTGGCAGTTTTAGTGTAAATAGAATTGTCTTTGTAAAGATTAAGACGGGTATACAAATTGAATTTCAAAGACAAATCTAACCTATTTCTTGATATAAGTACAAGACGTCTAGGAGGTAATTCCTCTCAACAGTTGCAATAATAACAAGGACAAGCTTTTATTCGTCCCAAGGCTTGTTCGTGCGAATGTTAGTCCCATTTGTATAGAGAAATCATGATACATGTATTATCTATAACATAATTTTAAAGTCATCTTTATTACAAATGCTGAAGAAATTCATCGCTCACGCAGTACTAGTATATATTTTTTTCTGAGAATATGAAGGGGTTTTATGGGCTTTTATTCGCTAATTATTTCCGGTTTAAACCCTTGTCTGCTTCCGGTTTGATATTCTAACACGTATTACCTTATCGAATCGTATGCTGAAGTGTGCTGAGATGACTATTCTCTTCACAACACCGCCCTCTCTCTCTCTCTCTCTCTCTCTCTCTCTCTCTCTCTCTCTCTCTCTCTCTCTCTCTCTCTCTCTCTAACCCCTTCAGACTTTCACACTAACAATACAAACCAGCTGACTTGCACCATTAATTAATATAGTCGTACAGGCTCTGACTGGGTTCAATTCCAGGACAATTCCTTCTTCGGACAATATTATAACCTGTACATATTAAAAATGTCAAAAACAGATCATTGAGGAAATAGCTACAATTCCTCCTTTTGATCATGGCATCATTTTCTTCCATCCTATCAAACTTGTCATGTCCATATTCACTAACCATTCTTAATTGCATTTTTAGTCTAAACGTAAAAAAAAACCATGTTTTCTGATGGACTAAACCAATTGGTTTATACGTTTGTCCTTACCTTTAATCATGGCCTCAATTTCTGTCATCTTTTCAAAATTGTACGGTTAGAATTCACCAACCTAACTTGCATGCTTAATCTAAACATAAACTGACTTGCAACATGCGAAAAGGGACATTCGGACATTTGCGTAAAGTTTCGTCTCGAAACAGCCTGCGCATGCCGCGCAGGCTAATAGACGGCACTTTACGACTACATTAGATTTTGTGCTACAGTAGACTTGCGCAAAACAGAAAATTACATAAAAACGAAAGTGTCGTTTCGGATTAGCCTGCGCGGACTGCGCAGGCTGATCCGAGATGACACTTTACGCAAATGTCCGAATGCCTCTTTTCGCATGTTGCAGGCCAATTTAGAAAATAAAAAATACAATTTCTGACTGGCTAGACCGAATGCTTTAGTCTATCAGAATTTGTTTGACTTCCAAACCCAGAAAATTCTTGAAAGACAAGACTAAGATTGCACTATCGAATAGTTAATGAATTCGGGTCTAGAAGTTATGAAAAACAAAAAACCTAATCAAGACAAGAAAAAGGCCTGTAATACATTAACAAGGTGGAAAAAATGCTACACAGTAGCTTTGTTACAGGTGTTTGTACTAGAATTATTCCGTTTTATTTCATGCTTTTCGATATTTTACCGGAAAATTATGGTGGATTAAAAGATTTGACAATTCATACTTACGACCGATCAAATTTACCGTAAATATTTCCGTAACTCTTAATTTGAAGGCGGAAACGGTAGTTCCCTCTCGCTAGTTACCTAAGTAAACAGTGCGTGCCATTCAACCATACGGAAATATGACGTAATTTTCGGGCATTTACCCTTCATTTCTCGCACCTCACGTAATATTGTGATGCGTTCTAATGAAGGGGGGGGGTTTAGGTACGCCACGGGAATTACCGAAAACAACTGTATTGGATTTTGATGAAAGTTCCAACAAAAAAGGGGTTAGAAGCATTATATAGATGGAATATTTTGGGAATTTTTTTTTTTTGTGAAAGATCGAAATTTATTTTATCTCATGAACATGATCGGTAAAATATTACCGATGATGTTCATTCGATGATATAAATTTCAATCTTTCACCCAAAAAAATACTCTATGCATTTCTCTACCTGAAAGAAAAGCTTTATGATACTAAATCGTGTGGCCGTACAAATCAATTCACATTGGTAATATTCATACTCTGGCAAAGAGGGTTAAATCCGTCCTCGTAATGCTTTATATAATGTGATTCGTCGAATATAGTTTGGATCAATATTGTCTGAAACCCAGCTTAATCATGAGTTAAAGTGCAGAAAATTTTACAATAACAAAACCAACCCATGTCGCTAATTTTTGCAAATAAAATTAACCTCTTTTTAGAAAGCATGACTCATGTGTACATAGACATGTTGTGCCTCTACCATTGACTTGTTTGGAAAACATTGCGGGAAAAAGAGTAACTCCTCGAGAAAATACAGGAATTTGATCCTTTTACCACTTTTTTTTTTATTAAATCTAGATTTTCTTTTCTCTTAAAGTTACCTCCTTACAGCTATAGGAAAAAAAAGACGCCGTTAAAACTTGAAAGTGTGTAAAATGGCTTAGCTATTTACTAATAATTGAGCCGTGCTCTGGCAAAAGGGGGCTTGATGCATCTCCGTAATCCATCATACCAAGAAAGCCATCACATACTTATGGATCCACAATAGCCACTTTTTTTAACAACCGACTCAATCATGAGGTAGACTGATCCTTTGACATGCAGAAAATTGACCAATAGCGAAAAGTTTCGACCCAGGTCAGCCTGCGCGGACTGCGCAGGCTGACCTGGGTCGAAACTTTTCGCAGATGCATTAAGCCCCCTTTTCACAGAGCGCGGCTCATATAAATGTTGTACGGGACAGAAAACTGCAAGGGATTTGTCCTGATTTAAAACCGGAAACGACAACAGCAATTGCGTTGAAGGCCTCCAAAACATGAAATGCATTTTCTATCTGTCGTAATGTATGCAACCTTGAAGCCGTCAGGGGCAAAATTTGGCATGAAGATACAAAACTGATTATAGTTTCATAAAATAAGGATGAACTGGGTTAAAAACTGGCTGAAAACTGGCTGAAAACGAGTATAAATGTGTCTTTAAATGAAATGTTTGTCTTTCGCGAAGTTTTAAATAGTAAATTTAGTTTAGGTTTAAAATCGCATGTCGAGTAGATTTTTACTCTGACAGATAGAAAACCGGAATGTGAGATTTTTCAGACCGGTAAGACAGACCAATATGTCACTATATCTGAATAGCTTAACTTACAATGCTAGACGACCGAATTATGACATTTTTCATATGGACAGGACAGACCAGTATGTCATAATTTCAGTGATAGATAAAGTCATACGGCAAGATGCTGGAAGGATGACAATCTCAGTCGGGTAGGAAAGACTAATTCGTCTCGACATCAAGGGCTGACTTTCCTTAAATACGTGGGGTGATCAGAAAGAACGCGGACCACCCGATTATTTCAAAAACTACTTTACTTAAGATAACAAAAATTTGCACAGATGAACATTAATTACCTGGTTACTTACTCAAGCGTTTAAATGACGTCATAAGCAAATAAGAAAAGAGTGACGTCATTTCAATGACATCACATACTGCGTTAGCGGTTCACAATGTCGGATGACGTTTTATTTGAGCAGAGAGTAATTATAAAGTTTTACGTTAAACTCGGAAAGTCTTCATCGGAAATTAAGGCCGATTTAGATAAAGTTTATGGGGACTCAGCACTTAAGAAAACCAGTATTTGTAAATGGATTGGACGATTTAGAGAAGGACGCGAAATCGTTGAAAATGACCATAAATCTGGCCGTCCATCAACATCAGTAACGGACAAAACTATCGCGGATGTGCACCAGCATGTAAAGCAAGATCGTCGAGTTACTGTCAGGGAAATAGCTGACACATTTAGCATTTCCTATGGAAGTGCACAGGAGATTTTAACTGACAAACTTGGAATGTCGCGTGTTTGTGCAAGGTGGGTGCCTCGGCTACTGACGCCCGAGCAAATGGGGGTTAGGGTCGAAATTTGTTTTGAAATTTTAGAACGCATTAGGAAAGAAGGATCAAGCTTTACTGATCGTATTGTGACATGCGATGAAACATGGGTACACTTTTACGAGCCCGAATCTAAACAACAAAGCAGTGTATGGAAACATCCAACATCGCCGTCCCCTGTTAAAGCCAAACTTTCTAAGTCTGTTGGTAAAGTTATGTGCATCATGTTTTTCTCTTCTCAACGTTTTCTTCTAAATCATGTTGTACCTATACATACTACAGTCAATGCTGAGTATTATGCCAGCATTATTCGAATGAATTTAATACAGGCCATCCGAAAAAAACAGCCGGAACTTCTATGGAGAGGCGTCATTTTACATCAAGATAATGCTCCCGCTCACAAAGCCAAACTTGTACAGGAAGTTTTGAAAAAACTAAACATAGAAACATTAGACCATCCTGCCTATAGTCCAGACCTGGCCCCATGTGACTTTTGGCTATTTCCTGTTTTGAAAGATTCTCTACGTGGCACGCGCTACGAGAGCAGAGAGGAGCTAACCCATGCCATGACCGGGTCGTTGAGAGTGATGTCACGTGACGGGCTCGCGCACGTGTTTCGCGCATGGGAATCAAGAATGAATAAGTGCATAGAACACAAAGGAGGTTACTTTGAAAAACAGTAAACATTCCAAGTTGATTTTTATAACAATATTCCGATAAAGGCACTGGTCCGCGTTCTTTCTGATCACCCCTCGTATCTTGTCAAAATATTGAACAGTTCAGATTCAATATTTTGGTCTCTGCAGTCTGACTTTTCCGTTCAACGTCTAGAAATGCCAACTAATATTGTCATTATTAAATGCTAAGAGTTAAGAAACTGTCCTGAAAAAAGGTCAGGACAAACTCCAGAATCAATATCATTAGCGAAGATGAATTATTTCTTCTAAACATGTCATAAACACACGCATAAATCGTCTTCGGAGTCTTAAACCGTTATTAATTGCTGTGGTCAGTGAGTTCATATTCTGCGATAGATCCATGGTTAAATACCATGACGAAGTCTTTCCTATAGATGGATTATATAGTTTTTTTTTTCCGTCCCAAATAGGTACCCATTCGTCCTTTATTTCCATTTTTTAGACTACTGTCTAACCATTTTTTTTTTTTTATCCACCGCAACTTCAATCTACTGCACAAGTTCTTGTAGATAAACAATACTTTCCTATCTCCTTTATGTGTATATGGCCTGCAACACGCGAAAAGGGGCATATGGACATTTGCGTAAAGTGTCGTCTCGGATCAGCCTGCGCAGTCCGCACAGGCTAATCCGAAACGACACTTTCCGTTTTCATGTAATTTTCTGTTTTGAGCAAGTCTGCTGTAGCACAAAACCTAATGTAGTCGTAGTTGTGCCGTCTCGGATTAGCCTGCGCGGACTGCGCAGGCTGATCCGAGACGGCAGTTTACGCAAATGTCCGAATGCCCATTTTCGCGTGTTGCAAGCCATATATGAGCCATACCCTGTGAAAAGGGAGTTTTATGCATCTGCAAAAAGTAGTCCACGCAGGCTAACATGGGCGGAAACCTTTTGCCATTTGCAAATGTTCTGGATGTCCAAGGACCAGTCTACCCCATGATTCAGTCGGTTGTTAGATAAAATTGATTTTTATGGATCTACAACTATGTGATGACTTGCTTTGTAATGCGTCGCGGAGTTGCATTAAACCCTTCTTCGCTAGAGCACGGTTCATTTGTATGATACAGAGCAAAATCTACTTGTTTTGAGTAATATTGAAACCCCCCTCACGAGAATGGGGTGTGATGCGGTTGGTAAACTAGTCCGAAGAACGTTTTTTTTTTAAACCGCATCACACCCAGTTCGAGTGACAGATATTTTAGTATCATAAACAGCAAGTTAAATGTTCTATTTTTATATGGCTAATTCATCCCTTGATTTCTAATGATTATCAAGAATTGTACGAAGAGATGGAAAGAAGGAGGAACAAGAATTATCTTTAAAAAAGATAGACAGCGTTAAAATAGGCAGGGGCCCTTAAAATAAACATGTCTATAATTTTCACCAATCACAAATTTCTACGGATTCGTTTTTCATCAATACCAAAAAGTAGGTCAAAAGCCGGCACATTCAGCTACGCCGAAAAATGGAACCCCGCTTTCCTTAGGAGAAGAATACATATTTCTAGCAAAAACTTTGAATTCGACGCCATATTATTTCTGTCAGGTGAAGCGGGCGATCTTGTACCATTTCTTTACCAACACATAGCATTTTAAAGTCATACAGTCAACGAAGTGTTGATCCAACCGGGAATTGGACTAATACTGGTACAGCGCTATATGCTAGTTCAGAAAAATACTGTCTCCTGTTGTCATACTCTTTACTCACAATTCCAAATCTTCCATCCTGTGATAATCAAGATTTCTTACTTCGTACACTAGCTAGGGTTCAGAAAGAGTGAAAAAAAAGTAGTTCCTGACTCCCGGTAAAAGTATTATCCTTACTCGAGTGAATATATTACTAAAGCTGTCATATTACAAAACTCACTGAACCGATTAACCTCAGTATATCACTTTTAGGTATATAATAAACAAATTTATCATAACGAAAAAGTTCTATTTTGTCACAATGTTTGCATATATCAAATCTTAACTTGATTTTCCTTAATTGACAAGGATTTTTCCAAACCCGTTTGCCACAAATTGTTTAGGAGTGTTTATCAGAAGAGGACAAAAAAAAAATTGTGTGAATAATAACCCTTAGGCTGCTTGGCTCGATTCGAGGACCTTTTGCGGACAGTGCAGATCAAGATCAGACTGCACAGAAAGTGCAATCTGATCTTGGATCTACACTGTCCGATAAGAAGATATTTTCTCCAAAAAATAACTTTGAAATAGCTATATTTTGGGTTTTCACTATCGACTTGAAAGTTTCATTTGACTTATTTAGCAGAATAACGTTTTTAAAGACGTTTCATATAAAGTTTTCCTGTACAACAAAATACCATGATTTATCACCCCGAGCTAGAGTGCTTTTGAAAATATTTTGCTGGTAAACAGCATTTTCCTCCTTTTTCAAAATGTTTTTCACCTTTTCACAGACATTTTAAATTATCTTAGCCACACTGAATGTGTCATCTGAAAAAAAAAAAAGCATTTAATTCAAAGAAGTCTAAAATTCTGTAGTTTTGCAAAGAGCTGAGAAAATACGACATCAGGTGTGAAACAAACTATTTTATTGTCAAATTCTCGTCATATCTTCTTTATTTGCAATCACAATTTGAAGGCAAGACGTTTTCTCTAAATTTCAATGAAATATTTACCCTTATCCAGCTAAATAACTGAGATGAAACTTTTAAGCCGATAGTAAAAATCCAAATTTTGCTATTTCAAAGGTATTTGGAGGGGCAGGAATATTCTTAGCGGACAGTGTAGATCAAAGATCAGACTGCACGTTCTGTGCAGTCTGATCTTGATCTACACTGTCCGCAAAAGGTCAGTAAGTCGCGCTTAGTAGCCTAGGGGTTAAACCTATTTCAGAACAATCGGTCTCATTAAACTAATATTGTAAACCTCTCTGTAATGGATGTATTCAAAATGTCTCTAAAATGTCAAATCTTGATTAATTTCTAGACAGTAAAGCTTTTAAAAAAAAAAGTTAAAAAGACACTTATTCAAAAAGTTAGCCCAATAGCTGCTAAAAAGTCAAAGCAGGTGTTAAAATGCATTTGAATTCAAATCATGCCAGTTAAAAGTATGGACAATACTGTGAAAATGACAATCTGTTATTGTATGGTCGGTCCAAGTGTAAGTCGCTGGCAAAGAAATGGATTCTAAAATCAGGCAAAAAGTAAACAAAGGATAGAGTGACCTGGCAGGTTTCAACCTAGTTTTGAAATTAATTTCTCTGCCAGCGACTAACACTGGGGCCATCTTCACAATAATTTACATGCTTTAGAATGGTATGATTTAAATTGCATTGCATTGTTTAGCTTTGGCCACAATTGTCACTTTAAGTAAGCATAAATAACATTTTTTGTGTGTGTCGGATTTCAGCCAGTTTAGTTATCCATTCGATTTCGCAACAATCATCCGGCACATTTAAGTCGTTGTCTGAGCATGTCATATTCTTCGAAGATTCGACCTGTCTGCTATGACGCATCACCCATCCCTCGAATATTCGGAAAAAGTAGGGCTTACAGCGAAGCTATTAGCCTATTACCCAACCATGTAGGGGCTGTTTTAATAAATGGCCGGTGCATAGGTTACCTGCTAGCTGATCATAACTGAATGAATCACACCAGGTAGCGTTTTATTGAGTAAACGTTTATTTTATTTTGAAATTCAAAGTAACGGTTGTCGTTTTGAAAAATTAGTCCGCTTCTGTACCCAGAATGCCCATATTAAAAAGATGTGTATTTGTAGAATGCCATCTAGCGGGAGATAATGCATTTAAGTAGGAGTTTTAGTTTGACTTTATAGAGCAATAAAGCAGATCTATCTGTTTGTCAACGGGTCAAATTCTGTACCAAAACCACTTTTTTTTTTTGGAGTAGCTGAATGTGCCGGCTTTTGACCTACTTTTTGGTAGTGATAACAGATGAATGAAATAGAAATTTGTGATTGGCAAAAAATGTAGACATGTTTATTTTCAGGGTCTCTGCCTGAAATTTGCTGGCATATTTACGCCGTCTAACTTTTTAAAGATATTTCTTGTTAACACTTTGCCAAAAGACAAAATTTCAGACCTGTCTAAATTGAAAGCACTTTCAGACGACAAGCTTAATGTGGCTCAAATCATGGGATATGTCCGTGAAGGGTAGAAAAACATTGTGGAAAAAGGAGAAAATGCTGGTGACCAGCATTTTCTCCTTTTTCCACAATGTTTTGAAAGAGTCTCTTCACAAAAGTCGTTGAAACCCGGGATTGCTTGGAAAAGGGTTAAATCAACATGGCATGTCAAATTTATTACTAAACATCAGTAAATTCGGCAAAAGCTCATTAAGGATTTGATTTTTGGTTTGTTTGGTTTGTATTGGATTTAAACGCCGTTTTAAAAGCTTAGGTTATATCACGCCGGTTGGTGCACGTACGTTTGTGTTTCCTGGCTTTCTCACCACCAGTAATGATACAAGTTTCTTTCCAGGCCACTGACTACTTTTCTCACATGAGGTGAGAGTCGAAATATCGTTGGAAAGAAAGTTTGCCTCAACCGGATATATCGAACCCGCAACTACCAGGTCACGAGTCAGAGATGCCAACCACTGAGCTAACTGGCCGGGCATTATTAAAGATTCAGTATGACATACCCTGGGAGTGTGGGGAAACATGTACTGTAACGTAGATTCGGATGAATAAAGGTCAAGTTTGTAAAATGTTTCTATCGCGTTGACGCACGAAATCTGATGATTAGATAGTACGAGTAAACACTTTAAACCTTCAAACCGTAGCTCACTTCCTCCTCCCACCGAAACCCTGCCACAGAATTTGATTAGCTTTTGCGCGTCTGAAGAAAGTTTGCTCATTCGATTTTTTCGTGGTAGGGGAAAGAGATAGGAGCGAGTGATTTAGCATACTCGGTAATATTGTCGATATTAAAGGAAAAGCTCATTTTGTATACTACTCGTACATTGATTAATTGATTGATTAGTGTTAAACGCCGCTTTCAGCATTAATTCAGTCATATCAGGGCGACTTCTCGCTTATTCATGTATGTCCTTGGTTTCACTAATTCTAGGCTAGGGCTCTTAAAGGTCTTGCCAAAGGACAATCCTATACAAAAGACCCTGTGCTTCCAGTGAGGCTCAAACCCATTGGTCTCTAGGTTACGAGTTTTACACTTAACCACTGAGCCATGCAGGATCCCTGTATATCGCATGCTAGACTTTGAAGCGATACGAGGCCCAAAGCAAGATATTTTGTCTTTTGATAAGTCACGTGAATATTGATTTGACCTTTTTTAGCAACATAGGCAAAAACAGGAGCTTTTGAGGACGGCATAGATCAAGATCATACTTCACAAAACGCGCAGTCTCATCCTAGATCTACACAGTCCTCTTGTTTAGTCAAACCTGAAAGACAGAAATATTTGAGCAGTGCTCTGTGAAAAGGGGGCTTAATGCATCTCTGTAATGCACTGTACCAAGCAAGACATCCCATAAATAAGGATCTATAAAATCCACTTTGTCTAGCAATCGACTGAATCATGAGGTATACTGGTTCTCTGACATGCATAAAACTAACCAATAGCAAAAAGTTTCGGCCCAGGTTAGCCTGTGCAGAATGCGCAGGCTGACCTGGGTCGATACTCTTTGCACATGCATTAAGTCCCCTTTTCACAGAGCATGGCTCATTTTTTTGTTTCAGTAGATTGTATTTTCATCCGTCAAAAGAAGGTTGAGCTTACATACTTGGGGGCTGACAGAGTTCAACCGGTATTATTTAACGATACAGGCACATCATGTTACGTACAGCTAGTGATTAGCTTTTGAAAAAAAAGCTGACACAGAAAAAATCGCTCGCCACAAGCACATTTTTTTTATGCATCATTCTAAAGAATAAACAGCTGAACCTTAGACTTCTCATTGTGATAGGGTGATATTGTTTATTCGTTATTTCCTGTAACCGAAAATCCGATTTATTGTTAATCAAAATTTAAATCACTAATTCTTGTAAAGAATTTGAAGCTAACTTTACACCCCCCCCCCCCCCTTTTAAAAAGCAATTCCATCATTTGATTCATATTTGATTTGTCGTCTGCGACTTTTATCTAATGGACGGGTACAAAATTTTTCTGTCTCTACAATAGTTACTAAACTGAGAAATTTTCATGTCATTGGAGAGGTCATCAGACCTCTCCAACAGTGGTGAGTTTAAAAGGCAGACTGCCACAGAATTTGCTGTCTAAATCCATTTTTCTTGTGAAATTGTTCTGATACACAGTCTATTTCGTCATGGTTTCGTAAATAAAGCGAAATCAAAAAACCGAAACAGGAAATAGACGTGGTTTATTTTTGTATAACGAATTTCAGAAAAGATTTGTTATATTAATTTGACATGGCTGCAAATAAGCTCTCAAATAATTGTAATTTTTCATTAAGCAAATAAATCTAAGCAGAAGAAAAAATAAGAAGAATTTCGTTAAAAAAGAGAAAGAAGACCGCTGGACAAGATCATGCGACTTGAAAGGGCGGCAAGAAGGTCAAATAACCGCCATGTAAAGCATATAAGGTTTCTACGTGGCGGCTTTTTTATTTGTTTGTTTACATGTACCAACATATATTGAAATTAAAAGCCAATAAACTATTTGAAAACATAGATGCTGACCTCTCCTGGCTTCTTTTGTAAAGAAGCCAACTTGTTTATACAGCTATAACATTACCCTACTGATTAAAACACTTCCGGTGTTGCCTTGTATCCTTCCGCTTACTTCAAGGCCTTACTTTAATTCTGTACCAAACGAACCCGTGAGTTACGAACCTAAAATAAAGATGTCACTTGAAAGCATCATATGAAAGGGAGAAAATGCTGGCTTCTAGCATTTTCTCTTTTCCCCACAATGTTTTCTACCCTTTCAAAGACAAAACCACCTGAGCCATATATGATATGTCGTCTGCAAATGCAGTATGAAAGAGTCTGAAATATTGACAACTATTAAAGGCTTAACGATTTAACTCTTACCTAATTCTAAACCTTTAAACTGGTCCAAATTCAAACCATTTGCAAACGACAAGTTACAGGTCGCCCAAATGATAAATTTGTGGTTGAAAGGTTAGAAAACATTGTGGGAAAAGGAGAAAATGCTGGTTACCAGCATTTTCTCCTTTTCTCACAAAGTTTTCTAAAGCCTCCTTACAAAGGGTCATTGATATTCGGGATTGTGTGGTAAAGGGTTAAACCCTGACAAACTTTGCAGCAGGCAACTTTTGAAAAATGTTCTAGTACAGGGAGGATTAACAGAAATGAGGTTTAGTGTTTCCTTTTCTTTGTTATTCATAGCTTTCACAGGTGATATGTTAAAAAGTGCAAAAGTCATAATTTTAAGCCGACAATCATACCCAAAACCTTACAATGTCAGTTGAACTATGTTCTATTAAAAAGAGGTTTAATGCATCTGCAAAAAGTATCGACCCATGTCAGCCTGCCCGGACTACGCTGGCTGAGCTTGGGCGAAGCTTCTAGCTTTTGGTCAGTTTTCTGCATGTCAAAGGACCATTCTACCTACTGGTTCAGTCGGTTGTTAGAAAAAAAGATATTATGGATCCATACTATATGACGACTTGGTTAACTTGCACAATGTATCGGGGATATGAATTAAACCTGCTTTTGCCGTAGCGCAGCTCATCCTTTTATTTTTCCTGACAAAAAGTCACGCCATCGGACAGTGTAGATGCCAGATCAGGTTGCACGTTATGTGCAGTCTGATCTTGGATCTATACAGTCCGCAAAGAGCATTCGATCTCGTTTGACAGCCAAAGATTAATGTTAATCGGGAGGTCCTTTTCATTACCGCCTATGTCGCGTAAAAACAGCAATATTTATGGCTTAAAATCTTTCTTCTCTGACCCAAAATTTCCATGTTCATTTATCTAGCTGTCACACAACTAATCAAACACCGCTCGTGTTTCCTTTTCTTGTATCCGTCCGCTTCGTAGACTAAACTCTTAACCAGACGACAAAACTTGAGACTCTTCCAAATTCAAAATATTTTGCAGACGACAAATCAAAAGTGTATCAAATAAAAGGAATTATCTTTGAAAAGGCAGTAAAAATGCGTGAAAAATGCTTGTTGTAAACAATCCTTAAAATATTGTATGGGTGAAGACGCTGGTTACTATTACTTTGTCATTTTCCCACAATGTTCTCAAAAGCCTTCCTGTTCCCCAGAGTCATTAAATACGAGATTTAGTAAAAGGTGAATTTCTAAGACAAAGGACAAGTGGCCATAAGGCTGTGTTCACGGCCACAACTGGTTTTCTTTAAACTTTGTATACTCAAACGTATGCATGTTGGCTGAAATATCATGCAATATGAAATCAATTGGTAAAGGTTCATCTGCTGTGCGCTTGTTCGAAGTGGGTGGGGTAATTCTGAATCGAAGAGGGGTTTGTTAGGAAATTAGTAATATTTTTATGGTACTCAGAACTGGAAGTCCATGCAAGATGGATGTCAATGGCTTCATGTGATAATTCAAATACACGTGTATCCCTCAAAATGGGTCCTCCGTGACTCAATAGATAATGTGTTGGTATTATAACCAAGAGATCATAGGTTCGATTCACATCAGGCGGAGCTTCTGAGGCGTGGGTGTTCTTAGGCCAGACCGGCTGAGCCCAGCTGTAACATTAGTGTTACCAAGGAAACACATTTAAATAAGAACTGTCATCAGACAGCATTGCTCGCCCGGAAAGTTATTTGTAGTGCCTTGAAAGAGCGACAGGTTCCCAGGCTAGGACAGAAGACCAAACACCAAGTCTGACACCAGGGTTAGTGCAATAGCTCCACTTTGACTTTCTGGCCACAAGCACGATCAGGTATATCTGAATGAAATTCTGGACCTATATCCATCCTAATACTAAATATGAAACAAATCAATCATTCGGTCTGGAAAATAGGAGATCTAGGAAAAGAAAAAAAAAAACTTTGCCATGGAATTTCAGAATCTGTGAGGTCAACGTCAAGATCTTTGGCATGGACATGGCTATGGCATTGTTCAATGAATGATTGGACTTGTATCTGTCATCATGCCAAATATGAACCAAATCCAAATCCATCATTTGGTTTGGAAAATGTAACCTTTTGAAGAACTTTAGCGTAAAACTTTGATGTAATATAACCAAGTCTACGATCTTGACCTTAAGATCATAGGCTTGGGAGGGGCTATTGCTGAAAAAAAAAAAAACTTTGGAACTATATCTTTAATCGGCTTAATAACAATCAAGTCCGTCATGTGGTTCTGAAAACGTGAGCTTTAAAAAAAAAAAAACCTCAACGTAAATGTGGAAACCTACTTCAACACCGACGCTGACGCCGAAGCCGACGCAGACGCTGGAAGTAGTGTAATAGCTCCTCCTGGGGTCCGCATTCATAAACCATTCTTAAGAATATTTTCAGTCTATTTCTCAAGAATTTTCTGAATTTGAAAGTAACACACTTTCTGATTGGCTAAACCACTTGGTTTAACCAATCAGAAAGTATGTTACTTTCAAATTCAGAAAATTCTTGAGGAAAAAGACGAAGACTATTCTTAAGAATGGTTGGTGAATACGGGCGCTGGACTTTGTCCAGGCGAGCTAAAGAATGAAATATTGCCATGATATAACTGATTTAGAACACCATTTACCAGTAGACAAAACTTAAGACATGTTCCAAGTGAAAACATTTGTAGGCGAAAATTCAAATGCGGTTCAAATGGTGAAATTTGTCCTTGAAAAGTAAGAATATATTGCCGTAGGCATTTTCTCCTTCTTCCATAGTGTCTTTAAAAAACCGTTGCCTCCGTGTTCGTCAAATCGCGGAAATGTTGGTTAAAGAGTGAAACAAATAAACAACTAAAAGACATTGCTCTTGGGAGATACGGGATAAAAATCAGGTTAATAAGCCATTAAAGTACTGAAAAAGAAGACATGGTATTAGCTTGCCCTGATTGAGTGAGTATCGAGGAAAAAATCTTGTCATAGTCGGAATAGAGCCCAGAACTGTTTGAGAAAACCCAATATTTTAAGATAAAAGAGCGTAAACAACTTGAACGAGTACATATGTGGGACGCAAGAAACGGAATATTTCTGGGTAAACAAATTACAACATAAAAAATGGAAGAAAACTCAAATTTTGCACATACTTTGGATGAGAAAATTGTGATTCCGATTGTTGTAATTCTAGCGCTAGCCTGTGTTGTGGGTACTCTAGGAAATGTTATCATTCTGACTGTAATCAGGATTTATAAGCCGTTAAAGATGGCCGAGCGTATGTTTATATTTAACTTGGCGATTTCGGATCTTTATGTCACCGTGGTTGCAGATCCCCTCGGCATTGTAGGTATGTATCCAAAAGGTACTGTTTTAGCGAATGTTAGCCGGCGAATGTTAGCCGAATGTTTAGCACTATAACACTACGACACTTTACTTCAAGTCATTATTTTCTTTTTTCTTTGTTTTGTTTTACAGCTCATTACTTTTGTAAACGTAGTGGTAA
This sequence comes from Hippopus hippopus, assembly GCA_946811185.2. Classification (NCBI taxonomy): domain Eukaryota; kingdom Metazoa; phylum Mollusca; class Bivalvia; order Cardiida; family Cardiidae; genus Hippopus; species Hippopus hippopus. The sequence goes on along the minus strand of OX328102.1, from coordinate 9,892,118 downwards.
AAGAAGAATTTGCTCATATACGAGCAACTTTTTCCATTTTTCATAATGTTTAAGCGTATATTCGTGTATGTGATCTTTATTATTGTTACCTACATTTATCTTTTTTCTTTGTTTTGTTTTACAGCTCATTACTTTTGTAAACGTAGTGGTAAAAGAAGAATTTGCTCATATACGAGCAACTTTTCCATTTTTCATAATGTTTAAGCGTATATTCGTGTATGTGATCTTTATTATTGTTACCTACATTTATCATAAGTAAGTATTTTGAAAGTTATCTACACTACAACGCTGGATCGACAGGTCATGAGATGACATGGGTATGTAATCATCGACAATTCTATGTCGTGTTTCAAATCTTTATTCTAAGAAAGTTCCATCTGGGCAAAACGTTCCATCTTTTCCATCTGGGCAAAACGTTCCATCTGTTCCACCTGTTCAACACGTACCATCTGTGCAAAACGTTCCATCTGTTCCACTTGTTCAACACGTTCCATCTGTTCAACACGTTCCATCTGGGCAAAACGTTCCATCTGTTCAACACGTTCCATCTATTCAACACGTTCCATCTGCTCCATCTGTTCAACACGTTCTATCTGTTCAACACGTTCCATCTGGGCAACAAGTGCCATCTGTTTAACAGGTTCCATCTGTACCATCTGTTCAACACGTTCCATCTGTTCCATCAGTTCAACACGTTTCATCAGTTCAACACGTTCCATCTGTTAAAACGTTCCATCTGTTCAACACGCAAACCAGCATTTTCTCCTTTTCCCCACAATGTTTTAACCTCATCACATAACTTTATCTCAATTCCACCAATTTACAATTATCTGCCCTGCGGGTGCTTTCAAGTAAAAGGCTTTGAAGTTGTTGTTTGGGCAGAATATTTTGCAAAATTTCAATTTTTTTATCTACACTGTATGCAAAAAAAAAAGGACTTTCAACCTGGAAACCGTGGGTTCGAGCCTCACTGAAAGTACTGGGGTTTTTGTCCTGATTGTCCTTGAGCAAGATACTTCAGAGCCTAAGCCTAGCACTGGTGAAACCCAAGACACACATAAATATGTAAGCTTTCGCCTTGATATGACTGATATAATGGAAGCGGCGTAAAAATTATTTGATTCGATTAAATAGTTCGAGCCAGTGCTCCAGTACTTTACCAGTCACCACATGGAGAAATGGACGTACCATTTGTATTGGTGTCCCTGAATCCTTACAAAGCAGGAAAATCACTGTCTCGTGTTCTTGGGCATGGCATAAATCAAGAGAAGTAACCCATTCTGCGCCAAACAAATAAACCCGGCGTCTTTCCACGGCAGAAAATACCATCCATTGAAACTCAGAAGGATCTAACAGGCTTGGCTTAACAAGCGGACGGTATAGATCAAAGATCAGACTGCACGTCTGTGCAGTCTGATCTTGATCTATTCCGTCCGCAAAAGTCCGTTTTTTCACCTATGGCACTGAAGTGGTTAAAAAACAAGTCACGAATACCCTTGTTCAGCTAAGGAAATATTTTGACAGTTCGAAAAAAAAACGTGTTATTAAAACGTCGTGACAAATTCACGCAATTGCGTTAAGCGAGCAGTTGCCTAATTCGTCACTGTATTTCTTTCGCATCAAAATATCATCACCAAGTTGTTGTTATTTTGTCTCCCAATTCAAGGAGCCTGTAAAATGAAACGTAAAGAAGCTGAGGAAATAATAATGGTTTGTGAACGTCAGTATAGTGTAAAGGTCCCAGCATGAGAAAACAAATAATAAAATATTGTGCAACATAAATATTACATTTCATAGCAACTGTATTCTTCGTAACGAGGACTTCCCCTATTGATCAGATGTTTTCACTTGTAAGGTATTTGGAAGCGTAGAAAATATTACCGAAAAAGAAGAAAATGTTGGGTGTCAGAATTTTCTCCTTTTTCGACAATGTCTTCATTGATTGATTGATTGTAAGGTGTTTACCGCCGTTTTCAATATTATTTCAGTTATATCGCGGTGTCCAGTGCACCTATCTATGCTATCCTGGAGTCTGTTTTACAAGTTCTCCGCATAATCTTCTTTCCAAGCCGCTGGCTGCTTTCCCACGTAATCATCGTCGAAATAATGGTCAGTTGTGGGAGAGGAATGAATCCTGTCGCAGTGACTATCAATCCTTGGAAGGAAATTGGACGAGCCAGAGGTCGTAGCCAAGAATCGAACCCACGATCCCCTGTTCTCAAGTCCTGCACGCTACTAAGGCACAGGGGCTCGGCGACAATGTTTTCAAAATCTTTATTCATAACAGTCGTTCAAATACTGAAATACGTATTTAGTAAAGACTTAACCCAATCAGCACCAAATAAAGACTTGAGTAAAGGAAGCGGACAGTATAGATCCAAGATCAGACTGCACGTTCTGTGCAGTCTGATCTTGATCTATACCGTCCGCAAAAGCCCACGTTTTCACCAATGCTAGTGAAAGAATACTACACACCGTAACGATAGCACTAGAAAGAATGAAAGCGATAATGAAAATCATGTTTTCCTTTTCCTGACAACAATCTGATAATTGCGTGCTACAAACTAATTAACCCTTTCAGTGCCTTAAAAGAAAAGAAAACCTTTTGCGGACGGCGTAGATCAAGATCAGACAGCACAGAACGTGCAGTCTGATCTTGGATCCGTATACCGTCCGCTCGATAAGTCTAGCCAAACGATAAAAATCCCCTCAGATTCACGGTTTGTATATCCAGCCTTCGAAACAGCCCCGAGTTTAACTGTTTGGCGTTTATTTGAGCCCTGGTCTGTGTTGGTATGATGCATCACGGAAGTGCAATAAACACCCTTTTCCCTGAGCATGGCTTATTTGTTCAAAATAGTAATTGGTCACCTGGTGAATTTTATGAACACCGAATCCCGATAGCTTAATGTTTGTGATCCGAAAGTAGCGAGTTTAAATTGCTTACGTCAAATAAAAAGTCCAGTTTGTGTCAGGTGTTGTATGAAACAAGTCATAAAATGGGTACTAGAACAAGTAGAGTACAGTATCCTAACCGTTTACAATTTTAAACTTGTCCAAATCTTGAAAGTATTTGCATACAAAAAAATTAAATGTGACATAAAATTGTAAAGGGGAGATTTGTCTTTGAAAGGGTTGAAAACATTGTGGAAAAAAGGAGAAAATGGTGGTTACCTGCGTTTTATCCTTTTCCCACAATGTTTTCAAAAAACTTCTTCCTAAAGATCTTTAAAACTGGGGATTGTGTAGTAACGAGTTTAATATTCTCTTAGTCTACACCCATCCCATCTTTTAACGACCCTTAGTCGTATCAAGCGTTTGCTCCTTTACGAACAATGTTTTCTGCTGTTTGACAAAATTCGTATTAACTCTTAGGCTGCTAAGCGCGACTCAAGGACCTTTTGCGGGCAGTGTAGATCAAGATCAGACTGCACAGAACGTGCAGTCTGATCGTGGATCTACACTGTCCGATAAGGAGATAAATGCTTTCAAAAGAGCAATATTTGGGTTTTCACTGTCGGTTTGACATTTCTTTTATTTAGCAGGATAAGGGTTCAGTAACATCAAAGAGTGTACATATTCTATCAAAACTGATTTTTTTTTAAATCGGTGAAAAATTCAATGCGATCTAATAAAGTATGTTGTAAAAGGTTGCGTGCACAGAATGCACTCCGGTGCACATTCTCTGGCTAATAGACAAGAGCGAATCAACCGTAAATGTGTTGTTCGAAAGCTTTATAATATCACTTCCTCTCGACGAATGGATCTGTAAGATGGCTACCATCTGTCAACGTCTGGTTTAAAAAACAAAGTTTGTCAAAAAAGAAAAGGTGTCTGCAACCCTCAGGGATTGCCGAAGAGATTGGGAGAAAGATTAAAAGATGCTTCTAATATTTATCACAAGACAAAATTTTGCATACAGCATTTGCAGACGACAAATTAGATCTGGCTCAAAAATTAAAGTTTACATAAAAGAAAAAAAAAATATCCACCAAGGTCAGCCTGCGCAATCCTCGTAGGCTAACCTGGGTCGATACTTTTTGAAGATGAATCGAACCCCCAATTCACAGAACATGGCTCAAATGTTTTGAATTAGACTTTAAAGTCGTAATCACATTTCAAAATTAGATATGGGTACATGGTACACTTTTCTTGGATCTTCTGCAAGTCAAGGAGACCGAGGAACCGGCGCCATGCCCCAAGATATCGTTGAAAGCAGCCCCTAAAACTTCAATCAATAAACACAAATTACAGGCCTACAACCATAAGGTCAGAGCGGACATCCACATGTTTCAGTGGGGTGAAGGTCAAATCAACTTCAAGTTCATTCTATTTGTATTCTAGGGAAATTACTAGTATCATTTCTAGCAGCTATCTGATTAATTCTTATCTTTCTTTTCTACCTTCAGTGGCTAGAATAGTCTATTGAAGACGGCGTAGATCAAGATCAGACCGCTGGAAAGTACTGTCTGATCTTGATTATACACAGTCAGCAACAGATTCTGACCTACAACAGATAAAGCTTTTCTTGCATCGATATTTTACTTTCATCTTCGATCTAAGACGAATGTACAGGACTTGAATTGTACTGTAACACTATTATAAAGAAAGCGTCTTGATAAGCTTAAACCCTTTGGTCCTTGCCTCTTTCTCGACCAGCTAAATGAGCCATGCTATGTGAAAAGGGATTAAATGCATCTGCAAAAAGTATCACTGTCCGCGCAGGCTGACCTGGATCAATACTGTTTTGTTATTGGTCAATTTTATGCATCTCAAAGGACCATTCTACCTCAATATTGAGTCGGTTGTTATTCAAAATGTATTTTATAGATTCATTATAATGTGATGACTTGCTTGGTACAATGCTTCACAGAAATGCTTTAAATCTCCTTTTGCCAGAGCATGGCTAAGATAGATTCGACTTTTTAGCGAGTTCTAAATGTAGATTTCTTCACTGCTGGCTATACGTATCTTTAGCATTCGGTAGCCGACAATATGGTAAAAGATCAAACTGTATGTTTGGTGCAGTCTGATCTTGATCTTGATCTACGCTATCTACAAAGGATGGTTTTAATAACCAGTGAGTTAAATTGCTATAATTAATAAAAGCAACTTCAAATGATTTTGCAGACAGTATCGACCTAAATTCAGTCTGTACAGAGCGTGCAATCTGATCTTGATTTTATCCTATCAGCTTGATTTTCTTTGTTGTTACAATTCAGTCACATTGAAATTTCAAAACACGTATTTCGAAAGACAAATTCTATTTTCTTCATTTAGAACTGTAAGCTTAATTCTTTCAGCGCAAAATAAATCAGTTTTTTTTTTCGACATCTGAAAACACTGCCAACGGAAACTAAGGAAACTTTTTTTATGTGACGTCGCTAAGACAAAGGGGCTGTATGGCTTCAACGTCAATTTCGAGAAAACACGTCTTAAAGTCTGCGCATTACATTTTTATGCAATTACCGCCGTAATTTTGGGTATAAATACATATTTTGGATTGTATATATCTTCTTAAGTCTGAAAGCACGTAATTCAGTCACAAATCTGAGTCCGATCGTATTACGATAAGAATAAGGCTGCCGAAGTGATTTTGTCCGTACCGAGTTTGTCACTTCCTCCTTTGAAACAGCGATGACCTCATTCAGATGCCGTGACATAAACATCGATTTTAAAGACAAATATAGTGACTACTATGGTGGCATATTTCTGTCACGAGATACGAGATAACATATCGGGAATATTTTAGAAAACTGTCGCGATAAATCAAATTTTCTTGAAACTTTTATCCAGATAGTGAAAAGTTATCTAAGAGAAAATACCACGAAAAAAATTTGTTATCTAGAAAATTCTACATTGACCGGTAAATATTTCAACGCAAAATTTCTCATTTGTGCACCAAGCTGACAATCGAGATAAAACTAGAGCTGTCACTGAATGTGACTTTATACCCCCGCCAGCGCTTTGACAGTATTTTGTACACAGACGAACACACGGACGGACGGACACACGGACAGACAGGCTGATTCCAGTATACCCCCGAAAAACATTCGTTTTGCGGGGGTATAATTATCGCGATAGTTCTACCCGTTTCTCTATATCTATAAATAAAAGATTCACCATTTGGATGAACTCGGTATTTTTAATTTTACAAGATGGTGGTAAGTTAAAATTCGAATTAATTTTACAACTGTAGCTTAATTGGTAAAATTTGGCTCCTTACAAGATCTGTTTATCATAAATAAAACTCATAAATACTGTGTATGGTTACATTACATACTGTCTAGTGAAGCCATTTCACACGATTCAAATACCATCTACTTGTACTATGAGCATAGATTGGAGACGAAGATGTTTCGAAACCGTGTCTAAACTGACGTCCATAAGAAACGCCTCATCTCCCTCTGTCGCGTCATATTTCATGAATTAAATATCGAATACATGATTTTGTAATTTAAAAATGGACTTTGTCAATAATTCTAAACACATCACATGACACAAGTGTTTAGCTAAATATTACACAAATTTAACAGCCATTTCAACAAACTCACCCCCTTAAATTCATCAATACCGTGTATGGCCTCCTTGAATTGCTATCAGTGCCGGCAGTCGCCGTCCCATGGACCCACACTGATTACGCAGGAGGTAGCCTGGAATGCGAGCCCACTCTTCACGAAGAGCATTTGTCAATTCTTGGACGTTTTGCGGCTGTGGGTTACGTCGACGTAAACGACGTCCAAGGATGTCCCACATGTGTTCGATTGGGTTACAATAGGGAGAGTTAGCAGGCCATGGTAGCACGGCAATGTTATTGGCCATGAGAAACTTTCCGGTAAATCTGGCAGTTTGGGGGCGCGTATTGTCATGTTGAAATGTAAGGCTACGGCGTTGCTGAAACATGGGAACGACCACAGGACGAAGAACTTGGTTTACATACCGTCTGGCATTTAAATTACCATTAATAACCGCTAGGTCAGTTCTAAATGTGTGGTTTATTGCTGCCAAAACCTTTATACCACCACCACCAAAACGGTTGTGCTCCAGAACACAACTTTGGGTGTACCGTTCATTACGTCGACGGTAAACGCGGACTCGTCCGTCGGCACAGGAAAGATTAAAACGGGATTCGTCACTGAAGACCACATCACGCCAACGTCTTCCAATGTTGTTTTGAGCCCACTGCCGACGTTCCCGACGGTGGCGGTCAGTTAGCACAACACCACGGTACGGCCGCCTGCACAATATTCCACGCTCCCGAAGACGTCTCCTTACTGTATTCCGACTTACATGTCTTCCAAGATTCCCTATAACCATCGACGTTGTGGATTGCGCTGTGACAAAACAGTTTCGCAAGTGACGTTGACGGATGAAATTGTCTTGTCGTACAGACGTCACACGCGGAGCACCAGGTCGGGGTCTATCAGACAAGCTCCGTGTTTCGTTTACCCGTCGAACAAGGCGCACTACTGTTGATCTTGCAACGTTAAAGCGTCTTGCAAAGTGACTTTGAGAAAGACCGCTTTCAAGCATGCCCAAAATGCGTGCTCTTTCTTCATTATTCTGTCTTGGCATTTTCGAAAATGATGTTTTCAAAATATTGCTTGGAGTACTTAATTGTAAATCAAATACTGTACGCACATGCGTAATTGTGACCGACATAACCACGTAGGAAAATGCATGGGGCGCCTGGGCAAAACGGTGCAATGAGCCATGGCTTAAGAAAACATAATAGACTGGCACGGAATTTCATGCTTCAGTAGATTACAGAAGTGAATATGTTATGGTAGGCAAAAAGTGACATATATATTCTAGGTATGTACAAAGCTATCGCACTTTTTCGATGAGGCGTTTTTTATGGACGTCAGTATATTATAGAATGATTGTCAGTTGTGGGCAAGAACGAAAAATAAAAACGCGATAACAGAGAGAATTATCGCGATATTTTTATGTTGAAACTGTTTTATCAACTAGATGAAATTTCCAGGAAAGTTTGTTTTATCGCGATAGTTTTCTTAAATCATTGCAATAGTTATCAAGTATCGCGTGGCAGAAATAAGCCACCATAGACCACGGACAAGAATATGTCTTTCGTAAGCTTTGTGTGCTTTATATTTTGCGATACGGCTTTCTATCGCAAAAGTTTTTAGCCAAAATACCAATTTTCGGATTTTTTAATGACCTGGACTTTGTTTCATCGGCAAACTGACCAGAAATCAATTTTTGTTTATATGCATAACTAAACAAGCGGACGGTATAGATCCGCGCAGTCTCGTCTTCATCTATGCCATCCACAAAATCCGCCGATGAAGAGCTTTCTTTGCCCCTGTGCAGTCTGATCTTAATCTACATTGTAAAATCATCCAAAGGAATTCTATGCACTTAAAGGATTCACCCTCGATTGTTTAGTCAAGCCTTTAAGCCTGTGTAAGTTTCTGTGCATTTTAATTTCATCCTTCGAAAGAGATGGATTTGATATACACATGAGCCTTGCTCTGGCAAAAAGAGGTCTAAGACATCTTCTTGATGCATTGTACCATGCAAGTCTTCATCGCATGCAATATTATGGATCCATAAAAGCCATTCTATCTAACAACCTATTGAATCATGTGGTAGAATCGTCCTCGTACATGTACATGTGGAAAATTAACCAATAGCAAAAAGTTTCGATTCAGGTCAGCCTGCGCGGACTGCGCAGGCTGACCTGGGTCGATACTTTTTGCAGATGCATTAAGCCCCCTTTTCCCAGTACATGGCTCATATATTTTGCGCTGAAAAAAGTCAACTGTGTGCAAACTGAGCAAACCTTGGATTCGAAAGGTGGATAATTAATTGATTTTCTTTGGGAATGCAATAATTACATTTTTATCTGATATAGATAAGAAACGCGGCGAAGAGGGTATTTTCCAGTGAACATATTACATCCTGCAGAAGATTAATTATTTGTTTCTATCTTTCTTTATTATTATTATTATTATCATTATTATTATTATTTGTTGGTAGTAGTAGGAGTAATAGTAGTAATGGTAACTGGAACAAAATTTTCGTCCAAAAATGAAAAGTAATGCAGTATTAGGAAGCCATAAGTAAAAATAGGCGACTCTAAATTGTAATATCGGAAAAGGAATGACCGAATCTAAATGTAAGATGAGAGCACGTGTGGTCGGACCTTTTTGCATAGTCATAGATTATTATGTACAATGTACAGTTTTGTAAATTCTGTTGTAAACTTACTTGGCAGTAAAGTATGTTTAAACAAAAGAATTATTTACATTATTCAATAATGTTTGCAAAAGTGATCTGCTGTAAATGAGTCTAAAAAAGAAGCAGTCGTAGTGATAATAGTAATGAAGACGACGACGATGATGATAATGATGATGATGATGTCAAAGGAGAAATTCGTCGTTAAGAGGAATTTCCTCTTTTCACACAATGTTTTAATAGTATTTATTTACATAACTAGTTCATATCCACATTAAGCCTAGCTATTTCCTGATAGGTCGTGTGTTGCGATTTTGGAGCTAAATACTAGTATTATCGGAAATAATGTGACGTCACTATTTAGGCTGAATGCCGTATTTATCTTTTACCAGGCGATAAAATTTTAGGCCAGTCTAAATTCAAAGCATATGCAAACAAAAAATCAAATTTGTCCCAAATGAAAGGATTTATCTTTGAAAGGGAAGAAAACAATGTGGGAAAAGGAGAAAATGCTGGTAACCAGCATTTTCTCCTTTTCCCACAGTGTTTTCAAAAGCCTCTTTCCATAGAGTCTTTGAAACACGGGATTACTCGGTAAAGAGTTTAAAAATGCGACAAATCCTATATTTGTACCCCAAAAAGAATTACTATCATCTCATTGATTTTAGCTCCAAATGAAACATTAAATTGTCACGGTCAACCCTTCATTAAGAGCCACCTCCGGCATTTTGTCTTCACGAAGAGCCATGAGAGGAATTTCGTCCTCAAAATCAGACCGGGAAATGTCAACTCAGGGCCAGACTGAAGTGCAGTCTCACCTCGATCTATATCATTCAGCATCCAATGCGGAGTTGATTAAGCAATTCAGAGGCTAAAAATTCCATGACATCCTTGTCATTTCTCAAGGGTTTAGTATATAAAAGTGGAAAGGGATTACTGTATACATGTTTCGAGCCTCTTGAGGGCGTAGTATGGGTTCGATTCCCACGGCTGGCCATCTAAAATCACTTACAGTCTTTCGGCTGATACGTTGAACCTAGGTCCCGTGTGACGGACCAGGTGTAGCTTAGGATGGGTTATGTCCTGTATCTTCCACTATCCCCCATGACTTAACTAACAGCCTTGGGGAGGGGCGAGACGGAAACCGGTGGCGACGACTTGAATCAGCCTTTGGAAGAACTGCGCCGAGTTAGATACTCGAACAACCAACTACTGGGCCACAAGCTTTTTACCTTATCACTAAGCTTCCGAGGTTTGGCTCTCATAGCTTAAAATCAGAAATGGAAACCTCTTTGCACAAAGATAAGCTACTGTTCGTCTCGCAGGAGACCAACTTATTTTTTTAGTCATCGTAACATGTCGAGTTTATATTATTGGTGTTGAAAGAGTAAATAAATTGTTCTCAAAGTTCTAAATGAATGAAAGGAATTTGTCTTTCGAAAAATATCGTGTCAAAGTAAATTTTTCCCCTGTTTGCCATGGTTCTTCTGACGTGTTTTCATATTTTTGAATTCATAATTCATGCTTTTAGATGTCATCTTTTCAAAAATCTACTTTACCCGGTTGAAAAGAATCACCCACTGTACTCGGAGTGATTTAATATTTCCCACATTATGAACAGCGGGAAAACCGAAAATCTATTTATGTACAAATCAGCTTTTCACAGACTTGCTCATTCAATTAGATTTTTCAGACGAGATTTTTCGTTCTTTTCAACAGACACCGTAAACAAATGAAATACATTGACCGAGATTCTTGTGTGTTTCGGGTTTTGCCTACTTATTAGATTAGTGTTAAAGTAAGGCATTGACAACGGAAAGCATTTACCGTATGTCTGTTATCACGACATTCCTAAGACCGATACCAGTAAATAAAAAAAAACTATACCAACGTAACCGAACCAATTTCTTTTAGCTTATCTCCATTTTTAGCCCTTAACTAAACGAAAAAGTTTTAGAACTGTCACAGGTGAAAGCAACTGCAGACGACATAGACATAGACATAGACATACTTTATTACGTATACATATACATGTATCTTGTAATATTATATATGATTTTACCATACCTGTGGTCATGTGATGTGTACAATAACAACCCCATAGAATATAACAAAAGCCAATTTCTACCGTTTTACAAAAATATTGAGAAAAAAAGGAGATAGTACTTATACGATAATTAATGAGTAACCCAAACTTGTATAGTACATAGAGAGCACACCTTGAGGGGGTGGTCGCTGAGCGTGAAATGGACACTATAATTTGTCATTTTGAACTTTACCTTAGAAAACATCTGAAATAATGGAACAGAATAAGGATAGGATGGAGAACGAGACATAAAATTGCTCGAAATTAGTGCTGAGCAAGACAAATACAATGCATAATATAAAACGACTTACAACATTCCGTTGCTAGCTTATAGGCACTAGTCAAATTACTCAATTTGAAACAATGCATTTTTAAAAGTTTCGAAATGAAACATACAACTTAGAAAGGTACATAAAAAAGGTGACTCAAAAATGGAAATGTGTTTTTGGAAAAGTAGAAAACTGGAGACAGGAGAAAATGCTGGTACTAGTTTTTTTTCCCACCATGAGTTCCTAGGTTTTCTTCTTCAGGGTCATTAAAACATGGGATTGTGTGGTAAAGAGCTATTTAACGTTTTTTAAAAGTAAACAAGAGCCATGTTGACATGGCCATCCCCCGCCGAATGCTTGCCCAATAGAAAATATGTGTCTTCTTGTAAGTTGGTTTAAAGGCTAAAACAGCTGGATTTAAGAATAATTTTTGGCAGTGCTAAATACAAAGTACAATAAAAACTTAAACAAGGTATACTTTACTTATATAGCTGTCAAGTGTAAACACATGTGAAATCAGACGGGAAAAAAATCTGAAAAAACAACAAAGAGCAATAAATAAAAAAATATGGAAGGTAGATTTATCATTCTTACATGTATGTACTGCACTCCTCCTCAGAGACAACTATCCAGCTGTGAAGTGAACACAGCTCGACTAATGCTCATAAGAAACCTTGACATTAAAAAAAAAAAGCAAAGGGAAATAACTCAAAATCATGGCACTGCACTTCTCCTCAATAAAATATGCTAACCTCTGAAGTCTCACATTGATACCTTTTATAATTTTCGAGTTATGCTGCGGACAAAATTCAAGTATGAAAAATTAACTAAGGGCAAAAACTCCTAAATTATGGTACTGAAAGTTATGGTTCTTGTACACTGCAGTTCTCTTTAATGCCATCTACCAGCATGTGAAGCTTCATGTTTATCTCTCATATAGTTTTCAAGTTATGCTCTAGATAAAATTAAAGTATGATAAATAACAAAGGCCAATAGCTCCTTAACTATGCAACCAAGAGTTATGATTCTTATGCACTGCACTTCACCTTGATGAGATCTATCTACCTGTGAAGGATCATGCTTACACCTTTAATAGATTTTGAGTTATGCTCCAAACAAAATTTGAGTATGAAAAATAACAAAGGACGAGAGGACGGAAGGACGGAAAGACGGAATGACGGAAGGACGGACGGCCACTATTACCATATCCCCTCCGCCTTTTCGGCGGGGGTAATAACCACTATCTTTTCATTTCACAAACCCTTAGTAATTACCTACCTTTAGATGGAATTTACAAAATCCATTTGCAGTAATACCAATAGTAGCTTTAAACGAATACTGGAAGGCATCGGTGGAAAATAAGCAAACTCATTAATGTTCTATTTCTATTCTGATTTCCATCACCCACACGCACACAAACACATATATATATGTCTTCTAGACCCAGCTAGAACATTGCCTTCATCGTTAGTTAAGAGTAAGCGGGAAAAATCCTCTCTGTACTCTCAGGTCTTTGATTATGCCTCACAGTCATAACTAGGAACCGGAAATCGGTTTATGGACAAATCAGAGATCTTTTGATTCGTTGATCTGATTACTCTTATTTAATTTAGATGAGAGTTTCTATTCTATCCAACAGACATCATTGAAAATAATTGTATTGGCTAGATCTTTGCTTGTTTTAGACTGTGTCTCGTATTCATTCGCGTGCACAAGTTCTAGTGGTCGGAATGCCTCTATCGAAATTTCAGCCAAATTGTTTGAAAACGGTACAAGAATTTAAAAGAAAAAGATGCGACTACAGATGTACGGATGTTCAGACGGACAACTATTTCCAAGTATAACCCATTACTACATTGTGGCATTAGAGTAAGAACTGCTGCTACACCTTTTTTTTCAGTAAATACATATCTGTTCTAAGACAATAATAATAGTAAACAAGATTTTTTTTTCTAAGTATCTCTCATTATCGAAAATACCAGGGCCTTGTACCTTCTATTTTTGTGAGGGAAAAATCGTTTCTTCGGAGACAGGTAAGAATATGTCTCGTTTCAATCTTCTGTGTATGCACGGTTTCGTAATATGCAAATGAGATAAACAATTCGGCAGTATTTTAGTTTTTCGATTTGATTAAAAACATGTTCTACTCCTAATCCTTAGCAATAGTGGATATCAGACATTGTACTGCAATCGCAATTCAAGCTAGTAAATGGCATCGTAATCGGCCTTTTGGTTTCTCCTGCCAGATGCATTTACCTGTCAAAGGCAAAACTCAACAACTGAGCAATATCTAAGTTGTCGTTTGCAAATGTTTTCAATTTGGACCAGTCTAAAATTATGCCAACTGGAAAAGAGTAAACCGTGAGGTGCATAAAAAGCACTGAGGTTGCGTTATCTTAGTAAATGTAGTATTCTTTTTTATTCCACTTATTTAGCGTTAAAAGAATCAACTAGTTCCTATACAAATACGCCTTTTCTCGTCTCTGAGATAGACAGCACGGAAATCATTGGAGTTCAATAAGCATAAGCTTTCTATTAAGCAATCGCACCATGTTCATAGTTTCATACTGGTTGCCCTCGATATTCTGAGAGTTAAAAAATGTGCACGTGCGTTTGCGTCTTAATAAGATTACAGAATTTAATCAGAGTGCACTGTGACAAAATCCCACAAGAGATTTAACTGCAAAATTAATTTCTGTTCCATTGGGTTTTCATTGACTCTTCGCTGACCCGCTGGTAATGGCAGATTAGTGTACTGGCTTGAAAACTTCGTTTAACATATTTGGCAGAAAAGGGCTATTCCTGTAAATATAAAATAATCTTTTGGAAAATCATATTTTCGAAAGCAGTTCAAAGGTAAACATTGCAATGTATAGTAATTCTCAACCTCTTCCTCTTTCAATTTACGTTGTTGACTTATTCAAAACAACTTTGAAATCACATACCCCTAAGATTTTTTGAAGGTAAATATTATTCTAATTAATTAAAAAAAAAAAAAAAAAAAAACACAGTGGCAGAAGGAGAAATTGTTCAGTTAGAGCATTTTTCCTACTTGTCACAATGTCTTCAAAAGCCCTCTACATTGCAGGAGCGTCCAAGTTCGTCATTTGACAGATAACAGCTCGTTGTATGAATGCCTTACCAACATTATTCTGGGGCGGTGTTCACCAACCATTCTTAATCCTTGGGCTGCTAAGCGCGACTCACTCACCTTTTGCGGACAGTGTGGATCAAGATCAGACTGCACAGAACGTGCAGTCTGATCTTTGATCCACTCTCCGATTAGTACATATTTTCCCCCAAAAAGTTACCTTTGGCATAGCAAAATTTGGGTTTTTACTATAAACTTTAAAATTTCATTTCACTTATTTAGCAAGATAAGGGTAAAGAATATTCTAAATCTGTATAAATTAGATTTTCTAGAATTGAAAGTAACGCAACTTCTGATTGGCTAAACCAAATGGTTTAGCCAATCAGAAGTTGTGTTACTTTCAAATTTAGAAATTTCTGGAGAATAAATCTAAGAATGTTCTAAAGTACAGTTAATGAATACAGACCCAGGTCCATTTGGTCAAACTTCAACTTCTATCTTTTAAAGACATTTCTTTAACTCTTTACCAAACAACAAAATTTAAGATTTGTACATATTGAAATCATTTGCAGATGACGAAATAAAGGTGACTCAAAAATTGAAAGTTGTTTTGGGGAGGGCAGAAAACATTGTGGGAAATGGAGAAAATGCTGGTTACCAGCATTTTCTCCTTTTCCTACAATGTTTTCAAAAGCTTTCTTTTTGAGGGTCGTTGAAAGTCGAGATTGGTTGGTAAACAGTTAAAGCCATATTTTATAAGTTACATTATTAGATCTATATACCTATGATGAACCAGTCTTACATTTCATCCTAGCTCCAGCGCTCTAACTCTTCACCATACGACAAATTATTTAGACTTCTCCAATTTGAGAGCACTTGCAGACGATAAATCAAAACAAAGTGCCTCAAATGATATGATTTATCTGTACAAGAGTAAAAACCTATGTGGGAAAAGGAGAAAATGCTGGTTACAAGCATATTCTCCTTTTCCCACAATGCGTTCAAAAGTCTTTTGCCGAGGTTAGTTAAAATATAGGATTGTTAAAGACTTAACCCTTAGGCTGCTATGACCTCACTGACCTTTTGCGAACAATGTAGATCCAAGATCAGACTGCACAGAACGTGCAGTCTGATCTTGGATCTACACTGTCCGATAAGGATATATCACCCCCCCCCCCCCAAAAAAAAAAAAAAAAAAAACTATGAAATAGCAACATTTGGGTTTTGTAACTGTCGAATCGAAAGTTTCATGTTAGTTATTTAGCAGGAGAAGGATTAAGATGGAAAGCCATCAGTACAATAATTGTTCAAACACTTACGTAGGAACGGTCTGACCTTGGTAAGTGATTCACTCTTTTCCAGGCAACTGAATTTTATACTCGTCAATATTGTGAACTTAAGCAGAGGGCAAATTACACGTGACTAAATTGATGGGGTTTATCTTTGAAAGGATAGGGAAAATTGGTGGAAAAGGAGAAAATGCTAGTAACCAGCATCTTTTCCTTTACCCCTCGATGTTTTCAAAAACTGTTGCTTTGTTAGGGTCGTTGAAATACGGATTTATTTGACAAAGAGTTAGGTGGTTAGATATTACAATTATAATAATTGGCTTGCAACACGCGAAAAGGGGCATTCGGACATTTGCGTAAAGTGTCGTCTCGGATCAGCCTGCGCAGTCCGCGCTGGTTAATCCGAGACGACACTTTACATCTACATTAGATGTACTTCAGTAGACTTGCGCAAAACAGAAAATTACATAAAAACGGAAAGTGTCGTTTCGGATTAGACAGCGCGGACTAAGCAGGCTGATCCGAGACGACACTTTACGCAAATGTCCGAATGCCCCTTTTCGCGTGTTGCAGACCAATTATATGAGCTGTCGCAGTGATATGCCTGAAAAAGTGTTGGAGGCGAAATAAAACACCGTTCAATCAGTCAATCAACATTGATTGTCATAATCTGAGAAGTACGACAATTACACAAAATTAATACAGTGTAGGAAATAAGCAATATACTGTCTCAAAACCTTGAATTAAAAGACAATGTAGCTTTTGAAAGCATTCTAGGAAAATGAGAAAATTCCGATAACCAATTTATTTTCTTTTCTTTTCCTTTTCTATGCTTTCAAAGAAATATGCTACTAGTATTACTTGAGCAAAATTAAAATCTGTTGTCTTAAAATACATTGAGTTTGGACAAATTTTGTTGTTTGACATAGAGACATCTATGTCTGCAAAAGGAACTATGCCAATTTCAGCGTTCTTTTCCTAAATCACACATTATATATCACCCATCTTGATTTCAGTCTGACAAAAGGAGAAAATCACGATATGAGCTTTATCAACTTTGGTTTCAAAAGTGCCTGTTTATTGTCTTTGTACTTGCATTTTATAATTGAGCCATGGTCTGACAAAAGCAGGCTAATTATATCTCCGTGATGCATGATACCATGCAATCATCACATAATTTTACATCCATGATATCCATTTGCTCTGACAAACGGCTGAAACCTGAGGTAGACCGGTCCTTTGACATGTAGAAAATTGACCAAAAGCAAAATGTTTCGGCCCAGGTCAGCCTGCGCGGACTGCGCAGGCTGACCTGGGTCGATACGTTTTGCAGATGCGTTAAGCCCCCTTTTTTACAGAGCATCTCACCTTATGTATCAATAGTATGGACAATCAATCAAACAATGAGACAATGAACCTAATAATCCAGGTATGAAAAAATAAAACACTTCCGATGAAGCATTAACTAAGTGTAGATCAGATTACTTTTGACAATAGATCTAGTATTAGTTCTAAGCAGATTCTACGTTTCTCCAAATATCATTACCATCATGCTAACGCCCCCAAACGTATACCACGCCGATGATCTTACTTTAATTCTTGGTTGAATTGCTATTATAACTGCATCTGTTGTGGGCGGTAACGCCATGTCATATTATATAAATCATGAGAAAATCTCTCTCTGCGCGCTCTCTCTGTCTCTCCCCCCCCTCTCTCTCTCTCTCTCTCTCTCTCTCTGTCTCTCTGTCTCTATCTCTCTCTCTCGCTCTGTCAGTCAGTCTGTCTGTCTGTCTGTCTGTCTCTCTCTCTCTCTCTCTCTCTCTCTCTCTCTATCTATCTACCTATCCCCACTCTTGAACTACTCGCTACCAAACACGGCAAATTTTCAGTTTGATAAAACAACCGACCTCTCTGGACGTTTGGTGCTTAATTACTGGTCCAAAACTCCAAAATATTTTCACGTGATGAAGTGATTAACCTGTGAGGATTTAGAAAAGAAGTGGCCATATTGAGATTACATGAAGTTGATAATTAAACTGAGAGGATATACCAATTATATTAGACATTCCCACATATTACCCATAATTCTAATTACACAAAGTCCATCCTCGATACAACGCAATTCCATTTACATCACGGATTTAATCATTCACGGATACCAGTCTGTAATGTTTAAAGCTTTTAAGAGTGTGTTTCAAGAAACGTTCTGTTATTATCTTGATCACTTCTTTGATTCTTTGTCAAACATTTCTAATTCGATTCTAAAACCAGCAATCAGGTTAGCCGAGACTGAAATATTTTGTTCGAATCTTTTATTTAAGGAGGACCACCATTCGGACAAGCTACAACTTGACAGCAGCACTAAGAGTGACTGTTATAATTTGTAAGATCTTGTTTCTGAAACAATGGCAAATGAATTTCTTCAAATAAAACTAACTGAAATTAAGGTTCATTAAGTATATATTTATAAAATTATGGATTATGAAACAGAAAACGTGACAAACCCAACGGGCCCGGATCCATGGGTTCTAACTTCAAGTGTGACGATAATAATAGTAGCAACAATGGTCGGCACGTGGGGCAACTTCTTTCTGATACTTCTCATAGCTTCCACCAAACGATTATGGACTATAGAGGCCGTTTTGGTGATGAACCTAGCACTTTCGGATCTGTTTGTAACTGCTGTTGGGGACCCGTTTAGCATAATCGGTACGTAATGCTCGTTTATCTTGTTGGCTAATTACCTCCTGTAAACGGCTTTTGTCATCTTGTAGCAGACGGCCTCTGAAAGTAATTGATCATGCAGGGAAATTGCTCGTTAGAATCATTTTCTCCTTCTGCCATATTTAACCCATTACAACACAATTCCGAGTTTTAACGACCATGTAGGAGAAGGCTTTTGAAAACATTGCGGGAAAAGGAGAAAATGCTGGCATTTTCTCCTTTTTCCCACAATGTTTTCTTCCCCATCCAAAATAAAAATCATCATTTCAGTTACATTTAATTTGTCGTCTGCAAATCCTTTCAATTTGGACCAGTCTTAATTTTTGTCGTTTGGTAAAGAGTTAAGACTTAAGCATAACTACTTTCCTTGGTAGTTTAACCCTTAACCTGGTAAATTAGTGAAATGAAACTTTCAAGGCGATAGTAAAATCTGTAATAACGCTATTTTAAAGGTATTTTCTGGGGGAAAATATCTCCATATAGGACAGTGTAGATCCATGATCAGACAGCACGTTCTGTGCAGCCTTATCGTGATCTATACTGTCCGAAAAAGGTCATTGGGTCGAGCTTAGCACTGTTAGCAGCCTAGGGAACAACAACAAAACTAGAGGATTGTCCAGGGGCTTCATGTCGAGCTCGTCACGGTGGAAATAGTAAAGAACCTCATAAACTGGGCTCGAAGAAAGTACGCAATCACTCAATGCAAATATATTATGTTCCTAATGTCTTTCCTTTTTCAAATTCACATGAGAATAGGAATATTCGCTATTTTTTATGGATAATTATAAAATCAATTATGACCTTGAAGTACGACCTTGACCTTAAAGCTACTGAAGTGAATAGTTTAAAGACTCTTCATGCTTAAAATAAAAGAAATGTCGAAAATTATATTATTTGACCTTCAAGTGTCATCTTGCATTAGACATAATGAAATAAACGTTGTAAATGGAAATCCTACGTGTGAAGGAGAACAACTGTGCCAAACTGTTTTAAAATCCAATAAATATAGGAATTAAGGTTCGGACATGCTATTTTTAGGACATTTTTTATCGTTCGACTTTCCAGTTTGACCTTGAACTTGGACATACCAGAATATGAATGTTTAAAATGACACTTCTGCTTGTAAAGAGGAACAAATGTACAGAATAATTTTGAAATCCATCCATACATGTCGATATTGGACTTATGGCTCGGATAAGCTCTTATTATGACAGTTTTTATAGTTTTAATTTCCAGCGTGACACTTATCTAGGACGTACTTGAACAAATGTTTCAAATGGCAATTATTTTCATGAAGGAGACGGCGTGTACCAAATTATTTTGTAATCCATCAATAAATGAAGAAACTGTAGCTCGGACATTTATAACAATTTCATTAATTGATCTTAAAATGCAGCCTTGACCTTGGACCTACCTGAACAAATATTTCAAATGGTACTTCTACTTATGAAGGAGAATACTTGTGCCAAATTGTTTGGAAATTCATTTATAAATGTAAAAGTTATGACCGGGATTCGGACGCACGCACGCACGAACGCACACACGCAAGCACTACGAGCTCGTAACACCGAAATGAAATTATAACGACTATGTCTCGCTCACCACAATCGGTCTCGACTAAAACCAGTCATTCGACATTCTAAGAAAGTTTTCCTAGACTGAATACCAGGAAAATACACCATGAATGAAAGAAAGGGCCTGAAATGCAGTTCAGCTCTATGTTGAGTAAACAGTTTCCTAAACTGATAAACCATTATTACATGAATACGAATTCTTAAACATTGAGGTAAAAAGGGTTAAAAGAATTGTTCCTATTTCCCACATTCTTTTCACATGTTAAATTACCTTTTGCCACACAATCTCAACATTTAACGACCCTAAGAAAGAAGACTTTTGATAACATTATAGGAAAAGCAGAAAATGCTTGTAAGCAGCATTTCCTCCATTTCCCACAACATTTTCTACCTTATCAGAGAACTTAAGCTCATTTGTATAAATTTCAAAAAATGTCGTCTGCAAAGTCTTTCAAATCAGAACAGCCTAATCCTTGTCGTTTTGTAAGGGGTGAAGTAGAGAACTTAGTTCTGCGTGTCCTAAAACTTTGGTACTTGTATTAATCTTTTTGGAATGTCTGAAACAAGCCAAGGAGATACATGCGAGCCATGTTCTGTGAAAAGGGGCTTAATACATCTGCTCAGGCTGACCTTGGTCGAAAGTTTTTGCACATAGAGCTCTAGTAAATTTTTTGCATATCCAAGAACCATTCTAACTCCGGGTTCAGCCGGTTGTTAAAGAATAATAGACTTTTATCTATTATATACCTATAATTCAATATTAGTTTTTTTCTTGAACATTGGCGAGTTCTGATTGGCTGAAAAATTTTTTTTCATAGATCCATGAAAAAAAAAAAAATCAGCAGTGCCGGAACTACTTTTGCAGTCAAACTAATGTAAACAAACATGTATACGAGATTTCATAATGTTTTTCATTCTGATTTTATATCGAGTCCGAAGTTCAAATTGCTAGCTGAATTTATTTTTTCTGAATACTGAAAAAAAAAAAAAATCCAACAGTAATTCAAAGAGAGAGCTGAAAACTCATTGTTACTCTGCTTGGTTTAAACAATCTTATTTTCAACTTAATTCTAGCGTATTGAACTTCTAATAAATCAACTCAATCTGCAAATGTTCAATACTATAATGACGTCATGAATTACGTCATTTCTACGTCATGAAGGAGCAGTTTTACCGCGTTATGAAATATCAATGAAAAGGACAGTAAATAAATACGCAATGTTGGATTTACAAAAAAAGAGCAGTTAGTATTATTTAAGTGCATATTTGTTGTCTGCGATATTGAATTATAAGGAATGAAAAGAATTTTTTTTTTTTTTTTTTTGTTTTCATGGAGGTATAAAAAAAAAAAACCTAATCACACTGTATGAAACCGGTTTTTTTTTTTTTTTTCATACCTCCATGAAAACAAAAACAAAATTCTTTTCATTCCATAAGTAAGTTTTCCGGGTTAAATACATGGGTCGCAAGCGGATAAAATCACACAGGACGGAAAAAAAATCCGTATCTACACTCAGTGGAATACGGTTCCAAATATGGTATGATGACGTCATAATGACGTAACTCACGGGCAGTATACGTATTTATTATATTCTGTTACTAATAATAGTAACATTTTCTACTGAAAATGGTGTAATATCAGTGTCACGCGAGGGCAGATATGGCGGGGCAACGGGCTGATATCTGATATCCTGCCCGTTGACAAGATATTTGTTCTAAATCTATAGCAACAGAACACTCGCTCGTTAACTAACGTTCTCAAAACATCTAGTTTGAAAAAAAAAAATCTTCAGAACTACAGACAATGATTGAATCGTAAAACCAGCAACGATATGATAAGTAGAGAATAAATTGTTGTTGTCTTGGATTGGGAAAGTTTATCGGGCAAGGCGTGGTGTCTATAAGCTAGTAGTTCTACGAATCTTATCCGCTGAGCCGGGGGAACCGAGCCTGATTAAGTTTCCCAGTCCAAAGCATCAACCATCTTCTCTATTTATCCTATTTCTCATTTATAATCCATTACGTACCAAATTGAATATTTGACTCGGAAAAAAAAAAAAACATATCGACATATTTTTAACTATGAATAAAGATAAAGAACTGTTAACTTTAAACGTCCATATACTGTATATGCAACTGCGATAGTGAAGATGAATGATGCATGATTACGTCATGAACGTGACGTTTACCCGCGGAAAAAAGTTTTGTCGAATGAAGAAAAGAATTTCTCTGTTTTAAGTGTTTAAACGTGTTAGAAAACGAAAATATCGAGCAAATGATCCATGAATGTAATAAACAGGTTATTACACGGCTGATGAGGGCCGGAGAGTGATATCGGCCCGCCACCTCGAAATCTGCCCTCGGGCTAAAGCCCTCGGGACAGATATCAAGGTGGCGGGCCGATATCACTCTCCGGCCCTCATCAGCCGTGTAAGAACCTCTATTTATTCATTTGCAAGTTCATTGGTCAAAATTTTACGCTGTAAAATTTTTCCGCCATTCATAAAAACGAAGTTACTGGCTACTACACCATTATTCGTTTTATTTTGCTTACCGTTTTCGAATAAAATGTCAATCATTTGCAATATTTTGTCGTTGAAAAGGCGTAGGTATATAATAAAAGGAATATTATGCTGTGGTGATATTCCTGGTGCTTGTATTTACTTCTCGCTGCGTAAGAAAATTTTTGCATCTCGCTCGACCTTCGGTCTCGCGCGATACCAAATTTTCTCACGCTGCTCGAAGTAAATACAAGCACTAGGAAAATCACTACAGCATAATATTCCGTATGGATCCATAATTGTGTGACGACTTGCTTGGTATAACGCATCTCGGAGATGTCTTAAACCCTCTTAAACCCCCTTTTGCATGGCGGATGTTATTGTAAATCGTAAACATACAGTAAGTTAAGGAAGTGATTTATGTTTGTCCATTCACATCATAATGACGCCACACTTTACTCACAACATCATTTGAAAGCTTCAATCAGTGTCCGGGTAATCAATGCTCATCTATACAAATGTTATTTTTTGATCACCCCTCGTATCTACTTCCAAATACTCCACTAATGACAAGAAAAATATTTCGCTTCTTAAGTTGGAGAATATGGTTAACAAAATTTTGGGAAGGACATTAAGTTCCGATTTAGTTCGAGCTGTTTTTGTTTCCGCTAAACTTTAAAGTCCCGGGCTCTTCAACAAGTAACGTCTCTTTATGGTTTAGTCCAGACTTACGGCACCGAAGACCCTTACATTCTATTCAGTGTCACTGACGTTTCAGTTAAACTCTAAAACCCAAGCTCTTAAACATGGCTTCCAGTAACACCTGTTTGTTTATGGTTTCAATCAAACTTCGCAGCACCGAGGGCTCTCGCTTCTGATTTAGTACCACCGATTTTAATTATCTTTTTCACCAAACCGTAAGCCAGGAGTCCGTATTCACCACTATTGAGAATATTCTTAGTCCCATTCTCAAGAGTTTTCTAATCTGAATGTAAAGAAAAAAATCTGATGGGCTAAACCAAATGAGCCATGCTCTGTGAAAAGGGGGCTTCGTGCATCTACGAAAACTATCGACCCAGGTCAGCCTGAGCAGTTCGCGCAGGCTGACCTGGGCCTAAACTTTTAGCTATTGGTCAATTTTTTGTATGTCCAAAGACCAGTCTACTTCATGATTAACTCAGTTGTCAAAAAAGTGGCTGTTATGGATCCATAAGTATGTGATGGCTAGCTTGGTATGAAGGATTACGGAGATGCATTAAGCCCCCTTTTGGCAGAGCATGGCTCAAATGAATTAGCCAATTAGAAGTTCTGTTATTTCTAAGTCTATAATTAGACTAAGAATGTTCTCGAAGGCCCAGTAGCGGCCAAAAGTAAACAGTGAGTATTGCAAAAAGTATGGAATTATTGTTAAGATGATAATCGTACGGTCGGTCCGTTTGTTAGTCGCTGGAAGAAATGGGAATTTTTAAACTAGGTCAAAAGTTGCCAGGTCGAGCTACCGACCATACAATTACAGGTTATCATTTCCACAAAACTTGTCATAATTTTAAATGGTAAGAATCAAAATTAGATGCATTTTAACACCCCGTTGTTTACCTTTGGTCGCTATTTTGATTTAAAGAATGGTTTGTAAATACCGATCCTTCAGAGCTTTTCAATAAGGCTTTCATTAGCCCCGATCTTATTTGTCATTTCAGCCCCATTATTGCACGATGCAAAATCATCGACAAGGCATCGGTACTCATTTTCAGCTAGACTTAAGTACCCCAGACTCTTTGAAAGGTTTGCTGTAACATCGTTCTTATTTGTCGCTTCACCCAAAATCCACGGCGCCAAATTCTAGGACAGGCTTTTCGTTATTTTTTTAGTACCTTTTTTTTTTATCGTTTCAGCCAAACTTTCAAGTTTCCAGTTCTTTGATAAGGCTTTGAACCAGCAACGTCTGTTAATTTATCTGTTCAGCCGAGCTTTACGGTCCTAACTTACTTGATAATGTTCCCGGTTTTATTTACATGTAGTTACAATTTTTCTTATTTTTCAGCCAAATTTCAAGCTGCCGAGTTCTTTCACGGGGTTCCTGCTTCTAATTCAGTGACGTGTTTGTTGTTTATCGTGACGGCCAAACATTCATCAGTAATTTCTACTTTGTTTATTGTTTCAGCAAAACTCACTTGGCGCAAAATTCTTTGACAAGATTTCTGCATACTATTAAGTGATACTGATTAAGTGATGCCCATATTGTTTATCGTTTCAGCTAAAATTCACGGGGCCGAGTTCTTCGACAGGATCCCTGGTCTGTGTCAGACGGTTGCAAGTCTATGTACCATCTCCTGTGTCTCCTCGCTGATGACCATCGCCTTGATGAGCGTCAACAGATATTTCTATATCTGTCAACCCGAGAAATATCGTATCATCTTTACCTACAGAAATGTCATATTTATGTGCCTGTCGCTCTACTTAGCCGGGACATTTCTCGTGCTACTTAATCTTGCCGGCATTGGGACCACAGTTTCGACCACAAAATTTACGAATGTATTTGGGACCGAATGGCTACTTTTCCCTACACGGTTGTATTTTCGGTCACACTGGTGTGGATACCAACTTTGATTACCGGCATATGTTACCTGAGAATCTATCTATATGTTTCGGCACATCGAAGAAAGATACGCCAACAGCACGAAGAGAGCGATGTACAAAAAGCCACGCCGACCCTTCGTAAACTAAACCTAGCGAAGACCTTGTTTACGATCTACGCCGTGTTTACTACATGTTGGATACCCTATGCGCTTCTCATCGTCATCGACTACAAAGACGAATTTCCGCACGAAGTTCACATCTATATTACCATGCTTGCCCATTTACACCCTTCTCTAAATTGGATCATATATTATCTCACCAATAAAAAGTTCGCGGATGCCTACATACAATTGTTTAATAGATGTTTTAAGGGTGGTTGCTGCAATACTGAATCAAAAACACAAGATTCAGATCGTACTGTTAGGAATAGAAAAGACACAAGTAAAGCAGTGACAGAGAGCACAACGCAAGTACAAAGACATGAACTTAAACTGGAAAATTTCAGTAATTCCAAACCAAAACAACTCCAGGAAGACAAAGAAACTAACATATAAAGATTCCTCTCTGTGTTACAACTATAAAGAGCCTTCGTGACTGAATGTTTAAATCTGTACCAAACGGCAAATTTCAAAATTGTTCCAAATGAAGCAATTTCATACGATAAATCAAATGTGAGACAAATTTTGAGATTTGTCTTTCAAAGGGAAGAAAACATTGTGGGAAAATGAAGAAAATGCTGGTAACCAGAATTTTCCCCTATTCTCACATTTTTCCCAAACTTTCTTCATCAGAGTTGCTAAAGCACAGAATTGTTTGGTAATACAGGGTTACCCTTTCATCCTCAAACAAACGGAATCGATATATCAGACAGCAAAATGGAAAGGCCCATTTATTGCGATCTCAAAGACTTGTTTTTGTTTTTCCTCCTTAGAACATCCAACATATTATCAGTTGAGTTTGTTTGTTTGAATTCGGTCTTTAAGCCGCTGTCATCAGTGTTTCGGATATAAACATCTCGGGTACAGTAAAGTACTTCATGTCTTTCCTTGGTTTTAACGGCACCAGGATTTGATTCTGCAGCGTTTTACCCAAGGATACTCCCACGTGACAAGCGCTACTAGCTGCAACCGTACCAGGATTTCCCAATTATAAGTCATGAACGCTTTTAATTACTTAGCCGATTAAAACGACCACACAGAGTACATCTAAGATCAGGCAACATGTGAGCAACGCACAAATTACGGTTCAAAACGCAACTAACATGTCACGGTAAAACGTCAAATGTAGCACAAACATCCTCAAGACAAATGCCGAAATGCCCAACTTTATGTGGGGTTCTACGTGGATCGGTGGTAAAAAGTAGGACTCGTAACCAGGAGGCCCCGGGTTCGAGCATCTCTGGAAGCATTAGGTCCAAGGGGTACTCTTGAGGTAAGACATCTCAGAGCCCCTTCCTAGCACTGGTGAAAACCATGGACTTACATGAATAAGCGACTTACATGAATAAGCGACTTACATGAATAAGCGACTTGTCGCCTTGATGTGACTGAAATAATGTTGAAAGTAGCGTAAAAAATATCTAATCGATCATTCAATAACTTTTTTGTGAAACTTTTTCTTAGACGGCATATCTAAGACTAATTGAAAGAATTTGCAGGCAAAAAATAAAATGTGACTCAAGTCACTGCACTTGTCTTTGAGGGGCAAGAACTGAACATTTTGGGGAAAGGCAAACTGCTTGGAAACCGGCATTTTTTCACGATGTCTTCGTAAGTCATTGCTATCCTTCTCAGGGTAGGAAAGTACGAGATCACTTGGTAAAGAGTTGTTAAGCTGGACTGGCTGGAACTGACCCCCAACATAAGGTTTATAGGGTTTAGTTCTGTGCCAAACGACAAAAGTTTGAACTTGTTCAAATTAAAAGCATTTTCAGACGACAACTTTGGTGTGGCTCAAATGTTGGAATGTGTTTTTAAAAAGTTAAAAATTATAGGAAAGGGAGAACATGCTGGCTACAAGCATTTTCTCCCTTTCCCAGAATGTTTTTAAAAGCCGCTTCCTCGGAAAATCAACAAAAACACAGGGTATCAAGCAGTGCCTCATTCAAAATTACCATTATCTTCCGCCAGGTGGCATTTTTCAAATACACATCTATCTGATTTGGGCACTCTGGATACAGAACCGGACAACTTTTCAAAACGACAACCGTTACTTTGAAGTTCAAATAAAAATAAACGTTTACTCAATAAAATGCTACCTGGTACGATTCATTTAGCTATGGTCAGCCAGCATGTAAGCAATGCATCGGCCATTTATGAAAAAAAAAAACTACAAACTTGGTTAATAGCTTCGATATAAGCCCAAACACTTCTTATTGATAAATCTGTTGAAAAACCCTGCTCGAACTCTGGTTTCCATTTTCTCAATTGCTACTTTTTTAGCGGCGTAATAATTTCTCCTATACAGGGAATAACGTTAGTGATGCGTCATAACAGACAGGTCGAATCTTCGAAGAATATAACATGCACAGACAACGTTACAATTGACCTTCTATAAACACCAGAGAAAATGACCCATAATTACAGGAGTTTCTAGAACTGACACATAATTACAGGAATTTCTAGAACTTCGCCTTATTTAAGAACAAGCCCGCACTGTACCATCACGGGTCGTATTCAACTAGTCCAAGTTGCGTCCTTTGTTTTATTCTCAAGAGTTTTCGAAATTTAACGGACTCCAATTTCTGATTAGCTAAACCACAACATAAGGTTTAGCCGAACAGATATCATACTTTCATATTTTCTGAATAGCGCTCTTTGTCAAATTCACATATGTTTTCGATATTTCGAGTAAGTGACGCAAATTTTAATTTGCTAAACCGTTTGGTTTAGCCAACAGAAATTATGTTATCTTCTACATTGAAAATCGGACTGAAAATACATTTTAGACTGATGAGTACAAGAATAAATTGTGTGAAGATGTTGGTTTAGCCAACCAGAATATGTGTTTCCATCTATAATCATAATCAAATAATGCCCTTTATAGCATAGCTGGTGAATACAGACCTAGCTTTAGATGATGAGGCTTTTCTAAACTCGTATTACACTGCATTTTCTCAAGAGTATGATGCAGTCCTATCAGCTTAATAAGTCAGTAAGCATTTCGTGTCATGCCTCTAGTCTTTTTGCTACATTGAAAATATGTTGAAAATCACCATCTTTGACCCTCTGCTGTACATTTTTTTTCTCGCACCCCCATTGCTTTACTGTTTGTTTCTGTCAAGTATTTGTCTAGAGGCCTACACATGATGCTAAAAAAATGACACATTAGCTGATCGCTTCTTTTGATATCCCACCTCCAACACAACTACCCTTGAAAAATCACAGTGAAAAAAAACATAGGCACTCCAGGAAGATAGACCATGCTCCTTTCTATGGTCACAGGCTCAAAACAGCCTAATTCCTAAATAAAAAAAAAAAGTTGCGCTCAGTTTTCGAGAAATTATAGAATCAACACCAGAAATACATTTTATACATGATCTTCTCTGACAAATCAGTACAGCAGAAGTACTTGCTGTCAAATTTTTAAATTGGGCCACTTTTGATTGCTTCGATCCGCGCTGAGTTCGCTTTGATGCGACACCATTTGTTTGCCGAGAGCAATAATTGCAATTTTCGGATTCTTCATAGACGAAAACAAAAACGACATATTGAAAGACAAATACCAATTCGGCAAACCCTGGGTGATCCGTTGATCAAGTCCCTCGGCTGTATCACGTAGCTTGATATGCAGCTAGACGGCGTTGTCTGCGCATGTCATATTCTTCGACGATTCGACCTGTCTGCTATGACGCATCACCTATCCCCGTATACCTGTGAAAAGTAGGGCTTATACCGAAGCTATTAGCCTATTACCCAAGCATTTAGGGGCTGTTTTAATAAATGGTCGATGCATAGGTTACATGCTAGCTGATCATAGCTGAATGAATCGTACCAGGTAGAGTTTTATTGAGTAAACGTTTATTTCATTTTGAAATTCAAAGTAACGGTTGTTGTTTTGAAAAGTAGTCCGGTTCTGTACCCAGAATGCCCAAATTAGATAGATGTGTATCTGTAGAATGCCATCTAGTGGGAGATAATGAGCTAGACGGTACATTTCTTAGCCGGAAGTACACCGTACAACACCGTTCTTAAAATCGTAACACTCAACATAAAAAGCAAACACTAGTCACAATTTTCCGTTGGAATCCTTCTAAATATATTTCCGATAACAAACAGTTTGTAAATTTATTTTCTAACTCAGTATGTCAATTACGTTGGCATTTTTTCAGCAATAGGTTGCTTTTCACCGTGACTGTTGTTGCCGTTGCTAATCGATTTACAAGGCCCCGCCATGTGACTGGCAGTATTTCAAAATGGAAACCCCATTGATACGGGCAAGTTTAGATGTAGGTACGGAATCGGGCGGGTTGTGACGAGTGACAAATACCCTTTTGGATAAAAGATTTAAGCAGTCTAACATAGTTATACTAGACCCTGTACCAGTTCGGCTGACGCGGCTTTTCTCAATCTAGCAAAAATCTGGTATGACATTACCATTTCTCCAGTGTATAATGAGGTCTTAGCAGCTGAATAAGTCAATAAGCGTTTATTTGTCTAGAGCAATAATCGCAATTTTCGGACTCTTAACAACATAAATTGCCATTATCTCCCGCTAGATGGCATTCTACAAATACACGTCTATCTAATTTGGGTATTCTGGATACAGAACCGGACTACTTTTCAAAACGACAACCGTTACTTTGAATTTCAAAATGAAATACTCCATAAAACGCTACCTTGGTGCGATTCATTCAGCTATGACAGGGATCTTATATACAAAGATCCCTGGCTATGATCACCTAGCATGTAACCTATGCACCGGCCATTTATTAAAACAGCCCCTACAGGCTTGAGTAATAGCTTCGGTATAAGCCCTACTTTTCCCTTAATTGTATATGGGATCGGTGATGCAGACAGGTCGAATCTTCGAAGAATATGACGTGCGCAGACAACGCATAAACTGCATAAGGGAAGGAAAGTTAGTGTGTGTCGGTCAAATATGTTTTTTGGATTGAAGCTATACACATTTAAATATTTAAATGCCTGGGGAAAAAAATGAAAACACGCGTATTTTCACGCATAAGCAATTTTCCTCTCGTCTTTTTTTTTTAAGAAATTGATTTCTTAACAGCGAAAAATGTCAAAATGCGGTCACAATTATGCGACTTTCCGATTTTGTATTCTTTTATTGGAAAGCCTGAGAAGTTATCATTCTCTAGACACCAACGATGTTTTTTCTCCTTTTCATATCTTCTTTTACCATATACATAACCCACATACAGCCATGTTTAAGATACACATGATGTAGCACATGTACAAGTGGCTCAAATACAAAAAAAAGGCTATTTGATTACATGAGCTTTTTAATGACATAGTTAACACACTTGGAAAACGACTAAGTGCTTGTTAGAAGCAGCTGTCGCTGCTAAGGTCATTTTTAACCCCTGGGCTGCTAAGCGCGAACCAAGGACTTTTTACGATAAGGAAATGAGCCGTGTTCTGTGAAAAGGGGGCTTAATGCATCTGCAAAAAGTATCGACCCAGGTCAGCCTGCGCAGTCCGCGCAGGCTGACCTGGGCCGAAACTTTTTGCTACTAGCCAATTTTCTACATGTCAAAGGACCAGTGTACCTCATGATTCATTCGGTTGTTAAACAAACTGGATTTTATCGATCCATGGCTATGTGATAACTTGCTTAGTATTATGCATCACGGAGGATGCATTAAGCTCCTTTTTGCCAGAGGATGGCTCAAATATAATTCCCCGAAAAATAACTATGAAATAGCAACATTTGAGCTTTAACAATAGGGTTGAATATTTCATTTAACTTCTTAAGTAGGTTTAGAGTTAAACGCTGTCAAACCACTGCGACATAAATAGTCATACTTCGCAATGGACTGTGTCAACCCTTTGTTGTTCAGTCCAGTGATTTTTCGACCCTGGGGAAAAAGACCTTTTGAAAACATAGTGGGAAAAGAAAATGCTTATACCCAGTATTACCTCATCTTCCTACGTTTCTACAGTTCCTACCGTTTGAGCCACAGTGTGTTGTCTGCAAGCACTTTCAATATGGATAGGTCTAAAATATTGTCATCTGGTAAAGTGTTAAAACGAGTGGGCCACAGGAAATGGTAAAACCGGAAAATTCTCAATTTCCGACTTTCCGAAAGCTGTTACCTTTCTGTTGATTTAACAGTGATCTGAATGCCACATCGCTTCATAGCAAATTCACTTTCATTCGGCAATATACATCTTCGAATTTCACATCCATGTACACGCATTTTACTGTTTGACTGTCTTTTCGCAGTCAGTAGCTTTTGAATCCTTAAAGGCTAATTTACACGACCTGCTTTTTCATAAATACTGCAACATAAGTGCTAGTCCACATCGTGTAAACCCGGTTTTAAGGGGGACTTGCTAGCAAAATTGTAAAACAGAGAAAATAGAACATGTTCTATTTCCTCTATTTTTCAGACGGAATGGACCAATCAGCGCTCAGTGCGCTAGATGCTAGCTCTTTATCTTGATAATAATTATACCTGCCGGGGTCTATTTGTTGTCTGCTAAAGAGTTACCCTTCATCATACAATCTCGAGTTTTACATGACCCTGAAAAAAACAGGCTTCTGAAAACATTGTAGGAAGAGGAGAAAATGCTAGTTACAAGCATTTCTCATAATGATTTTTTTTATATTTTCAAAGACAAATTGCTGAATTAAAATCACTTTAATTATTCCGTCAGCAATAATGCTTTGAATTTGGGCATGTGTAAAGAATTGTCATCTTGTGAAAGGTTAAACATCAAATTACATGTGGTTATTATTCTCCACTGAAGAGATAAACTAGATAAAATGAAGCAGATCTAGTTAACATAACCGTGTAAACGTGAAAAACATAAGTACTATACTATAAATAAGATCTGCCTTATCAAGCCCGAAAAAACATACCGTGTAAATTGGCCTTTTAATCCTGTAAAGCGCTTAGCACACTTTGGTTGCATTTACGAACAGTGAAGACAAGATCAGACTACACAGAACTTGCAGTCTGATCTTGATATTCACTGTCTGCTAGTTTGTAACATATTCTTGGCAAACAAATCTTTAAATATCTATATTTGGGCTTTTTTTTTTAAATGAATTAAACGGTCGATTTCGTTAATTTAGCTAATGAGGGCTAATGTTTTCTGAGTGCCCTAGCGATAAAGTGCATGTCGATTTTATAGTTCAACTTTCCTTCATTCCAATCATTTACTTGTATGTTACGACTGAAACATTTTTATGTTACATTAAGGTCTTACATGTGTACTTTTCTTTCAAGCTTTCCTATCGCAGAGTAGCTGAAATTTTAAATGTGCAAGTTAACTTTCCCTAAGCAGGGTGGTATATTCAAATCGTACCATTTGATTGAATATACGACTATAGGTGTTTTTGCTTCTAGTGTAAATCAAGATCAGACTGCACAAAAAGTACTCTTTTATCTTGGATCTAGCGGCTCATTGGCACTTTTTTCAGTTACTTCTCCCACCATAACATAATATGAAAATATGACATGCGCAGACAACGCAGAGGGGTATATTCAAATCGTAACCATTTGGCTGAATAAGGTGACTATAGGTCTTTTTGCTTCTAGTGTAAATCAAGATCAGACTGTACAAAATGTACTCTCTTATCTTGGATCTAGCGGCACGATGTTTTCAAAAAGCCTTCTTTCTCAAGGTCGTCAAAAGTCGACATCGTGCAGTAAAGAATTAATTGTCTTCTGTTGTACTTTATCTTAGGTGCGATACACAGAAAGGAACAAATGGATAAGAAGAGTAGTAAAGTTCGAAACTTTAAAGGTGAACAAGTTTCTCCGTTCCTACCATGAAACAGAAAGTTTAATACCAAGGTGAATGTGCTGAACGAATCTGATTAGTCAATTCTGTTGTTTCAGCTCGTAGTTATCTGAGAAGTCGATAGCTAAATTTCATCATTGGCTGATCAGATCCGTTTACCTTATTACCAATATCCACAAGGGTGTATTCAAAAAAAGCCTTCTGCAAAGTTTGAACCAGGAATTAATAAAGATAGAAACATGAAAAGAATCACCGTTGTTTGATGTTCAATTTGCAGTGCAACAACAAAGATAGAATAATCACTCCCATGTTCCTTCAGTAATGAACATGAAAAGATTGATGTATATATAGCATCTAGGTCGCCGCAATTATTGCAATGCCGAAACATTTCACAGTCCAAATGGAAATTGACGGAAACTGTCTTTGGTCTGTATTCACCAGCAATTCTTAAGATTATTCTTTGTCTTGTTCCGAAGAATTTTAAATATACAATGTATATGAAAGTAACACAACTTCTGATTGGCTAAACCAAATGGTTTAGCCAATCAGAAGTTGCGTTTCTTTCAAATTTTAAAAAATTCTTCAGAATAAGCCGATGAATATTTTTAAGAATGGTTTGTGAATACGGACCCTGACTGTGTTATCAGCGAAGATCGTGAATTGCGTCTATCAATATCAAAATTTCTCTGGTCTTCTTTAACAAATTATAATCATGTGATCACTTGTTTTCCACCATTTCCGTCATTTTCTCAGATGAAATAAATCATCGAATCACCTGATTTCCTGCTCTTATCTAAAAAAGAAAATCACATGACTTGCTACACAATATGGGCGTACCATCGGACCAACATGTTCACTCGAATCCGAGTAGCCAACATTATTTTTCAAGACTAACTAAAAACGGATCGTTCATGAACACTAAACACTTGGACTAGATTTACATATCTTTACCAGAAGTTGTGGGAACTGCTGTTTAAAAATTTTGACAAGAAAACAAAAATAAAACATAACTGTCTGGCAGAAACACATAGGCATGATTCCCAAACGAATACAGTTTCGCCGCTCCTGGGGTGTCACGTTTTATGTTTATCTATGGCACACCAACAACCACCCTGGAGAGACCTTACGTTCTTGCTCCAGATCAATGTTACTGCTCCTGCCAATTGAATGTACCCGCTCCAGGTAAAAACATGGCCTCGCCCATAAAATTTTGCAAGGTATACACAAAAACATAATTTTTTGACATGTTAATAAATAGATATGCAGTTGAAGATTGTCGCACGGAATGTCTGGGATGTCAGTGCACGTTAATCTGTAGTTCTTTTTGTGGTTAATAGTTTGTTGAAGAGGTTTAATCCGACAAACTTCCGTCGGCGACTACGATTTCTGGAAAATCAATACTCGGAGTCTCCAAAAACCTTTCTAAAACATATATACTCGGTATTCTGAAGTGTCTACCGTGTCAGATGACCTATATAATGATTATTCCTCACAGCTATAAACCGAAAAAAAATTACATTGCAATTATACAGCGATATTTTGCCATTTTTGCATTAACATGCTCCTGAATTCAATACGACGATCCAGCTCCTGAGCTGAAACACGGTAAGCGTAAGTCTTCGTGTTACAGTTAACAATTTTGTCATTTTGGTCAAGATTCTATATTTATTATCGTGGTCACAGTCATAGGTTCGTCATCGTTGATAATAGCAATAATTGCCATTATGAACTACTATATATTTCAAATCAGCTGAACATCTATAGACATCGGTTTATGTATTAGTTTGAAACTAAATAGTAAAGTCTACAGGAATATAATACACCGCAGTGTTCAACACTGTGGCATAGCCAAATCTCTAAGATTACATTTTCATCCTTTTTTGTTGTTGTGGTTAGTGAACATATTTTACACAGCCTACTGTAAAACCTGATTGTTTAACCCTTTCCAAATATTTCCTAATTTAAATAAACTGATGTAGAATACTAAGCAAAACATTGGGCATTTTTTCCTTTTCTCACATTGTATTCTGTGCAATGAGATAAGTATCATTCAGTTTAGTTACATTTTAAACTGTTTTCTGCGACTTGATTTTTCTTACTGGAGTACAAAATGTCTTTGGTCGCCTTTTTGGCTTATTAAGCCAAAGATTTGTCTTCTTCCTTTTCCCCATCGTTTTCATATTTTATCTGAAAATAAAACATACATGATTCGTAAGTGAGCGTTTTAAATGTACGAGTATTAACCTTTTAGGTGTCAAAAAGAAAGTCGTCTGTGACATGATTTCTTTCAGTATGAAAATATGAAAATACTTTTAGAAAACCTGCCGTGGATAATCACATTAATTCCTTTTTTATCCCTTATCTATAGTAAACAACACGCAAATAGTGAAATCTCATGATCAGGGACCGCCTGCTTCGGTAGCAGCTGATCTGGGACTGCATTATTTGCCTATGTCGTTTTCTGGTGCCAAAAGATTTAAGAATTTACCGGATCTGTTTTCGTGCAAAAAACCACAAACTATGCATCTATATAGTGTTTTTCACAAAAAAAAAATGGCTTGTTAATTTGAAACAAATTCGTCATTCGACATTCGTAAGCTACTTTAAGGTCTAATTAGGGTCTACTGTTTTGCAAAGGTGTGAAAAGAAAAAAAATATATATATTTATTTAAATCATAGTATTAAATATAACTAGATGCTTTTAGGTGTGCAGCTGACAAGGCATATGGTTGGTTGTTTGTTGATGATAATTATTATTTATTTACATTAACGAAGAGGAGTCTTGTGATGACGATATCGAAGATGATAGTTATAAATAATAGTTATGGATCTTGTGCATGATAGTTATGGATCTTGTGCATGATACTGTCTGTCATCAAGCTCTTCATGTATATAATGATTTTTCATTTCAAAAGCATCAAAAATCAGGACAAGACACCTGGCCGACAGAAAGACCGAAAGACGGACAGACAGACAGTTATTGTTTGATTAAACTCGTAGACAGTCGCTTATAATATCGTACTCTGTTTAAACTCAGGAGCTGGATCGTTTTACTGAGTTTTGGAGCTTGGAGGGTTGCCTATAAAAAATGACAGAAAGTTGCTCGATAATGAACATCGTACATTTTTTGTTTAGAACTGTGGTGAATAAAGCATATATAAATCACTTGGCAGAGCACAAACTTCAGAATATCGTGTTTGTATGTTTCACAAAGCCTATACTGACTTCCGCGTGTTGATTTTGAAGAAATCATAGTCGATGACGGAAGTTTGTCGGATTAAACGTCTTCAACAAACAACCAACCACCAAAAGAACAATAAAGAAATATGCACTGACATCCCAGACATTCCGTGCGACAACCGTCTACTGTATATCTATTCATCTGATTGTCAAAGAAGTATGTTTTGGTTCCTCCCTTTGCAAAATTCTAGGGCGCAGCCATGTTTTTACCTGGAGCGGGTACGTTCAATTGACAGGAGCAGTAACGTTGATCTGGAGCAAGAACGTGAGGTCTCTCCAGGGTGAACAACTGCGCAAATGACAGGTAAATAGTAGTTAAACAAGGCGAGGTTGGCGATTTGCCGGCGACTCACTGACCTTCTACTTACAGTGTAGATCCAAGATCAGACTGCACAGAACGTGCAGTCTGATCTTGGATCTACACTGTCCGATAAGGATATATTTTTCCACCAAAAAATACTTCAAAATAACAACATTTTGGGTTTTTACTGTGGACTTGAAAGTTTCATGTCAGTTATTTAGCAGGATAAGGGTTATGGATATTTAGTAGGATAAGGGTTATGACTGATTGATTGTATTGTTTTCAATGTTATTTCAGTTATATTGCGACGGCCAGTGCATCTTTCCATACTTTCCTGGAGTTTCTTTTACCACTAATCCGCACAATATTCTTTCCAACCCACTGGCCGCTTTCCCACATAACCATCGTCGAAACAAAGGACAGCGATGAGAGAGGAGTGAATCCTGTAGCAATGACTATCATCAATCCTTTGGAAAGAAATTGGCCGAGCCGGGAATCGAACCAGCGACCCCCTGTTCTCAAGTCCTGTACGCTACTGACTGAGCTACCGGGGCTCGGCTATAAGGGTTAAGGGGAAAAGATATCAGTACGATAATTGTTCAAGCACTTAGGTAGGTACGGTCTGACGTTGTTAACCCTTATCCTGCGCTTCCCGACCAAGGATGACTTTTGCGGAGAGTGTAACGCAAGATCAGACTGCACATACGTGCAGTCTGATCTTGCTCCACACTCTCCGCTGCTTTATCGGTAATTCGGTCATATAAGCCCAGTCCAATACACGTACATTTAGCAAAATATTCTTGTGTAATTGTCGACAATGTTTATTCGATAGGATAATTGTTAAGTGGTTCACTCTATTCCAGGCAACAAAATTTTAGACTCTTCCATATTGAAAGTTTTAGCAGAGGACAAATTAAGTATGACTGAAATGATAGGGTCTATCTTTTAACGGGTACAGAAAATTGGTGAAAAAGGGAGAAAAATTCTGGTTACCAGCATCTTTTCCTTTACCCTCAATGTTTTCAAAAGCCGTTGCTTTGTTAGGGTCGTTGAAATACGGAGTTGTTTAATAAAGGGTTATGTAGTTAGATATGTACTCGTAATATGGACATCCTTGATCGAATCCTGTGGGCAGCGGAAGTTTGGAAGGAAACTGCGTGGCCTAAACTTTGCACCGGTTAAACCTAGGAACGACAAGGATAAGTCGGTCGTAACCGTAATTTTTCGCAATATACGATAGAGTGGTCGGTAGCCTACATGCCTTAAAAACAGGGGTAAAGGTTCGAGTCACCAGCTCGACGGATCTCTTTCCGAGGATCGATGATAGCCACTTCGGCAGTATTCATTTCTCTCATCGCTGATCGTTCTTTTGACGATTCGTTTGTTTGACATCAGCCAGTGCTTTTTAAAGAAACAATGTGCGAAGTATTCGTAAAAGAAATTCCATGAAGCAATGGATACGTGCACTGGCCCCTGAGATATTTTTTTTTTAAAAAAAGCGGAAAACACCATACCAGCAGATAAAGTTACCGTTATTTGAGTTAAATATCGTTGAACTGGCTCAAAACACCGCTCAGATAAACAAGTTTTCAGTAGAACTACCCAGAGAGACTGGAACCCCTCTCCCTTCCGTTCAGCAATTTTTCCCTATCACAAGGGTGACAACCAACTTGGTCTATGAGAAAAAAGCAAATGCTCGATGCATGCTTATTTCAAGTAATTCAGCTCTAGATTTGCATCAACTTCGTTTAAAAAAATATTCTCTTGGTACCACTCTTTAACCCTTTACCAAACAGTTCCACCCTTTAACATAACATTATCAAGCCATCAAATAATTATGGATCTATAATAGCCACTTTTTTAACAACCGACTAAATCATGAGGTAGACTGGTCCTTGGACATACAAAAAATTACCAATAGCGAAAAGTTTCGGCCCAGGTCAGCCTGCATGGACTGCGCAGACTGACCTGGGTCGATACTTTTCGCAGATACATTAAGCCCCACCCCCACTTTTATAGAGCATACCACATTTCTATTTAGCATAAAAGAGCACTTGCATGTGTACATTGTAAGAAACAAACCATGTCCACGTGCGTAGAAAACAAAGACCTACATAGATTAGGTTATCAATGTTGTAATTACCAAGTTTTCAAAGGTTTTATCGTGGGAGTGTCCTTTTGCAAGACACTTCAGAACCCTAGTCTTGGTTTGGTGAAAATATGAGATGTCGCCGTGATATGACTGAAAAAGTGTTGAAAGAGAAGTAATTTAATCAGTTAATCAACATAAATTGTCATCATCTGAGAAGTATGACAATTACACAAAATTACCCTGTGTAGGAAATTAGCAATATCGTCTATCCAAACCTTGAATATAAAAAAAAAAAAAGCTTTAGAAAATATTCTGTGAAAATAAGAAAATGCCGATAACCAGCTTCTTTTCTTAACAACATTTTCTTCACTTTCAAAGAGATATACTTGATCAACATTGAAATCTGTTGTCTTAAAATGCATTGAATTTGGTCAAATCTTGTTCTTTGATACAAAGCCATATATGTCTGCAAAAGTAACCTTGACAATATGAGCTTTCTTTTTCTAAATCTGATATTATTAACATTCATTTCATGCTTTTCGGTAGTTTATCGAGAGATAATAGTGGATTGTAGTTTGATATTTCATGGTAACGACCAGTAAGAAACACCGATTTCGTTTATTCTAACTCTGCAATTTTAGGAGGAAATAATAGTTCCAGCGCACTGGTTACCTGGGTAAACAGCGCTTGCCATTCAACAAGACGGAAATATGGCGTCATTTACGCGTATTTACCCTACATTTCTCGCGCTTTATGTAATATTGTAATGCGTTATTATGTGAGGGAGGTACGCCACGGGGCATTATCGAAAACAACTGTACTGGATTTTGACAAAGTCCCAACAAAAAAGGGCTAGAAGCATGAAGTAAATAGATTTTTTTTTCGGTGAAAGATCGAAATTTATTTCATCTCGTGAACATCATCGGTAATATTTTCACTCATGGCTGTGCCACTAGTGAATATGTTACCTATGATGTTCACTCGATAAAATATATTTTGATCTTTCACCGAAAAAAACATTTATCCTCTATGTATTACCTCATTGTGATTTCAGTCTGACAAAAGGAGAAAATAATGATATGAAGAACTGAAATATCGTTTTTGTTTTCAGAAATGGTGTGCCTATGATCTTTGTATTTTATAATTTAGCCATGCTCTGGCAAAAGGGGATTTAATATATATTTCTAATGGATCACACTTAGCAGGTCATGATATGATTATGGATCCATAAAATCCTTTTGTCCAACAACCGACTGAATCATGAGATAGAATTGTCCTTGAACATGCAGAAAATCGACCAAAGGCGACACGTTTCGACCCAAGTTAGCCTGCGCAGATCGCACAGGCTAACCTGGTTCAATACTTTTTCTAGATGCATTAAATGCCCTTTTCACAGAGCATTGCTCAATTTGTATGGCTCAATCAAATGGTCTTTTATTTAAATTCAGTTCCAATTCCCGTAATTACATAATATATACGCGGCTCCTAAAAAAAATTGAGAGAAAAGAGAAAATGCTAGTCACCAGCACAGTCTCCACGATTTATACATCTTCTACATGTTGCTGCTAATAATGTAATTTTGTATCAATCGTTTGCACAATCAGTCAAACAGTGAGACAATGAACCTGATAATCCAGGTATGAAAAAAAACACAGAATGATGAAGCATTATACGTGTAGATCAGATTACTAATGTAATTAATTTGGCTTAAAGGGCAAATCCTAAAATATTTTGACCAGACTGTTTTTTTCCTTTAATCAGTTGCAAATGATGTCAGTTAAACATGTGTCCGCCATTTTTCATAAATACCACCCTGTAACATGCCATAAACCACGGACGAATTGTCACGCTGATATACGGCCCTAAAAATGGTACATGGCTTACTTCCCCTGATTCGCTTATCTCCCGTGCATGTGTGACGTCATTGTCGAGTTAGTCTGTGTATACTGTCAGTAGACATACAGTGGGAACGCGGATGATTGTATGCAGATATCTGAGTATTAACTGAGAATTGAGCCGAAAAAATGGTAAATTGTGCAGCCTATGGCTGCAACGTCGATTCGGGAACTCATAGAATTAGTATCTTCAAATTTCCGAAGGAATTAAAAAGGAGGAAACTATGGATTCAACGTTAAAACCGGGGCCGGACAGTAGCGACAGATTTCTTGCCATCGGTTCATTCGAAATTGTGTCTGAAATACTTCGATGACAGTCAGTTCTTAATAAGTCCAAAACTCGCAAAAGAAGTTGGTTATAGGAATTTTAGGCTGCGGTTAAAACCTGACGCTGTGCCGACATTATTCGAAACTCCGAGTCGAAAGGAGATAGGCCTTAAACCGAAACTCCGAAAGACAGACATTCCGCAACGGCAATTTCCAAAAAGAAAATCCAACATGAAGTAGGTAATTTCTTTTTTTCTCGAAATTGGAATACATGAATTGTTATTCGTACTATTTTACCCTTTTCTACATTATCGCTTCATTCTGGACAAAGGAGAAATTGCTACCGTTTTCTCCCGTTTCCAAATGATTTCAACATTTAACAAAATTATAGATTCATCCAAATTCATAACATAAATTTTGCAAATAACAAAGTGGACATTGTTCAAATGATGAACAGCAAACATCGTTTTCTTCCCACACTGTTTTTCAAACACTCTTTCTTTGGGTATTGGAAACTAGATCTTGGGTTTGTATGGTAAAGGGTTAAGTCAGTATCTGGCTACCCCTAGTCATGGTCATAAATGTTAATCCATCACCGACCAGTTGAAACAATACAGGAAATGGTTACATAACATTTGCATATCTCACCCCTTTACACTGTAATGTTTGTGTTATGCATTTTGAACAAATTTTGAATTATATCTATACAATTTTGATTTGTGGATATTTCCTTGTTCCTATC
The DNA here is from genome assembly GCA_946811185.2 of Hippopus hippopus. Lineage (NCBI taxonomy): Eukaryota > Metazoa > Mollusca > Bivalvia > Cardiida > Cardiidae > Hippopus > Hippopus hippopus. The sequence goes on along the minus strand of OX328102.1, from coordinate 9,850,335 downwards.
CATATTATGTCTTCTAGACAGGCTACTGAGAAAAGTGTTTTGAACATGTCAGTATGAAAATTTTGAAATTGCACATTTGACACAGGTCATTTTCTCTGATAATCAGACAAAAGTGAGGAAATTAAAAATAACACATTTTTTTTTAAATTAGGAATCAGAATGTTTTGGACCAGGCTCACACACCAATTCTTTTACCTTTTACCTCAAAATTCTGACCTTCAACCACCGTAATGGTGAAGGCTTTTGAGGACAGGGTGAAAAAAGAAATAAGTCCTGATATCCAGAGTTATCTTCTTTTCCTACAATATTTTCTACCCTCAAACCTATTGCCAAGGCCACATTTGATCTGTGGTCTGGAAATACTTTCGATGTGGAGTGGACAAGTCTAAAGTTCTGCCATCTGTGTAAGGGTCTAGCCTAACCCTAACCCAAATGATAAAAAAATTAGAATATTTCAAATCCACAGCATTTAAATATGACCGATAAAATGTGGTTGTTTATTGGAATTTAGTTTAACTTAGTTTAACCCTTTACCAAACAATACTTTGTTTTAACGACCCTGGTGAAGAAAGAAAAACCTTTTGAAAACATTGTAGGTAAAGGAGAAAATGCTAGTAACCAGTATTTTCTCCTTTTTCTACAATGTTTTCTACCCTATTAAAGACAATTCCAAACATATGAGTAAAATTTAATTTGTTGACTCCAAATGCTTTCAATTCGGTTGAGTCAATAAATTTGATGTTTGGTAACAATTTTAACATGTATTTTACATCTCTTGAGAAACAAGTTCATACAACTCGTACTAATCTCTTCAGATACTGCTTCCTGGGAACTAAACCAGAACTCGTGCCCAATGTGTGGGATTTATATTTAACCTTTTACCAATCAATCCCTAGTCTTTACGACCCTGAGACAGAAGCCTTTTAAAAACATTGTAGGAAAAGGAGATAATGCTGGTAGCCAGCATTTTCTCCTTTTACCACAATGTTTTCTACTCTGTTGGAAACAAATTTCAATTTTTGAAATATTTAACTTTATTTTGTCGTCTGCAGGTGATTTCAATTTGGACCTGTTTAATATTTTGTCTTTTGGTAAAAAGTTAAAAATAGAAAATATTGTGGATAAAGGACCAACTGATAGTTACCAGCTCTTTCTATGTTTTTACAATGAATCTGAAGTCGTCTGTACTGCAATTTGACCGGAATGTCAGTATTAACTGCTCAGTCCCTAGTAGACCAATTTGAGACTTACCCAAATTGAAACAATTTGCATAAGACAAACAAGAAGTTAACAAATTTACACTATCCTTTCCCACGGTTTACGATTCAGAGTTTAAGACTTTCACAGAGAAGCTCTATGTGGAACATACAATAGCTATACATGATAAATTTTTGCACTGAATGGATCATGTGGACAAGGTAAACACAAAAAAGTATTTCACACAGGTAGATCCCCTCTCCCTCTCTCTGATGTTCATGTATTTCTGTATGGTAAGAAATACAACTAAAATAATTTTCAAAATAATTTTGAGAATTAACTCTTAATAATCTCGGAACATATTCTTTTATCAAATTTCATGCTGGTTAACAGCATTTCAAAATATTTTTATTCTCATGAAAATCGTGATTTATTGTGGAACCCTTCACCCATGAGAGAATAAACTTGTACCCGTCAATGTTTACAGAATTCTTTACAAGGTACAAATATCAACAAGGACCGATTAACAAATAATTAGAACTAACATCTCACGATTATCAATCGTAAAAGTCAAGAAAAATGTTATTTGACATGAAACTAAAGTGTCGGGGAACTGTCTTGTCGTGGAACTGTCTTGAAACCGTCCTTTTTTTTTTTTGTTTGTTTAATTCCGCCCGTTAATCTACTGAAAATGCTTCACGTGAAACAAAGTTTATGCCATACACTAATTCTATCATGTATAGAATATTATTTCTGTAAGCGATGTTCGCAATCGCCCCGTAATAGACGTACATGTATTTCAATAGCACGCGATACTCAACACGTTGAAAAGTCTGGCACAATGTCGTCATTTTCGTCAACAGTGGGCGAAAAGTTACTTTTATCCTCATCACCAGAAACTTAATATGTTTCTTTAAAAATTGGCTCGTACATGTACGGCCTTATCGGCCCAGAATCGTCTATTTCTTCGTCTTCAATATCGCTCAGTTCACTATCGTAAACAACGTCCATATTGAAACAAGCTCTCCTATGAGGTCACAAATCAAGGGACGCAACAATAAGTAAGGGAGATAAGCGATGCAATAAAAATTAATAAGCAGAAATATGAATTGAAAAAAAGTACTTTTACTAATTTTTTTTTCTAATTACAACATTACCAGGTTACCATTTGATAAGTGTAGATTTGAAAATTAACCATATCTGAAACTTGTTGATTTGCCCTTTAAGGACAATAGTATTAGTTCTAAGCGGATTCTACGTTTCTCCGAATGTCATTACCATTATGCTAACGCCCCCAAACGTTTAACCATGTCGATGATCTTTCTGTAATTCTTGGTTGAAATGCCATTATATAACTCCATCTGCTCTAGTGGGCGGTAACGCCATGTAGTAGTCCTGAGAAAAGTTCTCTCTCTCTCTCTCTATCTATCTATCTATTTATCTATCTATCTATCTATCTCCGCTTTTCAACCAGTCGCAACAAACAATGCAAATTCTTAGTTTTATAAAACAACTAGTCTCTATGCACGTTTGGTGCTTTAATTACAGGCGCGAAACTCCTACTTATTCTCACATGATGAAGTGATTAACAGAACAGAACAAATTTTACTTTGCGACAAGTACACAGTTGTACATAGTCAAATGAAAATTCATAAATAATAAAGATGAAATATCACCAGATACTAGGCGAGCATGACTTTAAAAGTGACATACCTAGTATATATTTAGTATTCTCAGCAAAGCCTTAAATACGTCTTACATGTAATAAGGTTTACCCGACAGTACCAAACATATACTTGCCTACTGGATAGAACAATGCCGACAGAAAAGTGCCGAACATGCATACATTCTTTAGAGTGCCGAACAAATAAGCTTGACTCCTTCAATCAAGCAAACAGCCATGACTGAAAGCCTACACCTTATCCATCCAGCGCTATACGTGACTAGGGAACGGGGAAAAACATTTGGTGGAAAATACCGAGAACATTATATACAAGTTTAAGCATGAGTGTAAGCATTTGAAGCGCCAAACCTAATAAACGCTGTTCCCGCAGGCAATAAAAATTAAAACCAAACTGTTTTTTGCAGGCAAAGAAGATCAAGATCGAACCGCACAGAATGTGCAGTATGACCCCAGATCAACGCTGTCTAAAACGCACGAAAGTATTTCGGCAGATTTACAAACTGAAGGAGAATTAGTTCAAAGTAGTTTATTGACGAAAAACATTTTACAATGTTTCATTGCCTTCAATAGGCTGAACATAAATTTCTTGGATAAATATATATATATTAAACAACAGAAACAAATGAGAGGGAGGAATTAAATTCCAACGACAAAAATGAATATGTGAGAAAAGCAGAAAGACGATATTAATGTCGGCATAATTGAGGACAACAATAATTATTTAGGTAGATCGCAGTTTGAACGCTAGATAAACAAGTTTGGCAACTTTGTTGATATACCCTTTTCCTGATCTCCTATTTATCAGTATTTAGCGCTTCAAATTCTTAACCAGAAAAAACACACACACGAAAAAAAAACCATCCAAATACACAAAGTAAATCAACGAAAAATGCATGGAAAAAAAGTAAAATTCAGGGAGAAACTAACGTCGCCTGAGTAACAATGTCATTTGAGCAGATGCTTCTTTTATATACTGGGCAAGTTTGTAGATTGTGCTCTTGTCCGTTTTAGATAATAAATTTATGAATTTAAAGACACTTGGACGTTTTGTATAAAAGTCGTTTACATATTTCTTTCGAATTTCGTTAAAGCAAGGACAAATTAAAATAAAATGATACTCATCCTCAATATCAGAGGAGTTGCAGCACAGACAATATCTTTCTTCGCGTCTTATTCTATTTCTTGAAAAACGACCTGACTGTATTCTCAAATCATGTGCAGACATCCGAAGTCTTGATAAGTGATATCTCAATGATTTGGGAATGCAATTCAAATAGTCTTCGCAACAAAAACTTGTTTTTACGTGACTTTAGAGCTTAACCCTTTACCACACAATGACGCCTTTTAACACCCCTGATAGAGAAGGCCTTTTGAAAACATTGTGGGAAAAGGAGAAAATGCTGGTAACCAGCATTTTCTCCTTTTCCCACAAAGTTTTCTACCCTATCAAAGAAAGGTTGCGTCATTTGAGCCACTATGAAATTGTCGTCTGCAAATGCTTTCAATTTGTATAGGTCTAAAATTTTGCCGTGTGGTAAAGGGTTAAGTGGTGTTGAAGACTCGATACCATTAAACCAATTCTGTATAAAATAATCTTATATAGTTTGTGCGAACTGTGAAAGAAACAATTTGGAATCTATACAATTTCGATCATTCTATACATCGTTAAAACCGTGATCACATAAAAGCGTTTTAATGTTTGACACCCAATTAATTAAACCCTTTTCTGCATCAATACGGCTGCTGCGGTAAATATATGGTAAAATAATGTTTTCAGAATAAATCACTTTAAACCAATATTTGATGATACTGATATATCTTAATACATGTAAGGGATATCTACCCAACTCTCCGTAAACTGCCAATGAACTCGTAGAATTTCTTACATTTAAAAGTCTCTTACAAAAGTTTAAATGAATTCCTTCCAGCCCTTTATTTTTGGTAAATCCCCAAATTTCGTTGGCGTATGACAGAACTGAACCGACAATTGCATCAAAGAGTTGCATTAAACAACTCGGTTTAAAGTTAAACTTTTTTACATTTATATAATAAAAAATTCAGTGCCTTTTCGACTTTACCGCTAACGTATTTAAAATGAAGGGAGAATTTACCAGTAAAATTTAAAACAACTCCAAGGTAATTAAAATCATTTAAGACTTCTATTTTTTCGTTATTGTATGTCGAAGATTCGCATGGTTTTAATGTGCCACGTCTGCGCAATACGACTATTTTAGCTTTTAGTGTGTTTACCTGAAGACCCCAATGCGAACAATAATCATACAAACAATCAAGTTTGTTTTGTAACTCTTGAGGCGTTTTGCCGAATATAACCATGTATCATCGGCAAATAACAAAATAACCAAACATAAATCTTCAATGTTAATGCTGGTGTCAGTAGACGACTGTAAGGATTCAATATCTTCTAGAAACAGCGACACCAAGATTGGAGAGGTTATCTCCCCTTGACGAAGTCCAACCGCATATTTGAAGAATTCGGAACATTTGCCGCCACTTCGGACACATGCTTTGGCTTTGTCGTACATACTGCGAAAAATCTGTAGTATTTTTTACCTCTAATGTTATATTTGTGCATCTTAAATCATAAACCATTTCGGTAGATTGTATCAAAACATTTTTTAAGATCGATAAAAGCGCAGTAAAGTCTTTTATTTTCATTTAAAGCCCTTGTAAAGCCAAAAATAGGTAATTTTCACCGTTTATAAATCGGAAAAATATTGGATAACCCATCACAACACACATATATAAATCGGAAAAAAACACGAACGTGTCAGTTACTGCATTGGTTGCCATAATATATGTGAGCGAAAATGCATGGAGTAGCCCGTCGATTTCACGGACGCCATTGATCGAGACAACCTTCGTTATCGTTCGTGTATATTCGAACTAGGTCTTCGAGAACGTCACGTGATAACATTGCATCTCATTGGTGCTATGACGTAGTAGACAGGAATATTGTTTACAATGCCAACATTATGTCATCGGAGAGTAAGATTCCTCATTCTGAACCTGTTTTCTTATTTAGATGTAGTAAACTCTTCCTGTATTGATCATAAATGAATAAGCGATGATCAGCCTGTGTCGTTGCTTCTGTTTACGGTGTCGTTAAACTTCGTTTTTCAAGCCTAGAATGGGGACGCCTTGAATGATCACGTGGTATTTACGCCACTAACACGTCACTGCGGACATTTACGACTAAAAGTCGGGTAATCGTCGGCGATCATCGATGTAAACAAACAGATAATGCGTCATGGTAGGATCTGTTCTAGAACTAGTTTCAAAATTCTTTTTTCTGCCACTGCCTGGAACTTTTGCGAACTGCACCTTTACATATCGTGAAAGTCATAATAATCGCCATATTTTTACATGGTAAAAATGAAATTTACTTTTATTTTATAAACAGGTTGTTTATTCAGTTGGACGCTAATGAGACTTTTAAGAATTTTTGCACTACATTTGTTAAAACAAAAAGAGCATCTACTGTAGACTGTCCTTTCCTGAACCCGAACTGAGCATCTGAAATAGTATGGTTTTCGTCACAAAAAGACGAAATACTTTTATTCAAAATAGAAGTAAAAAGTTTCGCTAAACAGCTCAATAATGTAATACCACGATAATTCCCTCTGCCAATTTTTCTGGAAAAATACCCAATTCTAAAATATGGTTAAACATGTCACATAAATGTGAAGAGAGAATATCACTACTTTCAATCAAATATTCATTGAGTATCTGATCACAGCCGCAAGCTTTCTCACGCTTAAGCAATCTGTACGTCTCAGTAATTACCTGCACCGTGATTGGTGTATTCAAATAATCGTGGGCAAGTGAAAAATCTTGACTGAAAATGCCATTACAAAATAACTCCGATTCTTCGTTTTGAAATTTAAAAACGTCATTGCTAATATCTGCAAAATATCTCGCAAATTCATCTATATGAATGTTGTTAAAAGAATCATGTTTTTTAAAGTACCTAAAAAATTCCTTCAGTTTAGAAGATTTTAAATTTTCTATTTCAATCATCTTCTGTTTTCTATAAGCACTTCGTTTTGATCTGCATAAATTTTTATACTTGGTTTTTAACTTTAAAAAGTTTTCTCTGTTATCAGTTGACATAATTGGCTCGCAACATGCGAAAAGGGACATTCGGACATTTGCGTAAAGTGTCGTCTCGGATCAGCCTGTGCAGTCCGCGCAGGCTAATCCGAAACGACACTTTCCGTTTTTATGAAATTTTCTGTTTTGCGCAAGACTACTGTAGCACAAAATCTAATGTGGTCGTAAAGTGCCGTCTCGGATTAGCCTGCGCGGACTGCGCAGGCTGATCCGAGACGACACTTTACGCAAATGTCTGAATGCCTATTTTCGCGTGTTGCAAGCCATAATATGATGATAATGATTTCTGGCCGAAATGAACCCTCTTTTGGCTGCAGCGCATTGGGCGTCAAACCATTCCGCATCGTGATAAATGACCTCATGAGCAAAACGTTTCCCTATCTGTTTTTGACGTTTACTAAATAAAGGAAAAGCAACTTCTGTCAAAGTATCCGAAAACTTGTTAACCATATCGTTGATAGAACTTCTACTACAATGGTTTACATTACTGGTTATAGAATTAAATTTAGGTAACAGTGCGATTAACCTATTTCTGAACGTAGTCTTTTGGCTTGGATTCCATGAAAATTTAATGTCTTTATTTTGTTCAAATTCAAAGACGTTTGAACTTTTACAACAAAACGAGAAAAAAATGGATCCATGGTCACTACATTCAGTAAATGGGTTAACCTGAAAGTCAGTAATAAGTGAAAAGTCGGCCTCACGCGCCAACAACATATCAATCAATGAGGCACCCTGGATACTTGCGTATGTAAATGTACCGTTATTTCTACCGAAAAACAAACGCACCTTCACAATGCGCAAGTTTGTTGATCTACATATGTCAAGCAATGCATGACCAAAGTAGTTACAAACTGAGTCGATTGAGGCCCTGCTAGAGGCAACGTCAGGAACATAATCTTCGTCATGTAAAAAGTTATTGTTCATATCAAAATCTATGTAATCTTTCTGTTTACCTACTCTACTGTTCCAATCACCAACCAAGTAAATACATCCCATGTTTTCAAAGTCGTAAAAGTCAAACAACAGTAGTTCAAAGAGATTTACATCTATCACGTTATAATATTATGCTGGTGAATCTTCGCACCATATATACACGCCACAAATGTAAACATCCTTCTCAAAATTCAAAATTAAAGAACTTCTTATTTAGTTTCACCCACACAATGAAATCATAATGTGACTTTACGATTTCTATACGATCGGCTAAATGGTTTTTGTAATCAAGAAGTAAGCCTCCGCTGTGTCGTTTTGCACATTTGTGTTGGAATTTACGATACAAATTGTGACAAAAGTAGCCATTTAGATCAACATTGGTAAATTCTGAGGTCCATGACTCTTGCATGAAAATAATGTGATACTCTAATAAAAGGCGCTGTAATTCAATGGAAGATTTTTTATTCTCACTTAGTCCATTTATGTTCCAGGAAAGAATTTTCAAGTCATCCTCGCCATTTTCCTATGTTTTCAATGTGACTGGTTTACCGTCGATGTACAGCTTGTCATACGACAACCATGCCTTTTACCCTTGCATTTTGCTGCCTGCAACTGGGGTTTCAGTTTAGGTCGTTTTTCCACGATTTCTTTTGTAAACTGTTCATAAATGTGGCCTACAACACGTGAAAAGAGGCATTCGGACATTTGCATAAAGTGTCGTCGGATCAGCCTGCGCAGTCCGCGCAGGCTAATCCGAGACGGCACTTTCCGTTTTTATGAATTTTTCTGTTTTGCGCAAGACTACTGTAGCACAAAATCTAATGTAGTCGTGAAGTGCCGTCTCGGATCAGCCTGCGCGGACTGCAAAGGCTGATCCGAGACGACACTTTACGCAAATGTCCGAATGCCCCTTTTCGCGTGTTATAAGCCATATAATAATTAGTCCCTTGTAGGCACTTCCACTGTCTGCACACTAGCTCGCTGTCCTTCAATAAAGTGAACTTAGCCACCATGTTACGAGAACTACTATCACTTGGCTTGTGTCCCATTCTGTGAACACGTTCAAACTGGAACTTATCAAGTAAACCCTGTGCTAAATGTAATTTATCAACAATAAAGTCGCACACTTTTTTCTCTGAATCCTCCGGGGTCCCTGTGGGGGCCTCTGGAATATTTACAAACACGAGATTGTTCCGCATGGACTGCGACTGTATGTACACCAAGTCATCTTTTAGGGCGCTCCTCTCTTTCTCTAGTTCTATCACTCTATCTTGCATTTCGTTGACCGAAAATTCGTTGCTTTCTGTTTTCTGCTCTATTAAATCAACGCAATCTCTAATGCGACCAACTTTATCCTCAACAAAAGTCCAAAGCTTTGTAATATCTTTCTCTATTTTGTCTACCTTGTTTTCCAAAGTCTCAAGTTTTTTTCAGGCGAGTATCGATCCCATCAAGTTTTTTAACCACATTTGATAAACATTTCATTATGTCAGAATTACTTGGATCTGAGTTAGAGAGAAAATCCATCTGTTCACCATCCGCCATTTTTTACTTGGACCATACAACCACGCTCAGCTGTTTGCATAAATTCAATGTTTTTGTTTTCAGAAAAAACCTCACCTTCATTCACAGTGTTATCATTATCAGTCTCATATAATATCGAATTTGCCCCTGACAAAATCTGTAAGGATTTAGAAAAGAAACTGCCATATTAAGATTAAATGAAGTTGATAATTAACCTGAGAGGATTTACCAATTATGTTAGACATCCTCACATATTATCAATAATTCTAATTATATAAAGTCCATCCTCTATATATGACGCAATTCCATTTACGGGTTTAATCATTCACGGATATATACCAGTCTGTAATGTTTGAAGCTTTTAAGAGTGTGTTTTAAAGAACGTTTTGTTATTATCGTACTCATTTCTTTGATACTTCAACAATATTTTTCAGTTCAATTCTGCTTCTAAGACTAGCCGTCAGGTTAGCTGATACTGAACTTTTTAGTTCGAATCTTTTTAAGCGGAGACTAATTTTTGAAAAACCTATAACTTGACAGCAGCACTTAGAGTGAGTTATATCTTTTAAGATCTCGTTTCTTAAACAATGAGAAACGATTTTGTTTTAAAACTTAAACCAACTAAAATTAAAGTTTTTTGAAATGGATAATGAAACACAAAACGTGACTACATTAACGAGCCCTGATCCATGGGTTCTATATTCAAGTGTGATAATACTGATAGTAGCAACAACAGTCGGCACGTGCGGCAACTTGTTTCTGATACTTCTCATAGCATCCACCAAACGATTATGGACTATAGAGGCCGTTTTGATGATGAACCTAGCACTTTCGGATCTGTTTGTAACTGCTGTTGCCGACCCGTTTAGCATAATCGGTACGTAATGCTCGTTTATCTTGTTGGCTAATTATCTCTCGTAAACGGCTTTTGTCATCATCTGGCAGACTACTTCTGAAAATAATTGATCACACAGAGACATTGCCCAATAGAAGCATTTTCTCCATTAGTCATAACGTTTTACATGTAAATGTACTAGACCAAATTTGTTGTTGACTCGGCATTCGTGTCTGTAAGGCTTATGCATAACTGCGTTCGTTGGTAGTTTAACCCTTGACCTGCCAATTTAGTGAAATGAAACTTTCAACACGATAGTAAAATCCATAATATTGCTATTTCAGGTATTAAAGGTATTTTCGGGGGAAAATATCTCCTTGTCGGATAGTATAGATCCATGATCAGACTGCACTTTCTGTGCAGTCTGATCGTGATCTACACTGGCCGCAAAAGGTCATTGAGTCCAGCTCAGCAGCTTAGGGATTAACAACAAAACTAGAAGATTGCCCAGGGGCTACATGTCGAGTTCGTCAAGGGAGCCATAGTGAACAACCTCATAAACTGGGCTCGGAAAAAAGTAACCAATCACTCAGTGCACATCTAGCTCATTCCAAATTTCTTTCCTTTTCAAATTTCCCATGAGAATAGGAATATTCGCTATTTGTGAATAATTGTGGGCTCAGTGATGACCATGAAGTATGTATGTCCTTTATCTTAAAGTTGCTGAAGTGAATAATTCCAAGAATTTTCAAGTCATAATATGAAAAAGATGTTGAAAAGTTTATTATTTGACCTTCAAGTGTCATCTTGCATTGGACATAATGAAATGACTGCTTAGAATGGCACTTCTTTTGTGTAAAGGAGAAAAATTATGCCAAATTACTATTACTTTAAATCCCAATAAATATTGGAATTCTGGCTCGGACAAGCTTCTAGTATTTGAATAACAATTTCATCGTTTGATCTTCCAGTGTGTTTTTGACCTTGAACATACATATACCAGAATATAAATGTTTAAAATGACACTTCTGCTAATAAAGGAGAACAATTGTGCACATTATTTTGAAATCCATCCATAAATATTGGAGTTATGGCTCCTACAATCTCTTTTATGACAATTCTTATCGTTTTACTTTCCAGTATGACTTTTATCTTGGAACTTACTTGAATTTGAACAGTTGTTTCAAATAGCAATTCTTTTCATGAAGGAGAACACATATTTGAAATCCATCAAGAAATAAAGAAATTGTAGCTCGGACATTTATGGCAATTTCATTAATTGACCTTAAATTGCAACCTTGACCTTGGACCTACCTGAAAAATGTTTCAAATGATACTTCTGCTTATAAAGGAGAACACCTGTACCAAATTGTTTTGAAATTCATCCACCACTATATATGTTATGACCTGGACAAATTCGGAAACACACACGCACTCACGAACGCACACATGCAAGCACAAACACAAAACGGAAATTGTAGCGAATGTGTCTCGCTCACCGTAATCGGCCTCGACACTAACAGTCATTTGACATTCTAAGAAAGTTTTCCGAAATTAAGTACCTTGAAAATACACCATGGATGAAAGAAAGGGACTTGAAATACAATACAGTTTTATTGTATTTTGAGTAATCAATTTTCTAATCTTATAAACCATTATTACATAAACACGAATTTTTAAGCATTGAGGAAATTATCTGAAGACTTGCTTGGTATGATGCATTACCACACAATCCCGATTTTTAACGACTGCAAGGAAAAGGACGTTTGAAAACATAGTAGGAAAAGGAGAAAATGCTGGTAACCAGCATTTTCTCCTTTTCCAACAACGTTTTTCAACGTTTCAAAAAAATAAATCTCATTCTGTAATATTTAGTTTGTTGTCTGCAAATGCTTTCAATTTAGACCAGTGTACAATTTTGTTGAGTGATAAGAGAGTTAAACCCTCTTTTGCCAGAGCATGGCTCCTGTAATTATAAATCGTAATCCCACAGTAAGTTAAGGAAGTGATTTATTTCTGTCCATTCGCATGATAATGACGCCACACTTTACATACGTAAATTTGACCTCATTTGTAAGCTTTATCAGTTTCCGGGTAGTTAATGCTCATCTATGCAGAATTTGGTTCTACGTGAAACAGTTTTTAAAATAACGAGGGTGGTCCACGTTCTTTTCTATCACCCCTCATAATTATCTACATCCAAACACTGCACTTGTGACATAAGATTATTTTTCTTCCTAAGGTGAAGGATAGATTTACAAAGTTTTGGGCAGGACATTTTCTCCTTTTCACACAATGTTTTCAAAAGCCTTCTCTCTCAGGGTCGTTAAAAGTAGGCATTGTATGGTAAAAGGTTAAAGTACCCCAGACTCTCTGATAAAGTTTGCAGTAACATCGATCTTAGTTGTCGTTTCAGCCAAAATCCATGGCGCGAAATTCTAGAACAGGGTTTCCGCTTTTTATTTAATACCGCCAATCTTGTTGATCGTTTCATCCAAACTTTCTAGTTTCCAGTTCTTTGACAAGGCTTGGGACCAGTAACGTTTGTTCATTTATCTGTTCAGCCGAGCTTTAACGTCCACATTTACTTGATAATGTTTCCCTGTTCTTATCTAAAGTTTATTTCATGTAGTTACAATTGATCTTTTTTATCTTTTCAGCCAAATTTCACACTGCTGAGTTCTTCAACAAGGTTCATGCTTCAAATTCAGTAACATTTTTGTTGCTTATCGTTGCGGCCAAAGATTCAACAGTTATTTCTACTTTGTTTTATTTTCAGCAAAACTCCTTGGCGCAAAATTCCTTGACAAAATTTCGCCATATTATTAAGTCATACTTACTGAGTAATGCCCGTCTGGTTTATCGTTTCAAACTCCACGAGGTCGAGTTCTTTGACGAGATTCCCCCACACTATTAAATAATACTGATCAAGTAATGCCCGTCTTGTTTATCGTTTCAGCCAAAATCCATGGGGCCGAGTTCTTCGACAGGATCCCTGGTCTGTGTCAGACGGTTGCAAGTCTATGTACCATCTCCTGTGTCTCCTCGCTGATGACCATCGCCTTGATGAGTGTCAACAGATATTTCTATATCTGTCAACACGAGAAATATCGTATTATCTTTACATACAGGAATGTCATATTTATGTGCCTGTCGCTCTACTTAGTCGGGACATTTCTCGTGCTGCTTAATCTGGCCGGTATTGGGGACCACAGTTTCGACCACAAAAGTTACGAATGTATCTGGGACCGAATGGCTACTTTCCCCTACACGGTTGTATTTTCGGTCACACTCGTGTGGATACCAACTTTGATTACCGGCATATGTTACCTGAGAATCTATCTATATGTTTCGGCACATCGAAGAAAGATACGCCAACAGCACGAAGAGGGCGATGTACAAAAAGCCACACCAACCCTTCGTAAGCTAAACCTAGCGAAGACCTTGTTTACGATCTACGCCGTGTTTACGACATGTTGGATTCCCTATGCGCTCCTCATCGTCATCAGTTCTAAAGACGAGTTTCCACACGAAGTTCACATCTATATTACCATGTTTGCCCATTTACACCCTTCTCTAAATTGGATCATATATTATCTCACCAATAAAAAGTTTGCGGATGCCTACATACAATTGTTTAATAGATACTTTAAGGGTGGTTGCTGCAATATTGAATCAAAAACACAAGATTCAGATCGTGCTTTTAGGGCTAGAAAAGACACGAGTAAAGCGGTGACCGAGAGCACAACTCAAGTACAAAGACATGAACTTAAATTGGAAGATTTTAATAATTCTGATTCGCATTCCAAACCAAGACAACCCCAAGAAGACAAAGAAACTCAAATCTGAAGATTCTACCTTGGACTATAACTATAAAGATCCTTCGTGACAAAATGGTTAAATCTTTATCAAACGACAAATGTCAAAATTGTCCAAACTGATGGCATTCTCAGACGACAAATCAAATGTGACACAGATTTTGAGATTCGTCTTTTAAAGGATAGAAAACATTGTGGGAAAAAAAGGAGAAAATGCCGGTGACCAGCATTTTCTCCTATTCCCACATTGTTTCCGAAACCTTCTTCATCACGGTCGTTAAAGCACAGAATTGTATGGTAATAAAGGTTTAACTTTTTCATTTTCAAACAAACGGGATCGATATATCAGACAGTAAAATGAAAAGGCCCATGTACAGCAATTTAAAAAGACTTGTTTTTCCCACTTAGAACATCTCACATAGTATCAGTTGAGTTTGTTTGAATTCGGTCTTTAAGCCGCTGTCATCAGCATTTCGGTTATATCTCGGGAACGGTAAAGTACTTCCTGCTTTTCCTTGGTTTTAACGGCACCAGGCTTGGACTCTGCAGCGTTAACCCAAGGTTGCTCCCACGTAACAAGCGCTACCAACTGCAACTGAACCAGGATTTCCCAATTACAGGTCATGAACGCCTTTAATCATTTAGTCGATTTCAACGACCACACAGTGTACATCGAAGATCAGGCAACATGTGGGCAATGCACAAAGCACGGTTCAATACGCAACTAAAATATCAACGTAAAACGCTAAATATTATGAATAGCACAAACATCCATTTCAAGTCAAATGCCGAGACGACCAAGTTCATGTGGAGGTCCTGTGTGGCCCGCTGGTAAAAAGTATGACTCGTAACCCGGAGGCCTCTGGTTTTAGTCTCACTGGAAGCATTACGCCCAAAGGGGTGCCCCTGGGTAAGACGCCTCAGAGCCGCTGCCTAGCACTGATGAAAACCATGGACTTACATGAATAAGCGATTGATCACGTTGATGTGACTGAAATAATGTTGAAAGTAGCGAAAAAAAATATAATCGATCTTTTTTCTGAAACACTGTCTTAGACGAAATATGTTAGACTATTTATTATTGCAAGAATTTGCAGGCGATAAATCAAATGTAGCTCAAGTTATTGCACTTGTCTTTGAGAGGGAAGAACTAAACATTTTTGGGAAAGGCAAACTGCTTGGTTACCGGCATTTTCTCACGATTTCCTCATAAGCCATTGTCATCCTGCTCAGGGTCGGAAAAGCACGAAATCACCAGGTAAAGAACTGACAAGCTGGACCGGCTAGGACTAAAACCTAACATGGGGTTTATAGGGTTGTGTTCTATACCAGACGACAAAACTTTGAATTTGTTCAAATTCAAAGTATTTGCAGACGACGACTTCGGTGTGGCTCAAATGGTGGAAAGTGTCTTTGAAAAGTAAAACAATTGTAGGAAAGGGAGAACATATTGGCTACAAGCATTTTCTCCTTTTCCCAGAATGTTTTAAATAGCCTATTCCTGGAAGTTAACAAAAAGGCAGGGTATCTAGCAGTGTCACATTCACAATTACTCGTCTATAAAGACCAGAGGCCTTTCTAGAATTGTGACTTAATTACGAACAAGCTGCATTGTAGCCATCACGGGTCATATTCAACAAACTAAGTTGCGTCCTTTGTCTCATGCTCAAAATTTTTCGAAATTCAAAGGACTCCAATTTTTGATTGGCTAGACCAAACCATACGATTTAGCCAATCAGATATCATGTTACTTTCATAATTTCTGAATAGCGCTTTTTGTCTTATTCTCACAAATTTTCAGTTTCAAGTAACGCAATTTTTGACTGGCTCACCCATATGGCTTAGCCAACAGAAATTATGTTACCCCCTAAATCTAGAATCGGACTAAAAATGCATTCTTAACTGATGGTTGATAAGTACAAGCCCTGATCGCTAAATCAAACCTTTTACAACAAATAGACTAAAACTAGGTACATACATACAAGCAGAATATTGTGGGGCAATTGTGTTTTTTCAGTGATACAGAATACATTATGTGAAGATGTTGGTTTAGCCAACCAGAAAATGTGTTACCATCTGTATTCATAAATAAGACTAAAGAATGCTTTTTAGCATAGCTGGTGAATACACACCTAGCTTTACATGATGATGCTTTTATATATCTCGCAATAAACTCGTAGTGTCATAGCATTTTCTACACAGTATAATGTAGTCTTATCAGCTTAATAAGTCAGTAAGCATTTGGTGTAATACTATGGTTTTTTGCTAACCTGAAGTGAAAATCACCATCTTTGACCCTCTGCCGTACTTTTTTTCGCACACCTACAACTTTGCTGTATATCTCGGTCAAATGTATATCCAGTGGTCTACACCAGATGCTAAAAAAATTACTCATCAACTAATCCCTTTTTTTGCTATCCCGCCTCCAACACAACTACCCTTGAAAAATCACGATTGAAAAAAAGTGCTCCAGAGTTTTAGACCATGTTCCTTTATATGGTCACAGGCACAAAATAGCCTTGTTAGAACCACTTTTGTAATAATGCGGATATTTGTAACAAAATTTTCAACTTCGCTATATTCCTTTAGTATTCACCTATGTACTTCAAAATGGATACATATGGATGATTTTATCTAAAACTTTACAGAAACATCAAGCCCCGCCCGGGTGGCTCAGTGGTGAGCGTGTCGGACTCATGACCTGGTGGTTGTGAGTTCGATACCCGGTTGAGACGAACTTTCTTTCCGGAGTATTTTCGCCTCTCACCTCTGCTGAAGCATGTGAGAAAAGTAGTCGGTGGCTTTGGAAAGAAAGTTGTGTTAGTACTGGTGTGAGAAAGCCAGGAAACACATGTGCGTCACCGACCGCCATGATATGACCTTAGCTGTTAAAGTGGCGTTAAACCCCAATACAACCAACAACCAACAGAAACATCATGAAAGATTCTAACATAGCCTAATTCCCCAAGAAATAACAAAGTTGAACCTAGTTTTCACGAAATACTAGTAATCAAATCAACTCTAGAAACACATTTTGTACATGTCCGTCTATCTTCTCTCATAAAATAGTATGTAGGACTACAGCAGAAGTGCTTGCTTTCAAATTTTCAAACTGGACTACTTTTGATTACTTCGACCCGCACTGAGTTTGCTTTCATTCGACACCATTTGTTTGTCGAGAGCAATAATCGCAATTTTCGGATTCTTCACAGACGAAATTAAAAACCACACATTGAAAGACAAAGACCAATTCGGTAAACCCTGGGTCATCCGTTGATCAAGTCCCTCTTCTAAATCACGTAGCTTGATATGCACCTACACGGTACATTTCTTCGCCGGAAGTACACCGTATAAGACCGTTCTTAAAATCGTAACACTCATTTTAAAAAGCAAACACTAGTCACAATTTTTCGTAGGAACCTTTCTGAATATATTTCCAATGACAAACAGTTTGTATATTTATTTTCTAACTCAGTCTGTCAGTTACGTTGGCATTTTTCAGCGATAAGTTGCTTTTCACCGTGACTGTTGGTTACCGTTGCTAATCGATTTACAAGGCCCCGCCATGTGACTGGTAGTATTAAAAACGGAAACCCCCTTGATACGGGCCAGGTTAGATGTACATGTAGGTACGGAATCGGGCGGGTTGTGACGAGTGACAAATACCCTTTTTGATAAAAGATTCAAGCAGTCTAACACCGTTATACTAGACCCGGTACTGACGCGGCTTTTCTCAATCTAGCAAAAATCTGGTATGACATTACCATTTCTCCAGTGTATAATGAGGTCTTAGCAGCTGAATAAGTCAATAAGCATTTATTTATCTAGAGCAATAATCGCAATTTTCGGACTCTTAACAACACATTATCTCCCGCTAGATGGCATTCTACAAATACACATCTATCTAATTTGGGCATTCTGGGTACAGAACCGGACTACTTTGCAAAACGACAACCGTTACTTTGAATTTCAAAATGAAATAAACGTTTACTCAATAAAACGCTACCTGGTGCGATTCATTCAGTTATGATCAGCTAGCAGGTATCCTATGCACCGGCCATCTAATAACAGGCCCTATAGGCTTGGGTATAGCTTCGGTATAAGCCCTACTTTTCCCAAGTATCCGGGTATGGGTGATGCGTCATAGCAGACAGGTCGAATCTTCGAAGAATATGACATGTGCAGACAACGCTTAACAACATACACTGCACAAGGGAAAGAAAGTTACGTGTGTCGGTCAAATATGTTTTTGGATTGAAGTTATACACATTTAAATGCCGGGGGGAAAAATGAAAACACACGTATTTTCACGCATAAGCAATTTTCCTCTCGTTTTTTTTTTTTTTAAGAAATTGATTTCTTAAGAGCGAAAAATGTCAAAATGCGGTCACAATTATGCGACTTTCCGATTTTGTATTCTTTTATTGGAAAGCCTGAGAAGTTATCATTCTCTAGACACCAACGATGTTTTTTCTCCTTTTCATATCTTCTTTTACCATATACATAACCCACATACAGCCATGTTTAAGATACACATGATGTAACACATGTACAAGTGGCTCAAATACAAAAAAAAGCTATTTGATTACATGAGCTTTTTAATGACATAGTTAACACACTTGGAAAACGACTAAGTGCTTGTTAGAAGCAGCTGTCGCTGCTAAGGTCATTTTTAACCCCTGGGCTGCTAAGCGCGAACCAAGGACTTTTTGCGATAAGGAAATGAGCCGTGTTCTGTGAAAAGGGGGCTTAATGCATCTGCAAAAAGTATCGACCCAGGTCAGCCTGTGCAGTCCGCGCAGGCTGACCTGGGCCGAAACTTTTTGCTACTAGCCAATTTTCTACATGTCAAAGGACCAGTGTACCTCATGATTCATTCGGTTGTTAAACAAACTGGATTTTATCGATCCATGGCTATGTGATAACTTGCTTAGTATTATGCATCACGGAGGATGCATTAAGCTCCTTTTTGCCAGAGGATGGCTCAAATATAATTCCCCGAAAAATAACTGTGAAATAGCAACATTTGAGCTTTAACAATAGGGTTGAATATTTCATTTAACTTCTTAAGTAGGTTTAGAGTTAAACGCTGTCGAACCACTGCGACATAAATAGTCATACTTCGCAATGGACTGTGTCAACCCTTTGTTGTTCAGTCCAGTGATTTTACGACCCTGGGGAAAAAGACCTTTTGAAAACATAGTGGGAAAAGAAAATGCTTATACCCAGTATTACCTCATCTTCCTACGTTTCTACAGTTCCTACCGTTTGAGCCACAATGTGTTGTCTGCAAGCACTTTCAATATGGATAGGTCTAAAATATTGTCATCTGGTAAAGTGTTAAAACGAGTGGGCCACAGGAAATGGTAAAACCGGAAAATTCTCAATTTCCGACTTTCCGAAAGCTGTTACATTTCTGTTGATTTAACAGTGATCTGAATGCCACATCGCTTCATAGCAAATTCACTTTCATTCGGCAATATACATCTTCGAATTTCACATCCATGTACACGCATTTTACTGTTTGACTGTCTTTTCGCAGTCAGTAGCTTTTGAAACCTTAAAGGCTAATTTACACGACCTGCTTTTTCATAAATACTGCAAGATAAGTGCTAGTCCACATCGTGTAAACCCGGTTTTAAGGGGGACTTGCTAGCAAAATTGTAAAACAGAGAAAATAGAACATGTTCTATTTCCTCTATTTTTCAGACGGAATGGACCAATCAGCGCTCAGTGCGCTAGATGCTAGCTCTTTATCTTGATAATAATTATACCTGCCGGGGTCTATTTGTTGTCTGCTAAAGAGTTACCCTTCATCATACAATCTGGAGTTTTACATGACCCTGAAAAAAACAGGCTTCTGAAAACATTGTAGGAAGAGGAGAAAATGCTAGTTACAAGCATTTCTCATAATGTTTTTTTATATTTTCAAAGACAAATTGCTGAATTAAAATCACTTTAATTATTCCGTCAGCAATAATGCTTTGAATTTGGGCATGTGTAAAGAATTGTCATCTTGTGAAAGGTTAAACATCAAATTACATCTGGTCATTATTCTTCACTGAAGAGATAAACTAGATGAAATGAAGCAGATCTAGTTAACATAACCGTGTAAACGTGAAAAACATAAGTACTATACTATAAATAAGATCTGCCTTATCAAGCCCGAAAAAACATACCGTGTAAATTGGCCTTTTAATCCTGTAAAGCGCTTAGCACACTTTGGTTGCATTTACGAACAGTGAAGACAAGATCAGACTACACAGAACTTGCAGTCTGATCTTGATATTCACTGTCTGCTAGTTTGTAACATATTCTTGGCAAACAAATCTTTAAATATCTATATTTGGGCTTTTTTTTTTTTTTAAATGAATTAAACGGTCGATTTCGTTAATTTAGCTAATGAGGGCTAATGTTTTCTGAGTGCCCTAGCGATAAAGTGCATGTCGATTTTATAGTTCAACTTTCCTTCATTCCAATCATTTACTTGTATGTTACGACTGAAACATTTTTATGTTACATTAAGGTCTTACATGTGTACTTTTCTTTCAAGCTTTCCTATCGCAGAGTAGCTGAAACTTTAAATGTGCAAGTTAACTTTCCCTAAGCAGGGTGGTATATTCAAATCGTACCATTTGATTGAATATACGACTATAGGTGTTTTTGCTTCTAGTGTAAATCAAGATCAGACTGCACAAAATGTACTCTTTTATCTTGGATCTAGCGGCTCATTGGCACTTTTTTCAGTTACTTCTCCCACCATAACATAATATGAAAATATGACATGCACAGACAACGCAGAGGGGTATATTCAAATCGTAACCATTTGGCTGAATAAGGTGACTATAGGTCTTTTTGCTTCTAGTGTAAATCAAGATCAGACTGTACAAAATGTACTCTCTTATCTTGGATCTAGCGGCACGATGTTTTCAAAAAGCCTTCTTTCTCAAGGTCGTCAAAAGTCGACATCGTGCAGTAAAGAATTGATTGTCTTCTGTTGTACTTTATCTTAGGTGCGATACACAGAAAGGAACAAATGGATAAGAAGAGTAGTAAAGTTCGAAACTTTAAAGGTGAACAAGTTTCTCCGTTCCTACCATGAAACAGAAAGTTTAATACCAAGGTGAATGTGCTGAACGAATCTGATTAGTCAATTCTGTTGTTTCAGCTCGTAGTTATCTGAGAAGTCGATAGCTAAATTTCATCATTGGCTGATCAGATCCGTTTACCTTATTACCAATATCCACAAGGGTGTATTCAAAAAAAGCCTTCTGCAAAGTTTGAACCAGGAATTAATAAAGATAGAAACATGAAAAGAATCACCGTTGTTTGATGTTCAATTTGCAGTGCAACAACAAAGATAGAATAATCACTCCCATGTTCCTTCAGTAATGAATATGAAAAGATTGATGTATATATAGCATCTAGGTCGCCGCAATTATTGCAATGCCGAAACATTTCACAGTCCAAATGGAAATTGCCGGAAACTGTCTTTGGTCTGTATTCACCAACAATTCTTAAGATTATTCTTTGTCTTGTTCCGAAGAATTTTAAATATACAATGTATATGAAAGTAACACAACTTCTGATTGGCTAAACCAAATGGTTTAGCCAATCAGAAGTTGCGTTTCTTTCAAATTTAAAAAATTCTTCAGAATAAGCCCATGAATATTTTTAAGAATGGTTTGTGAATACGGACCCTGACCGTGTTATCAGCGAAGATCGTGAATTGCGTCTAGCAATATCAAATTTCTCTAGTCTTCTTTAACAAATTATAATCATGTGATCACTTGTTTTCCACCATTTCCTTCATTTTCTCAGATGAAATAAATCATCGAATCACCTGATTTCCTGCTCTTATCTAAAAAAGCAAATCACATGACTTGCTACACAATATGGGCGTACCATCGGACCAATATGTTCACTCGAATCCGAGTATCTAACATTATTTTTCAAGACTAACTAAAAACGGATCGTTCATGAACACTAAACACTTGGACTAGATCTACGTATCTTTACCAGAAGTTGTGGGAACTGCTGTTTAAAAATTTTGACAAGAAAACAAAAATAAAACATAACTGTCTGGCAGAAACACATAGGCATGATTCCCAAACGAATACAGTTTCACCGCTCCTGGGGTGTCACGTTTTATGTTTATTTATGGCACACCAACAACCACCCTGGAGAGACCTTACGTTCTTGCTCCAGATCAATGTTACTGCTCCTGCCAATTGAACGTACCCGCTCCAGGTAAAAACATGGCCGCGCCCATAAAATTTTGCAAGGTATACACAAAAACATAATTTTTTGACATGTTAATAAATAGATATGCAGTTGAAGGTTGTCGCTAGGAATGTCTGGGATGTCAGTGCACGTTAATCTGTAGTTCTTTTGGTGGTTAATAGTTTGTTGAAGAGGTTTAATCCGACAAACTTCCGTCGGCGACTACGATTTCTGGAAAATCAATACTTGGAGTCTCAAAAAACCTTTCTAAAACATATATACTCGGTATTCTGAAGTGTCTACCGTGTCAGATGACCTATATAATGATTATTCCTCACAGCTATAAACCGAAAAAAAATTACATTGCAATTATACAGCGATATTTTGCCATTTTTGCATTTTTGCATTAACATGCTCCTGAATTCAATACGACGATCAAGCTCCTGAGCTGAAACACGGTAAGTGTAAGTCTTCGTGTTACAGTTAACAATTTTGTCATTTTGGTCAAGATTCTATATTTATTATCGTGGTCACAGTCATAGGTTCGTCATCGTTGATAATAGCAATAATTGCCATTATGAACTACTATATATTTCAAATCAGCTGAACATCTATAGACATCGGTTTATGTATTAGTTTGAAGCTAAATAGTAAAGTCTACAGGAATATAATACACCGCAGTGTTCAACACTGTGGCATAGCCAAATCTCTAAGATTACATTTTCATCCTTATTTGGTGTTGTGGTTAGTGAACATATTTTACACAGCCTACTGTAAAACCTGATTGTTTAACCCTTTCCAGATATTTCCTAATTTACATAAACTGATGTAGAATACTAAGCAAAACATTGGGCATTTTTTCCTTTTCTCACATTGTATTCTATCCAATGAGATAAGTATCATTCAGTTTAGTTACATTTTAAACTGTTTTCTGCGACTTGATTTTTCTTATTGGAGTACAAAATGTCTTTGGTCGCCTTTTTGGCTTATTAAGCCAAACATTTGTCTTCTTCCTTTTCCCCATCGTTTTCATATTTTATCTGAAAATAAAACATACATGATTTGTAAGTGAGCGTTTTAAATGTACGAGTATTAACCTTTTAGGTGTCAAAAAGAAAGTCGTCTGCGACATGATTTCTTTCAGTATGAAAATATGAAAATACTTTTAGAAAACCTGCCGTGGATAATCACATTAATTCCTTTTTTATCCCTTATCTATAGTAAACAACACGCAAATAGTGAAATCTCATGATCAGGGACCGCCTGCTTCGGTAGCAGCTGATCTGGCACTGCATTATTTGCCTATGTCGTTTTCTGGTGCCAAAAGATTTAAGAATTTACCGGATCTGTTTTCGTGCAAAAAACCACAAACTATGCATCTATATAGTGTTTTTCAAAAAAAAAGGGCTTGTTAATTTGAAACAAATTCGTCATTCGACATTCGTAAGCTACTTTAAGGTCTAATTAGGGTCTACTGTTTTGCAAAGGTGTGAAAAGAAAAAAAATATATATATTTATTTAAATCATAGTATTAAATATAACTAGATGCTTTTAGGTGTGCAGCTGACAAGGCATATGGTTGGTTGTTTGTTGATGATAATTATTATTTATTTACATTAACGAAGAGGAGTCTTGTGATGACGATATCGAAGATGATAGTTATAAATAATAGTTATGGATCTTGTGCATGATAGTTATGGATCTTGTGCATGATACTGTCTGTCATCAAGCTCTTCATGTATATAATGATTTTTCATTTCAAAAGCTTCAAAAATCAGGACAAGACACCTGGCCGACAGAAAGACCGAAAGACGGATAGACAGACAGTTATACATATTGAACAAAAAGACAAATTGTTTGATTAAACTCGTAGACAGTCGCTTATAATATCGTACTCTGTTTAAACTCAGGAGCTGGATCGTTTTACTGAGTTTTGGAGCTTGGAGGGTTGCCTATAAAAAATGACAGAAAGTTGCTCGATAATGAACATCGTACATTTTTTGTTTAGAACTGTGGTGAATAAAGCATATATAAATCACTTGGCAGAGCACAAACTTCAGAATATCGTGTTTGTATGTTTCACAAAGCTTATACTGACTTCCGCGTGTTGATTTTGAAGAAATCATAGTCGATGACGGAAGTTTGTCGGATTAAACGTCTTCAACAAACAACCAACCACCAAAAGAACAATAAAGAAATATGCACTGACATCCCAGACATTCCGTGCGACAACCGTCTACTGTATATCTATTCATCTGATTGTCAAAGAAGTATGTTTTGGTTCCTCCCTTTGCAAAATTCTAGGGCGCAGCCATGTTTTTACCTGGAGCGGGTACGTTCAATTGACAGGAGCAGTAACGTTGATCTGGAGCAAGAACGTGAGGTCTCTCCAGGGTGAACAACTGCGCAAATGACAGGTAAATAGTGGTTAAACAAGGCGAGGTTGGCGATTTGCCGGCGACTCACTGACCTTCTACTTACAGTGTAGATCCAAGATCAGACTGCACAGAACGTGCAGTCTGATTTTGGATCTACACTGTCCGATAAGGATATATTTTTCCACCAAAAAATACTTCAAAATAACAACATTTGGGTTTTTACTGTGGACTTGAAAGTTTCATGTCAGTTATTTAGCAGGATAAGGGTTATGGATATTTAGCAGGAAAAGGGTTATGACTGATTGATTGTATTGTTTTCAATGTTATTTCAGTTATATTGCGACGGCCAGTGCATCTTTCCATACTTTCCTGGAGTTTCTTTTACCACTAATCCGCACAATATTCTTTCCAACCCACTGGCCGCTTTCCCACATAACCATCGTCGAAACAAAGGACAGCGATGAGAGAGGAGTGAATCCTGTAGCAATGACTATCATCAATCCTTTGGAAAGAAATTGGCCGAGCCGGGAATCGAACCAGCGACCCCCTGTTCTCAAGTCCTGTACGTTACTGACTGAGCTACCGGGGCTCGGCTATAAGGGTTAAGGGGAAAAGATATCAGTACGATAATTGTTCAAGCACTTAGGTAGGTACGGTCTGACGTTGTTAACCCTTATCCTGCGCTTCCCGACCAAGGATGACTTTTGCGGAGAGTGTAACGCAAGATCAGACTGCACATACGTGCAGTCTGATCTTGCTCCACACCCTCCGCTGCTTTATCGGTAATTCGGTCATATAAGCCCAGTCCAATACACGTACATTTAGCAAAATATTCTTGTGTAATTGTCGACAATGTTTATTCGATAGGATAATTGTTAAGTGGTTCACTCTATTCCAGGCAACAAAATTTTAGACTCTTCCATATTGAAAGTTTTAGCAGAGGACAAATTAAGTATGACTGAAATGATAGGGTCTATCTTTTAACGGGTACAGGAAATTGGTGAAAAAGGGAGAAAAATTCTGGTTACCAGCATCTTTTCCTTTACCCTCAATGTTTTCAAAAGCCGTTGCTTTGTTAGGGTCGTTGAAATACGGAGTTGTTTAATAAAGGGTTTTGTAGTTAGATATGTACTCGTAATATGGACATCCTTGATCGAATCCTGTGGGCAGCGGAAGTTTGGAAGGAAACTGCATGGCCTAAACTTTGCACCGGTTAAACCTAGGAACGACAAGGATAAGTCGGTCGTAACCGTAATTTTTCGCAATATACGATAGAGTAGTCGGTAGCCTACATGCCTTAAAAACAGGGGTAACTGGTTCGAGTCACCAGCTCGACGGATCTCTTTCCGAGGATCGTTGATAGCCACTTCGGCAGTATTCATTTCTCTCTCATCGCTGATCGTTCTTTTGACGATTCGTTTGTTTGACATCAGCCAGTGCTTTTTAAAGAAACAATGTGCGAAGTATTCGTAAAAGAAATTCCATGAAGCAATGGATACGTGCACTGGCCCCTGAGATTTTTTTTTTTTAAAAAAAGCGGAAAACACCATACCAGCAGATAAAGTTACCGTTATTTGAGTTAAATATCGTTGAACTGGCTCAAAACACCGCTCAGATAAACAAGTTTTCAGTAGAACTACCCAGAGAGACTGGAACCCCTCTCCCTTCTGTTCAGCAATTTTTCCCTATCACAAGGGTGACAACCAACTTGGTCTATAAGAAAAAAGCAAATGCTCGATGCATGCTTATTTCAAGTAATTCAGCTCTAGATTTGCATCAACTTCGTTTAAAAAAATATACTCTTGGTACCACTCTTTAACCCTTTACCAAACAGTTCCACCCTTTAACATAACATTATCAAGCCATCAAATAATTATGGATCTATAATAGCCACTTTTTTAACAACCGACTAAATCATGAGGTAGACTGGTCCTTGGACATACAAAAAATTACCAATAGCGAAAAGTTTCGGCCCAGGTCAGCCTGCATGGACTGCGCAGACTGACCTGGGTCGATACTTTTCGCAGATACATTAAGCCCCACCCCCACTTTTATAGAGCATACCACATTTCTATTTAGCATAAAAGAGCACTTGCATGTGTACATTGTAAGAAACAAACCATGTCCACGTGCGTAGAAAACAAAGACCTACATAGATTAGGTTATCAATGTTGTAATTACCAAGTTTTCAAAGGTTTTTTCGTGGGAGTGTCCTTTTGCAAGACACTTCAGAACCCTAGTCTTGGTTTGGTGAAAATATGAGATGTCGCCGTGATATGACTGAAAAAGTGTTGAAAGAGGAGTAATTTAATCAGTTAATCAACATAAATTGTCATCATCTGAGAAGTATGACAATTACACAAAATTATCCTGTGTAGGAAATTAGCAATATCGTCTATCCAAACCTTGAATATAAAAAAAAAAAAGCTTTAGAAAATATTCTGTGAAAATAAGAAAATGCCGATAACCAGCTTCTTTTCTTAACAACATTTTCTTCACTTTCAAAGAGATATACTTGATCAACATTGAAATCTGTTGTCTTAAAATGCATTGAATTTGGTCAAATCTTGTTCTTTGATACAAAGCCATATATGTCTGCAAAAGTAACTTTGCCAATATGAGCTTTCTTTTTCTAAATCTGATATTATTAACATTCATTTCATGCTTTTCGGTAGTTTACCGAGAGATAATAGTGGATTGTAGTTTGATATTTCATGGTAACGACCAGTAAGAAACACCGATTTCGTTTATTCTAACTCTGCAATTTTAGGAGGAAATAATAGTTCCAGCGCACTGGTTACCTGGGTAAACAGCGCTTGCCATTCAACAAGACGGAAATATGGCGTCATTTACGCGTATTTACCCTACATTTCTCGCGCTTTATGTAATATTGTAATGCGTTATTATGTGAGGGAGGTACGCCACGGGGCATTATCGAAAACAACTGTACTGGATTTTGACAAAGTCCCAACAAAAAAGGGCTAGAAGCATGAAGTAAATAGATTTTTTTTTCGATGAAAGATCGAAATTTATTTCATCTCGTGAACATCATCGGTAATATTTTCACTCATGGCTGTGCCACTAGTGAATATGTTACCTATGATGTTCACTCGATAAAATATATTTTGATCTTTCACCGAAAAAAACATTTATCCTCTATGTATTACCTCATTGTGATTTCAGTCTGACAAAAGGAGAAAATAATGATATGAAGAACTGAAATATCGTTTTTGTTTTCAGAAATGGTGTGCCTATGATCTTTGTATTTTATAATTCAGCCATGCTCTGGCAAAAGGGGATTTAATATATATTTCTAATGGATCACACTTAGCAGGTCATGATATGATTATGGATCCATAAAATCCTTTTGTCCAACAACCGACTGAATCATGAGATAGAATTGTCCTTGAACATGCAGAAAATCGACCAAAGGCGACACGTTTCGACCCAAGTTAGCCTGCGCAGATCGCACAGGCTAACCTGGTTCAATACTTTTTCTAGATGCATTAAATGCCCTTTTCACAGAGCATTGCTCAATTTGTATGGCTCAATCAAATGGTCTTTTATTTAAATTCAGTTCCAATTCCCGTAATTACATAATATATACGCGGCTCTTAAAAAAAATTGAGAGAAAAGAGAAAATGCTAGTCACCAGCACAGTCTCCATGATTTATACATCTTCTACATGTTGCTGCTAATAATGTAATTTTGTATCAATCGTTTGCACAATCAGTCAAACAATGAGACAATGAACCTGATAATCCAGGTAAGAAAAAAAACACAGAATGATGAAGCATTATACGTGTAGATCAGATTACTAATGTAATTAATTTGGCTTAAAGGGCAAATCCTAAAATATTTTGACCAGACTGTTTTTTTTCCTTTAATCAGTTGCAAATGATGTCAGTTAAACATGTGTCCGCCATTTTTCATAAATACCACCCTGTAACATGCCATAAACCACGGACGAATTGTCATGCTGATATACGGCCCTAAAAATGGTACATGGCTTACTTCCCTTGATTCGCTTATCTCCCGTGCATGTGTGACGTCATTGTCGAGTTAGTCTGTGTATACTGTCAGTAGACATACAGTGGGAACGCGGATGATTGTATGCAGATATCTGAGTATTAACTGAGAATTGAGCCGAAAAAATGGTAAATTGTGCAGCCTATGGCTGCAACGTCGATTCGGGAACTCATAGAATTAGTATCTTCAAATTTCCGAAGGAATTAAAAAGGAGGAAACTATGGATTCAACGTTAAAACCGGGGCCGGACAGTAGCGACAGATTTCTTGCCATCGGTTCATTCGAAATTGTGTCTGAAATACTTCGATGACAGTCAGTTCTTAATAAGTCCAAAACTCGCAAAAGAAGTTGGTTATAGGAATTTTAGGCTGCGGTTAAAACCTGACGCTGTGCCGACATTATTCGAAACTCCGAGTCGAAAGGAGATAGGCCTTAAACCGAAACTCCGAAAGACAGACATTCCGCAACGGCAATTTCCAAAAAGAAAATCCAACATGAAGTAGGTAATTTCTTTTTTTCTCGAAATTGGAATACATGAATTGTTATTCGTACTATTTTACCCTTTTCTACATTATCGCTTCATTCTGGACAAAGGAGAAATTGCTACCGTTTTCTCCCGTTTCCAAATGATTTCAACATTTAACAAAATTATAGATTCATCCAAATTCATAACATAAATTTTGCAAATAACAAAGTGGACATTGTTCAAATGATGAACAGCAAACATCGTTTTCTTCCCACACTGTTTTTCAAACACTCTTTCTTTGGGTATTGGAAACTAGATCTTGGGTTTGTATGGTAAAGGGTTAAGTCAGTATCTGGCTACCCCTAGTCATGGTCATAAATGTTAATCCATCACCGACCAGTTGAAACAATACAGGAAATGGTTACATAACATTTGCATATCTCACCCCTTTACACTGTAATGTTTGTGTTATGCATTTTGAACAAATTTTGAATTATATCTATACAATTTTGATTTGTGGATATTTCCTTGTTCCTATCCATATTATGTCTTCTAGACAGGCTACTGAGAAAAGTGTTTTGAACATGTCAGTATGAAAATTTTGAAATTGCACATTTGACACAGGTCATTTTCTCTGATAATCAGACAAAAGTGAGGAAATTAAAAATAACACATTTTTTTTTAAATTAGGAATCAGAATGTTTTGGACCAGGCTCACACACCAATTCTTTTACCTTTTACCTCAAAATTCTGACCTTCAACCACCGTAATGGAGAAGGCTTTTGAGGACAGGGTGAAAAAAGGAATAAGTCCTGATATCCAGAGTTATCTTCTTTTCCTACAATATCTTCTACCCTCAAACCTATTGCCAAGGCCACATTTGATCTGTGGTCTGCAAATACTTTCGATGTGGAGTGGACAAGTCTAAAGTTCTGCCATCTGTGTAAGGGTCTAGCCTAACCCTAACCCAAATGATAAAAAAATTAGAATATTTCAAATCCACAGCATTTAAATATGACCGATAAAATGTGGTTGTTTATTGGAATTTAGTTTAACTTAGTTTAACCCTTTACCAAACAATCCTTTGTATTAACGACCCTGGTGAAGAAAGAAAAACCTTTTGAAAACATTGTAGGTAAAGGAGAAAATGCTAGTAACCAGTATTTTCTCCTTTTTCTACAATGTTTTCTACCCTATTAAAGACAATTCCAAACATATGAGTAAAATTTAATTTGTTGACTCCAAATGCTTTCAATTCGGTTGAGTCAATAAATTTGATGTTTGGTAACAATTTTAACACGTATTTTACATCTCTTGAGAAACAAGTTCATACAACTCGTACTAATCTCTTCAGATACTGCTTCCTGGGAACTAAACCAGAACTCGTGCCCAATGTGTGGGATTTATATTTAACCTTTTACCAATCAATCCCTAGTCTTTACGACCCTGAGACAGAAGCCTTTTAAAAACATTGTAGGAAAAGGAGACAATGCTGGTAGCCAGAATTTTCTCCTTTTACCACAATGTTTTCTACTCCGTTGGAAACAAATTTCAATTTTTGAAATATTTAACTTTATTTTGTCGTCTGCAAGTGATTTCAATTTGGACCTGTTTAATATTTTGTCTTTTGGTAAAGAGTTAAAAATAGAAAATATTGTGGATAAAGGACCAACTGATAGTTACCAGCTCTTTCTATGTTTTTACAATGAATCTGAAGTCGTCTATACTGCAATTTGACCGGAATGTCAGTATTAACTGCTCAGTCCCTAGTAGACCAATTTGAGACTTACCCAAATTGAAACAATTTGCATAAGACAAACAAGAAGTTAACAAATTTACACTATCCTTTCCCACGGTTTACGATTCAGAGTTTAAGACTTTCACAGAGAAGCTCTATGTGGAACATACAATAGCTATACATGATAAATTTTTGCACTGAATGGATCATGTGGACAAGGTAAACACAAAAAAGTATTTCACACAGGTAGATCCCCTCTCCCTCTCTCTGATGTTCATGTATTTCTGTATGGTAAGAAATACAACTAAAATAATTTTCAAAATAATTTTGAGAATTAACTCTTAATAATCTCGGAACATATTCTTTTATCAAATTTCATGCTGGTTAACAGCATTTCAAAATATTCTTATTCTCATGAAAATCGTGATTTATTGTGGAACCCTTCACCCATGAGAGAATAAACTTGTACCCGTCAATGTTTACAGAATTCTTTACAAGGTACAAATATCAACAAGGACCGATTAACAAATAATTAGAACTAACATCTCACGATTATCAATCGTAAAAGTCAAGAAAATGTTATTTGACATGAAACTAAAGTGTCGGGGAACTGTCTTGTCGTGGAACTGTCTTGAAACCGTCCTTTTTTTTTTTTTTTGTTTAATTCCGCCCGTTAATCTACTGAAAATGCTTCACGTGAAACAAAGTTTATGCCATACACTAATTCTATCATGTATAGAATATTATTTCTGTAAGCGATGTTCGCCATCGCCCCGTAATAGACGTACATGTATTTCAATAGCACGCGATACTCAACACGTTGAAAAGTCTGGCACAATATCGTCATTTTCGTCAACAGTGGGCGAAAAGTTACTTTTATCCTCATCACCAGAAACTTAATAAGTTTCTTTAAAAATTGGCTCGTACATGTACGGCCTTATCGGCCCAGAATCGTCTATTTCTTCGTCTTCAATATCGCTCAGTTCACTATCGTAAACAACGTCCATATTGAAACAAGCTCTCCTATGACGTCACAAATCAAGGGACGCAACAATAAGTAAGGGAGATAAGCGATGCAATAAAAATTAATAAGCAGAAATATGAATTGAAAAAAAGTACTTTTACTAATTTTTTTTTCTAATTACAACATTACCAGGTTACCATTTGATAAGTGTAGATTTGAAAATTAACCATATCTGAAACTTGTTGATTTGCCCTTTAAGGACAATAGTATTAGTTCTAAGCGGATTCTACGTTTCTCCGAATGTCATTACCATTATGCTAACGCCCCCAAACGTTTAACCATGTCGATGATCTTTCTGTAATTCTTGGTTGAAATGCCATTATATAACTCCATCTGCTCTAGTGGGCGGTAACGCCATGTAGTAGTCCTGAGAAAAGGTCTCTCTCTCTCTCTCTCTATCTATCTATCTATCTATTTATCTATCTATCTATCTATCTCCGCTTTTCAACCAGTCGCAACAAACAATGCAAATTCTTAGTTTTATAAAACAACTAGTCTCTATGCACGTTTGGTGCTTTAATTACAGGCGTGAAACTCCTACTTATTCTCACATGATGAAGTGATTAACAGAACAGAACAAATTTTACTTTGCGACAAGTACACAGTTGTACATAGTCAAATGAAAATTCATAAATAATAAAGATGAAATATCACCAGATACTAGGCGAGCATGACTTTAAAAGTGACATACCTAGTACATATTTAGTATTCTCAGCAAAGCCTTAAATACGTCTTACATGTAATAAGGTTTACCCGACAGTACCAAACATATACTTGCCTACTGGATAGAACAATGCCGACAGAAAAGTGCCGAACATGCATACATTCTTTAGAGTGCCGAACAAATAAGCTTGACTCCTTCAATCAAGCAAACAGCCATGACTGAAAGCCTACACCTTATCCATCCAGCGCTCTACGTGACTAGGGAACGGGGAAAAACATTTGGTGGAAAATACCGAGAACATTATATACAAGTTTAAGCATGAGTGTAAGCATTTGAAGCGCCAAACCTAATAAACGCTGTTCCCGCAGGCAATAAAAATTAAAACCAAACTGTTTTTTGCAGGCAAAGAAGATCAAGATCGAACCGCACAGAATGTGCAGTATGACCCCAGATCAACGCTGTCTAAAACGCACGAAAGTATTTCGGCAGATTTACAAACTGAAGGAGAATTAGTTCAAAGTAGTTTATTGACGAAAAACATTTTACAATGTTTCATTGCCTTCAATAGGCTGAACATAAATTTCTTGGATCAATATATATATATATATATTAAACAACAGAAACAAATCAGAGGGAGGAATTAAATTCCAACGACAAAAATGAATATGTGAGAAAAGCAGAAAGACGATATTAATGTCGGCATAATTGAGGACAACAATAATTATTTAGGTAGATCGCAGTTTGAACGCTAGATAAACAAGTTTGGCAACTTTGTTGATATACCCTTTTCCTGATCTCCTATTTATCAGTATTTAGCGCTTCAAATTCTTAACTAGAAAAAACACACACACGAAAAAAAAAAAAAAATCCAAATACACAAAGTAAATCAACGAAAAATGCATGGAAAAAAAATAAAATTCAGGGAGAAACTAACGTCGCCTGAGTAACAATGTCCTTTGAGCAGATGCTTCTTTTATATACTAGGCAAGTTTGTAGATTGTGCTCTTGTCCGTTTTAGATAATAAATTTATGAATTTAAAGACACTTGGACGTTTTGTATAAAAGTCGTTTACATATTTCTTTCGAATTTCGTTAAAGCAAGGACAAATTAAAATAAAATGATACTCATCCTCAATATCAGAGGAGTTGCAGCACAGACAATATCTTTCTTCGCGTCTTATTCTATTTCTTGAAAAACGACCTGACTGTATTCTCAAATCATGTGCAGACATTCGAAGTCTTGATAAGTGATATCTCAATGATTTGGGAATGCAATTCAAATAGTCTTCGCAACAAAAACTTGTTTTTACGTGACTTTAGAGCTTAACCCTTTACCACACAATGACGCCTTTTAACACCCCTGATAGAGAAGGCCTTTTGAAAACATTGTGGGAAAAGGAGAAATGCTGGTAACCAGCATTTTCTCCTTTTCCCACAAAGTTTTCTACCCTATCAAAGAAAGGTTGCGTCATTTGAGCCACAATGAAATTGTCGTCTGCAAATGCTTTCAATTTGGATAGGTCTAAAATTTTGCAGTGTGGTAAAGGGTTAAGTGGTGTTGAAAACTCGATACCATTAAACCAATTCTGTATAAAATAATTTTATATAGTTTGTGCGAACTGTGAAAGAAACAATTTGGGATCTATACAATTTCGATCATTCTATACATCGTTTAAACCGTGATCACATAAAAGCGTTTTAATGTTTGACACCCAATTAATTAAACCCTTTTCTGCATCAATACGGCTGCTGCGGTAAATATATAGTAAAATAATGTTTTCAGAATAAATCACTTTAAACCAATATTTGATGATACTGATATATCTTAATACATGTAAGGGATATCTACCCAACTCTCCGTAAACTGCCAATGAACTCGTAGAATTTCTTACATTTAAAAGTCTCTTACAAAAGTTTAAATGAATTCCTTCCAGCCCTTTATTTTTGGTAAATCCCCAAATTTCGTTGGCGTATGACAGAACTGAACCGACAATTGCATCAAAGAGTTGCATTAAACAACTCGGTTTAAAGTTAAACTTTTTTACATTTATATAATAAAAAATTCAGTGCCTTTTCGACTTTACCGCTAACGTATTTAAAATGAACGGAGAATTTACCAGTAAAATTTAAAACAACTCCAAGGTAATTAAAATCATTTACGACTTCTATTTTTTCGTTATTATATGTCGAAGATTCGCATGGTTTTAATGTGCCACGTATGCGCAATACGACTATTTTAGCTTTTAGTGTGTTTACCTGAAGACCCCAATGCGAACAATAATCATACAAACAATCAAGTTTGTTTTGTAACTCTTGAGGCGTTTTGCCGAATATAACCATGTATCATAGGCAAATAACAAAATAACCAAACATAAATCTTCAATGTTAATGCTGGTGTCAGTAGACGACTGTAAGGACTCAATATCTTCTAGAAACAGCGACACCAAGATTGGAGAGGTTATCTCCCCTTGACGAAGTCCAACCGCATGTTTGAAGAATTCGGAACATTTGCCGCCACTTCGGACACATGCTTTGGTTTTGTCGTACATACTGCGAAAAATCTGTAGTATTTTTTACCTCTAATGTTATATTTGTGCATCTTAAATCATAAACCATTTCGGTAGATTGTATCAAAACATTTTTTAAGATCGATAAAAGCGCAGTAAAGTCTTTTATTTTCATTTAAAGCCCTTGTAAAGCCAAAAATAGGTAATTTTCACCGTTTATAAATCGGAAAAATATCGGATAACCCATCACAACACACATATATAAATCGGAAAAAAACACGAACGTGTCAGTTACTGCGTTGGTAGCCATAATATATGTGAGCGAAAATGCATGGAGAAGCCCGTCGATTTCACGGACGCCATTGATCGAGACAACCTTCGTTATCGTTCGTGTATATTCGAACTAGGTCTTCGAGAACGTCACGTGATAACATTGCATCTCATCAGTGCTATGACGTAGTAGACAGGACTATTGTTTACAATGCCAACATTATGTCATCGGAGAGTAAGATTCCTCATTCTGAACCTGTTTTCTTATATAGATGTAGTAAACTCTTCCTGTATTGATGATAAATGAATAAGCGATGATCAGCCTGTGTCGTTGCTTCTGTTTACGATGTCGATAAACTTCGTTTTTCAAGCCTAGAATGGGGACGCCTTGAATGATCACGTGGTGTTTACGCCACTGACACGTCACTGCGGACATTTACGACGAAAAGTTGGGTAATCGTCGGCGATCATCGATGTAAACAAACAGATAATGCGGCATGGTAGGATCTGTTCTAGATCTAGTTTCAAAATTCTTTTTTCTGCCACTGCCTGGAACTTTTGCGAACTGCACCTTTACATATCGTGAAAGTCATAATAATCGCCATATGTTTACATGGTAAAAATGAAATTTACTTTTATTTTATAAACAGGTTGTTTATTCAGTTGGACGCTACTGAGACTTTTAAGAATTTTTGCACTACATTTGTTAAAACAAAAAGAGCATCTACTGTAGACTGTCCTTTCCTGAACCCGAACTGAGCATCTGAAATAGTATGGTTTTCGTCACAAAAAAACGAAATACTTTTATTCAAAATAGAAGTAAAAAGTTTCGCTAAACAGCTCAATAATGTAATACCACGATAATTCCCTCTGCCAATTTTTCTGGAAAAATACCCAATTCTAAAATATGGTTAAACATGTCACATAAATGTGAAGAGAGAATATCACTACTTTCAATCAAATATTCATTGAGTATCTGATCACAGCCGCAAGCTTTCTCACGCTTAAGCAATCTGTACGTCTCAGTAATTACCTGCACCGTGATTGGTGTATTCAAATAATCGTGGGCAAGTGAAAAATCTTGACTGAAACTGCTATTACAAAATAACTCCGATTCTTCGTTTTGAAATTTAAAAACGTCATTGCTAATATCTGCAAAATATCTCGCAAATTCATCTATATGAATGTTGTTAAAAGAATCATGTTTTTTAAAGTACCTAAAAAAATTCCTTCAGTTTAGAAGATTTTAAATTTTCTATTTCAATCATCTTCTGTTTTCTATAAGCACTTCGTTTTGATCTGCATAAATTTTTATACTTGGTTTTTAACTTTAAAAAGTTTTCTCTGTTATCAGTTGACATAATTGGCTCGCAACATGCGAAAAGGGACATTCGGACATTTGCGTAAAGTGTCGTCTCGGATCAGCCTGTGCAGTCCCCGCAGGCTAATCCGAAACGACACTCTGTTTTTATGAAATTTTCTGTTTTGCGCAAGACTACTGTAGCACAAAATCTAATGTAGTCGTAAAGTGCCGTCTCGGATTAGCCTGCGCGGACTGCGCAGGCTGATCCAAGACGACACTTTACGCAAATGTCTGAATGCCCATTTTCGCGTGTTGCAAGCCATAATATGATGATAATGATTTCTGGCCGAAATGAACCCTCTTTTGGCTGCAGCGCATTGGGCGCCAAACCATTCCGCATCGTGATAAATGACCTCATGAGCAAAACGTTTCCCTATCTGTTTTTGACGTTTACTAAATAAAGGAAAAGCAACTTCTGTCAAAGTATCCGAAAACTTGTTAACCATATCGTTGATAGAACTTCTACTACAATGGTTTACATTACTGGTTATAGAATTAAATTTAGGTAACAGTGCGATTAACCTATTTCTGAACGTAGTCTTTTGGCTTGGATTCCATGAAAATTTAATGTCTTTATTTTGTTCAAATTCTACGGTGGCACAAAAGTGACATGGAAGATATATTTTATACTACGAACGCAAGCAGTAGCTAATACGTGCGCACCTAATAAGTAATACGTGCGCACGCAGTAGTATTACGTGCGCACGTATTAGCTACTGCGTGCGCACGTAGTATAAAATATATCTTCCATGTCACTTTTGTGCCACCGTAAAATTCAAAGACGTTTGAACTTTTACAACAAAACGAGAAAAAAATGGAT
The DNA here is from genome assembly GCA_946811185.2 of Hippopus hippopus. Classification (NCBI taxonomy): domain Eukaryota; kingdom Metazoa; phylum Mollusca; class Bivalvia; order Cardiida; family Cardiidae; genus Hippopus; species Hippopus hippopus. The sequence goes on along the minus strand of OX328102.1, from coordinate 9,812,728 downwards.
CCATGGTCACTACATTCAGTAAATGGGTTAACCTGAAAGTCAGTAATAAGTGAAAAGTCGGCCTCACGTGCCAACAACATATCAATCAATGAGGCACCCTGGGTACTTGCGTATGTAAATGTACCGTTATTTCTACCGAAAAACAAACGCACCTTCACAATGCGCAAGTTTGTTGATCTACATATGTCAAGCAATGCATGACCAAAGTAGTTACAAACTGAGTCGATTGAGGCCCTGCTAGAGGCAACGTCAGGAACATAATCTTCGTCATGTAAAAAGCTATTGTTCATATCAAAATCTATGTAATCTTTCTGTTTACCTACTCTACTGTTCCAATCACCAACCAAGTAAATACATACCATGTTTTCAAAGTCGTAAAAGTCAAACAACAGTAGTTCAAAGAGATTTACATCTATCACGTTATAATATTATGCTGGTGAATCTTCGCACCATATATACACGCCACAAATGTAAACATCCTTCTCAAAATTCAAAATTAAAGAACTTCTTATTTAGTTTCACCCACACAATGAAATCATAATGTGACTTTACGATTTCTATACCATCGGCTAAATGGTTTTTGTAATCAAGAAGTAAGCCTCCGCTGTGTCGTTTTGCACATTTGTGTTGGAATTTACGATACAAATTGTGACAAAAGTAGCCATTTAGATCAACATTGGTAAATTCTGAGGTCCATGACTCTTGCATGAAAATAATGTGATACTCTAATAAAAGGCGCTGTAATTCAATGGAAGATTTTTTATTCTCAGTTAGTCCATTTATGTTCCAGGAAAGAATTTTCAAGTCATCCTCGCCATTTTCCTATGTTTTCAATGTGACTGGTTTACCGTCGATGTACAGCTTGTCATACGATAGCCATGCCTTTTACCCTTGCATTTTGCTGCCTGCAACTGGGGTTTCAGTTTACGTCGTTTTTCCACGATTTCTTTTGTAAACTGTTCATACATGTGGCCTACAACACGTGAAAAGAGGCATTCGGACATTTGCATAAAGTGTCGTCGGATCAGCCTGCGCAGTCCGCGCAGGCTAATCCGAGACGGCACTTTCCGTTTTTATGAATTTTTCTGTTTTGCGCAAGTCTACTGTAGCACAAAATCTAATGTAGTCGTGAAGTGCCGTCTCGGATCAGCCTGCGCGGACTGCGCAGGCTGATCCGAGACGACACTTTACGCAAATGTCCGAATGCCCCTTTTCGCCTGTTATAAGCCATATAATAATTGGTCCCTTGTAGGCACTTCCACTGTCTGCGCACTAGCTCGCTGTCCTTGAATAAAGTGAACTTAGCCACCATGTTACGAGAACTACTATCACTTGGCTTGTGTCCCATTCTGTGAACACGTTCAAACTGGAACTTATCAAGTAAACCCTGTGCTAAATGTAATTTATCAACAATAAAGTCGCACACTTTTTTCTCTGAATCCTCCGGGGTCCCTGTGGGGGCCTCTGGAATATTTACAAACACGAGATTGTTCCGCATGGACTGCGACTGTATGTACACCAAGTCATCTTTTCGGGCGCTCCTCTCTTTCTCTAGTTCTATCACTCTATCTTGCATTTCGTTGACCGAAAATTCGTTGCTTTCTGTTTTCTGCTCTATTAAATCAACGCAATCTCTAATGCGACCAACTTTATCCTCAACAAAAGTCCAAAGCTTTGTAATATCTTTCTCTATTTTGTCTACCTTGTTTTCCAAAGTCTCAAGTTTTTTTCAGGCGAGTATCGATCCCATCAAGTTTTTTAACCACATTTGATAAACATTTCATTATGTCAGAATTACTTGGATCTGAGTTAGAGAGAAAATCCATCTGTTCACCATCCGCCATTTTTTACTTGGACCATACAACCACGCTCAGCTGTTTGCATAAATTCAATGTTTTTGTTTTCAGAAAAAACCTCACCTTCATTCACAGTGTTATCATTATCAGTCTCATATAATATCGAATTTGCCTCTGACAAAATCTGTAAGGATTTAGAAAAGAAACTGCCCTATTAAGATTAAATGAAGTTGATAATTAACCTGAGAGGATTTACCAATTATGTTAGACATCCTCACATATTATCAATAATTCTAATTATATAAAGTCCATCCTCTATACGACGCAATCCCATTTACGGGTTTAATCATTCACGGATATATACCAGTCTGTAATGTTTGAAGCTTTTAAGAGTGTGTTTTAAAGAACGTTTTGTTATTATCGTACTCATCTCTTTGATACTTCAACAATATTTTTCAATTCAATTCTGCTTCTAAGACTAGCCGTCAGGTTAGCTGATACTGAACTTTTTAGTTCGAATCTTTTTAAGCGGAGACTAATTTTTGAAAAACCTATAACTTGACAGCAGCACTTAGAGTGAGTTATATCTTTTAAGATCTCGTTTCTTAAACAATGAGAAACGATTTTGTTTTAAAACTTAAACCAACTAAAATTAAAGTTTTTTGAAATGGATAATGAAACACAAAACGTGACTACATTAACGAGCCCTGATCCATGGGTTCTATATTCAAGTGTGATAATACTGATAGTAGCAACAACAGTCGGCACGTGCGGCAACTTGTTTCTGATATTTCTCATAGCATCCACCAAACGATTATGGACTATAGAGGCCGTTTTGATGATGAACCTAGCACTTTCGGATCTGTTTGTAACTGCTGTTGCCGACCCGTTTAGCATAATCGGTACGTAATGCTCGTTTATCTTGTTGGCTAATTATCTCTCGTAAACGGCTTTTGTCATCATCTGGCAGACTACTTCTGAAAATAATTGATCACACAGAGACATTGCCCAATAGAAGCATTTTCTCCATTAGTCATAACGTTTTACATGTAAATGTACTAGACCAAATTTGTTGTTGACTCGGCATTCGTGTCTGTAAGGCTTATGCATAACTGCGTTCCTTGGTAGTTTAACCCTTGACCTGCCAATTTAGTGAAATGAAACTTTCAACACGATAGTAAAATCCATAATATTGCTATTTCAGGTATTAAAGGTATTTTCGGGGGAAAATATCTCCTTGTCGGATAGTATAGATCCATGATCAGACTGCACTTTCTGTGCAGTCTGATCGTGATCTACACTGGCCGCAAAAGGTCATTGAGTCCAGCTCAGCAGCTTAGGGATTAACAACAAAACTAGAAGATTGCCCAGGGGCTACATGTCGAGTTCGTTACGGGAGCCATAGTGAACAACCTCATAAACTGGGCTCGGAAAAAAGTAACCAATCACTCAATGCACATCTAGCTCATTCCAAATTTCTTTCCTTTTCAAATTTCCCATGAGAATAGGAATATTCGCTATTTGTGAATAATTGTGGGCTCAGTGATGACCATGAAGTATGTATGTCCTTTATCTTAAAGTTGCTGAAGTGAATAATTCCAAGAATTTTCAAGTCATAATATGCAAAAGATGTTGAAAAGTTTATTATTTGACCTTCAAGTGTCATCTTGCATTGGACATAATGAAATGACTGCTTAGAATGGCACTTCTTTTGTGTAAAGGAGAAAAATTATGCCAAATTACTATTACTTTAAATCCCAATAAATATTGGAATTCTGGCTCGGACAAGCTTCTAGTATTTGAATAACAATTTCATCGTTTGATCTTCCAGTGTGTTTTTGACCTTGGACATACATATACCAGAATATAAATGTTTAAAATGACACTTCTGCTAATAAAGGAGAACAATTGTGCACATTATTTTGAAATCCATCCATAAATATTGGAGTTATGGCTCCTACAAGCTCTTTTATGACAATTCTTATCGTTTTACTTTCCAGTATGACTTTTATCTTGGGACTTACTTGAATTTGAACAGTTGTTTCAAATAGCAATTCTTTTCATGAAGGAGAACACATATTTGAAATCCATCAAGAAATAAAGAAATTGTAGCTCGGACATTTATGGCAATTTCATTAATTGACCTTAAATTGCAACCTTGACCTTGGACCTACCTGAAAAATGTTTCAAATGATACTTCTGCTTATAAAGGAGAACACCTGTACCAAATTGTTTTGAAATTCATCCACCACTATATATGTTATGACCTGGACAAATTCGGAAACACACACGCACTCACGAACGCACACTTGCAAGCACAAACACAAAACGGAAATTGTAGCGAATGTGTCTCGCTCACCGTAATCGGCCTCGACACACAACAGTCATTTGACATTCTAAGAAAGTTTTCCGAAATTAAGTACCTTGAAAATACACCATGGATGAAAGAAAGGGACTTGAAATACAATACAGTTTTATTGTATTTTGAGTAATCAATTTTCTAAACTTAAAAACCATTATTACATAAACACGAATTTTTAAGCATTGAGGAAATTATCTGAAGACTTGCTTGGTATGATGCATTACCACACAATCCCGATTTTTAACGACTGCAAGGAAAAGGACGTTTGAAAACATAGTAGGAAAAGGAGAAAATGCTGGTAACCAGCATTTTCTCCTTTTCCAACAACGTTTTTCAACGTTTCAAAAAAATAAATCTCATTCTGTAATATTCAGTTTGTTGTCTGCAAATGCTTTCAATTTAGACCAGTGTACAATTTTGTTGAGTGATAAGAGAGTTAAACCCCCTTTTGCCAGAGCATAGCTCCTGTAATTATAAATCGTAATCCCACAGTAAGTTAAGGAAGTGATTTATTTCTGTCCATTCGCATGATAATGACGCCACACTTTACATACGTAAATTTGACCTCATTTGTAAGCTTTATCAGTTTCCGGGTAGTTAATGCTCATCTATGCAGAATTTTGTTCTACGTGAAACAGTTTTTAAAATAACGAGGGTGGTCCACGTTCTTTTCTATCACCCCTCATAATTATCTACATCCAAACACTGCACTTGTGACATAAGATTATTTTTCTTCCTAAGGTGAAGGATAGATTTACAAAGTTTTGGGCAGGACATTTTCTCCTTTTCACACAATGTTTTCAAAAGCCTTCTCTCTCAGGGTCGTTAAAAGTAGGCATTGTATGGTAAAAGGTTAAAGTACCCCAGACTCTCTGATAAAGTTTGCAGTAACATCGATCTTAGTTGTCGTTTCAGCCAAAATCCATGGCGCGAAATTCTAGAACAGGGTTTCCGCTTTTTATTTAATACCGCCAATCTTGTTGATCGTTTCAGCCAAACTTTCTAGTTTCCAGTTCTTTGACAAGGCTTGGGACCAGTAACGTTTGTTCATTTATCTGTTCAGCCGAGCTTTAACGTCCACATTTACTTGATAATGTTTCCCTGTTCTTATCTAAAGTTTATTTCATGTAGTTACAATTGATCTTTTTTATCTTTTCAGCCAAATTTCACACTGCTGAGTTCTTCAACAAGGTTCATGCTTCAAATTCAGTAACATTTTTGTTGCTTATCGTTGCGGCCAAAGATTCAACAGTTATTTCTACTTTGTTTTATTTTCAGCAAAACTCCTTGGCGCAAAATTCCTTGACAAAATTTCGCCATATTATTAAGTCATACTTACTGAGTAATGCCCGTCTGGTTTATCGTTTCAGTCAAACTCCACGAAGTCGAGTTCTTTGACGAGATTCCCCCACACTATTAAATAATACTGATCAAGTAATGCCCGTCTTGTTTATCGTTTCAGCCAAAATCCATGGGGCCGAGTTCTTCGACAGGATCCCTGGTCTGTGTCAGACGGTTGCAAGTCTATGTACCATCTCCTGTGTCTCCTCGCTGATGACCATCGCCTTGATGAGTGTCAACAGATATTTCTATATCTGTCAACACGAGAAATATCGTATTATCTTTACATACAGGAATGTCATATTTATGTGCCTGTCGCTCTACTTAGTCGGGACATTTCTCGTGCTGCTTAATCTGGCCGGTATTGGGGACCACAGTTTCGACCACAAAAGTTACGAATGTATCTGGGACCGAATGGCTACTTTCCCCTACACGGTTGTATTTTCGGTCACACTCGTGTGGATACCAACTTTGATTACCGGCATATGTTACCTGAGAATCTATCTATATGTTTCGGCACATCGAAGAAAGATACGCCAACAGCACGAAGAGGGCGATGTACAAAAAGCCACACCAACCCTTCGTAAGCTAAACCTAGCGAAGACCTTGTTTACGATCTACGCCGTGTTTACGACATGTTGGATTCCCTATGCGCTCCTCATCGTCATCAGCTCTAAAGACGAGTTTCCACACGAAGTTCACATCTATATTACCATGTTTGCCCATTTACACCCTTCTCTAAATTGGATCATATATTATCTCACCAATAAAAAGTTTGCGGATGCCTACATACAATTGTTTAATAGATACTTTAAGGGTGGTTGCTGCAATATTGAATCAAAAACACAAGATTCAGATCGTGCTTTTAGGGCTAGAAAAGACACGAGTAAAGCGGTGACCGAGAGCACAACTCAAGTACAAAGACATGAACTTAAATTGGAAGATTCTAATAATTCTGATTCGCATTACAAACCAAGACAACCCCAAGAAGACAAAGAAACTCAAATCTGAAGATTCTACCTTGGACTATAACTATAAAGATCCTTCGTGACAAAATGGTTAAATCTTTATCAAACGACAAATGTCAAAATTGTCCAAACTGATGGCATTCTCAGACGACAAATCAAATGTGACACAAATTTTGAGATTCGTCTTTTAAAGGATAGAAAACATTGTGGGAAAAAAAGGAGAAAATGCCGGTGACCAGCATTTTCTCCTATTCCCACATTGTTTCCGAAACCTTCTTCATCACGGTCGTTAAAGCACAGAATTGTATGGTAATAAAGGTTTAACTTTTTCATTTTCAAACAAACGGGATCGATATATCAGACAGTAAAATGAAAAGGCCCATGTACAGCAATTTAAAAAGACTTGTTTTTCCCACTTAGAACATCTCACATAGTATCAGTTGAGTTTGTTTGAATTCGGTCTTTAAGCCGCTGTCATCAGCATTTCGGTTATATCTCGGGAACGGTAAAGTACTTCCTGCTTTTCCTTGGTTTTAACGGCACCAGGCTTGGAGTCTGCAGCGTTAACCCAAGGTTGCTCCCACGTAACAAGCGCTACCAACTGCAACTGAACCAGGATTTCCCAATTACAGGTCATGAACGCCTTTAATCATTTAGTCGATTTCAACGACCACACTGTACATCGAAGATCAGGCAACATGTGGGCAATGCACAAAGCACGGTTCAATACGCAACTAAAATATCAACGTAAAACGCTAAATATCATGAATAGCACAAACATCCATTTCAAGTCAAATGCCGAAACGACCAAGTTCATGTGGAGGTCCTGTGTGGCCCGCTGGTAAAAAGTATGACTCGTAACCCGGAGGCCTCTGGTTTTAGTCTCGCTGGAAGCATTACGCCCAAAGGGGTGCCCCTGGGTAAGACGCCTCAGAGCCGCTGCCTAGCACTGATGAAAACCATGGACTTACATGAATAAGCGATTGATCACGTTGATGTGACTGAAATAATGTTGAAAGTAGCGAAAAAAAAATATTTAATCGATCTTTTTTCTGAAACACTGTCTTAGACGAAATATGTTAGACTATTTATTATTGAAAGAATTTGCAGGCGATAAATCAAATGTAGCTCAAGTTATTGCACTTGTCTTTGAGAGGGAAGAACTAAACATTTTTGGGAAAGGCAAACTGCTTGGTTACTGGCATTTTCTCACGATTTCCTCATAAGCCATTGTCATCCTGCTCAGGGTCGGAAAAGCACGAAATCACCAGGTAAAGAATTGTCAAGCTGGACCGGCTAGGACTAAAACCTAACATGGGGTTTATAGGGTTGTGTTCTATACCAGACGACAAAACTTTGAATTTGTTCAAATTCAAAGTATTTGCAGACGACGACTTCGGTGTGGCTCAAATGGTGGAAAGTGTCTTTGAAAAGTAAAACAATTGTAGGAAAGGGAGAACATATTGGCTACAAGCATTTTCTCCTTTTCCCAGAATGTTTTAAATAGCCTATTCCTGGAAGTTAACAAAAAGGCAGGGTATCTAGCAGTGTCACATTCACAATTACTCGTCTATAAAGACCAGAGGCCTTTCTAGAATTGTGACTTAATTACGAACAAGCTGCATTGTAGCCATCACGGGTCGTATTCAACAAACTAAGTTGCGTCCTTTGTCTCATGCTCAAAATTTTTCGAAATTCAAAGGACTCCAATTTTTGATTGGCTAGACCAAACCATACGATTTAGCCAATCAGATATCATGTTACTTTCATAATTTCTGAATAGCGCTTTTTGTCTTATTCTCACAAATTTTCAGTTTCAAGTAACGCAATTTTTGACTGGCTCACCCATATGGCTTAGCCAACAGAAATTATGTAACCCCCTAAATCTAGAATCGGACTAAAAATGCATTCTTAACTGATGGTTGATGAGTACAAGCCCTGATCGCTAAATCAAACCTTTTACAACAAATAGACTAAAACTAGGTACATACATACAAGCAGAATATTGTGGGGCAATGTGTTTTTTCAGTGATACAGAATACATTATGTGAAGATGTTGGTTTAGCCAACCAGAAAATGTGTTACCATCTGTATTCATGAATAAGACTAAAGAATGCTTTTTAGCATAGCTGGTGAATACACACCTAGCTTTACATGATGATGCTTTTATAAATCTCGCAATAAACTCGTATGTCATAGCATTTTCTACACAGTATAATGTAGTCTTATCAGCTTAATAAGTCAGTAAGCATATGGTGTAATACTATGGTTTTTTGCTAACCTGAAGTGAAAATCACCATCTTTGACCCTCTGCCGTACTTTTTTTCGCACACCTACAACTTTGCTGTATATCTCGGTCAAATGTATATCCAGTGGTCTACACCAGATGCTAAAAAAATGACTCATCAACTAATCCCTTTTTTTGCTATCCCGCCTCCAACACAACTACCCTTGAAAAATCACGATTGAAAAAAGTGCTCCAGAGTTTTAGACCATGTTCCTTTATATGGTCACAGGCACAAAATAGCCTTGTTAGAACCACTTTTGTAATACTGCGGATATTTGTAACAAAATTTTCAACTTCGCTATATTCCTTTAGTATTCACCTATGTACTTCAAAATGGATACATATGGATGATTTTATCTAAAACTTTACAGAAACATCAAGCCCCGCCCGGTTGGCTCAGTGGTGAGCGTGTCGGACTCATGATCTGGTGGTTGTGAGTTCGATACCCGGTTGAGGCGAACTTTCTTTCCGTATTTTCGCCTCTCACCTCTGCTGAAGCATGTGAGAAAAGTAGTCGGTGGCTTTGGAAAGAAAGTTGTGTTAGTACTGGTGTGAGAAAGCCAGGAAACACATGTGCGTCACCGACCGCCATGATATGACCTTAGCTGTTAAAGTGGCGTTAAACCCCAATACAACCAACAACCAACAGAAACATCATGAAAGATTCTAACATAGCCTAATTCCCCAACAAATAACAAAGTTGAACCTAGTTTTCACGAAATACTAGTAATCAAATCAACTCTAGAAACACATTTTGTACATGTCCGTCTATCTTCTCTCATAAAATAGTATGTAGGACTACAGCAGAAGTGCTTGCTTTCAAATTTTCAAACTGGACTACTTTTGATTACTTCGACCCGCACTGAGTTCGCTTTCATTCGACACCATTTGTTTGTCGAGAGCAATAATCGCAATTTTCGGATTCTTCACAAACGAAATTAAAAACCACACATTGAAAGACAAAGACCAATTCGGTAAACCCTGGGTCATCCGTTGATCAAGTCCCTCTGCTAAATCACGTAGCTTGATATGCACCTACACGGTAGATTTCTTCGCCGGAAGTACACCGTATAAGACCGTTCTTAAAATCGTAACACTCATTTTAAAAAGCAAACACTAGTCACAATTTTTCGTAGGAACCTTTCTGAATATATTTCCAATGACAAACAGTTTGTATATTTATTTTCTAACTCAGTATGTCAATTACGTTGGCATTTTTTCAGCAATAGGTTGCTTTTCATCGTGGCTGTTGTTGCCGTTGCTAATCGATTTAGAAGGCCCCGCCATGTGACTGGCAGTATTAAAAATGGAAACCCCATTGATACGGGCAAGTTTAGATGTAGGTACGGAATCGGGCGGGTTGTGACGAGTGACAAATACCCTTTTGGATAAAAGATTTAAGCAGTCTAACACCGTTATACTAGACCCTGTACCAGTTCGGCTGACGCGGCTTTTCTCAGTCTAGCAAAAATCTCGTATGACATTACCATTTCTCCGGTGTATAATGAGGTCTTAGCAGCTGAATAAGTCAATAAGCATTTATTTGTCTAGAGCAATAATCGCAATTTTCGGACTCTTAACAACACATTATCTCCCGCTAGATGGCATTCTACAAATACACATCTATCTAATTTGGGCATTCTGGGTACAGAACCGGACTACTTTGCAAAACGACAACCGTTACTTTGAATTTCAAAATGAAATAAACGTTTACTCAATAAAACGCTACCTGGTGCGATTCATTCAGTTATGATCAGCTAGCAGGTATCCTATGCACCGGCCATCTAATAACGGGCCCTATAGGCTTGGGTATAGCTTCGGTATAAGCCCTACTTTTCCCAAGTATCCGGGTATGGGTGATGCGTCATAGCAGACAGGTCGAATCTTCGAAGAATATGACATGTGCAGACAACGCTTAACAACATACACTGCACAAGGGAAAGAAAGTTACGTGTGTCGGTCAAATATGTTTTTGGATTGAAGTTATACACATTTAAATGCCGGGGGAAAAATGAAAACACACGTATTTTCACGCATAAGCAATTTTCCTCTCGTATTTTTTTTTAAGAAATTGATTTCTTAACAGCGAAAAATGTCAAAATGCGGTCACAATTATGCGACTTTCCGATTTTGTATTCTTTTATTGGAAAGCCTGAGAAGTTATCATTCTCTAGACACCAACGATGTTTTTTCTCCTTTTCATATCTTCTTTTACCATATACATAACCCACATACAGCCATGTTTAAGATACACATGATGTAGCACATGTACAAGTGGCTCAAATACAAAAAAAAGGCTATTTGATTACATGAGCTTTTTAATGACATAGTTAACACACTTGGAAAACGACTAAGTGCTTGTTAGAAGCAGCTGTCGCTGCTAAGGTCATTTTTAACCCCTGGGCTGCTAAGCGCGAACCAAGGACTTTTTGTGATAAGGAAATGAGCTATGGTCTGTGAAAAGGGGGCTTAATGCATCTGCAAAAAGTATCGACCCAGGTCAGCCTGCGCAGTCCGCTCAGGCTGACCTGGGCCGAAACGTTTTGCTACTAGCCAATTTTCTACATGTCAAAGGACCAGTGTACCTCATGATTCATTCGGTTGTTAAACAAACTGGATTTTATCGATCCATGGCTATGTGATAACTTGCTTAGTATTATGCATCACGGAGGATGCATTAAGCTCCTTTTTGCCAGAGGATGGCTCAAATATTTTTTTCCTGAAAAATAACTATGAAATAGCAACATTTGAGCTTTAACAATCGAGTTGAATATTTCATTTAACTTCTTAAGCAGGTTTAGAGTTAAACGCTGTCAAACCACTGCGACATAAATAGTCATACTTCGCAATGGACTGTGTCAACCCTTTGTTGTTCAATCCAGTGATTTTACGACCCTGGGGAAGAAGACCATTTGAAAACATTGTGGGAAAAGAAAATGCTGATACCCAGTATTACCTCATCTTCCCATGTTTCTTTTTTAAAAGACAATTCCTATCATTTGAACCACAATGTGTTTTCTGCAAGCACTTAAATGTACAATATGGATAGGTCTAAAATATTGTCATCTGGTGAAGTGCTACCCCTTATCTTGCTAAATAAATAAAATGAAACTTTCAAACTGAGAGTAAAACCCCAAAATTTTGCTATTTCATAGGCTTTTTTGGAGAAAATATATCTCTTCATCGGACAGTATAGATCCAAGATCAGACTACACATTCCGTGCAGTCTGATCTTGATCTAAACTGTCTGCAAAAGGTTTTCGAGTCGCGCTTAGCAGCCTAAGGGTTAAAACGTGTGGGCCACAGGAAATGATAAAAACCGGAAAATTCTCATTTTCCGACTTTCCGAGAGCTGTTAGCTTTCTGTGGATTTAACAGTGATCTGAATGTCACATTGCTTCGTAGCCAATTCACTTTCATTCGGCAATATACATCTTCGAATTTCACATACATGTACGTGTATGCATTTTACTGTTTGACTGTCTTTTCGCAATGTGGGTTTTTTTTTAATCCTTATTCCTGCTCTCAGCACGCTTGGGTTGCATTTGCACATAGTGAAGATCACAATCAGACGACACAGAACGTGCAGTCCGATCTCACTGTTTGCTAGTTTTTCGCCAAATGAATGAAAAGGTCGATTTCGCTAATTTAGCTAATGTGGGCGAATGCGTTCTGAGTGCCCGAGCGACTAAGTGCAGGTCGATTTTACCGTTCAACTTTTCCTTTACTCAAATCGTAACGTGTATGTTAAGACTTAAACATTTTATATGATAAATTAAGGTCTTACTTTTAAGCTTTTCTATATACCAGAGTAGCTTAAATTTTACATGTGCATGTTAAACTTTCCTTGAGCAGAGCGGTATATTCAAATCGTACCATTTGGCTGAATAAGGTGACTATAGGTCTTTTTGCTTCTAGTGTAAATCAAGATCAGACTGTACAAAATGTACTCTCTTATCTTGGATCTAACGGCTCACAGGCACCTTTTTTTTCAGTAACTTTTCCCACTATTACATAATATGAGAAAGGACAGGTGTCCAGCTGCATCACCTACCAAACACAAACCACAATCATTTATAACTATTTCTCACGCTTTTCTTAATTGCAATGAAAAAAATAAATTCGTTATATTAATTTAATTCTGTTGTACTTTATCTTAGGTGCGATACACAGAAAGGAACAAATGGATAAGAAGAGTAGTAAAGTTCGAAACTTTAAAGGCGAACAAATTTCTCCGTTACCACCATAAAGTAAAAAGTTTAATACCAAGGTGAATATGTTGAACGAATCTGATTGGTCAATTCTGTTGTATCAGCTCGTAGTTATCCTAGATGTAGTTAGCTAAATTTCATCATTGGCTGATCGGATTCGCATACCTTAATTACCAATATCTACATGGGTGTATTCAAAGTAGCCTACTGCAAAGTTTGAACCAGGAATTAACCCTTATTCTGCTAGGTAAGTCAAATAAAACTTTCAAGCCGATAATAAAGACCTAAATATTGATATTTCAAACTTTTTTTTTAATATCTCCTTATCGGACAGTATAGATTCAAGATCAGACTGCACGTTCTGTGCAGTCTGATCTTGATCTACACTGTCCGCAAAAGGTCAGTGAGTCGCGCTTAGCAGTCTAAGGGTTAATTACGATAGAAACATGAAAAGAGCCACCGTTGTTTGATGTTCAATTTGCAGTGCAACAACAAAGATGAAATAATTACATGTACTCCCATGTTTCCTCAGTAATGAACAAGAAAAGATTAACGAATAGCATCTAGGTCGCCGCAAATATTGCAATGCCGAAACATTTCAGTCCCAATGGAAATTGACGGAAACCGCCCTCAGAGTCCGTGCTCACCAACCATTCTTAAGAATGTTCATAGACATTTTCTGAAGAATTTTCAAAACTCGAAAGAAACGCAACTTCTGATAGGCTAAACCATTTGGTTTAGCCAATAAGAAGTTGCGTTACTTTCAAATGAATAAAATTCTTCGGAACAAGACAAAGAATATTTTTTAAGAGTCGTTGGTGTTATCAGCGAAGATGGCGAATTGCGTCTATGAATATCCAAATTTCTCTGTTTTTCTTTGACCAATTATAATCATGTGATCACTTGTTTTCCAATATTTCCTTTATTTCCACAGATTCATGAAATCACCTGATTTCCTGCACTTAGTTAAACATTGCTTGCAACATAATAAAAGTATGGACCAAGGCAACAAACCGATTTGTCCACTCGAATCCGAATGGCTTACATTATTTTTCAATCCTAACTAAAAACAGATCGTTCATGAACACTAACAGAAGTTGTGGGAAATGTTGTTTAAAAATTTTGACCAGAAAGCAAAAATGATAACTAACTGTCTGGCAGAAACACGGACATAAATGATTCCCAAACGAACACAAATACAGCGTCGCTGCTACTGCGGAGTCACATTTAATGTTTGTTTATGGCACACCAACAACTTAGCAAGCGACAGGTAAATAGTGGTCAAACAAGGCTTGGTCTACCCGTAGAAGAAAGGCAACGACCCTTGTGTACCTAAGTGTTGAAACAGAGTTCTATTTTATTTTGGAATGTGCATGTTACAACGATATACGTTCTGGCTTTCTATCACAATTTTATTGGAAAAGTCCATATGAAGAAAAAAGAACATGTTAATGAGCACTGGAAATGAATGTTTAATCAAAAACTTATCTATGTATATATTTGATACAATTGAAAGGTGAAACATCAGACGGTAAAGAAAATCATATTTAGTACCACATCACATTTATGTCATGTTCTATCTGTGTATATGTAATGTGTTTGGGCGGGTGGCAATATCATCAATTAATAAATATAGAAATGTAGAAGATATCATGGGCATGGAGCCCCAAATGAAATACCCTAAGTGCCAAAGGCACGATCACATTAAGGTAGAAAACCCTAATGGAAAACAGCTATTTCCACTATAATATTATCCTACAAAATTTGCTATGATTAAAATGATTAAAAATGAGTATCATTGTACTACTTTATCCGATTTTTCTTTCTTTTTTTCCTTCTTAGAATTATCATTTATAAATCTAAAACCACTATATTCTCATTACAAAGGGAAATAATAATTACCTCCCTTTTTAGGAAACTAACAAAAGTATCAACACACAATTTCAAGATAGACATCAAAGGAATTTCTGGTCGGTTAAAAATGTGCAAAAGTATTATATCAGTATAAATCCTTATTTATCAACTAACAAGAAATTTTATTCCATCTTGCACTAGAAGCATTAGGGGTCTACTATACTTCAAATACAAAAAAGCTATTTGATCACCTGAGCCATACTTTTAAATGGCATAGTTAACACACTTTGTTACGGGAGATCACTGCTTCATCAATGGCTTTATCCCGATTTAACCCTTTACCAAACCACAAATTTTAGACCTGTCCGAACTGAAAGCATTTGCAGATGATAGTTTCAATGTGGCTCATATGAAATGATTTTTCTTTGATAGGGTAGCAAACGTGGGAAAAGGAGAAAATGCTGGTAACCAGCATTTTCTCCTTTTCCCACAATATTTTCAAAAGCCTTCTCTATCAGGGGTGTTAAAAGTCGTCATTGTGTGGTAAAGGGTTAAATACAATACCTAACTAACTCTATAAGGAAAATGTTCGATCTTTAACTGTTTCAGCCCCAAATATATAAACTTACCTCTTTTAACGGCTGAAAAAACACTTCACCGAAACTCCGAAAGATCTTGATTCTTATAGGTTTGACAACATAGGCGGACAGCATAGATCCAAGATCAGACTGCACGTTCTGTGCAGTCTGATCTTGATCTATACTGTCCGCAAAAGACCCTGTTTTCGCTTATGGCACTAAAAGGATTAAAAAGTTTTGGTGAAAGATGCTTCTTGCTTGACAGTACCCCCCCCCCTCCCTGGTATCAGTCTTTTCATTGCAAGTAGTATATTGTATGAAGTATGCAATTATTCAACTGGGCTTGCTTGTTTTGCCCGGAAGGGCGTTCTCTATTTCTGAGACAGGATAAAAGCCATATATTGATTGAAGAAAAAATCTGTTTGGGTTATAAAAGATCATAATTATGCACTGTAATGATAATGTATTGCAGCGAAACACGCTGCCATTTTTTGGGTTTCTTTTGCTTTTTAAGCTATTTTACGATTTAATCCGTTCTTTTCATTGCGTATTCTGTCTTTCTGTGGTTTAGGGAAAAAAAGCAGAAATGATTTGATTGATACGCTATCTTGCTGCTGTGAAAAGAACGAAAACAATCCAACCAAACTCTCTCTCTCTCTCTCTCTCTCTCTCTCTCTCTCTGTTATTTTGTTGCACGAAGTTTGTTGACTAAACTGTTGGTATTTATGTTTGAACGGATTTAAAAAAGTGTAGAAAAAGGAGAAAATGCTGGTTTCGAAAATTCCTTATAACCGTAGAAATACAGGATAGATCTGTAAAGGGTATAACGACTTTCTGTTTTCTTTTCTATTGCATTATGCCGTGAGGAAACAAAAATCTTTGCAATAAAGACACAACACAAAACTATAAAGATGTATAACAAAGAGTAATTTGTGTCCGATAGAATCATTAGCAAACACCAATATAATCATACAGTCCCTTTGAATTATTGCGGAGATGTGACATGTCAAATAAGGAAAATATGTCAGACAGACAGGCAGGCAGGCAGGCAGGCAGGCAGACAGACAGACAGACAGAACAGTGATCGAGAGAGAGAGAGAGAGACAAACAGAGAGACAGAGAGGCAAGATGGCAAACAGTTTTACGTGTGTTTATTTGGAAACCTAGTTCGATTGCCGATTGGGTTGTCAAATAACCAAATTCGTGTAAGATTTTCTACTTGATATGGCGGGGTAATTTTTTCGTCATTTCATTGGTTCGTCAATTTTAAGCTACAGCAAAAAAAAATAGTGTAAAAAATCCATTATCCGAATGCATCGCTCCTGCTATTTTTTTCCGGCACTGGGTATAAGTGTACAGGTCAACGGCTTTAAAGCCGTTCCTAAAGTTCATCAACTCTCATGAAAATTCATGTTCTGTGTATTAACCCTTATCCTGCTAAATAACTAAAATGAAATTTTCAATTCGGTATTTAAACTCTTAATATTGCTATTTCAAAAATATAGTTTGGTGAATAATATCTCCTTCTCGGACAGTGTAGATCCAAGATCAGACTGCACGTTCTGTGCAGTTTGATCCTGATTTACACTGTCCGCAAAAGGTGAGCGAGTCGCGCTTAGCAGTTTAAGGATGTATATATCATCGTCATCGCAACGATGATAGATACAAAAACAGAATAATTATCCCAATTTCTGCAAGAAACAATATCATCTAGCTAATGTACAGTTAATGACTTTGTCAATTATTCGGTAGAATTTCAAGTTACCTTGCAGTCTGTCTATTGTCGAATTTCACCACGACTAAGTATATCAGCCATACTCTGGCAAAACAGGTATTAATGCATCTCCGTGGTGCATTGTACTAAGCAAGTCATTACATGATTATGGATCCATAAAATCCGTTTAGTTTAAAAACCGACTGGCTCATGAGGTAGTATGATCCTTGGACATGCAGAAACTTTACAAATAGCAAAAGCTTTCGACCCATGTCAGCCTGCGCGGACTGCGCAGGCTGACATGGCACGATACTTTTTTGGAAATGCATCAAGTCCCTTTTCAGAGAGCATGGCTCATATAGGATATCATATACCTTTAGATATAGAACAGACCAGAACAGAAGTTTATCAATAACTTGTATACAAGATACATCGTCAGTTATACAAATAGACACGACAAAAATACTATTTCACATACATTTAAGAAGGCAAAGGACTGTCATACAAAAAAAAAATTCGGTAAAAACAAGAAATAATGAATCTAGGAAAAATTATCATTGGACTATTTGAAATGACAGTTAGGAGAGTTAGCCAAAGAAGGAAACATAACGGTACAATACATAGAAATACAGTCAGTAAATTTCAAAATTAATGTTTCGTTCCTAACTTCAATTTTGTTTAGCAAGATGCTTACTTAGGAAGTGAGGAATGCTACACAAAATTTTCATCTCTTTAGTTAGAAATAGCCGGAATAATTAATATATCACACTGCACAAAATGTAGTCTTATAGTCTTACAGACAGACAGACAGGCAGACAGACAGTCAGACCTACAGAGAAAGAGAGAAAACGAGAGAGAGAGAGAGAGAGAGAAAGAGAGAGAGAGAATAAAAGATCGTTTACTTCACAAAAGAGATCGTTCATTTCACAAAGATATGATCAGTTCTTCTGTGTAGGATTTGATGCAACAAAACATACGTAGAAAATGAAGACTTTTTTTATGGGCACTAATACAAATCACACAAAATCGCCCCCCCCCTCCCCTCATTTTTCAGTATTTTGTGATATTTTGACAATTGGTAAGACCTTATGATAACTCGAAGCAGAACACCTAAGATACAGGATCGAACAGATAAATCCGCGGTGATGACGTCATGTGATATCTAAATTCATGAATTGTACTAGCAAGTCTTCTTTCAATAATAAAATGTAATTTAAAATACCCAGAACAAACACAGTGAGCAGAGCTCTGCGAAAAGAGGATTCGATGTATCTTCGTAATGCATACAGTGGACCCATTTTGATCTATAACCGGCTGAACCATGAGGTACAATGGTCCTTTCAAAACTGGAAAATTTATCTCTATCAAAAGCAGATTTTTCCGACACAGGTGAGCCTGCCCAGATTGAGCAGGCTGACATGAGTCCACACTTTTAACAGATGTATTCATCTACTTTTTTACAGATTATGACTGAAATACAAGCGGTGACCTACCTTTTCGAGAACTTTGGCTTAAGCAGCATTGTCATGCGATCCCGATGAAAATCAAAGATCCCTCGAAACAAAAAAGTTTTTGTTTGTCTTCCCAAAATCACTTGAATTAAATCTGCTTCAAATGAGTTTTTTTTTTCCAGTATAATACACCTGTCATTCAATAAAAGGTAACCCTTAAACGGTGAACGGTTCCTTAAAAAAAACAACACACACACACACACAATGAAAATTAATTTATACTTTAAAGATGAAGTTTCAGACGACAAACTTAACCATTTCCGGTGAAATTAACAAGTATGACGTAACAAATGCCTGTCATTTTCTGAGGGACAGGCAAAATGTCTATTTCCACCTGAATAAAAAGACTCACTATATTCTTATTTAACCTTTGAAATACTATACTAAGATCAACATGTATGAGCTCGTGCAGCACGAAATGCACGACTTATGTAGATTAAGACAAAAGAGATAGCTTGCAAAGAAAATGTTCACATTTAATTGATTTTAAAAAAATGTTTGCAAGTGACATATGCGGATGATAAAATGCGTGTGACTTTAAATCATACCACTTATCAGTAAAGAAATTGTTGTGACGATGACAATCTGTTATTGTTCGGTCGGTCCAAGTGTTTATCTCGGGCAGAAAAATGACTTCTAAGACAAGGCCAAAAATTGCCAGGCTGGTGTATCTTTTGTTTACTTTATACCTTAAAATTTATTTTTCTGTCAGCAACTAACACATACATCAAATAGTACAATGTCAGATTTTAATCTTCACCATGATTCCATACTTTTAAATACATGTAGTATTGATTTCAATGAAAATGAATTTTATCACCTGCGTTGTTTACTTTAGCCGCTATTGGACCTATAAGAAGATGTTTTACCACTAAGTTTACTCATTTATTTATTTATTTATTTACGTATTTATTTATTTATATATTTATTTATTTTGGGGTGGCTGCGGTATCCGTTCCATAGCAAGTATATGTAAAAATAAAATGTGTGATTATCTAGTTGGACAAGCTGAAATAATAAAGAAAAATATTTACAGGTATTTGTTGTTGTGGATCGTCCATTTACAAAGCATATTCCCTTGTTCTGATACTGCTCGAAACCCGCTGAAGAATGGTTTGTTCTATTGCCGCGATATGACTGAGGTATACTCAAACCGTTTACCTTACAATCCATCCCCTGCAGGTAGCTAAGTGCTTAGCGTATCTGACTCGTGACCTGGTGGTTGTGAGTTCGATACCCAGTTGAGGCCAACTTTCTTTCCGATGATTTTTCGCCTCTCATCTCTGATGCATGTGAGAAAAGTAGACAGTGGCTTGGAAAGAAAGCCAGAAAAGACATCCGTAAGTGCACTGACCGCTGTGATATAACCTAAGCTGTTAGAACGGCATTAAACTCAAGTACAAACAAACCTTACAATACTAAGTTTTAACGACTGAGGAATATGGCTTTTGGAAAGATTGTTGGAAAAGGAGTAAACGATGGTGACCATCACTTTCTTCTTTTCCCACGAGGTTCTGTACTCTTTCAAAGATAAATTTCTTTAATTAGCCAGCATTTAACACTTCACCTTACAATCTTCAGTTTTACATACACTGAGAAAATGGCCATTTGAAAACCTTGTGGAAAAAAGGAGAAAATGCTGGTAACCAGCATTTTCTCCTTTTCCCACAAGGTTTTCTACTCTTTCATAGCCAACAATGTTTTTTTACTCTTTCATAGACAATTACCACCATTTAAGCTGAATTTAAAATGTCGTCTGCAAATGCTTTGAATTAGGACCAGTCTTAAATTTTGTTGTTTGGTAAAGAGTTAACACGTGGTCTGCAAATGTTTTCAATATGGACGAGTCCAATGTTTTCTGGTCAACATTTAACAGTATCAAACCCAAATTAGAAACATTTTATCTAAATGAATAATTGGCTTATAAAAGACACATAAATTTAGTTTGTCGAATCCTTAAGTCACGAATTTTCGTTCAACGTAGTGGATAACTTGACGTCGCTGGTCAGAAAAAAGGAACAAGCCAAAGAACTAAAATCCTGAATTTCTGTGAGCTTTGGTCATGCAGAAAGACATTCCACACTTCAACGTAATAAACATAGATACTTAAAAAAAAGTGAATTTGTTATGTAATTGTTTTAGTGATAGTGAATCTCTGAAGCCTCTCTCTCTCTCTCTCTCTATCTCTCTCTCTCTCTCTCTCTCTCTCTCTCTCTCTCTCTCTCTAAATTCTTATTTCAATATTTGCTATCTGACTGGATGTGACGCTCAGCCAATAAGATGGTTTGGCTTGGAACTTTGAAATTAGAATTAGAATTTAAAAAGGTTGGTGCAAATGGCGTATGGATGTCAACTTTGTCCGCTGATACAATGTTTCGTTGTTGAATTTCTCCTTGTAAATGGCTAACCCTATATATCCTCATTCAGTTTTGAGTTTCATAAGGTAGAACTAGACTGCTATGTGACTGCGTCCACTGCATGGCTATTTATGGGTGATACCTCGAGAACCGTTCTATTCTCGATAGATGTAGTTTTTTTCGTGACGTCATGGAGGTATCTGAAATCACATGACAACTTGGGAAAAATAACACTAGACATTAACACCACAAGTAATCAAAGCTAAAGTAAATCCGGTTAAGCTGCTATATAGAAAAATCAGTGACTTAAAGTTAAAATCGCAAAAAGTGGAAGATAGGCAATTGCAGAAGACAGAATTGCAGAACAACAATTATCTCTCTAGTAACATAGTAAACCGATTTATCTTTTATTGCGACACTACATTTTATGGCGGTGATTTGCCTTACACTTCCGGCTAGACACATTGACATTTAACTGTCTACAGCCTTGCAGAAAATTAATGCGTGAGAAGAGAGAGTTGCGGAATTGATTTTTTTTTTCCTTCTTCAGCCACCATTTTCCTAAGAAATAAATTGAAACAAGTAATTTTATGTGCCATCACGGTTAGACACTTAGGATAAAGAAAATAGACAACTTCCACGGAAGGAATTTGATGAATTTCCGCTCTATATGCATTTATGAACCATGGTCTGTGAAAAGGGCGTTTAATGCATCTGCAAAATGTATCGACCAAGGTCAGCCTGTGCAGTCCGCGTGGTCCGCGCAGACTGATCTGAGTAGAAACTTTTTGCAATTGGTATTTTTTCTTAAGGTCCAAGGACATTTTTACCTCAGAATTCAGACGTTTATTTCATAAAATAGATTTTATGAATCCATAATTATATGGCTTGCAACACGCGAAAAGGGGCATTCGGACATTTGCGTAAAGTGTTGTCTCGGATCAGCCTGCGCAGTCCGCGCAGGCTCTTCGAGACGGCACTTTACGACTACATTAGATTTTGTGATACAGTAGAACTTGCGCAAAACAGAAAATTAAATACAAACGGAAAGTGTCGTTTTGGATTAGCCTGCGCGGACTGCGCAGGCTGATCCGAGACGACACTTTACGCAAATGTCCGAATGCCCCTTTTCGCATGTTGTAGGCCAATTATGATGATTTGCTTGGCATAATGCTCGACCGAGATACATTAAACCCCTTTTAACTGACAATCGTTCATTTATTTTTTAAATCTGTACTAGCCTTGACATGGTAAGTCTTATGCTTTCAGAATCTGAACGGTATAGCTTAGAAACAAAAAAAAAATAAGTTTCATATGGAAATGGTCAACCAGGATTATCCTGCGTGGGCAGCGTAGGCCAATCCCAGTTGATACCTTATGCAAATACGATAACCTCTCTTTTCCTTTTTAAATTGGGCTGACTACAGAAAATGAGAACTTGCCATGGAAAAAAAGGACTATAAATATTATATTATCAATATTTATGAGCTCTATAAATTCCGCCTGTCATATACGAAAGCTTATTTTTGACGAATTTGTCAGCCGTCTGAATAATTAGCCAAGTTTGTTTGTTTTTTTTTTCCTAATCACTGGAGTGCCATCAACAATGAAAGTTGCTTTTGCGGACAGCGTAGATCAAGATCAGACTGCACAAAACGTGCAGTCTGATCTTTGATCTACGCTTCCGCTTTGATGAGATATTCGGATTGAAAAAAAAAAAAGCCTTGAAACTGCAACAAAATTCGGGTCATTTTTGAAAGCCCAGTAGTTGATTATATTTACTCGACGTAAACGTGTTATCTAGATTGACGTGAAAGGACATGACCTTTCCTTCGACTATAGACCCAACAAACGCTTATCTTACCCATGAAACTGATCGGTCAAATCAGCCAACATTACCTAGCTGGAGGACTGAATGCAGGCAAGACAATGATGCTATCGACCTACTTTTAGGCATAAAACGGACATGAAAAACAAGACGTTATAATTATGCAAAGGTAAAAAGCTTAAAGAGACATCTCTACAAACAGAGAGTAAACAAACGCTGTTAAAACTTGATGGTGTTATAATCTAGTAAGCTGTGTAAATGTAGATAAAAAATCAATTTAAGGTGTATGGGGTAAAGAAACTGTAGGGATATGTCTCCGATTTAAGTCGGAAATTGTAGTTGTTATGTCTATGGCTAGCCGCAATAGAATGAAATGCATTTTCTATCTGCCGTAATCTGTGCAACCTTGCAACCATCAGGGGCAATGTTTGGCATGAAGATACAAGAGTGATTATAGTTTCATAAAATAAAGAAAAAAAAAAAGAAACGGTTGAAAAACTGGTAAATATGCGGGTGATAATTGCATAACTGCATTTTAAATCATAACATTTAAAAGTATGGAAATTATTGTGGAGGTAACAATCTGTTGTTGCAGGTAGGTCGTCCAAGAGTGAGTCGTTGGCATAAAATTGGTCAAAAGTTGCCAAGTAGCTCTATCTTTTGTTTATACTTTACCTGATTTTAAAATTCATATTTCTGCCAGCGACTTACACTTGAACCGACCGTACAATAAAAGATTGTCACCTTCACAATAAATTTCATACTTTTAAAAGGTATGATTTAAATTTAAGTGCATTTAACACTCGCATGTTTACTTTTGGTCGCTATTGGGGCTTTAAATCTGTAATAGGGGAAACATTAATATCGGACGTGTCGCTATGAAATAACTCGGAATAATATAGACCTAATGTGTTAATATGACATGAAACTAACAAACATACAGTACCGTGACCTGATATGAAAATAAATAAATATGAAAATAACTTTAGGCCTAAATACGAGTACGGAGATTCGAATATCTTACATTGCGTGTGCTAGGGCGACGCATAACGACCCAGCAACAAAGAAGAAGATTTTCGTGTCCACCTGTCCGTGCTTGTGTGCGTACCCGAACGTAAATACGATCTCACTGATGACTTCACATAACAACTCTGACGCTAGGAAACCGGCAAACAGCGCACCTGCAGAATAAAAGGAATTTTATTGTGTTTATTTGGTGTTAAGCTTCTATAACAAAATCACGAGCTTTAACGACCCTAAGGAAAAAAACGTATTGAAAAAAATATGGGAAGAAAAAATGGTGATAACCAGCATTCTCTCCTTTTTCCACAATATTTTATTCACTTTTAAACACAAATTGCATCATTTTAACCACAATTACATTGTCGTCTGCAAATTCTTTCAATTTGGGGTAATTTTGTCGTCTGTTAAATAAAAGGTTGATGCTTGGGTTAAATTGACTGAATGGTGTTCTCTGCCTCTTTCAACAAATTTTAGGTCATATTACAGCGTCAGCTGTGTATTTCCTTGCTGATGTCCAATGCTCGAGAAGGGCTCTGAAGTGTTTTACCCAAGGACGGTCTTACGAAAACCCACTTCTTCGAGTGAGGTTTGAAACCGAAATTATTTCAGTCATTTCGCGGCGATAGCGTCCTTGTAGTTACTGTTGTGTGTCCGGGGTTTCACCAGTACTTGGCCAGGGCTCTGAAATATCTTGCCAACAGACATTCCCGTGAAAATTCCGGTGGTACGAGTGAGGATCGAACCCAGGATCTCAAGGTTTCAAATCTAAATCTTATCATTTAAGTCACAGGTAAGTTGATTTGCAATTACTTTTACCACCGAGCCACCAAATAACACCATCTTTTAAGAAGCCTTGGAGAGCTAAGTACAACCTGAGTGGTTGTATTAGACAACGTATATCAAAATCAGATTGTATTTAGCGGACAGTGTATATTAAGATCAAAGTACACAGAACGTACAGTCTGTTTCTGGATCTGCACCGTCCGCTATATTGTGAAATATTCTGACAGAAACACCCTTGAAATTAAAATACTTTGGTCCGTTTTCCTGGCAGAGAAAGTCTATTTCACTTATTTAGCTTTTTGAGAATTAGGTCTTGTTTCGTCGCCAAAAGTAAATTAAGGATAGGGCACCCTAATGGGATTCATGTAACATTCGTGTAACATCGCCTTTCATCGCCAAAATCGTAAGGATTCGGCTAAGACTCGGGTAATCCGTAATCGAGGCAGGGACCAGCGTCTATCGCCCGATTGATTACGGATTACCCGAGTCTTAGCCGAATCCGTACGTTTTTTCGGCGATGAAAGGCGATGTTACACGTCTCCCATTAGGGTGCCCTATCCTTTAGTAGCTCTAGTTGATTCTGTAGATAAAGAACAGACTGCACAGAACGTCTGTTTTAAGGGTTTGACACTATCCAATTGATCGAATGATGATTCCTAGATTGATTTATGGATTCGCGATTGATTTTTTAAATGGCTGAATTCTAAGATACAAGAAAGACTCTCACCTTGATGTGTTACGCCAGCTCTCCTAGAGGCAATTGACCTGATAATAGGCTTTGGTATTATCATAAACGTTCCTGCTACAAGCCCTGTTTACATGTAATCGAAAGAATATGATTCGTGTGCTGTAAACAGGAGGTTTGATACATCTCCAAAAAGTATCGACCAAGGGCAAGCCTGCGCAGTCCGCGCAGGCTGGCCCTTGGTCGAAACTTTTTGGTATTGGGTACTAGTAACTTTATCTATGTTGAAGGACCGCTTTATCTCATAATTCAGTCGGGTTATAAATAAACAGGGTCAATATTATACAACTTGCTTTGTATAATGTAGTACGAAGATGCATTACACCTCCTTTTCACACAGCGCCGCTCATATGTTATTATCGTCATTATTGTCGCCATCATCATTCTTATCATCATCGACATTGTCATCAACATGATTATGTTCTACTTCTCCAATTTCGTTTTTCTTTCATCATAACTTTTGATTCTTTTTAGGAGGGAAGATAGAACGGTGTGCTTTGTAACGACTGTAGAATTCATCTCATCACATAAATGAAAAAAAAAAACTTCTTATCTTTTTAATTCTTTACCCCATGCGTAAGTTTTAGAATTGTCTAAAATGAAAGCATTTGCAGACAAAACATTAAATGCCAGTGAAATCAAGGTTTGATAGGTTAGAAAACATTGTGGGAAAAGGGGAAAATGCTGGTAACCAGCATTTCTCCTGTTTCCACAATGTTTACGAAAAAGTTATCCTGCAGAGTCGTTGAAACTCGGGATTGTGCGATACAGGGTTAAGAAGATAAACTGCGTAGAGGTTACTGGAATATCAAAATTCAAACTCCTTTGTGATTCAATATAAAGAGAAATAATGATAAGTAACCCGGCAAGCAATTGCCCGAAAATCGGCTTGCAGGGGTCCGTAGAATAAACATGTCCTCATTTTTTTTACCAATCGCAAATGACTATCGACTAAATCGATTATAGCATACTCAGAAGAAGGTAAAAAGCCAGCGTATAATTTTCGCACGTCGATGACGACGCTGCCGACTACACGCCTATGACAATACCATATGGTTTCTTTCGAAAATAGCTGGGCTGAAAATCGTCGCTGTTATGTGGAAGACTGTTGAAATCCGCCTAAAACTCCATTTAAACACAGTTCTGCGAAAAATAGAACTAAGAATTCAAAGCGTATAACGACCCTAGTGAACTTGTATGTCAGATAAGGTAAAGGCCGTAGTCTTACCCCAGAAGAACAGGTCTTTGCAATTAGCGAGAGCTGTCGTTACGTTAAACGCTATAGCGGACAGAATTCCTATCATAGCTATCACAGGATCCGATAAACAGAGCTGTAAAATAAACCATAAATGTCTGTTAACACGTTACCTCCTATTAATGATTTTTTTTTGTCTTGGAAGCAGATCACTTCTAATAAAAACGTGGTAAAAAAAAAGAGCTTGTAGATAGTCCACTCTTCACTTGCATGTATTCGTGAACTTAATCTTAATTCACGTTGATATTGTATAAGGATATTTTTATAGCCGTCTGCTGCAAAATTTTTTTTAATGCGTAATGAGAAAAATGAGTTCAGTGGCAAAGCTGCGATTTCTGGAAACTATGCGCCATTTTTAAGGCTCTACTTTTTGAGATCTTGTAGATAGTCTTTTGTGTTATTAGGTCTTCCTACATCCGTTGAACCTTTCAGTTTAACATGATAAAATGTTATCAAAGATGGTATCTTTAGGCCTGCGCAGTCCGCGCATGCTGACATGGGTCAAAACTTTTTGCTATTTGTAACTTTCTGCATGACAAAAGACCGTTCTACCTCCAGATCCAGTCGATTGTTCGACAAAATGAATTTTCTGGATCCATAATTATGTGATGACTTGCTTGGTATAATGCAAAATGGAGATACATTTAGCCTTTATCATACAATCTCAAGTTTTAACGACTCTGAATAAGGCTTTTGAAAACATTGTGGGAAAAAGGAGAAAATGCTGGTAACCAGCATTTTCTCCTTTACCCACAATGTTTTCTACCCTAACAAAGACGAAAATCATCATTTGCGCTACATTTATTTTGTCGTCCGCAAATGCTTTAAATTTGGTCGAGTCCAAGCTTTTGTCGTTTGGTAAAGAGTTATTTTCCTTTTTCCAAAGCAAAGCTCATGTAATTGTTAGTTCGAGTCAGCAAAATTTAACCCTTTACCACACAATCCAGAGTTTTAACGACCCTGAGGAAGAAGCCTTTTGAAAACATTGTGAGAAAAGGAGAAAATGCTGGTTACCAGCATTTTCTCCTTTTCCCACAACGTTTTCTAACCTTTCAAAGAAAAATTTCCTAATTTGTGCAACTTTAGATTTTTTATCTGCAAGTGCTTTCAATTTGGTCCAGTCTAAAATTTTGTCGTTTGGTAAAGAGTTAGACGTATGTATCAACATTTCAACTCACCTGAAATGGAATAATCATCACCATGGCAATAACGTAGTTCAGGCCAAGTCCGGTGTACACGTAGATATTGGTGAGCGAGATAGACCAGCAGTTCGGCCACCCGATCTGAATCAACGGGATCAAGTCACTTCTAAACACGATCGGCGATTCCACTAGACAGAAAATGACGAAGCAAGCCCAGATTTTCTTTTTGCCGTAATATTTTTTCGAAAAGTAAAACATGATAAAAGTATTAAACAACTTCCTTATTGTTTTACATGCTTTCTTAGAATTTTCGCTCGTAATTTCTGGAGCCTTGTCACCCTCTGATGACGACGCCGTCTGTTTCGGTAAACACAATGATACTGCTAGGAACACTATACCAACTGCCAGACATGAAATAATTATGGGTAGCAAT
Organism: Hippopus hippopus; assembly: GCA_946811185.2. NCBI lineage: Eukaryota > Metazoa > Mollusca > Bivalvia > Cardiida > Cardiidae > Hippopus > Hippopus hippopus. Next base: position 9,784,540 of record OX328102.1, on the reverse strand, counting down.
ATTCCGTAACGTTTAACCAAATACAGAGTGGAAAACTCCGTCGTAATACTTCCAATGCCGTTTAGGCTTTCAATAAGAGCAAGACCAAGCGCTCTTTCTTTCTTTGACCTGACTGTATCCGCGACAACCAGGAAACATCCCAGATTGAAACCGAACATGGAGCCGCCAAGTCCATCGACGATATAGGGGATGAAGTACATCGATGCTCCCGCATTAATCTGTATAAAAATCCCTACAATCATGCATTGTAACGAAAAAGCAAGCGTAGCTGATAGCAAGATGAACTTCCTGCCAAATGTATCCGAAATGATTCCGAATACGATCAGTGTCACTAAAGAGATTGACGAAGCCACTGACAACAGAAGCACTTGATGTTTGTCCGCCCGTTCTTGCGCAAAATCTCTGTCCATTTTTATACTTTGATTCGGGTAACAGATATTTGGAATTGTCGAATTGTTGTTGGTTCCAGAAAGGGTGGTAAAATTGGTTGTCAATTCGTTATGTAGAAAGCGGTGAAACAAATGATGATTTAAGGCAGTTTTGTACATTTTGGTGGACCCTTTATAAATCATCATCATGCTGGATAACAGTATGTACAATTTCAGAGACTGTTTACGTCCCTTTGCTTGTCGTACATCAGGCAATGTTGACCCAGTGCTCGTCATTATTCAAAGGTTCCTTATATCGTCGTCGTTACAAATTAGTCGCTGCTTAATCCTCAAACCTCTAAATAAATAAAACCAAAATTTCCACCCAACAGTAAAACCCCAAATATTACGGTTTCCAAGTTGATTTCACCGGGAAGAAAATACCGTATCGGACAGTGTAGATCAAAGATCAGACTGCACGTTCTTTGCATTCTGATCTTGATCTCCATTGTCCGCAAGAGTGTCCGGAGTCGTGCTTTGCAGCCTAAGTGTTAATTATGTATGTTATAATACGTATTGGTATTTTAACTTAATCTTATCAGGGGTCTCATATATATTACTGCTGCAGAATTTGTATAGCAGTGCTTTTGCTCTTTACGTTAGTTACCTTTACCACACAATCCCGAGTGTTAACGACTCTAAAAGGAAGGTTTTTGAAAACGTTGTGGGAAAAGGAGAAAATGCTGGTAACCAGCATTTTCTTCTTTTCTCACAACGTTTTCTACACCGATTCTCGCAGAGAGGAAATTTCAGATTTTGATTCACGTTTACTTTTTAATCCGCAAAATGCTTTCGGTTAATTCTTTATCAAACGACAAAATTTTAGATTTATCCAATTTCAAAGCAATTGCAGACGACAAATTATTAGTGGCTAGAATAATGGAATTTGTAAGTTAAAGGACAGACAACATTGTGAGAAAAGGAGAAAATGCTGGTAACCAGCATTTTCTCCTTTTGTCACATTGTTTACAAAGACTTCTCTGTTAGGGTTGATAAAACTCGAGATTATGTGGCAAAGGATTGAACAATGTACATCAAGTACATTTCGAATTATAGGCCTACTGTTCCTTAGTTCCACGCAGCCCTGCCCAATTTTGAAAAAAAGAATAAAGTCCAGATCCAAATTAAAAACAAAAAATCCAATGAAATGTTTCTTTCAATAATAACAACATCTTGATTTCAACTATTTAGTTAAGAACATATTAAAGGCCCAAGATATGATATCAGTGACAAATCATTATGAAACGCACTGGGCGTCAGAAACCGAGACGTCAACACGACCGATCTACTCGTCACATCTCGGCCGCTTCCGTAACTGCACCTAACAGATAAACGATCCACCCGAGATTTGCCGAATACAACACTACCGTTTCGTCTTAGGGCGATTTATATCAACCTGCACTAAACTTATGTCAAATCTGAACCTCTGCTTTTATCATATTCCTTTGCCAGACGACAAAATTTTGAGCTCGCCAAAGTTGAAACATTTTGCAGACGACATGTTCAGTCTCTCAAATGATGGAGTTTATCCTTGAAAGGTAAGAAAACGTTGGTAAAGGAGAAAATACTGATAAAAAACATTTTCGCCTTTTCCTACGATATTTTCAAAAGCCCTTTTTCCTCCGGATCTTTGACTCTTTACCACACAATGCCAAGATTAAACGACTCTGTGACATAATCCTTTTTAAAACATTGTGGGAAAAGGAGAAAGTGTTGGTAACCAGCATTTTTCTCCCTTTCCCACAATTTTTTCTACCCTATTAATGAGAAATTTCGTCACTTGAGCCATATTTGAACTGTCGTCTGCAAATGCTTTCAATTTGGACAAGTCTACATTTTTGTCGTGTGGTAAAGAGTTTAGTTTGGTAAACACGATATAGTCTGGTAACGGCGTGGATAGACTTTTGTCGTAAGCAGCGTAGAGTGGTAAACCGCCGTACTTCAAGAGTACGTAGTGTTAGAGGCAGGTAATCCAGACTACAAGCAGCTCAGATTGATCAGAGTGTACGGGGGTACCACTCGGAAATGTGTTACACAGTGCAGATTTTGCCGTTACTCGGTTCAAGTATAATGTGAGTAACTGGGACACAACATATCGTATGTTCATTATCAAACCAGTTTCCCATCTTCGGTATCTATAATCTGATTTAATAACCCTTTGCGAAACAATTTCGAGTTTTAACAATCCTTGAGAAAATACCTGAAAAAATTGTGGTAAAAAAATAATGCTGGTAACCAGTATTTTTTCTTTATCCCACATTGTTTTCCACCCTTTCTAACATATATTTAATCAGTTAGACACATTTAATTTTTTGTCTGCAAATGCTTTCAATTTGGACCAGTCTAAAATTTTGTACAGTGATGAACCTTTCATTGAAATACAGGTCTTAAACTGGTTCCCCCACTGCTCTATGGTTACTTTTTGTTAGGTTTCTACATTTGGTCCCTAAGGAATAAACCTTTCGAAAACAATTTAAGAAAAGGAGAATATGCTGGTAACTTGTATTTCAATAACCCTATAAAAATTAATACGCCTTTAGAAAAGATTTTCACCTTTTCCCACAATGTTTTATATCCTTTAAAACACAAATCCAATCATTCGAGCCACATTTATATTTAGTAATGGGCTAAAACTGCATGAAAACTTTTCTGCATAATCACTAGAGTACACATGCACCAAAGTACAACCAGAAGGCAAATATCTTATCCCCCTACTTGTAAGTTTTAACTTTTATCCTGCTGAGTAAGTCACAGGATATCTTTCAGTCAATAATTAAAACCCATATATTCATCTTTCAAAGTTATTCGTGGGGAAGAAATATCTCTCTATCGGACAGTGTTGATTCAAGATCAGACTGCACGTTCTGTGCAGTCTGATCTTGAATCAACACTGTCTTAAAAGGTCCGTGGTTCACGCTTAGCAGACTAAAGGTTGAAATTGAATAGTTTAGACAACAAGGCCAGACTTTGCAATATAATTATTAATCAAACTTTTATCTCCACTTCTTTTTGATAAATTCAGTATGGATGTTGTCAGATTATCAGATAATTAAATCTCAAACTATGATAATGTTGATAAATGATGAAACAAGTATGAGAGAGACTTAAACTTATTTCTGACATGATTTAACTACCAGACAGTCCTAAGTTTTAATGACCGTAATGAAAACAAGAAATATTTTTAAAAAAGACGGCATAAATTTGCAAGCCGAAATAGGCAGGGGCCCTTAAAAAAAAAACATGTCTACATTTTTAACCAATCCCAAATTACTATTTATTCATTTGTTATCAATACCAAACAAGAGGGCCATGATGGCCCTGGATCGCTCACCTGAGTCAATAGGCGAAATTTCACTCCAGGTGCAAAATTCAATTTCTGACCAATTGTCAGGTCAATTGAGCAACAAATGTGGCATCTAGAGCATCCACAAGAAATTTCCCTAAGTTGACCTAGTGACCTACTTTATCACCATACGTGACCAAATTTAGAACTCATCAAAATGTTTATCAAGACAAACATTCTGACCAATTTTCAAGTCAACTGAGCAAAAAATGTGGCCTCTAGAGTGCTCTAAAGGTATTTCTTTAATTTGACCTAGTGACCTAGTTTATGATACCAGGTGACCCAATTTCAAGCTCATCCAATATTTCATAAAGACGAACATTCTGACCAATTTTCAAGTCAATTGAGCAACAAATGTGGCCTCTAGAGTGCCCTAAAGGTATTCCTTTAATTTGACCTAGTGACCTAGATTATGACCCCAGGTGACCCAATTTTGAATTCATTTTAGATTTCATCAAGAGAAACATTTTAAGCAATTTTCAAATCAATTGAGCAAGAAATGTGGCCTCTAGAGTGCCCTAAAGGTATTTCTTTAATTTGACCTATTGACCTAGTTTATGAGCCCAGTTGACGCAAATTCAGACTCATGTGAGATTGAATCAAGACAAACATTCTGACCAATTTTCAAGTCAACTGAGCAAAAAATGTGGCCTCTAGAGTGCCCTAAAGGTATTTCTTTAATTTGACCTTGTGACCTAGTTTATGACCCGAGTTGACCCAAACTCAGATTCATGTGCGATTTTATCAAGACAAACATTCTGACCAATTTTCAAGTCAATTGAGCAAAAAAATGTGGCCTCTAGAGTGCCCTAAAGGTATTTCTTTAATTTGACCTAGTGACCTAGTTTATGACCCCAGGTGACCCAATTTTGAACTCAATGAACATGTTGTGCTCAGGTGGGCTAACAAACTTAGAACAGGTTCACTACATAACAAATATCAAAGCTACGAGCCTTCAAGTTTCACAGAAGAAGAATTTTAAAGTTTTCCCTTTTTTGTTATGTTCAAATTTGTGACCCCTGGGGTGGGGCCAGTTTTGACCCCAGGGGCATCAGGTGAACAAACTTGGTAGAGGTAAACTGAGAGATGCTACATACCAAATATCAAAGCTCTACACCTTCCAGTTTTAGAGAAGAAGAATTTTAAAATTTTCCTTCTTTGTTCCTTTGTTCTAACTTGTGACCCACGGGGCATGAACAAACTTGGTAGAGGTCCACTAGGAGATGCTACATACCAAATATCAAAGCTCTATGCCTAACAGTTTCAGAGAAGAAGAATTTTGAAGTTTTCCTTCTTTGTTCCCATGTTTAAACTTGTGACCCCGGGGCGGGGCCAGTTTTGGCCCCAGGGACATCGTATGAACAAACTTGGTAGAGGCCCACTAGGAGATGCTACATACCAAATACCAAAGCTCTGGGCCTTCCAGTTTCAAAGAAGAAGAATTTTAGGGTTTTCCCTTTTTTGTTCCTATGTTCCAACTTGTGACCCCCGGGGCGGGGCCAGTTTTGACCCCAGGGGCATCATGTGAACAAACTTGGTAGAGGTCCACTAGGAGATGCTACATACCAAATATCAAAGCTCTACGCCTTCTAGTTTCAGAGGAGAAGATTTTCAAAGATTTTGCTATTTTTTTCCTTTTGGTTGCCATGGTAACCAGAGTTATGGGTGGAATTCAATCTCTTGAACAACTTTGGTAGAGCTTCACCCACAGAACATCGCTGCCAAGTTTCATCAAGACTGGCCCAGTGGTTTAGGAGGAGAAGATATTTAAAGAAATTGTGGACGACGGACAACGGACATTGGGCGATCACAAAAGCTCACCTTGAGCACTTGTGCTCAGGTGAGCTAAAAAATAGGTCAAATGCCAGCACATTCAGCTACGCCGAAAAAAATGAAAACATTGTTGGAAAGAAAAAAAAAAAATCCTGGTAAAATAGCATTTACTCCTCTGAAAAAGTTGAGGGAAAAGGGAGAAAATGCCCACCATGATTTCTGCATTTTAACTAAAAGTTCTATCATAATGTCCACATTTTAGTTAATTGTTGGCCAAGCTTTATATGTGGATGAGTAAAGTTTTGTTGTTTGGTAAAGAGTTATGTAGATTGACCCTTTACCACACAATCCCGAGTTTTAACGACCCTAAGCAAGAAGGCTTTTGAAAACATTGTGGGAAAAGGAGAAAATGCTGGTAACCAGCATTTTCTCCTTTTCCCACAATGTTTTCTACCCTATCAAGAACAAATTTCATCATTTTGGCCGCTTTTAACTTGTTGCTTTCAATTTGGACCAGTCTAAAATTTTATCGTTTGGTAAAGAGTTAACGGAAATGCCTTGGTGTATATTTGTATACTGAACCAAAAACAAACTAGAACTTGTTTTTCTACAAAACAGATGTCTCCCCCCCTTTTTGGTGTCAGAAGGATTGATATGTCACTGAGGTAATTTCTAACAGAACTAATGGTCCTTTTTCTCTAACGGTTTTCGAGTTATAGAGCGGACACGAAATTGTACGTAAAATGCGTAAGGATAATAATCAAAGGGAAATAACTCGAAAAATATACAAGCCAGAGTTATGGTTCTTGTGCATGACACTTCATCTCATGGTGCTTTACAAATGTGTGAAGTTTTATCAAAATACCTTAAAAGGTTTTCGAGTTAAAGAGCGGACACGATTTGTGAAGGAAAATAATCAAAGGGAAATAACTTGAAAAATATACAAGCCAGAGTTATAGTTCTTGTGCACGACACTTCGTCTCATGGTGCTTTACAAATGTGTGAAGTTTTATCAAAATACCTTAAAAGGTTTTCGAGTTAAAGAGCGGACATGATTTGTGAAGGAATATAGTCAAAGGGAAGTAGCTCGAAAAATACACAAGCCAGAGTTATGGTTTTTGTGCATGACACTTCGTCTCATTGTGCTTTACAAATGTGTGAAGTATTATAGAGCAGACACGATTTGCGAAGGAAAATAATCAAAGGGAAATAACTCGAAAAATATACAAGCCAGAGTTATGGTTCTTGTGCATGACACTTCGTCTCATGGTGCTTTACAAATGTGTAAAGTTTTATCAAAATATCTTAAAAGGTTTTCGAGTTATAGAGCAGACACGATTTGTGACAGACAGACAGATGGACGCACGGGTAAAAACAATATGTCTCCCGACCCTAACAGGGGGAGACAATTTCTGTAAAGTATCTGCAAAATTTCTAAGGTTACTGGTACCTTATCCTTATCGGATAGTGCAGATCCAAGATCAGACTGCATGTTCTCTGCAGTCTAAACTTGTCGATGCTGTCTGTAAAGGTCCTTGAGTCATGCTCAGCAGCCTAAGGATTAACGCAAAATTCGAGTTTCACATGAACATAAGGTATGGACATAGCCGGTCCACGCGTACCAAATTATTGTTTAAGTCCCAAACTGACATGCCACCATGAGTTATGTTCTGTGAAAAGTATTGATCCAGGTCAGCCTGCGCAGTCCACGCAAGCTGACCTTGGCCGAAACTTTCTGCTCTCGGTCAATTTTCTGTATTTCAAAGGACCAGTCAACCTTATGATACAGTCGGTTGTTGGACATAATGGTTTACTTTTATTGGATCCATAATAATGTGATTACATGTACTTGCTTTGTATAATGTATCAAGGAGATACATTTAGCCCCATTTTGCCAGAGCATGGCTCATATCATACAGCTATTTTGAACCTTTTTGGGTCTCAAAATAAAAGCTATCAATTATAATATGAGCCATGCTCTGGCAAAAGGGGACTTAATGCATCTCCGTGATGGATTATACCAGTCAAGTCATCACATAATTATGGATCCATAATAGCCACTTTTTTATACAATCAACCAAATCATGAAATGGACTGGTCCTTGGACATACAGAAAATTGACCAATAGCGAAAAGTTTCGGCCCAGGTCAGCCTGCGCGGACTGCGCAGGCTGGCCTGGGTCGATACTTTTCGCAGATGCATCAAGCCCTCTTTTGCCAGAGCATGGCTCTATTTGTTTGTATGGTGTTTTACACTAATTTTCAAGAGGATTTCAGTTACCTGTACTGGTATTTGAAGATGGCCAGTACTACTATTCATGAGGGTCTGTTTTACAAGTGCTTTGCAAGTCAGTCCAAGCTGCTAGTTGTTTTCAGACATAAAGTCAAAAGGAGAAAATACTTGTTACCAACATTTTCTCCTTCTCCACAATGTTTCTAAAAAGGACTAATTCCAAGACTGTATACCGTTAAGGTAAAAAAAAAAAAGAAATACAACAACCCTTTTACATTATGTATTTGCGAAAAAAAAAATGTACACAATAATTAATTTTACATGTAGAAAACACTAACAATACCGACTATCTTATTATTACTTTTTTTTTCCTGTACATGTAAAAAGTGTACACAGTTCATTACAATGCAGATGATTTATTTCCTTCTGAAAAACAATGTGGCAAAAAAAGGAATTGCTTGAATTATAACAACAAAAAAATTACCAAATATCATGTAACCAGGTTTTATCATGTACATACATACACCATGCATACCAGGTACTGTATCCATTAACCAATTTTAATTTCATTCTGAGTTTATTTCTAGATATAGAAAGTAACCCAACTTCTGATTGGCTGAACCATTTGATTTAGCCAATCAGAAGTTGGGTTACTTTCAAATTCAGAAAATTCTGAAGAATAAGAAGAATGGGTAGTGAATACAGACCGAGAACTCATTTGATATATTTTTTTCTTCATGCAGGAGACACCTTCTGAAAAACATTGACGCAGAAGGATGATTGTTTGCAAGGAAACAAATCCTCTTTTTGCTACAATTTTTTCTTTCAGGCGTATGTAAATGTTAACTCTTACCAAATGACAAAATCATTAACTTGACTAAATTGAAAGCATTTGCAAACGAAAAATTTACCAGTATTTTCTCCTTTTCCCAAGATGATTTCAAAAGCTTTCTCTTTTTGGGTTGTTAAAACTCAGGATTGTGTGGTAAAGGATTAAACTTTAATTCACATCAAAAATATTTTCAACATCACAAGCTGCAAGTTTGTATTTGCAGGTGATGCTAGTCACTAGTTAACCCTAAACCTTCTAAATAAAGTAAACAAAACTTTCAAGCCGATAGTAAAAACTCAAATATAACTATTTCAAAATTATTTTGTGGGAAAAATATCTCCTTATTGGAATGTGTAGACCTAAGTTCAGACTGCACTTTCTGTGCAGTCTGATCTTGATCTACATCGTCTGCAAAAGTCACTGATTTTTGCATAACAGCAGAAGAGTTAAAGGCATAAATGCTGATATATCTTTGCTGCAGATAGCTTCTGAAAAAAATACAGAAAAAAGAACACTTGCCTTTTTTTCTACAGTGATTTTGAAAGCCATCCAATAGGTAATACTTTCCTTCTACGTTCAATTTCTTCCAAAATATTTCTCTCATTTCTTAAACTAAATCTTGTGACCATGGATTATTGCCACAAGTTTTTCACCTCATAATGACTATTCCATCGATTCAAGAAACTCTAAAGAACCATAACTGATAGATAAGAATGGAAAACACACAGGTTTTTTGCCAAATTTGAATTTCTTTCATTTCTGTCAAGCCTGTCACGAGGTGACCAGTTTACCTATCCATATATTCCTGATATTCATCATGCACCATGATATGAAAAGCAGTGACGGAGGAATGAATCCTGTCACAATGATTTTTATCACTTCTAGGTAAAAAGATTGAAAAGCCAGGATTAAAATGCAAAATCCCTGAATTACAATCCTTGCAAAATAAGGAGGGAAAAAGATGAAGGTTTGATAGATAAATACACGTCAGCAAGAAATTTGTTCTACAGCTTAATTCTTTTCCAAACAGCAAAATTTTAGAGTTAAATCCACTTAATATTCCTTAGGGAATGAATAGTACACAGTTTGAAAATGTTTACTTTATTTTCAGTATTTCACCTTACACCTCTATCAAGAAATTAAACACAAAGTAATAATACATATTTAAATTGTGGGAAAATTTTAAGCTGGTCCAAATTGAAAGCATTTGCAGCCAACAAATTAAATGTGGCTCAAAAACTAAATTTCGCCTTAGGAAGGGTAGAAAATATTGTGAGAAAAGAAGAAAATGCTGGTTACCAGCATTTTCTCCTTTTCTTGCAGTGTTTTCCAAAGCCTTCTTAGTCAAGGTCCTTAAAACTCCTGATTGTGTGGTACAGGATTACATGTTTTCAAAAGTGACCTGAAAGATGATGATAAAGCTGTATGGTGGAGGTACTTTATTATCCTTTAACCAAGATGATAAAACTGTAGACTAATCCAAACTGAGAGCATTTGCAAAACACAAATAGATCAAATGTGGCTCAAGGGATGGAATCTGTTTTTGTAAGAGTAGAAAACATTGTAGGAAAAAAAAAATTCTACCAACATTTTCTCCCTTTTCTACAATTGTTTAAAAAACACCCTCTCCCCCCTCCCCAATTTACCATAAAACTACTGAACTGTTTGGTAGCCCATTAATCAGAACCAGTTTTATGGTATTATGACATTGTTTGCAATTTTTGTGTCATTTCAAAATTTGAGCGAACTTTAGAACAGCAATAACATAATGAATACATTTATATCAGTATACTGAAGATGTTTCAAGAAAATATGACATAATAAGAACTTTCCTCCATTTGTAACAATGTTTCAGATCCCCTCTTCTGCACCTAAAGCTCTTTACCTCAAGGTCATTTAAATTTTAGATTGTGTGGTAAAGGACAAAACCTTGTCTTTCCATGTTTGAGTACAGCTAACATCCTCACTGAAACCTGTTACAGCTAACATGATAAGACAAGGTTCTACCCTTTACCATACAATCCAAAGTTTTGTTTGTTTGTATTGGAATTAATGCTGTTTTAATAGCTTAGGTCATATCACAGCGGTCAGTGCACCTACACATGTTTTCTGGCTTTCTCACTTTAGTACTCACACAATTCCATTTCTAAGCCATTGACTGCTTTCTCGCACGCATCAGAGGTAAGGGGTGAAAAATCGCTGGAAAGATAGTTTGCCATGACCTGGTATTGAACCCGCAACCATCAAGTCTCGAGTCAAATACCAGTGAGCTACCTGCCAGGCTTAACGACCTTGAGACAAAGAGCTTCAGATAAAAACTGTTGGAAAGAGAGAATATGCAGCATTTTCTCCTTATCCCACACTGTTTACGACTCTCTCAAAATCAAATCTTAACCAGCATTTTCTCCTTTTCCCCACAATGTTTACTACTCTCTTAAGGGCAAATCCTATAATTTGAGCCCTGGTTCATTTGTTGCCTGCAAATGCTTTCAGTTTGATAAAGTCTAAAGTTCTGTTATATGGCCTGCAACACATGAAAAGGGGCATTCGGACATTTGCGTAAAATTTCGTCTTGGATCAGCCTGCGCATTCTACGCAGGCTAATCCGAAACGAAACTTTCTGTTTTTATGTAATTTTCTCTTTTGCCCAAGTCTACTGCAGCACAAAATCTAATGTAGTCGTGTAGTGCCGTCTCGGATTAGCCTGCGCAGACTGCGCAGGCTGATCCGAGACGACACTTTACGCAAATGTCCGAATGCCCCTTTTCGCGTGTTGCAAGCCATATGATAAAAGGGTTAATCTGCAATGTGTACAGTGCCAAGAGGTCAAAAGAAAAAAAAATTATGTGAGGTAATAGTTTATACAATCATATCCTCATGTTACACACTTGATTCAAATTCTATTTCCTCTTTGAGTACAAACATAAGTAAACATGACAAAAAACATCACAGTCAAAATAAAAACCACTGAACAAAATCACTTTCTAGCATTAGATCATTTAACAAGAACGGCAAATTGTCGCAAGATACGCCCGTCCCACCGCCAGTTGTCAAGGGGGTATAATAATCGTAAAGGGCAGGTAATGCAACAAACATGTTTACCAAGTCTCATGTCAATTTGACTTGAGGTGACAAAGTTCCGTTCCAGACAAGCAAGAAATACTGTAAAAATGAAGATCAAAGTGGAATTACTCGAAATCCGCACTAGGTAGAGTTATTGTTCTTGCGCAATGTACTCCGTAATATTGCAACAAACATGCATACCAAGTTTCAAGTCAATCAGACTGGAGATGACAAAATTATGCTCCAGACAAGCGGAAAATGCTGTAAAAATGACAAAGGGAAATAACTCAAAGACAGCACGAGGTAGAGTTATGGTTCTTTTGCACTGCAATCTGTATTATTGCAACTAACACACATGCCAAGTTTCAAGTCAATCAGACTGGAGATGACAAAGTTATGCTGCGGACAAGCAGAAAATGCTGTAAAAATGACGATCAAAGGGAAATAACTCAAAGACAACACGAGGTAGAGTTATGGTTCTTTTGCACTGCAATCCGTATTATTGCAACAAACACAAATGCCAAGTTTCAAGTCAGTCGGACTAGAGATGACAAAGTTGTGCTCCGGACAAGCAGAAAATGCTGTAAAAATGACAATCAAAGGGAAATAACTCAAAGAAAGTACGAGGTAGAGTTATGGTTCTTTCGCACTGCACTCCGTATTATTGCAACAAACACACATGCCAAGTTTCAAGTCAACCGGATTGGAGATGACAAAGTTATGCTACGGACAAGCAGAAAATGCTGTAAAAATGACGATCAAAGGGAAATAACTCAAAGACAGCACGAGGTAGAGTTATGGTTCTTTCGCACTGCACTCCCCCTTAATGAGATCTATCCACCCATGAAGTTTCATAACCGTAGCTAGCATAGTTTTGGAGATATGCTTTGGACAAAATTGAAGTATGAATATAAACAAAGGGAAATAATTCAAAAATTAAGTAAGCAAGAGTTATGATTCCTGTGTACTGCACTCCCCCTTGATAAGATCTATCCACCCATGAAGTTTCATAACCTTAGCTAGTATAGTCTTGGAGATATGCTCCGGACAAAATTCAAGTATGAAAAAAAACAAAGGGCAATAACTCAAAAATTAAGGAAGCAAGAGTTATGATTCCTGTGCACTGCACTCCCCCTTGATGAGATCTATCCACCCATGAAGTTTCATAACCTTAGCTAGTATAGTCTTGGAGATATGCTCCGGACAAAATTCAAGTATGAAAAACAACAAAGGGCAATAACTCAAAAATTAAGGAAGCAAGAGTTATGATTCCTGTGCACTGCACTCCGCCTTGATGAGATCTATCCACCCACGAAATTTCATAACCGTAGCTAGCATAGTTTTGGAGATATGCTCCGGACAAAGAATGGGGACGCCGCCCGCCCGTCCGCCACGGGTGATCCCATAATACGTCCCGTCTTTGACGGGCGTATAATAAACACAATATTCAGTTTTGGTCCTAATGAGCACTTCATTGCAACTACTGTATTATGTAAGTACAAGTAAATAGCACATGCAGATCTGTTACCGGTATATATTGACCCTTTACCAAACAATCCCTTGTTTTAACGACCCTGAGGAAGACGGCTTTTGAAAACATCATAGGAAAACGCATCCAGCATTTTCTTTTGTCCCATGATGTTTTCTATCTGTCCAAAAACAAATTTTATCATTCATGATCCATCTCTCTTCTGCAAATGCTTTCAGTTTGGACCAGTCTACAATTTCATCATCTGGTAAGGAATTCATTCTATACTAGATAAGATTGTAAGCCTTTGCAGATTACTATATTTTATATTTGTCTTAGCTCTTTACCAAACAGCAAATTTTAGACTTGGCAAAATTGAAAGAAGTTCTAGTAACCGAAAGTTTTCCTCCCACAGTTCTTTCATGTGCCTACATTCATAGGGCTATTAACACATAAGTTTATTTGGTAAAGGACAAGTTATTAAATGGCATGTAATGACAACAAAGTGGAGAATGGAACTTTGCTAATCTCTTTCATTCAATATTAGGGATAAATACAGCCATTCGTTTGCTTAACAAGAATGATATCATTTTCTGTTTCCTACATACAAAAAAAAAAATGTTTAAAAGAAAAGAAAATTCCTAATTTTGAAAAAAAAAAAAAAAAAAAAAAAAAAAATTTTTTTTCCCGTAAAGAATAATTACAAAAATAGTCCGATGCAGGTACATTGTATTTGAAATTCAGACGGGAAAAATGTTACATACAATATGTAGTTAAGTGATCTAAATTGATACCGATACATGCATGATATTGTCAAACATAACACAGTCTGTGTGTCACTACATTCATGTCTTTGCTTGTTTTGTTTTGTATTTTTTTTCACCAAAGATGGGTTTCTCTGATTTCTGCTATAACATGACTGGCTTTCTGCAATGCCTGAAAACAAAATAAGAAATAGTGCATGAAAATATATAAACTTATCAACATGCATTTTATCAAACCATAAGAGTGCAACATGAGTGAAATGGGCAGTCAGTAGAACAAGACCCCATTATTGAAATATAGAGGTTGGATACTTTTTCCAAGGAAACATGTTTATTTGTGAATTAACTCTTTACCAAAGGAAAAATTTTGGACATGTCCAAATTGAAAGGATTGCAGACGACAAATTAGAGGTGGTTCAAATGACGAAAGTAGTCCTTGATGGAGTAGAAAACTTGTGGGAAAAGGAGAAAATGCCAGTTACCAGCATTTTCTCCTTTTCCAACAATGTTTTCAAAAGGCTTCTTCCTCAGGGTCATTAAAAGTTGTCATTGCTTGGTATGGGGTTAAAACATTTACAAAGTTATTAAGAAAGACAGATTTTAATCTAGTTGAAATGCCCCAAAACAGCCTTACCTTTCGATACTATGACTTAAGTTACATTGACCTTATAGTTACCTTGACCTTTGATCTATTGACCTCCACTGAAATTAAAACCTATCTCCTATCACTCATTGTGAGGATCTGTGCCAAGTTTGAAAAGCCTAGTTCATACCACTGTCTACTTATTGTTTATGTAAGTTTTGGTATAAATTCTACAGAACTAAACGAAGCAATAAACCTCTACTCAAATGTGGGAGAAGCAGGAAAAAGAGAGATAAGTCTTTACCAGTAGACAGCAAATTTTAGCCTTATCTGTATAAAAAACACTTGCAGACAAATCAATTGTTTCTCAAATGAAGAAATTCGATTTTGAAAAGGATAGAAAATAGTAGATAATGCTGGTTACCAAAATATCAATCAAGCTATCTAACAGTGCAGATCAACGACAAGACTGCATATTCTCTTACGAAAAAAATACATGCAATTAATTTTCTCCATTTGCAGTGGCGCATTCAAAATAGCTCTTCTTCAGAGTAAAGAAAGTCTGCTACTGAAGGTAAAGTATTACCTTCACAGATAAAATTGGTTCAGCACCAACCTCAAAAACAAATGAGCTGCGTTCTTGCAAAGGGCAGTTTGATGCATCCCTGTGATGCATTATACCAAGCAAGTCATCTTATAATTACGGCTCAATACAATCCATTTTTTTAAACTCTTTACCACACAATCCCGACTTTTAACGACCCTGAGAAAGAAGCCTATAGAAAACACTGTGGGAAAAGGAGAAAATGCTGGTAACCAGCATTTTCTCCTTTTCCCACAATATTTTCTACCCTATCA
Source organism: Hippopus hippopus (assembly GCA_946811185.2). NCBI lineage: Eukaryota > Metazoa > Mollusca > Bivalvia > Cardiida > Cardiidae > Hippopus > Hippopus hippopus. The sequence continues at coordinate 9,769,196 of OX328102.1, read as the reverse complement.
AAGTCAGAAATAATCATATTAACAAGATTTAATTTGTTGTCTGCAGATGCTTTGAATTTGGTCCAGTCCAAAAATTTGTCATTTGGTAAAGAGTTAAAACCAATTTAATCATGAAGTTGATTGGTTCTTTGATATGCAAAAAATTAATGAACAGCAAAAAGTTTCGTCCTGGGTCAGTATTTTTTTCAGATGCATTACAGTCCCTTTTCACAGAGCATGGCCCAAAATAATCAAATTTATAACAGCACTTACCTCCAACATCTCATGGGCCTCTTTTCTCCGCATTGCAATATGCTCAGATTCCTCTAACAGCATGTCAATCTCCTCCTTTTTGTAGAGTTGGCTGACTAATTCACTCTGTAGATTGTCTTTTATGTAATTCACCAGAAAATGCATGATTGCCTTTGGAACACTATCCTGTATATTTTTTCTCACTATCATAAAGTAAGATTTTATCAGTTTTTCTGAAATATGAAACAAAATAAGAAAGTTACAAGAAATCCTGTCCACTTAATCCTTTACAAAACAATCCCATGTTTTAACAATCTTAGGGAAAAGCTCTGGAAAAGAATGTGAGAAAAGGAAAAAATGCTGGCTGACCTGGGTTGATACTTTTCAAATACATTAAGCCCTCTTTTCACAGAGCATGGCTCATATAGAAATGATCCTTCTCTTGTCTTCAAATGTTTGTACTAATGTAATTTAAAATGTTTTTTTTTTTTTGTCTGGCTAGTTATATAGCCTTTACACAAAAGTGCTCATAAGTTCAAATACAATTTTTCCAGGTTTTTTCTGTCAGCAAATAATACATGACCCTTACTCTGCAAAAAGGGCTTTCCATGCATCTGCAAAAAGTATCAACCCAGGTCAGCCTGCGCAGGCTGACCTAGGCTGAATTTCTGCTTTTGGTAAATTATCTTCATGTCGACAGACTATTCTACCTAATGATTCAGCCGGACGTTACATAAAACTGATTTTATGGATCCATTATCGCGATGACTAGCTAGGTATAACTCATCACAGATATGCATAAAACCTCCTTTTGCCAGAGTACGGCTCACATGTATTTCAAAGGAATCCAGTATGCTACAGTATAACATTGTGGTATACATCTTTTGGAAAGCCATTCAGATATTTTCCTGACAGACTCTGCATAGAAGCAATCACTACTTTTTTCCTTCCCCCAATTTTCTAGGAAAATTTTCCAAAAAACTAAGCCTCCCTCTGAGGAAAAATACATCTATATACATCAAGTTGTTGCATATTACAAATTCATTTTGCCTGCTGAGGTAGAATAGTCCTTGACATGCAGAAAAGTAACCAATAACAAAAGCTTTTGACTAAGACACAACCTGCTGGCCCAGGTCAATACTTTTTAATGATTCATTTTTTAAAGATTCATTAAACTACCTTTTCACAGAGAACGGTTCTAATGAAGATAAAAGGTATCAAAATACATAACAGAAGCATAAAAAAGGAACTTTAAATTTATTCTTTCCTTTTATCCCTCTCACCCATCCTATCCATATAATAGTTATTTACAATCTGAAAAGGTCTTTTGCAGCCCTGCCTCTGCCCTTTATTCAGTGTCTAGATATAACATTTATTAGCATATTTGTATGTGCATTATAAATTTGTTAACCTTTTACCACACTATCCCATGTTTTCATGACCCTGAGAAGGACAGCATTGAAAAAATTGTGGGAAAAGGAGACATTGGTGGTAACCAACATTTTCTGTTTGTTCCACAGTGTTTTTCTACCCTATCAAAGACAGAAATTATCATTTTTGCAACATTTAATTAATCTTTTCTGCAAAAAGCTGTCAATTTGGTCCAGTCCACAATTTCGTTGTTTGGTAAGGAGATATTCTTAAACAAAGAGACTTGTCCAAATGGAAGCACTTGCAGACAACAAATCAGATGTTACTCAGTTGACACAACTTTTTAAACTTTTTTTTTTCCCACAATAGTTAAAACAAGAGGGCCATGATGGCCCTAAAGTCGCTCACCTGAGTCTTTTGACCAAACATGACCCATTTTCAATCTCTTTTGAGATATTATGACAAACATTCTACCAAGATTTTCATGAGTATTTGACTGAAAAAGGTTTTTCAAAGATTTGACTCAGTGACCTAGTTATTGACCTGAAATAACCCACTTGCAAACTGGTCCAAGAAATCATCAAGACAAACATTCTGACCAACTTTCAAGAGTTTTGGACAGAAAATGTGGCTTCTAGAGCGTACACAAGGTCTTTCTAAGATTTGACCTACTGACCTAGTTTTTGACCCAACATGACCCATTTTCACACTCTTCCGAGATATTATCAAGACAAACATTCTGACCAACTTTCAAGAGTTTTGGACTGAAAATTTGGCCTCTGGAGCGTACACCTAGTTTTTGAACAGACATGACCCATTATCGAACTCCGACAAGATATCAACAAGAAAAACATTCAGACCAATTTCCAGGAGTTTTGGACAGAAAATGTGGCCTCTAAAGCATACACAAGGTTTTTTCTAAGATTTGACCTAGTGACCTAGTTTTTGACCTGACATGACCCATTTTCACACTCTTCCGAGATATCATCAAGACAAACATTCTGACCAAGTTTCAAGAGTTTTGGACATAAAATGTGGTTTCTAGAGCGTACACAAGGTTTTTCTAAGATTTGACCAAGTGACCTAGTTTTTGACCAGACATGACCCATTTTCAAACTCGTCTGACATATCATCAAGACAAACATTCTGACCAACTTTCAGGAGTTTTGGACTGAAAATGTGGCCTCTATAGCGTACACAAGGTTTTTCTAAGATTTGACCTAGTGACCTAGTTTTTGACCCAACATAACCCATTATCAAACTCATTCGAGATATTATCGAGACAAACATTCTGACCAAGTTTCATGAGTATCGGACTGAAAATGTGGCCTCTAGAGCGTACACAAGGTTTTTCTAAGATTTGACCTAGTGACCTATTTTTTGACCCGACATGACCCATTATCGAAATTGTTAGAGAAATCATCGAAAACAAACATTCTGACCAAGTTTCACGAGTATTGGACTGAAAATGTGGCCTCTAGAGCGTACACAAGGTAAAAGTTGACGACGCACGCTGGACGGCGGACACAGCACGATCACAAAAGCTCACCATGAGCACTTCGTGCTCAGGTGAGCTAAAAACCCTTCTTCCTCCAGGTCGTTGAAACACATATTTCTTTTGAAGAGGGTTAAACAGAATTAACCCTTCACCATACAATCCTGAGTTTTAATGACCTTGAAAACATTTTGGTAACCAGTATTTTCTCCTTTTTCTAACAATATTTCCAACCCTGTCAAAGAACTTCAATTCCTTTATATAACCTACAAATTTGTCTTACACAGATGCTTTCAATTTGGAAGAGTCAAAAATTTGTTGTTTGGTAAAAGGCCAAGTAGGCCACTTGTCAATTCTTTGCTAGAACAGTTGTTTCACATCTTTTTCTGTATTGTTTCAGTCCCATGGCTGCAGAAGTCCTGTCTTTTCTGGGTTCTCCTAGTTCTAGATTTACAAGCTGGTAGCTCTACAGCACCATGCCAAAGAGCATTTTTACAAAAATGGCATCAACAGCTGAGATATAGACCAGACTTCCAGACCAAACATCCAACACCTTCACCACTGAGTCTACAAACATCCCTTTTACTGACTAGGCTACCAATACTTAACTTAGAATCGTTTCTTGAAAAGCATCAAATAATTAAAAGAGAGAAAAAAATCTTCAATTGTAAAGTATCTATTTCACATTTAAGTAATCCATCCATCATTAAATTTCAATCATGATCATGATCCTTCAGGTGGTGAAATATCTTTTTCGTATTTCAGTAATCCATCATTAAATTTCAATCATGATCGTAATCCTTCAGGTGGTGGTTAAGATTTCATTACAGATGCAAACATTAAATGACCCACGGCATATCTCAAGGTCATTGAATGCTTGCATCAGAAATGAAATCTTTACAACCACCAGAAAGATCATGATCATAATTTAATGATGAATATTACCTTAAATAACAATTCAAATGCAGAGCTACTTGCTGCTTTTTACCCCGAGTGCCAAGCAATTGTAATGGACATTTTCAGCCAGAAAAGAGACATACTGGAGTTTCAAGGCTGCTCAAGAGCATATTTCATAAGTTTAGCAATGACTTAGAATCTGATCTTGCTCAACAACAGCGACAACAACAATCAAAACAGCCTTAGGTGCCAAAAGGATGTACTGAGCCACAAAAGTTGTGTAAAAAAAAATTAAGCTTACATGTGATAACAGCTAGAGAAAACAAGAGCACCAGATGTGGGTGCCAAGGCTCAACTGCAGTTGCTTGATTTTCAGTGAAAATTCGAATTCAAAAGACAAATATATGTACAAGAGAAATATATGTACAAGTGTCAAAACTACTTTGATGGTTACCTGCCTTAGTTGTGTGGGTTCCCCTTTTGATATTTACCAACTTGTCAGAGTTACGAGTAAAACTCTTCAGTAATGACAGAGATATTATAAAATGTTAAAGTTTGTTTAAAATTCTAAATCAACAAAGGGGCATAACCGTGTCAAAAATATTTTGCTTTTTTTCCTTCCCTTGTTGTATAAGTATAGTTAACTCATTACCAAACGACAAAACTTTAGGTTTGTCCAAATCGAAAGCATTTGCAGACGACAAAATAAAAACGACTGAAAATTTGAAAATTGTTTTGTGAAGGGTAGAAAACATTGTGGGAAAAGGAGAAAATGCTGGTTACCAGCATTTTCTCCTTTTCCCACAATGTTTTCTAAAGGCTTCTTTCTCAGGGTCGTCAAAAGTAGGGTTTGTGTGGTAATGGGTTAACAACTAGTGCGAGTTTGAACTGAATATCTTCAGTAATAACAGTATATATCACATGATGTAAAAGTGGTTGCAACACGACACAGACAATGCCAGGGCTATGACAATACCTTGATGTTTTCTTCAAAATAAGTTGAGCTAAAAATATTCAAAAAATGTTACAGAAACAATGCCTAACTACATTCCATGCTTTCCTTCTAAAGCTTCATTCACATTAAGATATAATGGATTTTTTAAATGAGCCATGCTCTGGCATGGGGGGGCCTTAATGCATCTCTGTGATGCACGATACCAAGCAAGTCATGACAGTTTTCCGGATCCATAAATTCCATTTTTCATAGCAACCAACTGAATTATGAGTTATACTGGTCTTTGGACATATAGACAATTGACCAATAGTGAAAAGTTTCAGCCCAGGTCAGCCTGCGCAGACTGCGCAGGCTGACCTGGGTCGATACTTTTTACAGATGCATTAAGCCCCCTTTTCACAGAGCATGGCTCAAATATTATTTGTGGAAACTTCAATGTTATATATTATTCAAATCATTACTTAAAAAAAAAAAAAAAAATTATAAGAATTCTTTGCTATTTGTAAATTTTCTGCTTGTCAAAACACCATTTAACCTCATGATTCAGCAGGTCTCTTTTTTCCATGACAATTCAGAAAAGTTACACTGGAATACATTCATTATCAAACAAGTTACAGGCTGAAAATGAATACTACCCTCAAAAAACAAAAACATGTCTACCTTGCTGTGACCGATGATCTAAGACCTACAGACATGGTGCTTGCTCATGACACATTGTTTCCAGGTGGTTAACATTTAAGCACACTTTTTTTGAAATTAAGTAATAGGGAAAAACTTATGGCCTAGACACAAAAACTAACTTTACAGACAGACCAAACAAAAAAGTTTTTTGCTCCTGAAAATTTTTTCAGGGGCATAAAAAGGAAATTAGCTACATTGTTTGATGTTATCTCGATTTTTGTACATGATAGATTGATAAATATTAACTTACATGACTACAAGCTGTTAGTTCCCTAAAATCCTGCTGATACAAGTTTAAATCTTTCAAGTAAAACTTTGATATCATATGCAGTTGTAGTTATGGAAGTAATTATTTGAAGCTGTTACATACAGTTATTGCTTTCCAATTGTGTTATCAGAGCTGACCATCACTGGGGCATACAAACTTGAATTTTTCTAAGTAATTAGGTAAGACAGAGAGTGTTACAGCCTAAATACATGTGCTTTGATAATCCACTTGTATTCTTTAACCCTTTATCATACAATCCCAAGTTTTAACTACCCTGAGAAAGATGGCTTTTGCAAACAATGTGAGTACAGGAGAAAATGCTAGTAACTTTTTCTACCCTTTCAAAAAAAGTTTTCACACAAGCCATGTCTAATTCGTCATCTGTATATGCTTTGGATTTGGACTTGTCAAAAGTGTTTTGGTATAAAGTAAAAAAGAAGAAAACAAAAAGGAGACATGTTTTTAGCCAAAACTTAAACTTATCACAAATTATGTGACTGTATTTGAGCCAATTGCAGCATAGTGATGTTGGATTTAGAACCAATAGATTTAATTCATTAACAATACTAAAAGCAGTGTACATGCAAAAACATATTGCATAAAAAAAAGAAACAAAAAGCACTGTATGTATAAACAACAAATGTGATGGTATGAATTACATGACCAAAACTACCCTTTATAAAATGAACAATTAACGAAGAAAAACGTCTCTATAAAGTTTTTTTCTTTAGTGTAAGATTTTATGTACCACTTTGGTCAACAACAATATTTTAGGCTTTTCCAATTTGGGAGCATTTGTAAATGCCAAGTTAAGTATAGCAAAAATGAATTTTCCTATCGAAAGGTCACCAGCATTTTCAGCTATTCCAACAATGTTTTAAAAATTCTTATTCTGCAGGGTAGTTTATACACGTGATTGTTCTGTATAAGGATAACTTAACAGGTTATAAGTGCTACCTGCACATGACTTTTAATTTGCAGAGAGCCATCTTTGATAACAATGTGGTTAACCCTTTAATCCCGAGTTTTAACGACGCTGAGAAAGAGAGCTTTTGAAACATTGTGGGAAAAGGAGAAATTGCTGGTAACCAGCATTTTCTTCTTTTCCCACAATGTTTTCTTATCTTTTACAGATAAAACCCATTACTTGTGATGCATTTACTATGTCCTTCCAATTTGGATCTGTCTAAAATTTTGCCATGTGGTAAAGTGTTAAAGGAGAACAAGCAATTTATCATGAAATGCTGAAATGTTTTAAATACATTCGTGTGTAAAAACACAATTAATGTTGATTATGTATAATCAATTAAGGTAATTTCAAAGTGAACTTAAAAAAGGGATATTAGGCAGGCCCCCTTCTTATATTGTCCAATTCAACAATTTTCCTTTCAAACCAATCAATTTAAAAAGAGAGAGAGACAGTAAAAAATATGACCCACACTGACACACAGATTCTTTTACAAGGTGGAAAAAAAATCATGAAAGATGATAAAAATATGAACTTGTGCAAAACTTCCAGCAAAAAATAATGCATGAAAACTAAATACTGAGGCAGAGGCAGGATTTAAACCACATACCTACAACTGACACATCCCTATGTTCTCGGCTTGTCAGTTTTCGAGAGGGAATAGTTTTAGGCTGTGAAAATAAATTCAACATTTCATCAAAAATTCAAAACCAAAACATTTGAAGTTTGTCCCCAAGACAAAGCATGTTGGTTTTGTTCTGGTAACATGACCCTCAACTGTATTCTTGACCTTCACCAAGGGTAGTCTCCCCCTAAATTTGGAAGCCCTAGGATATCAACAGAAAACTTGGGAACATCAATTTGTATTTGAGCCATGCTCTGGCATAACGGGGCTTAATGCATCTCTGTGATGCATAATACCAACCAAGTCATCCAAAAAATATAGATCCAAGAAGTCCATTCTGTACAATAACCAACTAAATCATGTGGTTAACTGGTTCTCAGACCACTGGCCAAAAGTTTCGGCCAAGGTCTGCCTGAGCAGACTGTGCAGGCTGACCTGGATCGAAACTTTTTGCAGATGTATCAAGCTCCCTTTTCACAGAGCATGGCTCATTTATTTTTTTGTTAAAATGCAAACAATTGAACTATTCTCCTGTATTCTCCTTCTTTTTTTGTGGTTCTTTGCATGTTATCTATATTTCAATTTTCCTTTTTGTTTGTATCTTATTTTCTGAAAGTAATTCTCCCACTTTTAATTTGGATAAAATATTTCATAAAAATTAGGACAGTGTAGAACCAAGATCAAAAGGCACATTATGTTAAGTCTGATCTTGATCATGATGTGCACTGTCTGCAAAATCACCAGAAATCATCTTAAACATTTTATTCTCTTTACCAGATGATGAAAAATTACACTTGTCCAAATTGGAACTTTTTGCAGATGACAAATTAATAGTGGTTTTATTGATGGATTCTCTCTTTAAAAGGATGGAAAACATTGTGGGGAAAGGATAAAATGCTGGTTACCAGCATTTTATCCTTTCCCCACAATGTTTTTTCAAAAGCTTTATTCTCCTTGGTCATTAAAACAAGGGACTGTCTAAGCAAGAGTTAAGCTTCTTCAAAAAACACCCCATCAAGGACACAGGAGATATAGCTCAACCGTTGCTGTAGTAACAGGAATCTACCACTTACTAATTAAATCACATTCTCCTTGTTCTTTGGCAGTAAGTTTTCTACTTGATGGCATGGTTGGCTGAAAAGTAACCCAGCTTTTTGTTTTAAACATATTCTTTAGTGGAATACATGAACTTTTTAAAACTTCTACCCTAAACCTTATACTATACTAAAAGTTTTATAAGAAATGGTTTCTTTACAATTTAATGAAGACATTTTCCATACCTTTGAGCCATTACTGCAGTCTGATCTTGATCTACGCTGTCTGCTAATGCAACAAAAGTTGTGCTAAATAGACTAGGCATACAATTTTTTTTCTTAAAAAGGCAAACAAAAAAGTTGTCTAGGTACTAAAAATCTACAAAATATATGCAGTTAAAACCAACCTTTCACTCTGCATTTTGTATACTGCAGTTTCATATTTCATTTTCTGCCAAACCATCGTATCTTAACACTAAAGCAGAGGTTTCATTTTAGTTTTTTTTAGGTTTTAGGATTTAAATCTCACTTAGCAAGAGCTAACATACTTTCGAATGACAGGGTAAAATAATAAGAAACTAGAACTTGTTTTTCTACAAAAAAAACAGATGTCTCCCCCCTTTTTGGTGTCAGAAGGATTGATATGTCACCAAGGCAATTTCTAACTGAAATAATGGTCATTTTTAGAGCAAACAATCTAGTTGACACAAAAGGCTGTACAGCCACAAAAGATGGTTAGGGGCTTGAAATTCCAGATATCAGAAGTAGTGGGATTGTACTCTATAAAAAAAAACAAAGGCACTGATCATGCTAGACAGGTATCTTAAACGGTTTTCAAGTTATAGAGCGGACACGAAATTGTACGTAAAATAAGTATGGAAAATAATCAATGGAAATAATTAAAAAAAAATACAAACCAGAGTTATGTTTCTTGTGCATGACACATCATCTCATTGTGGTTCAGAAATGTATGAAGTTTCATCAAAATATCTCAAACGGTTTTCAAGTTATACAGCAACCACTTAATTGTATGGAAAATGATCAAAGGGAAATAACTCGAAAAATATACAAGCCAGAGTTATGGTTCTTGTGCATGACACATCATCTCATTGTGCTTTACAAATGTATGAAACTTTATCAAAATATCTCTAACAGTTTTCAAGTTATAGAGCGGACACGAAATTGTACGTAAAATGAGTAAGGAAAATAATCAAAGGGAAATAACTTGAAAAATATACAAGCCAGAGTTATGGTACTTGTGCATTACACTTCATCTAATGATGCTATACAAATGTATGAAGTTTTATCAAAATATCTTAAAAGGTTTTCGAGTTATAGAGCGGACACGATTTGTGACGGACAGACAGACGGACAGACACAGGGAAAAACAATATGTCCCCCGACCCTGACGGGGGGAAACATAAATATATATAAAAGTTTTGAGGAAGGATTCATTGATCTCTCATTGCTGAGCATTGGTTTACCATGTTTCTGTCAGCAAAAGTGGCAACAGTTGTGCCTAGCACCATAAAGGTTAATACAACACTGAATAATGTGTATAGTTTTTAAATGTTGTTTTCAACATTATTTCAGTTACATCCTTGAGGTCAGTGAACCCATCCATGCTTTCCTGGAGTTTTTATACCTTTACCTTGCACGAAATTTTTCCAAAGCCACTGGCTGTTTTCACACAAAACCAATATTGAAATAGTGATCAGCGGTAAGAGAGGAATGAATCCTGTCATGATGACTATCATTAAGTTAATTTAACCCTTTCCCAAACGACAAACTTTAGACTGGTCCAAATTGAAAGCACTTGCAGACGACAAAATGAACGTAACTCAAAAATTGAAATTTGTTTCCGGCAGGGTAGAAAACATTGTGGGTAAAGGAGAAAATGCTGGTTACCAGCATTTTCTCCTTTTGCCACAATGTTTTCAAAAGGCTTCTATCTCGGGGTCGTAAAAACCAGGGATTGTTTGGTAAAGGGTTAAGGGATTCGAATCAGCTACCATCTGCTCTCAATTCCTGTAAGTACTGACTGCACTACAGGAGCTTGGTACATTTTGTATTATATCAACTGTATTGGGCACTTGTTTCAAATGAATGTTACTATTATATAGCCATGTTCCATGCAGTCTGATTGAGATCTACACTTTACACAAGAACACATAAAATTGTGCTCCACCAGTTAAAGGGTTATACTATACAGAAAAGACATAACTGGCCACTTTGCAAGCCAAATTAATCTGCAACTTGCATATCTTTGTACCTTTACCACTCAACAAAATCTTAGATCCGTCCAAATCGAAAGCATTTGCAGACGACAATTTCAGTGTGGCTTAAATGATGCAATTTTTCTTTGATAGGGTCGAAAACACTGTGGCGAAAAGGAGAAAATGCTGGTTACCAGCATTTTCTTTTTCCAAAATGTTTTCAACAGGCTTCTTCCTCAGGGTCGTCAAAAGTTGGCATTATGTGGTAAAGGGTTAACTGCCCCCATGTTGTTCAACACACTGAATATTACTGAGTAATTCTGCTTCTAATATCAGAATAAATACAGCAATCTGATGTATCAGAGAGTCAGCTGACCATTCAAATTAACTGTCCATATACAGTCAATTAAATTTTTAGTTCAGATAAATACAGTAATCAATAATAAATTTCTTACATGAACAAATTTTGAATTAGCTCATTTAATGTACCACAGGTTGCTTAAAAAAAAAAAACTTTTAACTCTTTACCAAAAGGACCAGATTTTAGACTTGCCAAACTTGAAAGCATTTGCAGACCACAAAATAAATGTGGCATGCATTATGGAATTTCATGGGATTCGACTTCCACAGAGTAGAAAAATTGCGGGAAAAGGAAAACATGCTGGCACCACCATTTTCTCCTTTTTCCACAATAATTTCAAAAGCCTTGATTCTCAATGTCATTAAGACTTAGGAGAAAGGAGAAATTGTTTGTTCTGAGGCTTTTCTTCCTTTTCACAAAATGTTTTATAAGGTTGTTTGCTGCAGGACAAAAAAAAGTTTTCTGCAGGTGTTTTGTGATAACCCTCTACGAAACGAATCCTATGTTTTTACAACCCTGTAGAAAAAGCCTGTAGGAAAAGAAGAAATTGCTAATAACCTGCATTTTCTCTTTTTCCAAGTGCTTATTTACTTTTGAATAACAATCACAGCATTTAAGCAACATTTAAATTATTGTTTACAAATCCTTTTTCTTTAGAAGAGTCTACAATTTTGTCATCTGGTAAAGAGTTAACCCTTTACCAAACAATCCATGGTTTTTACGACCCCGAGATAGAAGCCTTTTGAAAACATTGTGGGAAAAGGAGAAAATGCTGGTAACCAGCATTTTCTCCTTTTCCCACAATGTTTTCCACCCTGCTGGAAACAAATTTCAGTTTTTGAGTTACGTTTATTTTGTCGTCTGCAAGTGCTTTCAATTTGGACCAGTCTAAAATTTTGTCGTTTGGTAAAGAGTTAAAGGGTCAAAAAGCGATAAAAAAAAAATCAAAGAAAAATACGAGTTTGACATATGGCCACCAATGCTCTGCAATTGCTTTACCAGTTCAGTGGAAAAAGGGGCATAACTGTATCATAATATCCCAAAGGTTACCCAACCTTCTGGTATTGGTTCTCCTTTCAATATTTAACAACCAGCCTAAGTTGGAAGTAAAGATCTTTGGTACCAACACAGATATCAGAAAATGTCAAAAGTTTTTGCATGCCGACTCAGAGGACGACAGTGCCATGGTAATCCTTGACATTTTCTTTGAAATAAACCAGGTTAAAATGTGAAACCATCACTTACAACTTCTGGGAGGAGATTTATTCCTTTCCTATGATGAGCTGGAGAACCTGAAGCACTACTTGGGTTACTACTAGGTTGTGAGGCCGGGCTGGGCTGCCCGTCCCCACTGGCTGCTTCTGTCTTGTTGTTTCTTAACAAGTTTGGAATTCTCCAACTGTCCTGCTGAGCTGGAGATGGAGCCTGGGGATAAAGGTTAAATATTTAACATCTGTAAGTCTGTTTGCAATTCCCCATACTGTCATTAACCCTTTACCACACAATTCCAAGATTTAACCACCCTGAACAGGAAGACTTTTGAAAACATTGTGGGAAAAGGAGAAAATGCTGGTCTCCAGCATTTTCTCCTTTTCCCAAAATGTTTTTTCCTCTATCAATGACTAGTACTTTCATTTCAGTTACATAAAAAGTGTAGTCTGTAAATGCTATCATTATGAACAAGTCTAAAGTTTTGTCTTGCGTAAAGAGTTCAGTCTTTCACTACCAAACAAACAAATCAAACTCTTTCAACAAATTCAAAAAATGTTAACCTGGAAGACGAAGATAATTTTTATTTATAATCTAGAATAAAATAGTGGACAGTAATGGGATTCATCCTTGAAAAGGGTAAAAAACATAGTGGGAAAAAGATAAAACGCTGATTGCCAGCAAATTCTCCGATTCCAATGACGACTTTTGAAAGCTGTCCTTACATGGGTCATGATTGATTATTTGTTTGGTGTTTAATGCCCTTTTCAACATTATTTCAGTTGTAACGAGGCAGGCAGTGCATCTATCCATGCTGTCCTGGATTTTCTTTTTACCATTATCTCCACAATATTCTTTCCAAGCCACTGGCTGCTTTCCCACATATCCATTGTCTAAACAATGGTCAGTGGTGAGAGAGGAATGAATCCTGTCACAATGACTATCATCAGTCCTCGGAAAGAAATTGGTCAAGCCAGGGTTCACGCCACCAACCCACTGTTCTGAAGTCCTGTACACTACAGACTGAGCTATCGGGGCTTGGCTGCAAGGGTCAGGAAAACACATGACTGTGTGGTAAAGGGTAAGCTTTCCAAACTTACTCTATTCTCTTTGTCTTCAGCCTGTCTAACTTGTAGTTCTTTCTGTAACTGTCTCATCCCATCTTGATCATTTGTCATAGCTTTATGTACGGCCTGAGCTTCGAAAAAATCTGGATGCTTTGTGTTTATATATGCCAACTCTATTCCAACTATATTCTCTACCTGTAAAATATTTAACCATATGTTAAACAAGAGGACAGCATGTGGGAGCAAATGCTAGGCTGCAGTTCCTTTTTTCAGTCAAAATTCTGTTGAAGAAGGTTATCTACCCTTTTGGTGTGAGTACCCTTTTGATAGTTTACAACTAGCTGGAGTTTTAAGTACAGTATGTTCAGTAATAAAAGAGATATCAGTAAAAGCCAAAGATTGTTTCATAAGTGAAATATGTTGATAAATTTGTATATTGTGGTGCATTTTTCAAGCAATCAGTTATAATACTGCAGCAATCATACCAGTTACTGAGTTTATGTGCTTGATTCCTCAATGTATCTTCACTTCATTATTCAAATTACAGTGCTATAAAACGTCTAGTTTTTAGAGGTATTCTTAATGGAAAAATTAACTAGTACTGTCGCAAAGTGGACAAATACTCCCACAAGCACCCGTGACCTTGACCTTTGACCCGTGAGACCTGAAAATAATAGGGCATCTCCTTGGGTTATGAGCAACACTTGTATAAAGTTTCAGGGTCCTATGTCAAACAGCTTTCGAGTCAGAGCAAGGAAAAGATTTTCAAACAAAAGTTTACCTATGACCTTGTCCTTTGACCCATGTGACCCAAAAACAATAGGGCACAAACCCAGGTCAAGAGCAAAACTCGTATGAAGTTACAGGGTCCTCGGTCAAACGGCTTTTGAGTTAGAGCACAGAAACGAATACATGGATGGATTGATGGACAGACAGATGGATGGACAGACAGACAGATGGTGAAACCAGTATACCCATCCTCTTCTTCATAGGTGGGGGAGTATAATTAATAAACTCTGCTGAATAAGACCATCTAACATCAGTTGCTTTTACTGATAGTGTAGATCAAGATCAGACTTCACAGTATTTGCAGTTCACACTTTGACCTATACTGACAAATATTTTGAGAGAGCATTCTTGCTAATCTTTGGTTCTCTTTCTCGTCTAAAAATGTCTCAGTTGATTAATTCAGGACTGTTAAGTTTTACATTTATACATACCATGGTATTTGTTGGAGGGAGTCTTTTCCGAAGTAAATGAGTAACAACATCAAGTATTTTATCATGGAGTTTGGGGAATCTCAACATTTCTTGCTGTAGACAAAAAAAGAACATTTTATCTATCATCGAAATACCAATATACTAAGAACAAACTATTTTTCCACAAAACAAACACAAAAATGAAAGAGGCCTCATTCATGTACTGCATTGTCCTTTGATACTTAACCCTTTACCAAACAATCCCTGGTTTTAACGACCCCGAGGAAGAAGCTTTCTGAAAACATTGTGGGAAAAGGAGAAAATGCTGGTAACCAGCATTTTCTCCGTTTCCCACAATGTTTTCTACTCTTCTAAAGTCAAGTTTCAATTTTTGAGTCACGTTTATTTTGTTGTCTGCAAATGCTTTCAATTTGGACAAGTCTAAAATTTTGTCGTTTGGTAAAGAGTTAAGGATATAACTGTTGCTCTACAACAAGAAATTATTATTTCTAAGGAGTTAATACTACTTTAGATCAATATGTTCACTGATCCTTTAAGCACATATTTCAAATTTCAACTTCCTTTGCCCTTCAACACACGATCAAGAGTTTCAACAGCATGAGGAAGGCTGCTTTGAATAACATTGTGGGGAAATGGAGAAAATCCTGGGATCCAGCATTTTCTCCTTTTCTTACAATGTTTTCTATCCTTACAAGGACAATTTCCACTGTTCACATTTATTCATTTAATTTTTAGTCTACAGATGCTTTGGATTTGGACAAGTCCAAAGGGTTCTTGTTTGGGAATGAGTTTGTCATGATATACTAATAATCCTACCCAATTTCATGGGTCTACTCATACTTGAACTACTGCATGCTATATAACAAAATATAACAAAATCACAACGTTTAACCTGGCGAATTCCCACCTGTGTACCACAGTGCTGTATAATTCTCTGCATTTCTTCATGGACTAGTTCAACACATCGTAAACTTGGCTCCTCTAAACGTTTGATTTGTCTCTTAACTAACAACTCAAAGGAAATATCCGGAACAAATAGTGCAGGTCTTGGTCCCTATATTGAGCGTAACAAAAAGTTGCATATTATTATTTGCACCCATCCATTGCCATATACATGTACATACAATAATGGTGAAAAGTTTTCAAGGCAATCAACATTCAAAATCTGAATTTGTAACAAGATGTCTGTTTGTAAAACAGTCATGCCCCCCTACTGCCACATTGATACAGGAAGTGGCACAGTTCATAAACTGATATCAAAAGAATTGATAGGGAAATATCGATGTCATCTTTTTTATTTATAGCCCACTTCAATTGTTAAACGTGATAATCTGTCAACAGTTCGCATAATTATACACACCGCCGTGTGTACACATATAAGATTGTAAACAGTCACCGATACAGACTGGGTTATCGATTTTCTTTTTGGCACGCTCGTTCGACTTCTGCTTTTTCCCAGTCAACTTCGATGAATATCTGTACAGAATTTAAAGAACCTATGTCAATTCTGTATCTAGTTATCATCTGGACAAGGTTTGGTCTATATATCATTAAGTTGAAGGCCATTGTGACCTTGACCTTTGATGGATTAATCTCAAAATCGATAGGGATCATCTGCATTGCAAGACAAATGTCTGTGCCAAATTTGACAAACCTAGGTCAATTCTGTGTCTAGTTATCATCCGGACAAGGTTTGGTCTATATATCAACATGTTGATGGTCACTGTGACCTTGACCTTTGACCGATTAACCTCAAAATCAATAGGGATCATCTACACTCCGAGACAAATGTGTGCCAAATGTGAAGAACCTAGGTCAATTCTGTGTCTAGTTATCATCCAGACAAGGTTTGGTCTATATATCAACATGTTGACGGTCACTGTGACCTTGACCTTTGACCGATTAACCTCAAAATCAATAGGGATCATCTACACTCCGAGACGCATGTCTGTGCCAAATTTGATGAACCTAGGTCAATTCTGTGTCTAGTTATCATCCGGACAAGGTTTGGTCTATATATCAACATGTTGACGGTCACTGTGACCTTGACCTTTGACCGATTGACCTCAAAATCAATAAGGATCATCTTCACTCTGAGACAAATGTCTGTGCCACATTTGACGAACCTAGGTCAATTCTGTGTCTAGTTATCATCCGGACAAGGTTTGGTCTATATATCAACCTGTTGACGGTCACTGTGACCTTGACTTTTGACTGATTGACCTCAATATCAATAGGGATCATCTACACTCCGAGACGCATGTCTGTGCCAAATTTGACAAACCTAGGTCAATTCTGTATCTAGTTATCATCCAGACAAGGTAAGGTCTACTGACTGACGGATCGACCGACAGACATTAGCAAAGCGATATACCCCCACTTCGTTGAAGGGGGGGGGCATAATTAAGAAGACACAGGCCTACAAACTTTAACCCTTTACCATATAATCACAAGTTTTAATGACCCTGAAGAAAAAGCCTTTTGAAAAGTTTGACGGAAAAGGACAAAATGCTGGTATACAGCATTTTCTCCATTTCCCATAATGTTTTCTATCCTTTCCAAAATAAATTTCGATTTTAAAGTCACATTTATTTTGTCTTCTGCAAATCCTTTGAATATGGGTTCTCTCAAATTTTGTTGTTTGGTAAAGAGTTAAACATTTTTTTACACAATCTTGATCTAAACTGTCTGCAAACGCAACGTAGCTCTTTACAGAGCAATTTTAAGTTTTAATGACTCTAGGGAAAAAATTAAGGTGGTAAATACTGATCTTACTATAGGTGGGTTCTAAGCGACAACCATCAGGAACAGTTTTTTTCAAGCCAATGGCTCCTTTCAAATATAACCCTCCCCCAAATAACCTTGTGTTTTAAATCCTACCAACACAATCCTAACTAAAACAAGATGTCTGTTTGTAAAACAGTCATGCCCCCCTACTGCCACATTGATACAGGAAGTGGCACAGTTCATAAACTGATATCAAAAGAATTGATTGGGAAATATCGATGTCATCTTTTTGATTTATAGCCCACTTCAATTGTTAAACATGATAATCTGTCAACAGTTCGCATAATTATACACACCGCCGTGTGTATACATACAAGATTGTAAACAGTCGCCGATACACAGACTGGGTTATCGATTTTCTTTTCGGCACGCACGTTCGACTTCCGCTTTTTCCCAGTCAACTTCGATGCTTACAACGTCCCCGATAATACGCGAATAAAATGTTGGAGCCACAAATGATGATTTTTGAGATACTTTAATTTTTTTTGAGCAAATAGCTCAAGTGGCAGTGCGGGCCCTGAATCATCTGGTGGTCACTGTGACCTTGACCTTTCACGGATTAACCTTAAAATTGATAGGGATCATTTACACTCCAAGATGAATATCTGTACAGAATTTGAAGGACCTAGGTCAATTCTGTGTCTAGTTATCATCTGGACAAGGTTTGGTCTATATATCATTTAGTTGAAGGCCACTGTGACCTTGACCTTTGATGGATTAATCTCAAAATCGATAGGGATCATTTACACTCCGAGATGAGTATCTGTACAGAATTTGAAGAACCTATGTCAATTCTGTGTCTAGTTATCATCCGGACAAGGTTTGGTCTATATATCATTAAGTTGAAGGCCACTGTGACCTTGACCTTTGATGGATTAATCTCAAAATCGATAGGGATCATCTGCACTCCAAGACGAATGTCTGTGCCAAATATGACAAACCTAGGTCAATTCTGTGTCTAGTTATCATCCGGACAAGGTTTGGTCTATATATCAACATGTTGATGGTCACTGTGACCTTGACCTTTCACTGATTGACCTCAAAATCGATGGGGATCATCTACACTCCGAGACGCATGTCTGTGCCAAATTTAACGAACCTAGGTCAATTCTGTGTCTAGTTATCATCCGGACAAGGTTTGGTCTATATATCAACATGTTGACAGTCACTGTGACCTTGACCGATTGACCTCAAAATCAATAGGGATCATGTACACTCCGAGACGCATGTCTGTGCCAAATTTGACGAACCTAGGTCAATTCTGTGTCTAGTTATCATCCGGACAAGGTAAGGTCTACCGACCGACCCAAGGACCGACAGACATTAGCAAAGCAATATACCCCTACTTCGTTGAAGGGGGGCATAATGATCTCTGGGAGGAGGGCTTTTAAAAAACATTGTGGGAAAAGTAATTGTAAAAAGAAATTTCTACTTTTCAAACAATGTTTTCTGCTCTCTATAGGGCAAACCTATTTGATAAGTAATTAAGTACTTCTTTTTGGTCTAAAATTTTCTTGTGTTGTGAAGAGGTAGCTACCTTGTGGAAAAGGCTTTTGAGAAGATTGTGGGTATAGGAGGAAAAGTGGGTTGCCAGCATTTTCTCTTTTACCTGCAATGTTTTATTGCCTGAACACAGACAGATCCTAGCATTTGCGTCACACTAAATCTGTCAGCCAATACTTTCAATATGAACGTTTCTAAAATCCAGTAGTCCGGTAAAACAGTTAAAAAGGGAGAGTAAATAATGACTTACAGTAGCATTGCGTATAGCTGTCAAAATGTCCATAGTTGACAAGCCACTTAGAGCATCTATAGATTCTAGTGTTCTTCCAAAAGTTTCATGGAAAATATAACATATTCTAGCCCCTCCACACCTGAAAAAAGAAATATCACAAGAATTCTAAATTTGATACTATATTTTCAAAAGCCATTTGCTTAATAATGAGGGAAATGTTGTGTGCAGGAAGTAAAAACAATAAATAACATGAAAAGAATACATACATCTGTGTATCTGAATTAACTCCATATCAGACAACAAAATCTTAGACTTGTCAAAAGTGAAGGCATTTGCAAATGACTAAATAAATGCTGGTAACCAGCATTTTATCCTTTTCCCACGATGTTTTCAAAGGCCTTCTGTTTCTGGATCGTTAAAACTCAGGATTGTGTGGTAAAGGGTTAAAAGTATTTACCCTGTCTGTGCCAGTAATAATGGACAGAATAACTTATCATTGGAAACCCAAAAATAGTACCTAAAACATACATATCAGCAAAACTTAGTCCAGGGTACTGTTATATTGTTTTTTGCATGTTAAAACTTACTTTCCACTAAATAGTTTCTAAATAGATTTTTGCCTTTACCAATAATAAATGGATCAATATGGAAGAAATCCAAATAATTACTTACAGTTCTGTTGTTTCAATATTCCTTGCTGTTCCTTCAATGGTGTTACAATATGCTGATGCAAATCTTGTAATAATTTGTAACAACAACTGACTCTGAAATTCAAAAAGTAATACAATAGGTCTATCAGTTGACTGGTATTTTACAATGCTTTTAACAACATTTAAGTCATAGTTTCAAAACAGCTCACTTACTCTTGTGTTTTTTGGGTTTCACTAGAACTAAGCTGAGGCTCTGCAATGAAATGCCAGTGTTGCAGGTGTAGATCAAACACATAACCCTCGAGTTATAATTCCATCACCCACACAACTGCACCATGTGGACACTTTATTACAACAGAAACAATTAACCCTTTACCACACAATCCGAAGTCCTAAAAACTGAGGAAGGAGCCTTTTGTAAACATTGTGGGAAAAGTAGAAAATGCTGGTAACCAGCATTTTCTCCTTTTCCCGCAATGTTTTCTACCCCACCAAATATGAATTCCATCATTTATTTTGTTGCTTGCAAATGCTTTCAATTTTAAAAAGTCTAAGACATTGTCGTCTGGTAAGGATTTAATAACAGCTGTATAAGAAATACCGAGGATAATTTTTAAAGAGAGCGCCATGTGGCAAAAAAAACCCAAATTTGCCTTGCATAAGTATCTTAACATGGTAATCACTGTAGATTCATGATCACACTTTCAACAAAAGTAGCTCTATTAACCCTTCACAAACACCAAAATTGTACATGTGTCTATTTTCTATTGTACAAGTGTCTATTTTGAAAGCATTTGCTTGTGACAAATTAAATGTGGCTAAAAATATGGGATTAGTCTTGGAAAGGGTAGAAAATATTGTGTAAAAGGAGAAAATCTGGGTTACTGACTTTTTCTTCTCGACACAAAGTTTGAAAAGGCCTTCTTTCCTAGGGTCGTGTAAATTTGGGATTTGCTGTAAGTTTTAAGTGTACCTTATCTTCCACTGGTTCTCCAAAGCTGTTCAACAAAGACTGGAACTGGGCAGCAAGTACATTCACTCTAGTTTTTAGATCTGGTAAACAATCTCTTATGTGGTGCATCAACAACTGGAATACAAATAACAATCTTGACATGTTACACCACTACAAAAAGGAAATGAAGCTTTTCAGTGTGACAGAAGCAGAGATTTCATTTTTTCCGCTTTCAGGAATTTTTGGCGAAGTTATCTACTTTGCAACCTTTATAGTCTGATAAACATTCTTTTACTAAATATCAAAGACAGGACTTGAAATTTAAATAGAGACAGTTAACACATAAACTAATGAGTATTTAAGGATCTGTTCTTTTTGTTTTAAGTCTTTTTCTTTTTATATTTGTCTCCAAATTCAGAATTAGAACAATATTTAGAGCTTGTGTTAGTAAACACTAAGGAGTTGACTGAAACCTACCCTATTTAAAGTTTTAGCTAAAAATGGAGTTCCATTTCGACTAGCTATACTTGGATACTTCTTTTGTAGAAATGTGGCTTCATCTTTGAGAGCATCTGGTAGTTCCTGGTATAGATGAATAGACATACTTGATTCTAAACTTATGATTGGATAAAACTAATTTGCTAAACTCTTTCCAAGACAAAAATATTTTTGACTTATCCAAATCAAAATTTTTTGCAAATGACAAATAAAATGTGGACTAAATGATGCACCCTCCTTTAGATAGGGTAGAAAACATTGTTTGAAAATGAAAAAAAAAAGTGCTGGTATCTTCTTTTTCCCCATATAAAGTCAAGAAATCACAGGTTCATGGATATTTCTGTCAGATTGTCATGTTTGATGACACAATGAGCATATACATGATCTGAAAGGAAGATGCACTTAGACCTTGTATCTATGGATACTATAGATAGTGTATAAAGATCTATCAAGGAATCTAATGATGATGATGATAATTATTATCATTATTATTTCTATTCTTATGTTTTTAAAAATTTATAACAGGTTTTCAAGGGTGATGAAAATGATGATGGTTCCCATTTTCTGCCTTTAAAAATCACATGATTTGGAATGGTGGTGATGGTAGTGGTGATAATGATGATGATGATGATTGGACAGTAATGAAAAACGATGATGAGGAGGATTCATGGTCACCAAACTCTTAGACACATCCTTGATCCTCATGTATGTGTATTTTAGGCCGTCGGCCTTTATTCAAAGTACATAATTTGTTTTCAATTATCTAGTATTTTCCATAGTATGTATATGATTAAAAAGCAATCAAACCTTTTTCTTGTTAATGTCCAACTGACTTCTATTTACAACACCAATAATTCCAAGTTTCACCGGGATCACTCGACCACACAGAATTTCCATGGCATCTGTGCCTGCATCCATCAAATCTAGTTTTGTCACTACAGCTAGGGTTCTTCTACCTGTTTGGATAAATGTAACTATAAAAGCTGTTTGCCTATTTCTCCTTACAGACTTTTAAAACAAGAATTTGTGTAGTATGTTAGTTAACTGAGAGATATCAGCAGAGATTTTCAAAGAATGAAACTTTTCAGCTCTTCATCTTATTAAAAAACCAAACTTGATCAGTGAGAGATTTCTTTTTACCTATGTAATTATCTGAGCTTCAAGAAATTGCACTTAGCAAAAGTGTTTCCAATATTCATATTGTGTAGTAGTGATGAATGTATCTACTTTGTAGCACTAACTTACTAATCTATTACAAAAATTTTCAAATTGACAAGGATAAGTATCAGTTCCAAAACAAAACAATAGTTTCCAATTACAAAAAAATTGCTAGCAGTCATAAGCCTAAAAATACCATTAAAATTATTTAACTCTTTTTTCGCCAAATAAAAATTATCACAGTATTACACACTGTACAGGTTAAACATTGTGGAAGAGAAGAAATTGCCCTAAATTAATAATTTCCTCTTTTTTTTTTTATAATGCATTTACTTATAACTAAGCTTTTAAAATCTGACGTACCATCTGGATCCACTTCCTTTGCCAGTTTCAAAGCCTCCGACGTGGCCAGATCTGTGTTAGCAGCTGTGAGGGCAAGAATGATTGAGTTTGGATTACTGATGTACTCTAGACACAGAGATCTGATCTGCATCTCTATGTCTGTGGGCTGGTCACCCACGGGTACCTTTGTCATGCCTGGTAAGTCCACCAGGGTCAGGCTGATCACCTTCTGGGAAAAGACTTTAAGGTTGATTGGTTCTGAACATATCCCCTGGAATATACAAAATAAACTAAAATTGAGACTTTATTATTTGAACTAGCAGTAATGTATTGTTAGCTCATTACCTCAGGGAGAAAAGTCACAAAAGAAAACCTTGAAAATTTCTTTTGAAAATATACACAATCATCATGACATAAAGATCTATGTATGGAAATGATGTGAAAACATTATGGCAAAAGGACAAATTAACTGTTACGAGAAACACCAGTAATGTACAAACAGGTGCACTGGTTACTGTGATAGAATTGAACTAATGTTGAAAACTACCCTAAGGCACCTTTACACTTTAAGAAATTGGCACAGTGTATGCCACTGCTCAAATATATTAGCAATTTCTGGTATACCATTAAGTTTGTTCCCTAAT
The DNA here is from genome assembly GCA_946811185.2 of Hippopus hippopus. Taxonomy (NCBI): domain Eukaryota; kingdom Metazoa; phylum Mollusca; class Bivalvia; order Cardiida; family Cardiidae; genus Hippopus; species Hippopus hippopus. Next base: position 9,745,833 of record OX328102.1, on the reverse strand, counting down.
TTTCTTAAATTCATTGACATATGTTCCGGTATGTTGTTATTCTCCATGTGTATCTGTGTGCTATATGCATTGAAAACTGTTTTGCATGCATGATATGATTCAACATTATGCCAAAGGAATGCTCATATGCAGGGGGTTTATTTAATAGATGACTGTTTGTAAGAAATAGGCAAAGGTTTATTCCCTGTATGATGCCACTGTTCAACCAAATTGTAGTCAGTTCTAAACAAAGTTTTTCAAACATTTTAAACATTAGTAACTTTTTGCTATCAAATGAACATCTTTCTTTCCAGCTTTTTGGTATGAAGTCAACCAAACTGCACAGATAAGCGTAAATAACATGTTAGACACTTGTTGAGCGAGCAAGAGCTTAAATATAACTGAGCCAGGGTTTAAATATAACTTTTTTCTCACTTGTTAATTTTAGCAAGTGCATGCTTTAGTAACTTGCTAACTATATTTTCAACTTGCCAAACTTTTTGCTAAGCTTGTTTAGATAATGTCACGTGTAAGCCGGTAATCTGAAACTGTAACCGTAGACTGACATGAATTGTCATTTCAGCTGTTTATGTCCTTCATTTTTACTCAACAATTATGTAATAAATTCATGTGACTTGTTACAGGTACTCATTTGTAATGTCATACATAATGGTGAATTGTATAACGGAAATAATACACTGAAACATACATCAAGTCTTGGAAAAGTGCTCCACTTGATAATAAACCTGTCAATTTTCAAATTTTAACTTTCAGTTTCATTTCGATTCCATGTAACTGCCATTGCATGTATTGATCATTACATAACAAATGCTTTCAATGTAAACAAAGCAAGACAAATTTGCTTGTAGAGTGCATTGAATATTAGAAAAATGTTCAGACATGGGTAAGCGTCTGGGTGACAAAGCCACCAACTGTACATCATTATTGCGCATAAACACTGTTTTTGCACTTTCTGATTTCTACTTTCACTTTACTATACATAAAAACTGATAGAAAATTGGACTGGCAGGAAAAATCAAGTGCTGGATTTTTCAACTTGCATTATGTAAAATCCGCTTGCTTTCAGTTTGTTACCTTAAACCCGATGAAACTGTTTCTTGAAGTTTAGTGCCTTTTTCTGTATGTTCTAGCTTTGCAAATCATGAGTCCACATGTTGTCAGGACAAGGTTATACAAAAAGAATCAGTAAACATGTTCAGAGAAAAATACCCTCTTTTCACACTAATTAGGGGACGGATAATCATACCTTATTACTGCCTGACATTCTGTCTGTCTCTGACATAATCTCATCTCTGATTTCATCAAAGTCTGTGTAGACTTTACCCTTAACATGCAGGAATTTGCCCCATTCTTCTGCCTTAATGACCTCTAAAACAAGACAAAACAAGAAGAATTGAAAATGCATGAACAAATTAATTACCCCATTAAGTTTTAACTAGCAGCAATTTCATCATGCTTTCATTTTTCTTTTTTTTTTTAACCCTTTTAAAGACAATTGCTATCATTTGTGTCTTAGATATCTAACATGTCACCTTTCACTACTGGAAAGTGTAAGTTTTTGCTGTCTTGTAAACAGTTAAAAGATGTTCAAAAGAATCAGTGTAGGTATCAAACAATATAGCAGACAATGAAGAGACATTTCTTGTGCAGTCTGATCTTGATCTATACTGTTAACAAAAACAGCCATAATACAATGTTGCGTTAGCCCTCACCTCCACTGTCTGTAGTCCTTACTTCAGTGTCATCCTTTGTGACCTGTATCAGCTGTAAGATGAGGGGGCGTCTGGTTACAATACCTGTACCCCGGGGCAAGAAATCTCTTCCTACAAGGCTCTCCAACACTGAGCTTTTGCCTGAACTCTGTAAAAACAAAAAAATATAACTTAAGTTTACATGATGAATTATCTTAACTCTTTCCCAAATGACAAAATTTCAGACTGGTCCAAAATGACAGCATTTGCAGACCACAAATTAAGTATTGCTCAAATGGCTTGATTTGTCTGTGATTTTAGATAGAAAACATTGTGAGAAAAGGAGAAAATGCTGGTTACCAGCATTTTCTCCTTTCCTCACAATGTTTTCCAAAGCAATGCCTCTATCAGGGTCGTTAAAACTCTTGATTGTGTGGTAAATGGTTAAACCTAAAGTCCCTTTTAGAATCATAGTTGCCTTTGAGGCCAGTGTAGATAAGATCAGACTGCACAAAACATGCATTTTTGATCTTTGATTTACACTGTCAGCTTGCTGAAACACCACAGACAGAATTAACAGTACTAACCTTGAAATTACACTTAGTTTTTTTCTTCTAGACTGAAAATGTACGTTGTGTTAATTGCTCCCTCTATGGATTTATGCAAAATTTTAAGAGCAACAGGTGCTAGACTTTGAGAATTAAGAGGAATGTTTTTACTGCTTCAGAGGTTTGATGTCCCTGGATTTATTTTTGATAACTGTGACCTTGTCCTTTAGCTTCAAAATGAAAGCATGTGCATGACCACTATGCAGTCTTGCAAGACTACTTTTTCTCTACCTTCAATAATACCGACCTTGATCTTACCTTTAAACTGAAGGAATGTGCAACAACAATTGGATATATAATAGTATAGACCCTTTCAGTCACTGACTACTTCCTGACGAAGACGTCAAAAAAAAAAAGACAAAATGCGTCGCCGTTGTGGACTGACGATAATTTTAAGTGGCCAAGGATGTAATTTGGCTCAATATACCTTTAACTAGTAAATTGACAGATCAGGACAATTTCGGAGAAATAATATGCACGCCTACAAATCCTTTATTGTTAATGGTTTGGTCCATACATGTACATGTTACATGCAGACGTCAGATCTATGCCGGCTACAACATCATCAAAGGAAAAGTCTACTAGACAGGCAGTAACAGACAAACCCCACAAAGCATGGGCTGGAACACTTCGGGAAAAGGCAAGCTTATTCATGTAGGGTCATTAATTAAGACGAGAAAGAGTTAGGTAAAGGGTTTATAAAGGGTATCCACCTAATATATCACATACTTGTTAGTTTTATCATAGTACTTTTATCACAGAACATAGAATAAGTCCTGTTGTCGTGTATGGTTGCTCTCTTCCATAATTGTTTTTCACCAGGGATCGTATATAACATGTAATTTATTTTCCTGGTTTCCACAGAAAAACTCTTGGGAAACAATGTTGAAAGGTTGAAATAGTGACTAAAACCATTTTTTCTCCTTTTCTAACAATGATTTTTTTTCTTTCTATTAGTCGTCAAGACTTGTGATTGTTTGGTAAAGGGTTAGATGGAAGTTTTAACAGTTTTAACAATAATTAGTGATATCATTGTACACGACGAGGCATTTGAGCGTGTCGAATACATAATCATGTAGGGAGACAATATGGACCTTAACTCTTAGCCTGTAGTACATGATCTTAAATCGACTTAGGGAAAAGCGTAATAAGAGAAAAGTTCACACATAGGAGAAGTCTGATCTTGAAATACTGTACATTGTCACAAGTTCTAATGATGGTTTTAATCAAGGTAAATGACGCAAACTTCAACGCAAATTCCTCTCGAGCTGGTCAAAAATAAAAATTCGGCAAGATATGGCTTATTAATCAATAACCAATAAAATAATACCATTAGGCCTAAAATATAAAACAAGAACACTGAAGAATCTCTTTAAAAAAAGGACTATACAATATCAAACAAATAATTTAAAAAAAAAGATATACGGGGACGTTTAAGGGGGAAGTGGAACAGACTTGGAATGGAAATTTGGGACGTTTGAATCAAAACTGGGGTGTTTTGACTGTGGGACGTTTATCTGTTTATTCATCCCGGTGCACAGCATGATGACACCATCCTGTGACCCAATTATTCTTTACAGATTTTATCAATAAAATCTTTTGACAAGTCCAAATGTAACAGAGTTTCAGTAGAATGATACTGGACTTTTTGCCCCATGAGTGCACATGCGGGTATAGCGGAATTCTGGGATCGTATTTCCTTGGCAACGAACGGCGTTGTAAAAAGGTCTATACACTCCTCTAATTCTGTTTGCATTGGAATGGGGGGTGGGGGGAGTGGGTGAAGGTTAAAAAGGTGGCTTTTTCAAAACTGCATTCAAACTTTGTGAACTCTTTGTGACTCCTATATCTAAGGGATTAATGTCCCCAAAAAAAGGCAGGTCAACATGTTACTGTGAAAGTATTTCATTCTCAACCCTTACACATTGTTAATTACAAGAAATATTTTTGACTTGTATAAAAGGCACAACTCTAACAGCTACCAGACAATTTTGGCCTAAATATTTCAGAAAGTCCTAGGAAAGTAGGATCAACCTAAAATTCAAACTGGGTAATCTGAACAGTCTCATCTTGATCTACACTATCAACTATCTACACTATCAACACCTACACTAATGTTGTTCTGGGCTTGATAAGAGTTAATGTCTTAATGAATTACTACAAATTCTTTTGTAGATTTACTCTTGAACAGACTATAGAATTTCTGACCAGACAAGTCCAGATTGAAAGCATTTGCATACAATATTGTCAAATAAGGCTCAAATAATTGGAAATTATCTTTGATAGAGGTGAAAACCTTGTGGAAAAAAGAATAAAATACTAGGTTAATGGCATTTTATCCCTTTTCAACACTGATTTTAAAAGCTTTATTCCTTTAGCTCACTAAAACATAGAATGGTTTGGTAAAGGGCTTCAGGGGTAAATAAACCATTCCAATACTATAATCCATTACAAAAACATATGAGCCATGCACTGTGAATAGGGGGCTTTTTGCATCTGCAAAAAATATTGACCCAGGTCAGCCTGTGCATTTCGCCTATGCAGGCTGACCTGGGCAGAAATTTTTTGCAATTGGTCATTTTTCTGTATGTCCAAGTACCAATTTAACTCATGATTTAGATAGTTATTGGTCAAAATAGACTTTATGCATAATTGTGATGACTTAAAGCCCCCTTTTCTCAAAGTATGGCTCATATATGTATTGGCTTTTTACTTATTCCCTTCATTATAATTATAAACACTTCTATGGCGCAAAAAATTGTTTCAAGTCTTCCTAAGTTTAGTAATATTTTCAATAAAGGAAACTGACAGGTTTCAACTAGCTTTTAGTAAAAAATGACATAAAAAGGAAGTGTTTTAAACACAGACAAAAAGGCTTCTTTAATTATAAACTGGAAAACACTGTTGGAAAGAGAGCAATTTCTTGCTGCAAGCAATAAGTATTACATATACCATTACTCCTTTTCTACCTCTTCAGACATAAGTTAACAGGAAACAAACCAAACACTGGAATAAAGGGTTTACCCTGTTTAATTTGGACATCCAAAATTTTCCTAAATGCCTACCCCATCTTGCATTTTTACCTTCTTTTACCCTCTACCACACAATCCACACAATGACCCTGGGGGAAAAGCCTTTTGAAAGCATTGGGGGAAAAGGAGAAAATGCTGGTAACCAGCATTTTCTACTTTTCACACAATGTTTTCTACCAACTTAGAGTCAGATTTAAATTGTTGTCTGCAAATGCTTTAATTTGGACAAGCCTACTCATTTTTCATGTGGTAAAAGTTTGATCTACTTAAAGGGGGTGAAATGACCCCAATAGAAGAAAATCTAGGAAAATCCCTCCTTAATAGTTTCTTTATACATGTATATTAGTCAGTGCAAATACAGAAGGCCTTGGTAACCAGCATTTTCTCCTTTTCCCACAATGTTTTCTACCAACTTAGAGCCACATTTAAATTGTCATCTGCAAATGCTTTAATTTGGACAAGTCTACTCATTTGTCATGTGGTAAAGATTTTAAAGGGGGTGAAATGACCCCAATTGAAGAAAATCCAGGAAAATTTCTCGTTATTAGTTTCTTTATACATGTATATTCATCAGTGCAAATACAGAAGGCCTTGTAGAAGACATGTTTTAAAACAACTGAAAGGAAATAAGAAACTTTATTACAAATCCTCTCTTTTGTGCCACTTACATTTCACTTTTTATCAGATCCCAAAATTGTGGACAAGTCCATATGTAACTCCTTACCAAATGGCAAAATTTTAGACTCCACCAGATTGAAAGCTTTGTAGACGACAAAATAATTGTGACTCAAAAATAGAAATAAACCTTTAGAACAGGAAAGAAAACATTGTGAGAAAAGGTGAAAAATTTGGATACCAGTACCTTCTCCTTCTTCTCTAGACTTGTTAGAACTCAGAATTGTGTAGTAAAAGGTTGAAACAGTTGCAGACGACAAATCAAAAGTGTTTCAAATGATGCAAATTGTATTTGAAAAGGTACAACCCAGTAGAACATACTGTGGAAAAATGAGTAAAATGCTAATAACCAGCATTTTATCTTTTTCTTACAATGTTTTCAAAAGCCTTTTTCCTAAGGGCTGTTTAAAGTTGGAACTATTTTGTAAAGGGTCTCTCATAACTTCCTGCAATCAGATTTGAAAGCATCCTTTTCAAATATATGGATTACCATCAACAAGTTAGATCTCATATATTCAAATACAAGTGAAAACATAGGTTAATTGATTATATAGTGTTTAATGCCAATTCCAACATTATTTCAGGTATATCATGGAGGCCGGTGCACCTATCCATGCTGTCCTGGAGTTTCTTTTACCATTACTACGCACAATATTCTTCCCAAGCCTCTGGCTGCTTTCCCACATAGCCATCATCGAAACAGTGACCAGTGGTAAGAGAAGGATGAATCCTGTTGCCATGATTATCATAAATTCTCTGAAAGAAACTGGTCAAGCTGGGGAGTTAACCCAGCGAACCCCTGTTCTCAAGTCCTGTATGTTACTAATTGCGCTATTGAGGCTCAGCATAAACATAGGACTATATGTATAGTGTGACTTACGAAACATCGCAAAAAGTCATTCTGACCGATGTTATGTGTTTACTCATTTTGCAAGATGATATTCAAGCAATTTGACTTGTCTTTAACAGAGAAGAAAAAGTTGTTGACAATGAAGAAAAAGTTTTTCCCTTTTTCCACAATGTTTTCAAAATGCTTCTTCATGAAAGTCATTAAAACCAGGAATTGTTTAGTAAAAGATTCACTTTTTACCAATCTGCAAAGTTTTAGACTTCCCTAAACTGGAAGTATTTCCAGACAAGTTAAATGTTGTTTAACTCTTTACCAATAGCAAATTTTAGCCTAGTCCAAATTATAGGCATTTTCAGACAACAAAATAAATGTGACTCAAAAATTGCAAATTGTTTATTGGAAAGGTAGAAAACATTGTGGAAAAAGGAGAAAATGCTGGTTTCCAGCATTTTCTCCTTTTCCCATAATGTTTTCAAAGGCTTCTTTCTCAGGGTCGTTAAAACTGGGGGCTGTGTGGTAAAGGGTTAAACAATGGAATGTGTCTGTGATGAGTAAAAAACATTGTGGGGAGAGGAGAAAATGATGGTTACTAGCATTTTCTCCAATTTCAGCAATGTTCTCAAAGGGCTTCTTCTTCAGTGTCATTAAAATATGTGATTGTGTGTGGTAAAGGGTTGTTAAGTGTAAAATAGGAAATTTCACATAATCATGTCTCCATACAATCAATATTGTCTAGCACACAATTAAATTATAAGATAGAATCATCCTTGGATATGCAGAAAATTGACCTTAAGCAAGAAGTTTCGAAACAGATCAGCCTTCATTGAACCCCTTTTCACAGAGCATGGATTTTACATCAATTGTGAAACAAATGTTCTTATCACTCAGGGCTCTTGATAAATGCTACCTGGAACTCTTACAAGTAGTTGTGCTATGTTGTAGGGGTGTAACGATACATCGGACTATCGATGGATCCCGATGGCGAGCGTGTCGATGCTACTGCATCGATTGTTCTGTTGAAAATCGATAACTATCGCCGATAGTTACCTCAAATATCGATAGTTTCACTGACAAGAAAGAGAGAGAAAATACTGCAACTCGCTAATGTATTTGGACGCCCTAAAAGTTAGGACACGTTAAATTATTTACAAAAATAATTTATTTTTAATCCTTTCTCTGAACACTTCGAGAAGTTAGTTTTCCTAAATATTCGGACATTCTGTAAAGTTAATTTCCCAAAATATTTGACAGGTAATTTTTTGGAATATGTTTTCAATAATGATCGGCTGCATAATATTCATTTCTGCATAGCAATGTTCATCGTTATGAAAACGAATCCTTCGAGAGCTGACTAACTCAGCGGCAATTTTAAGTCATGAAATTAGATCAAAATAATTGCAACACTATGGGTGTTTTTGTTAAAAACTTCTCACCAAAGCGAATAGTGTGAATTTAGATCAAAGATCAGGCCAAACAGTCTGCCTACAGTCTAATCTTAATCTACACAGGCCGCCAAAACCATAACCATGCGTGTTGTCCCTCCATAAGCAAGAAATAAATCTACTATGAAAAATGAATACTAAACCTTGTTCTTTCTTTTCTTTATTTATCAGTAATCCATTTCGAATGCATTCCTTTTATTTCGGCTGCAAGGAATTATTTTTATAAAACAGCTGGACTGCTGACTACACAAAACGTGACACGACTGGGGTGTTCTTGAAACAGCTACATTACTAAATGCAAAAAGGCACTATCAGCTGGTGTAAATCATGCATGAAATAGGCTTATTGCGTGGTCACTTTGAATTGATTGGAGGTCGACCTGCAGCCAGATACAAGTTTCTTGGAGCAGACCAGTTTTGGTGTGTAAATTAAACAGGTGCATTACAACTCATTCGCTTGGAATGATTTGCGTGTTACGTCATACCCCTTATCCAAATTTTACTGCAAACATTTTTGTAACCACGTACAGGCCTACAGGCATCTTGTAGACAGATGGCTTGTAATATAGATCTACATTTATGGTCGTTCTAATTTCTCTGCTGATGGCAAGATGATAGAAAGCTTGAGGGAACACTGGTTTAAAACATATGTATCTCAATATAAAAAAGATGGCAAAACTACATGTATAGGCCTATAGTTTTGACTCCTTCACCGGTACTGTAAATAGATCTAAATTTGTCGGATTTTATCCTTATTGTTTTGGATACACATACAGCAAATAAAAACCTATTATTTCAGCCACCCCCTTTTTTTCAGAATGATAATTTCCTAAAGATTTGGAGACTAAACAAAAATAATTATATTTTTTCTGTCTTAATATACTGATGTCCATCAGAAACGCCTCATCTCCCTCTGTTGCGTCATATTTCATGAATTTAATATCGAATGCATGGTTTTGTATTTTAGAAATGGACTTTGTCAATATTTCTACACATATTACATGACACAAACGTTTAGCTAAACATTACACGAATTTAACAGCTATTTCAACAAACTCACCCCCTAAAATTCATCAATACCGTGTATGGCCTCCTTGACTTGCTATCAGTGCCGGCAGTCGCCGTCCCATGGACCCACACAAATTACGCAGATGATAGCATGGAATGCGAGCCCACTCATCACAAACAGCATTTGTCAATTCTTGGACATTTTGCGGCTGTGGGTTACGTCGAAGTAAACGACGTCCGAGGATGTCCCACATGTGTTTGATCAGGTTACAATTGGGAGAGTTAGCAGGCCATGGCAGCACGGCAATATTTTTGGCCATGAGAAAGTTTCTGGTAAATCTGGCCGTGTGGGGGCGCGCATTGTCATGTTAAAATGTAAGGCTACGGCGTTGCTGAAACATGGGAACGACCACAGGATGAAGGACTTGGTTTACATACCGTCTGGCATTTAAATTACCATTAATAACCGCTAGGTCAGTTCTAAATGTGTGGTTTATTGCTGCCTAAACCATTATACCACCACCACCAAAACGGTTGTGTTCCAGAACAAAACTTTGGGTGTACCGTTCATTACGGACTCGTCCGTCAGCACAAGAGAGGTTAAAACAGGATTCGTCACTGAAGACCAGATCACGCCAACGTCTTTCGATGTTGTTTTGAGTCCACTGCCGACGTTCCCGACGGTGGTGGTCAGTTAGCACATCACTGCGGTACGGCCGCCTGCACAATAATCCACGCTCCCGAAGACATCGCCTTACTGCATTCCGACTTACATGTCTTCCATGAGTTTAAAGTTGCTTTATAATTACTTTTTTATTAGGTGTGTTTATGAACCATCAGTATTTGTCAGCATTTTGTGCTTTGCATGCTGTTGTATATCAATCAGACTTAAAAGTTGACTTCTTCAAAAGTTTAGAGTATATTAGGTATGTTAAATTGTTTGTGAACCATCTGCATTTAGAAAAAAATAGTCATTGAAATTTATTGAGCATCTTGCATTTAACTCTATTTTCCCCTTTTTTTGTTATTCAAAACAGTCATGTACTGAGGTAGAATTTAAACTACCCGGAAAAAGTATTAGTATAAAACATGGTTTTTAAGATGTAATTGGGTGAAATTTCATCTCTTGCAATTCATCCAATAGTATTGCAATAGTATTGCAATAGTAACAGGCAATATCAATACTATTGCAATAGTATTTTTTCCAATGTCTATACTATCGCCAGAGTAGATTTTGGCCTCAATAGTCAACCCTACTGTGTTGTGGGTAGTTTCAAAGGTCCCCATCCATCACAGGATTTGAATCTGGAACCTTTGAACTTGTAAGAGATATCATCAACACAAACATGATCATTCTGACCAACTTTCATGAGTTTTGGACTGAAATGTGACCTCTAGTGTTCACAAGGTTTTTCTACGAGTTGACCTGGTGACCTACTTTTTTGCCCATATTCAAAATTATCCAAGATATCATCAAGGGATGACCACCTTTCATAAGTACTGGACTAAAAGCATTGCCTATAGACCATGCACACAACAATTTTTCAAAGATCTGTCATGGTGACCTAGCTTTTGACCAGATGTGACCCATTTTCTTACACACGTCCGAGATATCATCAACAGAGACATTCTGACACGCCTTCAGTACTATCTGACCAAGTTTCATGTGTATTTCACTGAAAATGTAGCCCCTACAGTGTACAAAGGGTAACAGTTGATGATTGATGACAGAGGACTGACATAGCATGATCACAAAAAGCTCACCTTGAACATTAAGTGCTCAGGTAAGCTAAAAAAAAATCAGATCCAAACTTAGACTGTCCTCTCCTGGGCCATAAAATAAATGAGAGTGTCTTATGACAGTGTCATAGGAGTGTCATATATACTTAATGAGGCACATTCATAATTCAAAATATATTGTACTCTTTTCCTCATAAATTGTTTTACAGTAAAACATCAGCAGGTAAAAACAGTGTTCTCACTAGGCTTTTGAAAGTTGAATTCCAACTCAGGAAAAAATTGGATTTCAAACTGAAAAGTTGGATTCCAGCCTCACAAAGTTTGATTCCCATAGAGTTAAGATAAATTTTCATACTCAAGTAATAAACATTTAAAAACTGTTGATTTAGATTTGTGTATCATGGAGACATAATGTCTTTAATGGACAAGTCTACATTTACATTAGAAATTTCTAGCTAAGACATTACATGTATTTATATTGGCGCAATGGATTAAAGAAGTTTAATTACTTTTCAGTCTTTATCTTTTATTTAAACTATTAAAATAATTCAATGTGATATGCATATTCTGAATATTCATAATGATAATAATGGCAACAATTCTGGACCCATACTCTTTAACATTTGTAACAAGAGCGGCAAATTGTCGCAAGATACGCCCGTCCCACCACCATTTGTCGAGTGGGTATAATAATCGTAAAGGGCAGGTAATGCAACAAACATGTTTACCAAAGTCTCAAGTCAATTTGACTTGAGGTGACAAAGTTCTATTCCAGACAAGCAAGAAATACTGTAAAAATGAAGATCAAAGTGGAATTACTCAAAATCCGCACTAGGTAGAGTTATTGTTCTTGCGCACTGTCCTCCGTAATATTGCAACAAACATGCATACCAAGTTTGAAGTCACTCCGACTTGAGATGACAAAGTTATATTCCAGACAAACACTAAATGCTGTAAAAATGACGATCAAAGGGAAATAACTCAAAATTCATGCTAGGAAGAGTTATGGTTCTTGTGCACTGCACTCCGTAAATTTTCAACAATCATGCATACCAAATTTGAAGATGTTCAGACTAGAGATGACAATGTTATATTCCGGATAAGCAAGAAATGCTGTAAAATTGACGATCAAAGGGAAATAACTCAAAGACAGCACCAGGTAAAGATATGATTCTGTCACACTGCACTCCGTATTGTTGCAACAAACACAAATACCAAGTTTCAAGTCAATCGGACTGGAGATGACAAAGTTATGTTCGGACAAGCAGAAAATACTGTAAAAATGATGATCAAAGGGAAATAACTCAAAGACAGCACGAGGTAGAGTTATGGTTCTTTTGCACTGCACTCCGTATTATTGCAACAAACACAAATGCCAAGTTTCAAGTCAATCGGACTGGAGATGACAGAGTTATGCTCCGGACAAGCAGAAAATGCTGTAAAAATGACGATCAAAAGGAAATAACTCAAAGCACCAGGTAGAGTTATGGTTCTTTCACACTGCACTCTGTATTATTGCAACAAGCACAAATGCCAAGTTTCAAGTCAATCAGACTGGCGATGACATAGTTATGCTCCAGACAAGCAGAAAATGCTGTGAAAATGACAATCAAAGGGAAATAACTCAAAGACAGCACCAGGTAGAGTTATGGTTTTTTGCACTGCACTCCGTATTATTGCAACAAACACACATGCCAAGTTTCAAGTCAATCAGATCAGAGATGACAAAGTTATGCTCCGGACGAGCAGAAAATGCTGTAAAAATGACGATCAAAGGGAAATAACTCAAAGACAGCACGAGGTAGAGTTATGGTTCTTTCGCACTGCACTCCGTATAATTGCAACAAAGACACATGCCAAGTTTCAAGTCAATCGGACTGGAGATGACAAAGTTATGCTCCAGACAAGAACTGGACGCCGCCCGCCCTCCCGCCGGTACGCCATGGGTGATCCCATAATACGTCCCGACTTCAGATATTACCCGTGTATGTGTATTTTCCACCTCGCTAAACACCTTGTAAACAATCAACTGATAAACAAATCAAGCCAGGGATCATAAATAACATCTATATACAGCTGAGCGACTGATTTGGGATGTATGCCTAAAAAAAAACTTGTCGTCTGCCAGCTACTAACACTTGGACCAACAGCATCCTTGGAATGAAAAGACCCAATGGATGCAAAAAATTTGAGGCTGAGGAAGGCAAGGTGACACTGAATAAAATTAACTTGATTTCAACTTCTCTAAGTTAAAAGTTGTCAAGCCCAATCATTGTATGTGTTTGACGCACAAACCTGCTTTTGACATTTAACTGATCAAAATTTCTTGCACAGACCAATCAGATCTTAGTTATATGCTCTATTTGTGAAATTATTAGAGTTCAAACTTGCGCACAAAATCTGTGCAGAGATTTTAACTTTTTTTTCACAATCGTCTCTGTACCCGGAGGTGACTAGTCAGAAGTCAAAATCTCCTTCGGGTACAGTTATCTGTACTAGGCAGCCCCATCAATTAAAAAACTAGCAAGAATAAATATCGTCGCATGTCCGTATTCCGTGAGTGTCCTTGAACCGGTGATTTTTGTTTGCATCTCGTAAAGCACATAGTTTGATGATGTCACATGGTGTTTCAGCTCGTAACCCTTACCAATATTCGAACGTTTTATCGCCCTTGAATTTCAGCCAAATGCGAGACAAAAACATGAAAAAAGAACGTAATTTTCATGATTAAAAGGAACTGATATCATTTTTCTTATATCTAAATAGCTTTCATTCTCAAAAAATGCAAGGACCTACAAATTTTTGCTGTAAAAATACTACCGAGCTACAAGAATTAGGTCATGCCATGTTTCCTCAAGAAGGCCGATGGCATGTTTTTTCTTCTTGCACTCTGAACATGGAAATCAATATCCAAGTTGTAATTTTTTCATGAAACTGATTGGAAATAATTTTTTTATGAAGGCAAGTAGTTTCTAGTTCATAATCTTGTCTTAATTCTTAGTTTCATCCTGTTGTATCCTTATCATCACGGAATATGGACACTCGAGGCTAAACAAGAGAAAGAAATACAGGAAAGTATATTCGCTAGGAAGCTGTTCACAAGAGTTTGCTGTATCTGTCCAAAACAAAGACCTCCGTTATTAAACGTGACTGTTTCGTTATGTCAGAACTAAAATAACTTGAAATTCTCGGTAACCTTATCATTGTCTTCTTACCCCACCCACTTTTTCACACAGAGCATTAAATATGCGGTCACAAAGGAGAAAAACTTATCATGATACCTGTGCTCCGATAACAACAATTTGAGGAAGCTGAAGTGATTCTGAACCAACTGTGTTAAAGACATCTTGTAATTTATTAATGACAGGAATAAGTCCTTCCATTTTCGACTTTCATCGGAAAAAGTTTCTGCTTTCCAGCACGAAAAAGTCAAAAGTTTCCAAATGAGAAGCCGGCGTGTAAAGTACACTGATGTAATATCTACACATCGCTAAATTTAGGAATTTATTCTGAATTAAAAATAAACGTCCTTTTTTTCTCTCTTCCATCTCGTTTGAGTAAAGTCTTTTGAATTCAAAACAAATTGACACTAGAACAACTAACGCTTTACCAGACTACAAAATGTTAGACTTATCCATATTCGATGCATTTGCAGACTATTCCTGTACAGTATTTATGCCTGAGGAAGGTTTTAGAAAATTATTTTCCTCAACTTCCTTTACCTTTTCCAACGCAATCTATTATATTAGCTAGATTTTTTTCTTGGAAAATGAAGCAAACATTGTGGAAAAAGAATGTTTTCAACAGCCTTCTTCCTCGGAGTCATAAAAACAGGAATTGTCTGGTAAAGGGTTTTACAGATTTAAATAGGTGCAAAAAGTTTGGAAAAATAACCCATTATGCACTATCGTTCTGATAACATCAGAAGACTTCTGTAAATTGTTCAAACGTATTTGTAGATGAAAATTTCAATGTGACAAAAACGATAGAATATGGCTTTGAAAGGGTAGAAGAAACTGTTGGTAACAGAGAAAATGCTGGTCACCAGCATATTCCCCTTTTCAACCAATGTTTTCAAAAGCAATTTTCAGAAAATGTCAAATTGGTCACCAGCATTTTCATTTTTCCACCAAGGTTTTCAAAAGCCTTCTTTTTTAGAGCCATCGACCATTTACAAATGACAAAATTTTAGGTATGTCCTAATTGAAAGTATTTGAAGGGGACAAACTCAATGTGACTCATAATTTTAAACTTGATTTTGGAAGGGTAGAAAACATAGTGAAAAAAGGAGAAAATGCAGGGTCGTTAATAGACTGGATTTGTTTGTACAGGGCTAAAGCCTAGGTTTGTTTAGTTCTGGGTTGAAATGGTTTTTGTTTTTTGGTCATTGCACATTACACTTAAGAAATTTTCTGAATATTTCTGGTATACATGAATGCCTTGCATCTAGTCCACATATATCTATATAATTGCAGATTTAGATGAAGGAAATCTGTCGATGAAGAAGAAAAATGTGCACAGTACTGGTTTAACTCTTAACGAGACAACACCATATTAGACTTTCTACAATGGAAAGGATTCGCAGACAATAAATTTAATGTGGCTGAAATGATGAAACTTTCTGTGAAAGGGTAGAAACATTGTCGGAAAAGGAGAAAATGCTGGTTACAAGTACCAGATTGAAAGCACTTTGCAGATGATGAACGAAGCTGAAAAAATAATTTCTACATATATCTGATAGGGTAGAAGACATTGTGGAAAAGGAGAAAATGCTGGTTACCAGCATTTTCTCCCTTTCTCACTATGTTTTCAAAAGCCTTTTTCTTCAGGGTCATTAAAACATGGGATTGTGTGGTAAAGGATTAATAATTTACCAAGTATTTAGCCAGGCCAGAGTTTTGATGCCCTGGTCAACATCAATTTTAGCCTTTTTAAGGAAAAAAGGCTAATGAAATTGCAAAATACATGTACCATGAAGCTCTGCCAAGGTCCAAGTCATAGGCCTCATCTATGCTACAACCCTAGCTTGTTAAGTTTATGACAAATTTTTAGACTTGTCCAAATTCAAGGCATATCTGAAGATGACAAATCAATGTTGTTCAGATGATGTGAGTTTGTCTATTAAAGAAAGAACAACATAAATTTCAAATGTATTGAAAACAAAAAAAAAAAAAAAAAACAAGAGGGTCATGTTGGCCCTGATTCGCTCCACTTCCATTTAAATAAATGTATTATAAACTAAACAGGCAGTAATAGACACATAGATCAGAAAAAGTCTGTATGGCAATAAACATACATAGTAAAATAGCCAAGCACCTTTCCCCCCCCCCCCCCCCCCAAAAAAAAAAACTTTTTCACATTCAAAATGCAAAGATTATGTCAGTGATTAGAAGCAGATTTAATCAAAAGTCATTCATATCAAATATCAATGAGCTCTAACAAAGAATGCTTTGACAAGATTTTCAAATCTTAGAAGCAGAAAACATGTTTTCATTGGCATGAATAGTAAAGTTCTGGAATAAAAAAATGAATAATAGAAACCCAACCTTATATTAAATATTCATCCCATCTGAGCATAACTATAAACATCAAAATAAATCACTCTCACTGAAAACTGAACATTTTCTTTCCAAAAACCTTGAACGCTCAACACCAACCATGTAATACTGCAGTTTGATATTCAAGGGAGGTAAACCATAAAAAAAAAAAAAACTATGTATCTGTTATAACTGGAATTATTTAAATTGACCAGTATATAAGCTAAGTCAATAATGACTTCATGTACTACAAGAAGATTTTAAAGTTTTCTCTGTTTAAGCCTTTGTGTTAACTCCAGGGCTATAGTTTTAAAAACCTTGATACAGGTCTACTAGACAAACTACAAGCAAAATATGGTAGCCCTGTGTTTTATTGTTAGGAACAAGATGTTTAATTTTTCACTATAGAAGCTCAAGCAAACCCCAGGCCAGTTTTGATGCATGGGCTATCATTTGAGGAATTATGGTATACATTCAGTGGATGAAGCTTCATACCAACTTTGGTAGCCCTAAGCCTTATTGCTTAGGACAAGAAGATTTTTAACGATTTTCAATATTTTTCAGTTTTGTTGCAATGGCAAACAGAGTTTTAATTTGAATCAAATTCTTAAACAAATTCTGATGAGGCCAATGGCAGGATCATTGCCAAGAAGTTTCACCAAAACTGGATGCTAGTTTCAGAGATGTTTGGAATAATATTCCAAAGTTGAAACACATTCACAGACGTAAGCACGACAGACACCTGGCCATGAAATAAGCTTCCTGACCTTTTGTCAGTGGAGCTAAAAATGTGAAAAAAGTAGCAACAGCCTGTCACAAGCAATTTCTTTTTCCACATGTTTTTATTTTCTTGCCAACTTTTAGTGGCTGGGAACAGTTGTGTTAGTTATGTGATAGCTGCTCAAACATGCTGATTAACTTGTTCACTTGACGGAACCATGTTCACAAGTAAGAGCAACATGAATAACATAATTTCATACTTTATTGTTGAAAATAAGTAATCACTCATTTTAACATCACATGTTCTGGGGAAAAAGGCTTAATGCATCTGCACAAAGTACAGACCCAGGTCAGCCAACACAGTGTGCACAGGCTGACCTGGGTGGAAACTTCTTGCTATTAGTTAATTTTCTGCATGTCCAAGGTCCTGTTTAACTCATGATTCAATCAATTTGACAAAATGGATTTTATGGATCAATGTTCATGTGATGACTTACTAGGTATCACACATCAAGGAGATGCATTAAGCCCTCTTTTACCAGAGATTGGCTCAAGTGTATAAATACATATACATATAGATGTAAATCACAATTTAAGAGAAACACAGATTATGCAACTTGCCATAACATAAGTGTACAGCAAAACCACCTTAGTGACCACCTCTAAGCAACTATAATCTGTTTTAACCCTTTCCCAAACGACAAGTTTTAGACTCTTCCAAACTGACAGAGTTTGAAGACGACAATGTTAAATTTAATAAGAGAGGTAGAAAGTTGTCCAATAGGGTAGAAAACATTGTGAGAAAAGTAGAAATTGGTCGTTACGAGCAATTTCTCCTTTTCCCACAGTGTTTTCAAAAGACTTGAACTCTAGACACGTAAAAAAACGGGTTTGTTTGGGAGAGGGTTAAGCGAGCACATTTTGAGTGTCCACTGGGCGCTTGTCTGATAGGGGTTGGATGATCTGTGGATATGAAAAATTGGCTACAACAGACATCACTTAACCCTTTACCACACAATCTGGAAATTTTGCGACCCTGAGAAAAAAAAAGCTTTTGAAAACATTGCAGGTAAAGGAGAAACTGCTGGAAACCAGCATTTTCTCCTTTTCCAACAATGTTTTCTACCCTTTCTACAGACAATGTTCATGTTAGGAGTAATCATTTTGTCTGCAAATGCTTTCAATTTGGACAGGTCAATAACTTTGTAGTTTGGTACAGAGTTAACAACACTGTAGTATTGCTTATATAATTATTCTGATTACCTTCACAGATGAGTAGGTAATACTTGTGAACTGATTTCTGAGAAGAAATGTCAATCTAAATATGAAATTTTGGTTAAAAAGTCTTGTTCTTTTCTCAAACTATATTTAAGTTTTATTGGTGTTGTACACTGTTTTGAACACTATTTCAGCCATATCATGGCACTGACAGCTTATCCATGCATTTATAGCTCTTAATTCAGAGTGATATTAAATACTCACTCTGAGCCATCATTACTGAAGCTTTAAACATAAAGAGAAATGAAAAAATGTTCACCATTAGGTACAGGGTGATTCATAATATCTGTCATGGTCTTCAGCGTTAATGGTATAAATACAGTTTGGAATGGCTGTACTCACTCCCTATATACATAATCTAGAGACCTGTAAGTTTTGTTTGATAGTAAAAGCATTACACTTACACTTTATTCATGGTCTGTATCTCAATTTATAGATTTACATCATATGCTCAATGTGACATCCTTTTTGGGCAATATGATGTCAAGTCTCTTATTGAAATTGTCAATCACGGACTCACATGCACATTTCCGGTGTTATTTTCTCGATTTCTCTACGGATGGCGTTTTTCAAGTCTTGTAAAGTTGCTGGTTTAGGTGTGTAGACCTTATCCTTAAGGTATCCCCAAAGGAAAAAGTCAAGCGGATTGAGGTCTGGGGAGTGGGGAGGCCAAATCTTTTCAGTTTTGAATGAGATGAAATTTTCACCGAAAGTTTCATGTAACCAAGACAACACATGTTTTGCTGTGTGAGGTGTCGCCCCGTCCTGCTGAAACCACATATTTTCTGTATTTATACCAATTCTTCTTAAAGCTGGCATAGATTTATTCTTGAGTAATTGAATATAATGCTCACTGTTCACTGTCGCGTTCTCACCTTTTTCCTCAAAGAAAAACGGCCCTATCACGCCTGCACTGCTTAAAGCGATCCAAACAGTAATTTTGTCATCATGCAAAGGTTTCTCATTGTGGAAGTTCGGCTTTTCCGTTCCCCAGAAGCGGCAGTTTTGTTTATTTACAACAACATTCAAGTAAAAGTGGGATTCGTCGGAGAACCACATTTTATTTACGATTTCTAAATGGTCCTTCATCCATCTTGCAAATTCAATATGACTTTCGATATCAGATTCCTTCAAGTGTTGCATCACAGATATACTGTATGGAAAATATTTCAAGTCAAGCCTTAACATCCTGTAGACACTTGAGTAATTTGTCACATTAGTAAGATCACTAACAACTTGACGTACAGACTTTTCAGGCATTTCATCAATTATGTGCTTTACCTCTTGAACATTTTCAGAACTCCTGCTAGATCTTGGTCTTCCAGCATTATCATGGCGTATGTCTGCAATTGATCCAGTTTCCTTGAATCGTGCAACAAGCCTGTATAGCTGTCTAGCAGAAAGTTTTCTTATTTCTGTATCATTTGGGTATCTTCTTCTCATGGTTCTAAGTGCTTTAGTAGCAGAACGACTCTCAAAGTAGAGCTGAAGTGCTTCAGCAGCCATTTTCCTGGACAACGCCATCTTGGAAAACAAGTACTGTTTATGACGTTATGAATGACGTCATGACGTTAACGTCTTTCCTGTACTTGTGTAGTAAAATAAAACTTACATCTATCCTCTCTCCAACAATATTAAAAACTTATTTAAATCGTAAGTGGATAAAAAGTTATTTAACAATGAAATCATGACAGATATTATGAATCACCCTGTACTTAAAGTAAATATGAGTACATGTACTATCAAACTTCCAGACAAATGAAATAAATATTTTCAGCTTTCGAAGGAAAGACCTATATTATGGATTCAGCACTGTTTTATGCAGTATCATTATCTCTGACACAAACATCAGCCTGGGTAGATGCACAGTCTGACTGCATGTTTTCAGAAGTCTCATCTTGTTCTCAAGCTGTCCACAAAAGACAAGGTCTCAGGTGGATTCGAGTTAGGCTCTCATCATGAAACAAACTGGCCATGGATGAAAACAGGGCTAGGACATGGACATACACTGTTAAAGTGCCACTTTAACCCTTTAACACACAATCCCAACTTTTAACGACCCTGAGAAAGAAGCCTTTTGAAAACACTGTGGGAAAAGGAGAAAATGCTGGTAACCAGCATTTTCTCCTTTTCCCACAATGTTTTCTACGCTATTAAGTACAAATTTTGTCATTTGGGCCACCCTTAATTTGTTATGTGCAAATGCTTTCATTTTGGACTGGTCTAAAGTTTTGTTGTTTGGCAAAGGGTTAAACAAAAAATTTAAATTTGGCACAAAAAGAACAATTTTTCCACACTTCGTGACTATGATGCTTTTGGCTAAATTATTTCAAATTGTTTTACTAGATGACAAAATTTCATACTTTTTCATGGTAAATAAAAGGATTTGAAGAGGGAAAATTAAATTTGGCTCAAATCATGGGATTTAACTTTAACATGGTAGAAAACACTGGGGGAAAAAAATAAAATTCTGGTTGCCAGCATTTTCTCCTTTTCCCTGAATGTTTTTGAAATGTATCGATAGGGTCATGAATACACAGAATTGTCTGGTAAAAGGCTAAATAAAATGTGCAAATAAACAAAATACACTTTTACAGATGCTGCAAAGACATTTCTATTGCAATATGAAGAGACAGTTTTGTCATAATGTAGGATAAAGTAGTGGACAGTGTAGAGCAGACATCAGAATACGTGTTCTGTACAGTCTGATGTTGATTTACACTTTCCACGAAAGCTTCTTGTGTTGTCCATGGTAAGGAAAGAGTAACATGCTTTAGCAGGTGATAAATTTCAGGCTTTTCCATCTTCAAAGTGTTTGCAGACACATATCAAATGCGGCTCAAATGATGGGATGTCTTTCAAAACTTTACTAAACAATAAAATTTTGGACTTGTCCAATTTCAAAGCATTTGCAAACGGCATTTGCAGACGGCAATTTGGTTCAAATGATAGAATCTGTGAATGAGAGGAGAGACAACATTGTGGGAAAAGGAGAAAATGCTAGCTGCAAGCATTTTCTACTTTTCCCTCGATGTTTTCCAAAACCTTCTCTGTTAGGTTCATTAAAACTGCATTGTGTGGTAAAAGCTTTAACTCATTACCAAACGACAAAATTTTAGGTTTGTCCAATTCGAAAGCATTTGCAGACGACAAAATAAAAGTGACTGAAAATTTGAAATTTGTTTTGTGAAGGGTAGAAAACATTGTGGGAAAAGGAGAAAATGCTGGTTACCAGCATTTTTTCCTTTTCCCACAATATTTTCCAAAGGCTTCTTTCTCAGGGTCGTCAAAAGTAGGGATTGTGTGGTAATGGGTTAAGGTTATAAAAGCTATGAGAAAAAGAGAAAATGCTGTTTATTAGTATTTTTTTTCAGCATTTCTCATGATATTTTCAAAAGCTGTATTTCTCAAGGCCATACTTACACAGGACTGTTTGGTAGAGGGTTACATAAAATTTCAAGCTCATTTTCTGGTTTTATCACAAGTTTTGCCCTAAATTTAATCCTTTTCCAAAGAACCCTATATTTTAATGACCAAAGGAAAATGCCTTTTGAAAACACTATGGGAGATGGAGAAAATGCTGGAGTCTGTTTTTCTTTCCTTCTTCTATAAAATTTCTACCCTATCTGAGACAAACTTAATTTATGCAACATTTAACATGCCGTCTGCAAACACTTTCAATTTGGACAGTTCTAAAGTTTTGTCCTTAGGTAAAGAGTTAAAGCTTATTTTCTGGTTCCATCACAAGTTCCGGACTACAATAGCTATAAAAACATTCCATTCATTCAAGGTGAATGTCACATGTATCGATGATACACAAATGGGCTGTATTCCAGTTGGTAGGATTTCTTCATTCTGGGGGTCAGATCTGGGGCTGGCTGGACAACTTTGGCACCCATTCTTGGGAATCTCTCAATGAGTAGCTGCTCTTCCAATGGAGAGGGGACTGGGTTTGCGGGCTTCTCTCTGGGTTTGTTTACGAGAACATATCGACTGAAAGTGAAAAAAGAAAATAGTAAGAACTAAGTCTTTACTATAGCGACTGTTTTCATTATGAAGGGCAATACAAAAGACACTGAGAGAAAAAAATCTAAATGAAAGGAAAATTTTTTTTGAAATATTAATTCTTTACCAAACAATAAAATTTCAGACATGTCCAGGTTTAAAGCATTTGCGGATGTCAAAATAAATGGGGCTCAAACAATTGGACTTGACTTTGAAAGGACAGAAAGCATTGTCGGAAAAGGAGAAAATGCTGGTTAACAGCATTTATCCTTTACCAGACAAAGAAAATTTGGACTAGTTCATTTTCAAAGCACTTGCAAACAAAAAATCAAAGCTGGCTCACATGATCAGATTTCTCTTTGAAAGGATAGAAAACAATTAGGGAAACGGTGAAAAATGCTGACTACTAGCATTTACTTCTTTTCAATGGTTCTCTTTTTAGCATCGTAAAATCAGGGGCTCATCTGATAAGGGAAAAAGGCATTATTCTGATTCAAACCTTCACAACACAATCCCATATTTAATCAACCCTAAGAAGAAAGCTTTTGAACACATTGTGGGAAAAGGAGAAAATGCTCGTACAAAGCATTTTTTCCTTTCCTTCAATATTTTCCAGACTTTCTTGGGCAAACTAGCAACTGAGCTAATTCCAATTTGTTGCTTTCAAACAGAACAAATCTAAAGTTTTTTTGTCAAGTGAAGAGTTAACAAATACATAAAGGTTCTATATCTTCTTCACTGCCAAGACTAGCTTAGAATGTTCAGCATATTTTTTTCTTGGTCAGCCCTTTACCAAACAATCCCTGGTTTTTAAGACCCAGAAGAAGAAGCCTTCTGAAAACATTGTGGGAAAAGGAGAAAATGCTGGTAACCAACATTTTCTCCTTTTCCCACAATGTTTTCTACTCTTCTAAAGTCAAGTTTCAATTTTTGAGTCACGTTTATTTTGTTGTCTGCAAATGCTTTCAACTTGGACAAGTCTAAAATTTTGTTGTTTGGTAAAGAGTTAGACACATCGATTAAAGCAAGGCAGGTTGGACAGCAGCAACATTTTAAAATAGTGATTTAATTGTGTATATCTGGAGTTTTAACCACCTTGAGGATGAGGGATTTTGTAAACATTGTGGAAAAAGGAGAAAACGCTGGTAACCAGCATTTTCTCCTTTTCCCACAATATTTTCTACTCTAGCAAAAACAAATTTCAATTGTATTAGACACATTTATCTTGTCATCTGCAAATGCTTTTAATTTCAGTAACTATAAAATTTTTTCGTGTCAAAAAGAATTAAGTTTTTTCGTGTGAAAAAGAATTCAGAATTAACAGTATGGGAAAAGAGTACATACTTGCACTTGCTGGGTATAGATCTACTAGACTTGGGTCTCCAGGCATCTGGATTTCTGGGGTCTATCCAATGCGGACTGAAGTCTGCCACTGTGGCGATAGACTTTGAGCTACTTGGCCTTGAGGGGGTTTGGGTGGACTTGCCCATTTTATATCTGAATTGTAAAAACAATAACAGATTATATGTGAAGAAATTAGGGATAGAGACAGAAAGAAATGCAACAATTAAATCTTTAACTCTTTACCACACAATGTCGACATTTAACAACCCTGGGAAAGAAGCCTTTTGAAAACATTGTGAAAAATGGAGAAAATGCTGGTAACAAGCATTTTCTCCTTTTCCCACAATGTTTTCTATCATAGAAAAATTGCACCATTTGATCCACATTGAAACTGTTGTCTGCAAATGCTTTCAATTTGAACAAGGCTAAAATTTTGTCGTATGGTAAAGAGTTAACTCTTAAGGTTAACTCTTTACCAAACAGCAAAACTTTGGACTTGTCTATATTCAAAGCATTTGCAGATGACACATTGAAGGTTGCTGAAAGAGTGCAATTGTCCTTGAGTAGAAAATATTAATGCAAAGGAAGTAAATCCTAATTACCAGCATTTTCTCCTTTTCTCAACAATGTTTTCAAAGGCCTTTTTCCTCTAGGTTGTTTTAACCTGGGGTTGCTTGGTAAAGCTTTAAACGTTTACAGTATAAAAGTTTACTTTCTAAGCAAATACTGACCTCTGTTTTTTAACATACCGGCATTCTAGGAAAAGAAGCAATTGCTTGTAACAGGCAGTTGCTTCATTTCTCACAATGTTTTTCATACCATTCACAAAAGATATCCTGTTTGTAACTTTAGGCTTTCCTCCTGTGTCACAACATTTTTTAGTATGTCTAAAATTACCCTAAAAAGTTACGGTCTCAGTAAGTAAATTCTTATACCACAGTGATGACTGGTCTGTACAAAGTCTGAAATCATAATTTCCATCTCCTGAAAGTTCATATTTCACATCTGAACTTAGCCAAAACTATTTCTGATGTCCACCCTGTCCTGTTTGCAAAGCCTTCCTCCTGTGTCAAAACATTTTTTAGTATGTCTAAAATAACCCTAAAAAGTTATGGTCTCAGTAAGTAAGTAAATTCTTACACTACAGTGATGATTGGTTTGTACAAAGTCTGAAATGGTAATTTCCATCTCCTGAAAGTTCACATCAGGGCTTAGCCAAAACTATTTCTGATGCCAAACTTGCAATGAATCTTTCAAAGAATGTTAACTCCTTACCATATGACAATTTTGGTCTCGCCCAAATTGAAAGCAATTGCAGATTACAAAATGAATGTAGCTCAAATGATGATTTCTGTCTTTGATAGGGTAGAAAACATTGTTGGAAAAAGAGAAAATTAGGTGAAAGATCGAAATTTATTTCATCGAGTGAACATCATTGGTAATATTTTCAAGAGTAGCATAACCACGAGTGATATTACCGATGATGTTCACGAGATGAAATAAATTTTGATCTTTCACCGAAAAAAACAACTATTCAATCTATTTCATGCTTCTAACCCCTTTTTTTGTTGGGATTTTCCAGTACAGTTGTTTTCGGTAATTCCCCGAGGCATACCTCCCCCAAAATAACAACATATTACAATATTACGTAAAGGGTGAGAAACGTAGTGTACATGTAAATTAAGTCATATTTCCCTCTGCTTCAATGGCACCCACTGTTTACCTAGGTAACTAGTGTGCAGGAATAGCCGTTTCCGCCTTCAATTGAAGAGTTAGAAAATATGAAATGAGTATTTTTCACTGGTCATAACAATGAAATATCAAACCATAATCCACCATTATTTCTTGATAAACTACCGAAAAGCATGAAATAATGAAAGAGTTACCTGTATGCTTTTTCTTGGCTGAGTTCATTCTTTATTGCTTGTTGTTTCAGTATCACAGGATTGGCTGTTTTTGGTCGTGGTTTATCTCTGGATGGAGGTGGCGCTGCACTGACACCATACCCAAAACTGATTGGCACAGATAATGATGTGTTTGCTCGTCGAAAAGCTGGGGTGCTGGACTGATCGTTGGTTGTTTGTGGAGCTGTAATGGGCAATGGATGGACAAAATGGTGTAGTTGTAGTAGTAATTTCAGTGACAAAGAAAACGATTTGCTAATTTTCAATGTTTTTGTCGATTTCAATGAAGTAAGGCTGCCACTTGTTCATTTAGAAACCTGTTAATATGATCTTCACAAAATCTCTGCAAAGGTAAGAAAACATGTGAGCATTACATGTAATGAGTCACACATTCAAACAATAATGATGACTTTATGTTAACAATGTTTTTGGGAGTTTTCTTTGCGCAACTTAGTGCCCACAGGAACAAGCTTTTTCGTCCAAGGGCTTGTTCACCTGGGCTCCATCGTCCAGGAGTGTTTGTCCTTTTGAATGATCTCATTTCTTTTCAAGTCATATCTGGAGCACTTAGACTGCATATTAGCCCTTTGGCTGCTTAGTGCAAGTCACTGACCTTTGCGAACAGTGTAGATGAAGATCAGACTGCACAGAACGTCCAGTCTGATCTTGGATCTAAACTGTCAGATACAAGATATTTTTCCCCAAAGAATAACTTTGAAATAGTAAAACTTTGGAATTTCTTTTACCAGTACTCTGCACAATATTCTTTTCAAGCCACTGGCTGCTTTGAAGTGCTTTCCCATATAATCATTGCCGAAGCCATGGCCAGCAGTGCGAGAGGAATGACTATCATCAATCCCAGGTAAGAAATTGGCCGAGTAGGGGATCGAACCAGTGACCCCATTCTCAAGTCTTGTATGCTACTGAGCTACTGGGGCTCGGCTACTTGCAAAATATATTAATTTCAAACTCTGACATCCATGTACAATGTTGATAAAAAACATGAATTTAGTTTAATACATGTATATATGTGAAAGCATTGTGGAAAATGGAGAAACTACTCATAATGAGCAACAGTGCCCCTCTTTTTTGCAACAATATTTTAAAAGAGGTCTGCAGCTAGAGATAAATGTCTTCTGAAGATAGCTGTGTACTACAGCAGATATACTGTTTGATAAACAGCTTTAACCCTTTATCAAACAACAAGATTTTAGAATGGTCCAAATTGAAAGCATTTGCAGACGTCAAAATTAATGTGACTGAAAAATTTAAATTTGTTTTTCGGAAGGATAGAAAACATTGTGGGTAAAGGAGAAAATGCTGGTTACCAGCATTTTCTCCTTTTCCCACAATGTTTTCAAATGGCTTCTTTTTCAGGGTCGTTAAAAGTCGGGATTGTGTGGTAATGGGTTAACTCTTTACCAAATGACAAAATTTTAGACTGGTCCAAATTGAAAGCACTTGCAGATGACAAAATAAATGTGACTCAAAAATTGAAATTTGTTTCCAGCAGGGTAGAAAACATTGCGGGAAAAGGAGAAAATGCTGGTTACCAGCATTTTCTCCTTTTCCCACAATGTTTTCAAAAGGCTTCTATCTCAGGGTCGTAAAAACCAGGGATTGTTTGGTAAAGGGTTAACTCTTTACCATACAATCAAGACTTTTAATGACCCCGAGATAGAAAGCTTTTGAAAACATTGTGGGAAAATAAGAAAATGCTGGTAACCAGCATTTTCTTATTTTCCCACAATGTTTTCTATCCTTCCCAAACCTAATTTCAGGTTCTGAGTCACATCTATTTTTGTTGTCTGCCAATGCTTTCAAATTGGACAAGACTAAAACTTTTTCGTATGGTAATGAGGTAATAAAAAACAGCATGCTCTACCTGCTGAATGGCACCTTGTTGTAAACAGTTTAGAACTGTTCTTGTCCTGTTTAATCATCTCTATAGCCTGTCTTCTCTGGGCAGCCGACTGAGCTCGAATCTCTTTTTGCATCCGCAGCAGGGTGTGTCTACAAAAGTGGACAATTGTGATATACAGGTACCCTTCTTTCATACATAGATATGAATAATATTTTGAGCCCACTGGTACCATATGTTATGTTGATATATTTATAGAACAATTTTAGAACCACTGAGCATCATTTTGACAAGGAGCTTGGACAGAACTACCTCTCTTAACCCTTTACCAGACAACAAAATTTTAACCTTGTCCAAACTTAAGGCATTTGCAGAAAACAATTCCAATGTGGCTCAAATGGTGCAATTTTTCTTCGATAGGGTAGAAAACACTGTGGGATATGGAAAAAATGCTGGTTACCACCATTTTTTCCTTTTCACAAAATGTTTTCAAAAGGCTTTAAAAGTCGGCATTGTGCGATAGAGGGTCAACCCTTTACAAAACTATCCTTAGTTTAACAACCCTGACAAAGACGCATGTTGAAAACATTTTGGGAAAAGAAGAAAATGCTAGTAACCAGCATTTTCTTCTTTTCCCCTAATGTTTTCAACCCTATCAAAGGCAGAAATCATTATTTGAGTTACATGTTATTTGTCGTCTGCAAATGCTTTCAATTTTGTCCAGTCCAAAATTTTGTTGGTTGGTAAAGAGTTCAACCAATCAACAACCATATCTCTGCTGAATAGCTACTCTAATTCAAACCAATCATCAACCATAAATATCTCTGCTGATTTCTTTCAATCCAATGTCTCATCAGTAAAATCTTGATCCTTTGAATATATGAAAAAAATTGAATATATCCCTAACTTATATTCAAGTACTTTCTGTAACAAACAATGCCTTAAGAAAATAGTAACCTCTGATTGTTCTAACTTTTATTGAAATTTTCTTTAAACTTGACCCCAGGGCTATAATTTGGGCCTTCTTGGTAGAGGCTGACTAGACAATGCTACACGCAAAATTCGGTAGCCCTAGGCCTTATGGCTAGGTATGAGCAGATCTTTAAAGTTTTCCCTATATAGGCCCATGTAAAACTTGTGACCCACGGGGTAGGATCAAATTTGACCCTAAGGCTATAATTTGGGCACTTTTAGTAGAGACCCACTAGATAAAACTACATGAAAAATTTTGGTAGCCCTAGGCTTTATGGCTAAGTACAGGGAGATTTCTAAAGTTCTGTCTATATAAGCCCATGTAAAACTTTTGACCCACGGGGCAGGGTCAAATGTGACCCCAGGGCTATAATTTGGGCACTCTTGGTAGAGGCCCACTAGATAAAGCTACATGCAAAATTTGGTAGCCCTATGCCTTATGGCTAAGTACAGGGAGATTTCTAAAGTTTTCTCTATATAAGCCCATGTAAAACTTGTGACCCCTGGGGCAGGGTCAAATTTGACCCCAGTGCTATAATTTGGGCACTCTTGGTAGAGGCCCACTAGATAAAGTTACCTGCAAAATTTGGTAGCCCTAGGCCTTATGGCTAGGTACAGGGAGATTTCATAAGTTTTCTCTTTATAAGCCGATGTAAAACTTGTGACTCCTGGGACGGGGCCAATTTTGACCCACGGGCTATAATTTGAAGAAACTTGATAGAGGTCTACTAGATAAATCTACATGCCAAATTTGGTAGCCCTAGGCCTTATGGTTTCAGAGAAGAAGATTTTCGAAGATTTCCAATATTTTTTAGTTTTGTTGCCATGGCAATCAGAGTTTTTGAAGGAATCAAATTATTTCAAGAAATTCTGAATTGGACCATGGCAGGATCCTTTCTGTGAAGTTTTATCAATATTGGATCGGTAGTTTCAGAGAAAAAGATGTTTGAAATAAAAGTTAACGCACGGACAGACAGACGGACCCATGCACGGACACACGACGGACACCAGGCCATGACATAAGCCTGCTGGCCTTTGGCCAGTGAAGCTAAAAAGTAATGATTGTAATTTGTACCTTTCTATTGCTCTCTCTTGCCAGTTCTCTTCAAAATTCACTCCATCATTTCTGTATAAGGTATCAGCTGAGACTAATTTAGGAGTTCTGAAAAACAACAGTTTACCACCGTTTAAATAAGCCTTTATCTCTTTATCACACAATCCCGGGTTTTAACGACCCTAACAAAGACAGCTTTTGAAAACATAGTGGGAAAAGGAGAAAATGCTGGTAAACAGCATTTTCTCCTTTCCCAACTGTATTTTCTACCCCATCATGAACAAATCCCATCATTTGAACCATGTTTGAATTGTCGTCTGTACATGCCTTCATTTTAAATCAGTCTACAATACTGCCATCTGATGGAGACTTATATTGGCAATTTTTAGACATGCAAAGTGACCAAAGAATGGATCCCAATCTGGTACTTCTCCGGGGTAAAAGTTCCTGTTTCACAGATGATCAATACTTTCAAATCAAAAATGTTTTCATTGCTTTCATTGTTTACATTGATATAAAAGTTATGTTCTCCCAATAAGATATTGCTATACTGCACATGGGCAGTTAGGTCAATCACTATTAAGAACTAAAATAAGTATGGCCTCCATACTCTCCTGACATGAGTCCCCTAGATTTCTGTCTTTCGGGGCTATATAAAAGAATGTGTGTATGACCCAAGACCAACAACTCTCTAGATTTTAAACGCATAACTTCATGTGAAATGAGAACATAGTGTTATCTCAGAAATGTGCCAGACTGTTCTGCTGTTGATCCACAAGTCAAGAAATGTCTTTAAACCATCCATGAAAAGGTATGTTGGTGTCATATTAAACATTTGATGTTAATTTGTATGCAAGCACATTCTTGTAACATGTACACAGGTCTGCAAATGTAACGTTTGTGCCCAATAGAACTCTGAACCCTCTAATTATATATATGCCTTACTTTTTCTTTAAATAGCTCCTATATTGTGAAATATATAAGTTTTTGACAGAGTAGCAGACATTTGTTTCACCTTGCAATTAACCCATAGATTGCTCAATAAATCAAAAGAATTTCTTTTTCTTTCCAGAAATGCAGACAAAAACTTTGTAGTTTCAAAGGTATTTAAAAAAGCCAGAATACTCAAAATACAGCACTGACAGTTTGGATCCAATATCTGACTGTATATTCTGTGCTGTCTGATCATGATCTACTCTGACTGAAAAAGGCAGCCTGATCTTGGCCAACATTATCCAGAATAATAACTTATATCATATTCAGCCCTTTAGGGGCAAAAATTAGTGACACGGGGCAGCAATATTTAACCCTTAACCACACAATCTCATGTTTTAACAACCCTGATGAAGAGGGCTTTTGAAAACATCGAAGGAAAAGGGGAAAATGTTGGTAACCATCTTTTTCTCCTTTTCTCACAATGTCTTCTTCCCTAGCAAAGCCAGAAATCATCCTTTGAGCTGCATTTAATTTGACGTCTGCAAATATTTTCAGTTTGGCCAAGTCTGAAATTTTGTCGTTTGATAAAGAATTAACACTTTACCAATCAAAATCTTAAGACATGTCAAAATTGAAAGCATTTCCAGGCCATTACATATATGTGGCCCAAATGATGACATCTATCCTGAATATCAGAGTATTCTCCTTTTCCCACTATGCTTTCATTGTAAAACATGGAGTTGTTTCGTAAAGGATTGGCAGTAAATGACATTTTTTTCAAATTACATCATCTGTGGGTGGTAAAGTGTTAAAGAATATCGCAGGTGATAGAAGCTTACCCTGGTAAATTCTGGTACTTTTTCAGGGCTTCTTCAAATGCAGTCTGTAAGTCCTGTAACAGAAATTATTCTTCATTTGTTTCACCTACTACATGCAAATGTATATCCCACTGATTAATGTCATAAGAGTGCATGACTGAAGAGCTGTGTTTGCTATCCATGACAGCTGTAAATAGTTGAAATGGAACTTTCCATTGTGAGAAAAAGTCAAAAATGTATGATTGCAGGATTGTACTTAAGCCAGAACACGCAGAATAGTAGAAAACAGTGTAGATCCAAGGTGAGGCTGCACATTCTGTGTAGTCTGATCTTGATCTACAAGTGTCTGCAAAAGCAACATAATGCCTGTTTTGCATCCTAAGGGTAAAAACCTGTAATAGCAAGGCTCTTTTAAAAATCTATAGATAATGATATTGTATGTATTCATAATTTACCAATAGGTGTTTGTACAACATAGCATTTTTTTTGTGTATCAACTTTTTACCAAACGACAAAATTTTAGAACAATCAAAACTGAAAGTATTTACAGACGACAAAATAAATTTGACTCAAAAATTGAAATTTGTTTTGGGAAGGGTAGAAAACATTGTGGGAAAAGGAGAAAATGCTGATTACCAGCATTTTCTCCTCCCACAACGTTTTTAAAAGCTTTCTTTCTCTGGGTCGTTAAAAATCGGAATTGTGTGGTAAAGAGTTAACACCTTCCTGTCTGAGGTTACTATAGTTATAATGATCATAATCTCTTTAGCCTTTTACCACACAATCCCGAGTTCTAATAACCCTGAGAAAGAAGACTTCTGAAGACAGTGTGGGAAAAGAAGATAATGATGACAATTAGTACTTTCTCCTTTTCCCACAATGTTTTCTACTCTTTCAAAGACAAATCTCATCAATTGAACCACAGTTATTTTATCATCTCCAAAAGCTTTCAATATGGACAATCCTGAAATTTGGGTAATCTGGTAAATAATTAACCCTTTACCACACAATCCTCAGTTTTAACAACCTTGAGGAAGAAGCCTTTTGAAAACATTGTGGGAAAAGAAGAAAATGCTGGTAATCAGCATTTTCTTCTTTTCCCACAATGTTTTCCACATTATCAGAGGCAGAAATCATCATTTGAGTTACTTTCAATTTGTCATCTGCAAATGCTTTCAATATGGACAAGTTCAAAATTTCGTTGTTTGGTAAAGGGTGAAGCTATAGGTTTACAGAAAACTAAAAAAGTAACACACCGATTATTCCTGATTTGTTACCATCAAAGAGATTCCTTTCACAACAATGTTACCAATGCCTATATATAAAGTATTGACACAAAAAGTCAAATTTGTACATAAATGGAAAATTGATTGCTATAAACCGATATACCTGTATTTCATGTTTTTTCCCAATACACAAGCTAATCACTTTTACACGTATACAAAGGAATGGAACACAAAGGCAAAGAAATTGTTATGAAAAATTTGTAGGTCATCATTTCAGATAGGCATCATTGGTTTTTTACCTTTAAATATGTCTTTCATAACTACAGTTGTCTATAGAGCCAGTGTAGATCAAGATCAGACTGCACATAATGTGCAGCCTGATCTTCATTCTGCACTGTCTGCTTTGCCAAGACATTCGACACTTAACCCTTTACCAATCAATCCCTGGTTTTAACGACCCTGAGTAAGAAGCCTTCTGAAAACATTGTGGGAAAAGGAGAAAATGCTGGTAACCAGCATTTTCTCCTTTTCCCACAATGTTTTCTACTCTTTCAAAGTCAAGTTTCAATTTTTTGAGTCACATTTATTTTGTCATCTGCAAATGCTTTCAATTTCGAAGTCTAAAATTCTGTCATTTGGTAAAGAATTAACCAGATGACAAAATTTTTATTCATCCGTATTCATACAATCTGCAGAGGACAAACTGTGGCTTTGACAATTATTATATTAATGGAATTTTGTCATTGAAAGGGTAGGATACATTATGTAAAAGGTAGAAAATGTTGCTTAACAGCATTTCTCCCTTTTTTTGCAGACAACAAATTAAATGTCAACTCATAAGATGAAATTTGTCTATCATAGACCAAAAAGCATTGTGGGAAAAGGAAAAAAATACTTGTTACCATGATTATGCTTTAAAGGGTTAATAGACCCAAGTTCATTATTTCCACTGAAGGATATTTTCGAAATCATCTGCTGTAATGTATTTATCAGGGAATTAAAAAAAAAAGAAGTGATTTAAAAAGCGCAAAGTTTTACATGCATAGCATTAATTTTAGCACAACATCAATAACTAGAAATTCACACAAACATTGCTATAAAGATATAACGCACATATGAGGGAACAATGTCAAACACATGCACAAACATAAATGCAGCATGCTTTTCCTTAATAGACTGTAACTCAAATGTAAGCTACATATCCTGAATGTGTAGATTAGAGGGCGCTAATCAGATTTTTATCTTTGTAACCTCAAAACTAATTCATCACTTTATTATGTAATTGAAAGCATATGCAGAAGACAAATAAAATGTGACTCAAATGATGGATTTTGCCTGTGATAGGAAAGAAAACATTTTTGGGAAAGAGAAAAATGCTGGTAACCAGCATTTTCTCATTTTCCATAATGTTTTAAAAAGCCTCTTACTACAGGGTTCGGTAGTTAAAACATGGGATTGTTTGCTTAAGAGTTAAACCAACAAAGTGCCCTGAGTTAGTGTTAACTTTTAGAATGCTGAACTCAATTTTAGGTGGCTATGCAGACAGTGTAAATCATGATCAAACTGGACAAAAATTGCAGTCTGATCTAGGAGCTGCCCTGTTTAATATTTTGGGCCGTGTTCTTGCCAAAAAAGTCTTGTGAGCATGCAACTAGTCTTTTGTCACACACTAATATATCCTTTTTATTAATTAACTTTAAAGCCTATAAGTGTTAATTTATTCTCTAATTTTACCTGTTCTAATGCTAGGGATATATTTCAGCTTTCAACGAAGGAAGCAACTGACATTTGAAACATAAAATGATCACAACAAAAAACAACAAACATAGATAAAATACAAGATTATAAAAAAGCCATGCTCTGTGAAAATGGGGCTTAACCCTTTACCACACAATCCCGACTTTTAATGACCCTGAGAAAGAAGCCTTTTGAAAACATTGTGGGAAAAGGAGAAAATGCTGGTAACCAGCATTTTCTCCTTTTCCCACAATGTTTTCTACTCTTCCCAAAACAAATGTCAATTTTCAAATCACATTTTTTTGTCATCTGCAAATGCTTTGAATTTGGACAGATCTAAAATTTTGTCGTCTGGTAAAGGGTTAATGCATCTACAAAAAGTATTGACACAGCTCAGCCTGCGGAGTGGGCCAAAAGTTTTAGCTATTGGTCAATTTTCTGCATGTCCAAGGACCAGTGTACCTCATGATTCAGTCAGTTGTTGGACAAAATGTATTTTATGAATCTGTAATTATGTGATGACTTGCTTGGAATCATGGATCATGGAGATGAATTAAGCCCCCTTTTGCCAGACTGTGGCTCAAATGTATATTGATTCAAGGGAAACAAAAACATGTTACTGTAGATATATCCAAACAACAAAACAAAATCAAAATAACAAGTCAACACTAACAAGAAGACAACAGACAATGGCTGATTTCAACTTTCTTGTCAATAATACTCCAAACATGCTTTATATCTATGTCCTATCGAAAGGTAGACAAACTTAAATAATTTAAACCACAGATTAACCCTGAATTATGAAAAAGTCACATGCATACTCATCTCAGGCACTCTGATTGTATTTTGGCTCGGCCACGAAACCATTAACAGTATGTCGATATTTCACAATCTTTTTCAGATTCAGGGGCTTAGCCAGGAATCTAGGAAAGATGAAGCCAATTACTGAGGCCTGTGCCATTTAGCTTCCACATACATGAATTAGCTGTTTCGATTTCCTTTTGATCTCTATAAGGCATACTTACAGGAGCTGATTCCGCCTGCTACAAGCCTGATATTGCATCATTCTCCCATAAAAATGCCAACATATAATGTGGCTATGACTTTCTTACACCCAGCTTACCAAAACTAAGAATACAAGGCATTTTTCACGTGCTTGTATTCATGCTTTTTCCTTGAAGGTAAGTAATAATAATTAACTATATTATGAAAACATTATATCTAAGAATGCTTTTCTTTCGAGTGCAGGAAAAGTTCTTACTGCAGAGAATGTCAGGCACTTATGGAGTCAAAGTAGGCTAAAACTTGCAGAACACGAGTCATTTCACAGACGTAAAATGTCTGTGTCATTTTGGTAGCCAGCCTTAAGGTTAAATGTATGTCGGTTTTAAATTTCAAAAGCATGTTTGAAGTATCCACTAACACACCCTTTCACTTACTTCTAATTGGTCTGGAAGTTCAACTATGAACTCTAACTGTTGACAATTAAAGAAAGAAGTTAGTTAACTATGGAATGGTTGAATTTTAACCCTTATCCTGCTAAATAAAAGAAATTAAACTCTCAAGCCAATAGTAAAAACCCAAATTTTCCTATTTCAAAGGTATTTTTGGAGGACAGATATCTCCTTATTAGCCAGTGTAGATGTAAGATCAGACTGGACTTTCTGTGCAGTCTGATCTTGATCTACACTGTCCGCAAAAGGTCATTAAGTCGCGCTTAGCTGCCTAAGGGTTAAAGGGGTACAAACCCCAAATCATAATTTCTGACTGACAAAAAAAAATCAAGCAATTTGTACAAAACACTTGATACAGATATAAAAATTAAGTGAATCAGAGGTCCCAGCAGTTTTTCTCTGACAGACAACTGTATGGATTGATAGATAAACTGAAAGAGTAAAAAAAAAAACCATGGGAACTAACTGTACTGTTAAATAATGTATAATGAGGGTTGTCTCCCTTATATCTTTCTCTGTGCTTTTCATGTTCTCTTTTTACTTACATTGATCACATTTTTTATTTTTCATCTCATATCTTAGACAGAGGTCTCCTGCAAAATCTTACAATAAATGAACACCTGGCTAAGAATGCTCATCTCTTTACCAAACCACAAAATTTTAGACTTTTCCAAATTGAAAGCAATTGCAGACAACAATTTCAATATGGCTGGAATTACGGGATTTGACTGTGTACGATTAGATATCGTTATGGAAAAAGGAGAAAATGCTGAATACAAGCATTTTCTGTTTTTCCCACAATGTTTTCAAAAGCTTTCTCAGGGTCATTAAAACTCAGGGTTGTGTGGTAAAGGGTTTATTTATTTATTTATTTATTTATTTTATTTAGCACTGAATGTACATAATATGGTTTTAATAGACACAACATATTCAAATAAAAAGTCAAATATGGTGGAAATGCTTAGAACCATATCAGGCACATCAGCACCAAGGATATCACAAAAAAGGGAAGGATCCCTTATTTCCATTTGTGGTCCTTAATTAAAGGGTTAATTACGCCAATTGCCACTGTATTTTTGATTTGTCTCTATTTCCATACTAACTTATGCTTCCTAACATTTCTGTATATTTTGCTCAGTCGTTTTCTTTGAAAGAATATAGCAGCAGTAAGTCACTCACTATAGATTTCAATGAGAAAAGATTCTACACCGTTTATTAACCTTTTAACTCTTTACCAAACGTCAAAATTTTAGACTGGTGCAAATTGAAAGCACTTGCAGACGACAAAATAAAAGTGACTGAAAATTTGACATTTGTTTTGTGAAGGATAGAAAACATTGTGGGAAAAGGAGAAAATGCTGGTTACCAGCATTTTCTCCTTTTCCCATAATGTTTTCAAAAGGCTTCTTTCTCAGGGTCGCTAAAAGTCGGGATTGTGTGGTAAAGAGTTAAGTTGCTAAATAAAAGAAACAAATATTTCAACTCAATAGTAAAACCCCAAATATTGTGATTTCAAAATTGAATTTTCCAGAAAAAAAATAATGTATCTGACAGTATAGATCAAGATTAAACTGCATGTTTTGTGCAGTCTGATCTTGATCTACATTGTACACAAAAGCACCCTGACTAGCACTTAGCCATGTAAGGACTTACACATGTACCTGTACCTACCTCTAATTCTTCTGTCTGCAAATACATCCTCATACATGTATGTATAATAATCCATTTAATACCGAAATTTTCTTTTTCCACTGAAAGTCATTCTTATTACATTTGAAAAAAAAAATCGTCAACTTCCCCTTATATAGCTTAGTTTTCTTTTTCAAACAGTCAACAAAATGCATCACAATTTTTTTCTAATATGCCATAAACAAAGTGTCGCACACAATCAATAACCACTGGCTTTGACAACAAATCCATCCTAATTTTGTTCACTAAAACACCATTCAATGAGTTATATTCTGATTAAGTCTTTACCAAATGGCATTTTCTTGCACTGTTTCAAATTGAAAGCATTTGCAGACAACAACTTTAATGGGGCACAAAATTTTAATGATGGTATTTGTATCAGAAAGAGTAGAAACATTGTAGGAAAAGGAGAAAATGCTTGCATTTTCTCCTTTTCCCATAATGTTTTCAAAAGCTGTCTTTCTCCAGATAGGCAAATTTCAGGATTGTTTGGTAAAGGCTCAAAACAGTCACAAACTTGCAATGTACAAGTATCTTGACTTCTTTCATGCAGATCAAACTTTCATACAGCAGTCCTAGTACTAAAGCTTTACATATTTCCATATGTTTCGGAACGCCAAAAAAATGTAGCTTCTGAAAACTCTGTGGGTTTCTACCTTTTCAATACCAGCATTTTCTCCTTTTTCCACAACTTCTTTCTACCATTTCAAAACAACTCTCATCATTCAAGTCTCATTCAATTTGTTACTTTCAAATGCTTTAACTCCTTACAAGACAACTAAATTTTAGACTTGTCCAAATTGAAAGCATTTGCAGATGACAAATCAAATGTGGCTCAATGGCAGAATTTACCCTTGATAGAGTAGAAATCATTGTCTGAAAAGAAGTTATGCTGGTTACCAGCATTTTCTCCTTTCCCCAGAATGTTTTCAAAAGCCTTCCTTGCCAGGGTTATTGGAACTCGAAATCATGTGGGAATTAGGGTTAAAATGGATAAATCTAAACTTCATTGTTTTGATAATTATGGACTAGTCTAGGATTTTTTTCTTGGTATTGAGTTGAAACTTTATTCTAATTATATTCCCATTTTGCACAAAACCTCCATTTAAATCCGTTATTTCTGTGTCTCTACCCCTAAAGCTGTGTTTATTGTCACATTTCAATGAAATAGATAAAGTAAAATAACTGGATTCTATTAAAAGATTAGTAAAATCCTTTAGCAGGTCACCCTTTCTGCCAAAACATCTGATAGTAATTTTGAATAAAGTTAAACTCTTTCACTACTAAATAAAGTTGCAATTTTTTCAAAGGCCACTAATACATTTTAGCTGCAAAATGGACAAACAGTTTGGTCATTATCTAGAATAAAGAAGTGGACAGTATAGATCAGAGGATCAGACTGCACCTTCTGTGTAGTTTGATCTTGATCTACACTATCCACAAAAGCTTTTTGTGCTGTCTACAGTAATGAAAAAGTTAAGGGCTCTTTTCCACTAAAAACTCGGACTGTTTCAAGAAATACAATGACAGTACCTGCATGCTTTGATTGCTTGTTTGTTCAAAGGCAACTAGCCGAGCCCCGGTAGCGCAGTCAGTAGGGTGCAGGATTCAAGAACTGGGGGTCGCTGGTTAGATCCCTGACTCAGCCAATTTCTTTCCAAGGACTGGTGAGAGTCATTGCAACAGGATTCATTCCTCTCTCACCACTGATCGTTGTTTCAACGATGGTTAGGTGTGAAAGTAGCCAATGGCTTGGAAAGAATATTGTACGGAGTACTGGAAAAAGGAACTCCAGGAAGGCATGGATGGATGCACTGGCCGCCACAATATAACTGAAATAATGTTGAAAATGGCGTTAAACACCATACAATCAATCAATCAAAGGCAAATAAAGTCATAAAAAGGTACCTTAACTCTTTACCAAACAGACAAGCTTTAGACAGGTTCATATTGAGAAAGCATTTGTAGACAACAAATTAAATGTATTTCAAAAGCTGGGATTTTTGCTTGCAATGGTAAAAAACATTGTCGGAAAGGAGAAAATGCTGGTTACCAGCATTTTCTCTTTTTCCCACAATGTTTTCAAAAGCCTTCTTTGTCGGGGTTCTTGAAAATTGGGACTGTGTGCTAAAGGATGAACTTTCTGCTAGATCATGAAATAATTGAAATGGTGGACATATCTAGTTAACAAAAAGAACCTAGATATAGAAATTTTCAAGGCTGTTTCAGGTCCAGGTCAGAATATCTCACAGAATAATAGAAAGTAAAAATCAAAGATTAGCATAGACAGAATGTACAGTCTGATCTTCAGCTTGTATTTTTCTTAAAAGCAGGCTAATTTTTTACTGTTTCCCGTTGGGATTAATCCATTTTTCAAACATGAACCTTTGGTAAGATAAACAAATTGTATTAAACAATGAAAGATATATCTATCTTTAATAACCATGAATAAACTATCTTTCTTTTCAACTTACAATCCCTTTACAAAATCAAAAATATAAAGATATTTTCAATTGACCAGAATTTAACCCTGAAAGCCCCTTTTACAACTATAGATGCCTCTGCTGCCAGTGTAGATCAAGATCAGACTGCACAAAATGTGCAGTCTGATCTTTGATCTACACAGTCTGCTTTTCTGAAACACAGCAGACAAAAGCGACCATAAAAGTGCCACTCTTTGTGTCTTATTTCTAGTCAATTGATTGAATGATGTTTTATGCCGCTTTCAACATCATTTCAGTCA
Organism: Hippopus hippopus; assembly: GCA_946811185.2. Taxonomy (NCBI): domain Eukaryota; kingdom Metazoa; phylum Mollusca; class Bivalvia; order Cardiida; family Cardiidae; genus Hippopus; species Hippopus hippopus. Next base: position 9,705,510 of record OX328102.1, on the reverse strand, counting down.
TATCACGGCGACAGCTCACATATTCATATCTACCTGGATTTCACCAGTACTAGGCTAGGGCTCTGATGCGTCTTACCAAAGGGCACTCCCACAAAAAACCCAGTGGATTCAGTGCAGGGGCCTCCAGGTTACCAGTCCCACACCTCACCACTAAGCCACGCAGGACCCCTCTTATTTCTAGACTGTACAAGAGCACAACATACTGGTGCCAATGCTCGGCGGCAGCTGCTCGATTTTCAGTCAAAATTCATTGTCATAAAAGGGGCATAACTATGTAAAAAATATTTTGATGGTTACCTGCCCCTGATGTTAGGGTTCCAGTTTTGAAAGTTGACATCTAGTACAAGTTTGAAGCAAATATCTTCAGTAATGATTGGGATACTATAAAATGTCAAAGCTTTTGCACAACGACCCATACACAGACAGACAATACCTCAATGTTTTCTTCAAAAACAGCCTGGCTAAAAATGAATGTTTGGTTTAAGCTCTCCAATGAGTTATATAATCTCTTACAACTCTTTATCAGACTGCATAGATCTAGACATGTCCATGTGGAAAGCATTTTTGCAGACGCCAAATCAAGTGTGGCTCAAATGATGAGATTCACGTTTTGAAGGTGTGACCAGCATATTCTCTTTTTTCCCCACAATATGAAAAACAGCCTTCTTCCTCTGGATCTTCAAAACTCAGGACTGTTTTATGAACTCAAAGGCCTATATCTAGGCATAAGTACTAACTGGTTAACCATTAACCCTTTACCACAAAATCCCGAGTTTTAATGAACCTCAGCCAGAGAAAGAATGCCTTTGAAAACATTGTGGGAAAAGAAGAAAATGCTTGTAACCAGCATTTTCTTCAATTTCCACAAAGTTTTTACCCTACCAAAGACAGAAATCATCATTTTAGCAACATTTAATATGTTATCTGTGAATGTTTTCAATTTGATCCAGGAAAAAATTTTGTCATGTTGTACAGGGGTTAGAGACCTCAGTTTATATTAAATTTGGAAAAACTGCCTAAATATTGTTGTTTAAAAGGGATTTTAGCTTGAATGTGTAACAAAGGAGCAAACAGTAGAGATACAAGATCAGGATCGCAAGTTCTGTGGATTAAGATTTCCAAGGCATTCCTTCAAAATGATGAGCATAGGTTTTAGAACTCGTTCCACAATGAAATTCCTCAACCTGTCACTATGTTTTCTGACACTTTTTACCTCTTCCCCAGATATATTAAAAGCTAATAAAATCTACATTTGATTTTAAAAGGAAATAATCATCATGAAATCATAGTGACAAATAGATCCAAGAGCACTGCATATGGATGCCAACGCTTGGCTGCAGTTGGCATCCATATGCTCTAAGCTCTAAGTCTTAAAAGGGGCTTAACTGTGTCAAAAAATCTTTGATGGTTAGCTGCCCTTTAACTCTCTACCAAATGACAAAAATGTAGACTAGTCCAAATTCATAGCGTCCAGTTTTAGTGACAATTATAAGTCTTAAAAGGGCGCAACTGCGTCAAAAAAAAACTTTGATGGTTAGCTTCCCCTAATGTACGGGTTCCTCTTCTGATAGCTAACAACTAGTCCCAGTTTGAAGTCAATATCTTCAGTAATAATATAAAATGTCAACGTTTTTACATGACAACACAGGCAATGTCAGGGGTACAACAAAATTTAGACGTTTCTGTCAAAAAAAAAACTGAGCAAAAAATGCTCTTGACTAAATGCTTTCAAAAGCTGACAGCTGCAGGTATGTCACTATGTTCCAACATATTTCACATAATCTCTCACTAATCCATAACTTATTCACTTTAAATTGGTCCCTGACTCTACTCACACTATTCCTGTTTTGAGTGTAAGCTAATTTCAATCAATTTATCCCCCACAATCAATTCATAAATACCATATTAACCCATTACCACACAATGCCATGTTTAAATGACCCTGATGAAGAAGGCTTTTGAAAACATTGTGGGAAAAGGAGAAAATGCTGGTAACCAGCATTTTCTCCTTTTTCCACAATGTTTTCTACCCTTTCAAAAACAAATTCATCCATTTTGATACATTTTCAATTTGGACGAGTCTGGATTTTTTTACTTCGGAAAGGTTTAGCTATTTTGCTGCCAAGAAAAAAATCACTGTTTGCCAAACTTGTCCGTCTTGAAAGTCTTTGCACGTTTCAAACTCAACATGGCTCAAATGCTGGGATTCGTCCCTGGAGGGATGGAAAACATTGTGAGATAAGGAGAAAATACTGGTTGCCAGAAAAAGATCCACATAAATCAAGTATTAAGGGCTATGTAACGGTAAATACCTTCTTCAAAAGATTTAATTGAAATGTAACTTCAATGACAGAAAGACCCTTACAACAATCACATTTTTACACCTCATAATGAAACCAGTCAAGACAAAAAAACTACATGTACTTTTTATACCTCTTCAGCTTTTGAAAACATTGTAGGAGAAGGAGGATATTGCTTATTACAAGCAATTGCGCCTTTTGCAAAAATGCTCACATCATTTAGAACCAAGAAAAATAAAATATGGCTCATATGATGAAATCTGTCTTTGATATGGTAGAAAACTTGGAAAATGGAGAAAATGCTGGTACTCGGTATTGTGTGGTACAGGGTTAACGTAGAAATAGTTTAAGACAGTCAAAACTCCTTCTGCATACAACTATTCTCATTAAAAAAAAGTTCCATACTACATACTGTATGTCTCTTCCAGATATAATGTACAAAATAGATGAATTTCAAATTTTTTATAAATCACTTTCAGACTGCAGTATATGTGCTGTTGAAAGGGTTATACACTTTATCAGTGTCAAAATGCCTTCAAAAAAGTTCCATTACAGAAATAACCTTGTAAATTCTTTACATTGAAATCAAATTATCTTTTATAGCATAGACCCTTACTCCATGTTGATGAAATCTGAAAGAGCTACAAAAGGCTTTTTCATTTTTTAAGCATTAATTTTGTCTTTATTTGTTTGCAAGAAAAGAAAAAACTAGAGGCCCTTGAGGGCCTGAAATCGCTCTACTGGCAGTGATTTTGCTTTTTTTGCTAGCATACATTATGAATTCATGATGCAAACAGAAAAAACACAAAAATGTGTTCTTGCAACTGGGATTGAACCCACTAAGACAGCATAAGTAGGCATGGTGAATTGAACAAACAGTGAAAAAAAAATGAAGTGCAATTTCTCAAAACTACTTGTTTGGAATCCAGCCAAATTTGATAGGCTTTCAGAACACTTTGTATTAAACAATCCTAGCAAATTTCAAAGAAATGTGACTAATAATGTGGACTTTGTTGAGTAAACGATACTAAATCATCAAATGGCTGCTTTTCCTGAATGGTTTACTAGATTTTCTTCACTTTTAATAGAGTTCAATCCCTTAATGAATCAAATAATCTTTGCAAGTTTCAAGAGAATTGGATCAAAACTGTGGACTTCAATGCCTAAACAAGAAATGGAAATTTTTAACTTTGAATGGCTACTTTTCCCAAACTGATTGTCAGATTTTTTTCAAAATCAATAGGGTTCAAGCTGTTTATGATACAAAGCAACTGTGCAAGTTTCATGAAAATCCAACCACAAATGCTGACTTCATCACGTAAACAAGAAATGGAAATTTTCAACTTGAAATGGCTACTTTTCCCATACTGTTTGTTGGATTTTTTTCAAAATCAATAGGGTTCAAGCTATTGATGAGATAGACAAACTGTGCAAGTTTCACGAAAATCTGATCACAAATGCGCACTTTATCGTGTAAACAAGAAATGGGAATTTTCAACTTGAAATGGCTACTTTTCCCATACTGTTTGTTGGATTTTTTTCAAAATCAATAGGGTTGAAGCTATTGATGAGATAAACAAACTGTGCAAGTTTCACCAAAATCTGACAACAAATGTAGACTTTATCGCGTAAACAAGAAATGGAAATTTTCAACTTGAAATGGCTACTTTTCCCATACTGTTTGTTGGATTTTTTTCAAAATCAATAGGGTTGAAGCTATTGATGAGATAAACAAACTGTGCAAGTTTCACCAAAATCTGATCACCAATGAAGACTTTATCGCGTAAACAAGAAAAAGACTAACGGACAGACGGACGGACGGACGGACAGACGACGGAAACCACGCCATGACATAAGCTCTGCTGGCTTTCAGCCAGTAGAGCTAAAAAAGAAGAAATAATAAATTCATGACACGAGGCAACATGTACCATAATCACAAAGTTGTATATGAGGGCGAAGGAATTGAAAAAGGAGTACTCCCTATTTGAGGCTAAGGGACAAACCAAAAAGGAATATTGCAAATAAATATGGTCCATTAAAAATTGCTTTTGATTGTGCTGGTCGCAATCATTATATTTCATTTACCTGCACAAATAAACTGTAGCTGAAATACCACTTTTCATTTTGTACCAACTCTTTGACAGATGACGGAATACTGGATTTGTCCATATTGAAAGCATTTGCAAACGACAAATTTGTTATTGCTCAAATTATGAAAGTTGTCCTAGAAAGTGCAGAAAACCTGGCTGGAAACAAAGAAAATGCACATTTTGTGCAGCCTGATTTTGATCCTCGCTATCCACAAAAGCAACTATTATAGTTGTGAAAGGCACTTTAAGAGTTAAAATTCAATAAATGAACACAAGAGAAAACATTGTAGCAAAAGGAGGAACTGCTTGTAACTAGCCCTTGCTCCTGTTGCCATGTTAATAAAAAAAAGTGCTCTCAAATATGAAAAAAAGTCTTATGCCATAAGTATTTAGTTAACTGTTTACCAAATAAGATAATTCCATATTTTACCCAACTGAAAGAATACATGTATGCAGAAAAACATTCAGTTTGGTTCTACTGATAGGCTTTTTCTTTGAGGGGTTAAAAGCATTGTGAAAAAGGAAAGAATGCTTGTTACTAGCATTTTTTACTTCTCCAACACTGTTTTTAGATGCATTCTTCTTCATGTTTGTAAAATAAGATAAGCCTTTATGAGTTAAGAGTTAACTAAAAGAATCTCAAGTGAGTAACACTCAAAGAATGTCTTTACAAACGACTTGGTGTAAAATTTCACACTTGATCTGTAGATATTGAAATAAAGTTATCAATCCAAATAAAAATTGATTGAAACATATCTATTCTTTCCTTGGTCACTATTCAAACTTTAAACACTGACTCTCATACATCGAAACTTGACACCGGCACTTACCTCATTCAGTAGGGAATATTCTGATATACTGAAAAGATAGCACTTGACAACATTCTGGCAGATTGAAGAAATTACTATAAGACTCAGTATAATTAGACTGAGGCTCTTCAGAACCTTGCCAAAAGGTACTCCAATGTGAAACATAACTTTGAAATTTATTAGTAATTAAATAGTAAAAGCTGATACATTTGAGCCGTGCTCTGTGAAATGGGGGCTTAATGCATCTGCGAAAAGTTTCGACCCAGGTCAGCCTGCACAGTCCGCGCAGGCTGACCTGGGCCGAAACTTTTCGCTATTGGTCGATTTTCTGCATGTCAAAGGATCAATCTACCTCATGATTGAGTCGGTTGTTAAAAAAAAGTGGCTATTATGGATCCATAAGTATGTGATGGCTTTCTTGGTATGATGGATTACGGAGATGCATTAAGCCCCCTTTTGCCAGAGCACGGCTCATTCATATTTGATTAATAGTTTTTTTTTATGGCAATTAACGAAAATGTCTTTCGTTTTACTCACATGGAAAACCCTGATATGAAGTAGTTGTTCTTTATTCAAAATAGTGCTTTTTAGAGCTTTCTATTGCAGTGGCCGTTTCCTAATATGAATGTGTGACCATAGGTCTCTGAAATTCAATTGGTCTATCACTATCATTATCCAACACCATTACTATAAATAGCACATTGGCTCCCTCTATATCATATTGCTATCAAGTAATAGCTCTCATCCAAAAACGTTTCAAAATCTTCCACATTTTCCGGATCGCCATGTGCCGACTTCACACTATTTATAATCCTGCAGCGAATAATAATTAAATTTTTTTTTTCAAACAAAGAGCGAAATTTTTTTGTTGATTATTTATGAAATTATTAAATTGATATTTCGTCTATTATAGTTTATCTTTTCATCTAATCCAGTATCACAATATTCATCTCCCATTTCGAATATTTTCAAATGCGTTTTTACAGTTCATTGGTCAAAAACTTTGGTGCATCTTTTGAAAGTAAATTCACGTGACCTATAATTCACTATGTCATAATGAATTGTGTGATATCATTGCATGGCGATCCGGAAAACATGAAAGCTTTTTAAAGCTTTTAGAGATGAGAGCCACTGCTTGATGGAAAGAGCCATTTGGAACTTTTGAAGGTCAGGGTACATAAGCAAAATTATTTGTGAACCGATCTGTATCGGTAACCAGGTTATTTTTCCATTTTAGGTTAAATATTATCTCTGAAAGAGAACTGGGGTAAAAAATTTTCTTTGATTTTGTTGCACACCTTGTCTTATTACATATGGTATAGACGGAGTCGCCAATGTGCTATTTATAGTAAGAGTTAATGAAATTTTGAGTATATTCCATGATTTAAAGGTGATGCACCAACGTGCTACAAGTGTTGTATGATCGACCAAGGAAAATTTTACAGTTCTGTTATGGACCAATGGAGCTTCAAAGGCCTGTGGTGTGATACACAGTTCTGGAACAAATGAAAGACTTCACCACGATCTTACTACACATGAAAATATCGGTATAGAGGACAAGTGTCAAAAGTCAACCACATTTCCTTGATACAGTTTTCATTAATCCACAGAAACAGTGCGATCAAAATATTTAGGATAATCTCTTAATCTTTTTGTTTACTAAACTGATTTAAGAAATCCCTTCTCAATCTTACACATTCCTTAACGCTTAATGAGATGACAAAACTTTTCAACTTGTCCATATAAATGGCAACTACAGATAACAGATAGAAAATATGACTCAAATGATATTTGTTTTGGAAAGGGTAGAAAACAGTGTAGGAAAAGGTGAAAATGCTTGTTAACAGCATTTTCACTTTTTCAAACCCTGTTTTCAACAGTCTTCTCTTTTAGGGTTGTGATTCTTTGGTTAAAGGTTACAGATCCTTCAAAATCTCAAACAAACCTATCAAAATACCCTTCACCTAATTTCATCTTTGAAACTCACATTACATTTTCCCCTCAACCTTTCCTCCCTTAATCCTTCAGTATTTGCTTTTATTGGTTTGCAGAGGATAATTTAACAAAGAACCCTAAGTTTTATTTACCCTACAGAAGAAGGCTTTAGAAAACATTATCCACCATTTCATTGTCTGAAATTGTCTTTTAAGTTACAATGAATTTGTAACAGTCTCAAAGCCATTGTTTGATATAGAGTTAAAATAAGAAAACTGACTTTTGACACAACATTTGATGCTTTACATGTACTTGACATAAAAAATCAATGTGTTTCAGGCTATAAACAGCCAACCAAAAAGAGTTAAATTGATACAGCAAGTTAAAAATCCTGTCAAATCCCAAAACCTAGAATAACCCTGTTACATCCCCAAACAAATTTGCAGCTTTCAAAAACCAGGTTTAAAACATAAATACATGTGAAAACATGGCAAAAGGAGAAATTGTTTATAAAGAATAATTTCTCCTCCTGCTCTAGTGTTTTGAGCATGATCTGCTGCAAACCATCTGTTTGTTTGTATGCTGTTTTATGCCATTTCAACATTATTTCAATTATATCATGCCGATCAATGCTCCTATCCATGCCTTCCTAAGCTTCTTAACCCTTTACCAAATGACAAAATTTTGGACCAGACCAAATTGAACGCATTTGCAGTCAACAATTTAAATGTAGCTCAAATGATGATTTCTGTCTTTGATAGGGAAGAAAACTTTGTGGAAAAAGAAGAAAATGCTGGTTACCAGCATTTTCTTTTTTTTCCCACAATGTCTTCAAAAGCCTTCCTTCCCAGGGTTGTGAAAACCAGGGATTGTTTGGTATATGGTTAAACCAGTTATTGGCACAATACATGTACATGTATTTTTCCTAAGCCACTGGATGCTTTCCCACATAAAAAAGTGATAAACATTGAGCGAGAGATTTGAACAAGTTGAGATACTGGTCCTGGTTGCTGCTGCAAACCAAGAAAAATTGTCTACAGGTGGTTCAGTGCTTATGAAGGTCACTTTCTCTATCTTCCAAACTTGTGCCATGGTTCTCTTTAAACTGTACATGTATTTTCTTTCCTTTTTATCAGCCTTCCTTAACTCTTTACCACAGAACAAAATTTTAGAATTGTCCAAATTCAGAGCATTTGTAGAAGACAATTTAGACATTGCTCATATTATGAAAATTGTCTTTGAAAGTGTAGAAAAAATTGTGGGAAAAGGAGAAAATGCTGGTTACCAGCATTTTCTCCTTTTCCCACAATGTTTTCAATAGCCTTCTTCCTCAGGTTTGTTTAATCTTGGGATTGTGTGGTAAAAAGTTAAGTCTTTACCAGATGACAATATTTTAGACTTGTCAATATACTTTTTATCGCCAGTCCATTAGAGTTATCTATCTTTGAGCACTCTTGTGTATATTTTGGTAAAACAAGAGCACCCCATGCGAGTGCCAACGCTTTGCTGCAAATACTTGATTTTCAGTGAAAATTTCAAGTCAAGAAAGGGACAAAACTGTGTCAGAAATACTATGATGGTTACCTGCCTTTGTTGCTTGGGAACCCCATTGATAGTAAACAACTAGTCCAACCTTCAGTTATAACAGAGGTATTGTAACATGTCAAAGTTTTTGCACGACGACAAAGACGATGACAGGGCTACGACAATAACTTGACATTTTCTTTGAAAACAGTCAAGCTAAAATTGAAAGTCTTGCAAGACAGCATGATATAACAGGACAAATGAGGTTCCGATAACAAACAAAACATCAACTACCCATAAGTAGAATAATAAATGAGAAATAAAAGCCCTTATATACTTATATGACACTGCATCAAAATGAAACATGCCTCCGTCAGTATATGTCATTGCAATTCATTGTATCTTGTTTTTGTAACCATTGATTCTTATTTACCCATGGTCTTAGTAGTAGGTCTAAATGCGTCTCTAACGTGAAGATCTCACTAATGGAAATAAGAACTACTGAAAGCATTTGCAGATGACAAAATGAATATTGCCTCATATGATGGATTTTTTTTTGAAAGGAGATAAAAAAATGTTGTAAAAGGAGAAACTGATGGCTAACAGCATTTTCTCATTTCCCACAATGTTTTCAAAAGCATAAAAACTGCATAGACAGGTGCACTGGGTGCTCTTTCATAAATGCACATTACAAAAAAAATCCAAAAAATGAATAAACAAGTCAAATTTTCTGAACATTTCTGAACATTTATCACAATTATTTTGGCAATCATGATGAAACATCCAATCTTGGCAAGTTCAAGACAAAATTAGGTGCTTTTTCCAACAGTCTAGATCAAGAACAACTAAAACATGCAGTTTGACCCTTGATCAACACTTTTAGATATTTTCTATGGCATTCCAGCATAAACAATTATCGTTTCATTTTACTTCAGTGATTGCATTATGTCAATTTTATCAAGACAGCAGTCTGCAAAATATGAAGTACAACTCTGTATCACAAGTCATTTTTATCAAAGGAGTTACCTCCCCTCCATAAAAGTCAAGAGATTTTTATGTGCCTGAACCGAATTGTATAAACATGACCAAGTAAGCCGTTCTGAGCTATGACAAAAATGTCAGAAAAATACATATATCAGTTCTAATTCTGTATCTTCCTTATAAAAATTTGAAGCAAACAACTAGTAACCTATCCTTTGTAAAAAGAAGGTAATACAAGTTGAGATTCATTACATGTGTACAAATGAAAAAAGTGTTAAAAAGGAAGATACTGCATATAAAAAGACATATCTCCATATCCAACACTGTTCTAAAAGCAGTATGCTGCCAAGAGACAAACTTGTCTGCAAGAGGCATATGAATTAACCATTTACCAAACGACAAAACTGTAGACTCATCTAAATTCAAAGCATTTCCAAATGATAGTTTAACGTTTTTACCGCACAATGCCGATTTTTAACGACACTGGTAAAAAAGCCTTTTGAAAACATTTTGGCAAAAGGAGAAAATGCTGGTAACCGGCATTTTCTACTTTTCCCACACTGTGGGAAAAGTAGAAAAAAAATTGCACCATTTAACTCTTTACCAAACGACAAATTTTTGGACTGGCCCAAATTCAAAACATCTGCAGACAACAAATTAAATCTTGGTAGTATGATTATTTCTGACTTTGATAGGGTAGAAAATATTGTTGGAAAAAGAGAAAATGCTGGTTACCAGCATTTTCTCCTTTTCCCACAATGTTTTCTATAGGCTTCTTTCTCAGGGTCGTTAAAAGTCGGGATTGTGTGGTAAAGAGTTAAGCCACACTGAAATTGACATATGCAAATGCTTTCAATTTGGACAAAAGTAAAATTTTGTCATCTAGTAAAGGATTAAATGTGGCTGATATTGTGGAATTCGTCCACAAAACGTAAAAAAACATTGGGGGAAAAGGGGAAAATGCTGGTTATCAGCATTTTCTTCGTTTCCCACAATGTTTTCAAAAGTCTTCTTCCTTGGGATTGAGTGGGGAAGGGTTGACTCTTCACCAGAACACAAAATTCTAGACTGGTCCATACTGCAGACAACAAATCAAATGTGGATCAAATAATGGCATTAGTTTTTTAAAAGGGTAGAAAACATTGAGGAAAAAAAAAAATAAAATGCTGGTCATCAGTATTATCTCCTTTTCCAACAATGCTTTCAAAGCCTTCTGCCCCTGGATTGGAAAAACTTCACTGAAAAATATAGAAACATTTGGCAAATGAGTTGACTTCTTAAACCCTGAAATAAAGCAGACTTCTTTGAAAACTTCCTTGTAAAATTGAAAAAGTTTCCATGAATAAACACTTTGTAAATGAATGTAAGTGAAAATAATATCATCACAAGCAAACTTAACTTTTGCTGCAATGTATGCTGAAAGTCTGCAAAAGGTCTTTTGTATCCATGAAACCAGGTAAACAAAAGACTGGTTATCTATGATTAAAAATTCCTTACCTCAGCTTTAAATCTGACATGAGCTGTATGGGGTCTGTCTGTTTTGAGCTTTTCACCTGTGAAATAATGTTTGATGATATAGATATGAGCCATGCTCTGTGAAAATGGGGCTTAATGCACCCATGAAAAGTATTAACCCATGTCAGCCTGTACAGTCATTTGCAGATGACAGTTTAGATATGTATCAAATGGCTGGATTTGTCTTTGGTTTGTTAAAAAACGTGGAAAAAGGAGATAATGCCAGTTACCAGTACTTTATCCTTTACCAAAAGTGTTTTAAAAAGCCGACTGGCTTAGGGTTTTTAAAACAAGGGATAATGTGTATTCCGTAAAGGGCATGACCCTAGAAGGGCAATAACCTATATTTTAAAAAGTACAACTATGTGATTTGTCTCCCTTTGGTAAATCTCTCTATAGCACTCCATTTCACAGCTGCAACTCTGAGCTTTTTGAGTACATCATGACAAATGGAAATATCACCCACAGAAATTAATTTATCCATTAAACTTTTGTCACAACGTCTTCAAAAGGTGCTTGTTTTATAAACATCAGAGTAAGTTTCCATAAACCCTTCACAGTGAAAAAACAACATCTTATGCCTATGTAACTGACAGCCTAAGGAAAACTTAATGAAAATATTGTGGCAAAAGGAGCAATTACTTGCATGAAGAAATTACTCCTTTTCCAACGGTATTTTCCACACTGTTCAAAAACACTATATTTCTTCATTTTCTTAAGCTGTTTTTTCATGAGTGTAACTTGTTTAAAAGTTTTAGCTACATCTAACTAATACCCTGTACAGTGATGAGTCAATGAATAAAGATTTTTAGTACGATGTTTCTGTGTTTCTGTGATTTTCGAAAGTATTTCAGTTAAATCACTCTCGTTTATGCCTTTTCCCAGTTTCACCAGGTTTTGCAGTGCACTGCCAGAGAACAGTCGTTGCTGGCAGCTTGCAAGACTTTACTGTAAAATCATTGCCACAGCAAGTACATATATCCAGCAAAGAATCTTAGTACCTAAAAGCTAAGGCCTTAATCGCTGAGCCATATAAGACCACTCTGTAAGACATCTAAAGACCAGCAATAAAGTCTTGTGCACATACCTTCAACCTGACCTCGCCTGAGTCCAGTAAAAGAGGTCGCAGGTCTAGCAAATATACTTTTTCGTTCTTCATCTGTAAGGTCTTTCACAGATTTATCTTCATCTTCAAATGGCTTCTTTTCCTCTTCCTGTTTTAAAGTTATTACAGGTGTTTGGGGCAAATGAACAGTAAGGTCCTCAATACCAGAATCTGGGCTCCCACGATCTGAAAAATCAGATCAGTTTTATTCATTAACTTTTGAGCAAATCTGCAGTGGATAACTGAAAATATCCTAGATGACATAGGTGACCAACATGAATTCAGGTTGGACCCTTTACAACACAATTTTGTGCTGTAACACTAGAAAAATGTACACTTGTCCAAATTCAAAGCATTTGCGGACAAAAAATTGAATATGTCTCAAATGATGGACTTTGTAAATAGGTTAGAAAACATTGTGGGAAAAGTAGAAAATGCTGGCTAGTAGCATTTTCTCCTTTTCCCACAACATTTTCAAAAGGCTTCTCTCTCAAGGTTGTTAAAGTCTGGATTGTGTGGTAAAGGTTTAATAACCCCAAGGAAGAAGCTTTCTGAAAAACATTGTGGTAACCAGCATTTTCTCCTTTTCCTGCAATATTTTCTAACCTTAGTCAAGGACAAGTCTCAACATTTGAGGAACTTTTTGAAATTTAATATCTGGAAATGCTTTTAATTCCAGAGGGTCTAAAATTTTTATCTGGTAAAGGGTTAACTCTCCACAAGATGACAAAATTTTAGTGTCCTCTGTATGTAACAAAATGCAGACAATAACACTTTACTACACAATCCTGAGTTCTGATGACCCAGAGAAAAATTCCTTTCAAAAACAGTGTAGGAAAAGAAAAAAAAAATGCTGGTATCCAACTTTTTCTCCTTTTCCCTCAATGTTTTCTAATTTTTCCAAGGAAAATCTTGCTTTTTGATCTATGATTAAATTGTTGTCTGCACATGCATACAGTTTGGGTGTGTAGGAGAAAATGTTGGTTACCATGCTATAACAATTATGTAATATATATTTAAAACATTGCATGAACAGTATTCAAAGCAGTTTTCCACAAGAAATAATGCCACATGCATGGTTTAGATGTGATCATGTCTATTTGGAAGAACAAATGATGATTTAGTTTCCTTGCAAACTTGATATTTTCATAAGTGGTAAAACCACAAGTGACATTATTGAAGTTTGAGGTTTTAAAAGTGAAATATATCACAATATTTTATCAACACCATTCTTCTATTTCTCAGAAGCTTACAATAGACCATACAGAACTTTTTTTACTCTTCTATTCAATATGTTTCTGCCTTATAATGACACATTTACTGTATGTCATTAATTGTGCTATTTCCTTACTTTTTCAACTAAACTATAAAGGACAAGAGGGCCATGATGGCCCTGAATTCGCTCACCTGAGTCTTTTGACCAAACATGACTCATTTTCAATCTCTTTCGAGATATTATGACAAACATTCCACCAAGCTTTCATAATTATTGGAGTGAAAATTTGGCCTCTAGCTTGTACACAAGCTTTTTCTAGAATTTCCCTCAATGACCTACTTTTCAGCCAAACATAGCCCATTTTCCCATTGTAGATATTATCAAAACAATGATTCTGACCACTTTTCATTAGTATTGGACAGAAAATGTGGCCTCTAGAGTGTACACAAGGTTTTTCCAAGATTTGACATGGCAACCTAGTTTTTTACCCAATGTTACCCTTTTTCATCATATTGATCAAGAAAAACATTCTGACTAATTTTCATAAGTATTGGATAGAAAATGATGACTCTAGACCTACACAAGCTATTTTAAAGATTTGACCTGGTGACCTAGTTTTTGACCAGATGTGACCCATTTTCCAATTCAATCAAGAAATCATCAAGGCCAAGTTTCATGAGTATTGCACTAAAAAATGTGGCCTCTAGAGCGTACATAAGGTTTATCTAAAATTTGACCTAGTGACCTAGGTTTTGACCCGACATGACCCATTTTCAAATTTATCCGAGATATGATCAAGACAAACATTCTGACCAACTTTCAAATGTATTGGCACTGAAAATGTGGCCTCTGGAGTGTACACAAGGTTTTTCTAGGATTTGACCTTGTGACCTAGTTTTTGACCCGACATGACCCAATTTCAAACTTGTCTGCGACATCATCAAGATGAACATTCTGGACATTTTTCAAATGTATTGGACTGAAAATGTGGCCTCTAGAGCATACACAAGGTTTTTCTAGGTTTGACCTAGTGATCTAGTTTTTGACCCGACATGACCCATGTTCAAACTCATCCGAGATATAATCAAGACAAACATTCTGACCAGTTTTCAAATGTATTGGCACTGAAAATGTGGCCTCTAGAGTGTACACAAGGTTTTTCTCAGATTTGACCAAGTGACATAGTTTTTGACACTACATGACCCATTTTCAAACTCCTTTGAGATATCATCAAGATGAACATTCTGACCAACTTTCAAATGTATTGGACTGAAAATGTGACCTCTAGAGTGTACACAAGATGTTTCTAAGATTTGACCTTGTGACCTAGCTTTTGACCTGACATGACCTATTTTCAAACTCGTATAAAATATCATCATGAGTTTCATGAGTATTAGGCTGAAAATGTGGCCTCTATACAGCGCACACAAAGTAAAAGTTGACGACGCACTACATGCGACAGACAACGCACGATGGATGACTGACACAGCACGATCACAAAAGCTCACCTTGAGCACTTTGTGCTCAGGTGAGCTAAAAACAACACCAAATGGGTGGAAAGCCTGCATGTATTTAACTCTTTACCACAAAATCCCAAGTTCTAACAACCCTGAGAGAGAATGTTTATGAAAATATTGTGGGAAAGAGAGAAAATGCTGGTCACCATAATTTTCCCCTTTTCCAACAACATTTTCTACCCTATCACAGACAGAAACTTCATTTTGGCTACATTTTGTTTGTCGTCTGCAAATACTCTCAATTTTGGTTTAGTCAAAATTTTTTTCACTTAGTAAAGAGTTTAACCCTTGTCATTTAACAGTGAAATAATATGGTTGCAATTCATCATCAACTGAAAAACATGTGCTGAATATATGTCTACATCATCTGAAAAAAAAAATCAAGCATTGTTAAACAAGAACATTATATGTCAAAACTAGCCCAAGAAAACAAGGTAAGAGTTCTATGGTGGCATATTTCTGCCACAAGATACAAGATAGCTATTGAGATAATTTAAGAGAAGTATCGTGATAAAACAAAGTTTCCTGGAATTATTATCTAGATGATAAAATTTTTCACGATAAAAATATCGCGATAATTTTAACTGTTATCATGATTTTTTTTATCTTTCGTGCCCATAACTGACATTCGCGGTATCTATAACTAGATACCGTTTTGGAATATCTTTGTCTACAACCTTATGAATTTCCTTTTCCCTGAATGGTTTTAAAGACCTTCGTAGGAGGCATTTTGAGTCGTCTTTGTGATTTTACAGACTTCTGATCATTTCGAGTTTTGTAAAACTTTACCAATTGAGCTACAATTGCTAATAATTCAAATTTTTAATTACTGCAATCTTGTGAAGTCAAAAACTACCGAGTTCATCCAAATGGTGAAGTTTCTATTTATAGATATCGAGAAACGGATAGAACTATCACATTAATTTTATCTCGAATGTCAGCTTCGTGCACGATTGAGAAATTTTGCTTTAGATAACAAAGTTTATCTTGATTTTTTTTTCAGGAAACTTTTCACTATCTCGATAAAATTTTCAGGAAACTTTGAATTATCGCGATAGTTTTCTAAACTTATCATGATAGCTATATCGTATCTCGTGGCAGAAATATGCCACCATAGAGTTCACATGATTCTATCTTATATTCAAATATTTTTAGGAAAAATGATTTTTATTACTCTGACCCAATACTGTCATAACACTTAAAATGCCTTTTACAACTATAGATGTATATGCTGCTATTGTAGATCATCAGACTGCATAAAACATACAGTCTGATCTTTGATCTACACTCTCCTCTTTGCTAAAAAAAATCTGTTGGGTTGATTTGGCACTCATAGAGCTTTACCATACAACAAGTTTTAGACTCCAGTCCAAACTGAAAGCATTTGCAGACAACAAATTACATGTTGCACAGATTATGAAATATGTCTTTGAAACGGTAGGAAACATTGTGGGATAAGGAGAAAATGCTGGTTACCAACATTTTCTCCTTTTCCTATATTGTTTTCTAAAGTCCTTTTAGGTAATTCAGACACTGGATTGTGTGGTAAAGGGTTTGATAACTTTGCAGAACACAACCTTAGAAATAGCATATTCAAATATTGAATAATATGGACGATAAAAACAAATTAAGGTTAGGTACATGAATGCTTAGAAAACATATTTGGAAAAAGCACCTAAATTTGCAGTCAGCATATCAAAGGTTAATTAAGAGGGATTGAAATTTGACAACAAGGTGGTTAATCAACAACAAATGAACATACAATGGTAGAAAACAATCAGCACAAGCAAACATGTTTCAATGGTTAAAGTAATTCAGGCATATCACAGTGACAGGTCAAGCATGAGGTTCTTTTCTGGGTTTCACCAGTGCTATCTTAGAGTTCTACAGCACCTTGCCCATGACCACTCCTACAAAACTAGCAGAGCAAGTGGAGACCAAATGACAATTTGTTTGTTTGTTTGGATGCAGTCAAATCCTTGACCACAAAATTTAATGACCCTGAGAAAAAAAACGTCTTTTGAAAACATCATGGGAAAAGGAGAAAGTGCTGATAGCTTGCATTTTCTCCCTTTCCCACAATGTAGTCTACTCAATCAAAGGCAAGTTCCATCATTTGAGCATGATCTTTCGTCTGAATTTTGACAAGTCCAAAGTTTTGTTGTGTGGTAAACAGTTAACAACATTATTTCAATTATATCGTAGTGGCCAGTGAACCTATCCACGCTTTCTTGAAGTTCTCTTTACCAGTGCTTTGCAAAATATTCTTCCGAAGCTGGCTCCTTTCCATCATAACCATCATCAAAACAATGATCAGTGGTGAGAGAGGAATGAACTCTGTTATATTAACCCATTACCACACAATCCCTACTTTTGACGACCCTGAGAAAGAAGCCTTTAGAAAACATTGTGGGAAAAGGAGACAATGCTGGTAACCAGCATTTTCTCCTCTTCCCACAATGTTTTCTACCCTACACAAAACAAATTTTAAATTTTCACTTTTATTTTGTCGTCTGCAAATGCTTTCGATTTGGACAAGCCTAAAATATTGTCGTTTGGGAATGGGTTAATGACTATCATAAATACTGGAAAGAAAATGGCTGATACGGAGATTTGAACCAGCGCCCTCCCTTGGTTCAAGCCTTGTGCAGTACCAAATGAGTGACCAGGATTTCCTATTTGAAACCCAACATTCCTAAAGCGTGAACAATGTCTGCTATTGTAAAAATTACCATAAAAAATTACAGATGGAATATACTTTTCTTTGCTCTGAAATGTTTTGGCTATTGATGGTGAGTTAGATAATAATTTTATAGTTAATATATACAATTCAAGTGCTGGATTAACCAAAAGGACAATGAAGTCTTTACCACATGACAAAATTTTAGACCTTTCCAAATTGAAAGCATTTTCAGACTGCCGTTTAAATCTGGCTAAAATGATTATATAATTTACGAACGAGTAGAGAACATTGTGAACATGTAAGATACCTTAACCCTTTACCACACAATCCCGACTTTTAACGACCCCAAGAAAGAAGCCTTTTGAAAACATTGTGGTAAAAGGAGAAAATGCTGGTAACCAGCATTTTCTCCTTTTACCACAATGTTTTCTACCCTTCCCAGAACAAGTTTCAATTTTTCAGTCACATTTATATTGTTGTCTGCAAATGCTTTCAATTTGGACAAGTCTAAAATTTTGTCGTTTGGTAAAGAGTTAAGCCTTTACCACACATTCCCAAGTTGTACAACCCTGAAAAATAAAGCTTTTGAAAACATTGTGGGAAAAGGAAAAAAATGCTGGACATCAGCATTTTCTCCTTTTCCTATAATGTTTTCTGCCCTTCAAAAGGCAAATCCAAAAATTGAACCACATATAATTTGTCGTCTGCAAAAACTTTGGATTTGGATATGTCCAAAATTTTGTCATTTAGTATAGTGTTGAGGGTTAATATAAAAAAATTTTTTAGCAGACAACAACAAAGCATCCTTGTCAATTGTGGATTATCATAAAGAATCAAGCTTTAATATAAAACATTTTAAGTGAGAAAAGAAACTTGCACGCGCAAGAATTTGCTTGTTATGAGCAACTGTCTTTTGCCACCATTTCCTTGAAAATTCTGCTTCAAAAGTGGTTAGAAGGTGGTAGTTACTTCCAAACAATTGCCACATTAAAAGTTATCAAACTATATTGTAGATGAAAAATTCACCGTAAGTCAAAATAAATATGAATTATGGAAATTACACATAAATCACGCTGGGTAAGAAAAATTTATATCTACAACAGGGTTAACATTAATTGGGTTAGAAGAAGACATTCAAAGCTATTTTTTGCATTACATGAGGATCTTGCGCTAGATGTTGATTCCCTCTCTGCTTGCGGAATATAAACTTTCAGCTTAGTTCGCTGAACGTTTACTTTGGGTAAACCTTCCTCCTTATCCGCTTTCTCCATCTCAAACACCTTATCCACATCCACTTTCAAACCCAGCCTTTTGGCTCGCTGCATCTGGGTCTCTGGCTGATTTGTATCAAGATTTGAACCAAAGTCGCCATCTTTCTCCACTGTGATGCGAATAGGAGACACATAAGAAATGTATTTCATGGGTACGTCTCTGTACCCTTTAATAGATTGTATGCTGACACGACTAGCCATTGTGTGTAGTTGGATTTAAGAATAGACCTCGAATCACACTTTTGTATTTAAGTATACGTCTTGAATAACATCTTATTCAGCTGTTCTATTGAAACTTCACCAGTAATTAATTATTATAATATTATAAATACTACAAAATATCATCTTCATATTATCACATTTTCAACAGAGAAAGAATTAGGTTTATGACCACTTTATATAGCTAAATTCCCAATAGAATATGCACAAGTTCGGTTCAATTAAAGGTACTGCCTTTTCTAACACTTTGACCCCCTATTAACTCTATACCAGACCAGAAAATTTTAAACTCCTAAACATTGAAAGAACTTGACAAAAAATCTTTGGCTAAAAAAATCTGATTTGTCTTTGAACATGTATGGTTGGATTTAAGAATGAATCTTAAATTACATGTATGTATTTAAGTATACAAATTGAATTACATCTTATTCAGCTATTCTATTGAAACTTCACCATCAATTAATTGATAATTATAATATTATCAATGCAACGAAATGGCCCATCTTCATATTATCACATTTTCAACAGAGAAAGAATCACATTTATGTCCACTTTTAATAGCTAAATTCTCAATAGAATATGTGCAAGTTCAGGTTGATAAAAAGTAGTATTTTTCAATTCCTTGATCCCCTATCAAATCGATACCAGACACAGTATTTGAAACTCATAAAAACTGAAAGAACTTGTATAAGAGAAATTAACTTGGCTAAAATAATCTTATTTGTCGAACATATCTCTAAAACAATGGACAATTCAACATGTTCTGAGCAGTCTGATCTTGATCTTCACTGTCAGCAAAGACATCAAATGTTGCTCTTTGCATGCTTAGATACAATTCAATATAATGTTTTAAAATTTGAAGTTTTGAGTCATACTTATTTTTTCATCTGCAAATGCTTTCAATTTGCACAAGTCTAAGATTTTGTCAGTTGGTAAAGAGTTTAAGTAATTTTTCAGTTCACCAGTTCGTAAACCTCTTACCACTGATGACAAAATTTTGGGCTCATCTGCATTGAAAGCACTTGCAGACGAAAATCAAATGTAGCTTAAACCATGGGATTTGTCTGTAAAAGGGTAGAAAACATTGTGGGAAAAGGAAAAAAAAATGCTGTTTACCAGCATTTTTTTCCTTTTCCAACAATGTTTTCAAAGCCAATCTTCCTCAGAGTCTTTAAAATTTTGGATTGTGTGATAAAGGATTAAGCTTATACCTATGAATAAAAGCACAACTTCCACTTTGAATAATCCTTATTATAATTATTTAAGAATTCTTTGTGTAAAATTATTGCAAGTTTTACAAACAGAACACATTTCAAACTCAGTATTTTGTTATTCAAGAGTTCTTCCAATATTTTAACTCAGCCATTATTTGTTTAATCTATGAATGAAAGAGTACTGTTTCTTTGTCATGGTTGCAGATGTTAAAGTACAACAAATAACCCCCCTTTATGACTCTAAAGCTGATGAAAAACAATTTAAAATTTTAATTTTGTACATACCAAACAACAGAATTTTAGATTTGTACAAATTGAAAGCATTTGTAGATGATAAATATGACAACAGAATTTTAGACTTGTCCAAATTGAAAGCATTTGTAGATGATAAATTGAATATGACTTGAAAAATGGTTATTCATTTACATTACCTCTTCCAGATGTGATAACATTGTAGCAAAAGGAGAAACTGGGGCAAAAAGTCACCTAGAAGAGGTCATGTGAATAAAAAATCATTTTCTAAGTCTCAGACTATTAAACAGTGAAACTTTGAAACTTTTTTACACAATTTTGAGTCATATTTTGAGCCATCAGAGGCTATCGTCCTAACTTCATCTTTTTTGTCATTATTTATCTTTTGAAAAAAAAACACTGTGATACATGACTATCACTTTCTTCATGGTTAGTTGCTTTGTGTAATTTGAAAAAACAAAACATTAATTTTACTTAGAAGGCTATTTCCTTTTCAGTGATGAAAAACCTTGCTGATTTGAGGGCTTGAGACCATTTTAATTTTCCCTTTTTTTGAAAAGTAAAATTTAAACTTTGTCTTCTTAAAAGAGAATCCCCTTTCTCATATTTTTCTCTACAAAAGCATGCATAAACTTTTTCTGCATTAAAAAGATGTTAATCACACTGAAACCCAGTTCTACCCCAAACAGTTTTCCTAATTCACTTCAAAAATCCAAAATGTCACAACATACTACTTATTCCATTAAGAACACAAATATGATCAACACTAAACTCTAATTCCTTTTATCCATTTACCCTTTGAATTCTGAATAAATGTAGCGACCATTTACAGTCAATATTAAATAGAAATTCAAGTCCCAATTACCCTTAAAGCACCTTTCACAACTACAATTACCTTTGCTGCCAGTGCAGATCAAGATCAGGCTGCACAAAACATGCAGCCTGATCTTTGATCTACACTGTCCACTTTGCTGGAACACTGTAGACAAAAACAACCATGAAATTGCAATTATTTTGGCTGTATTTTTAGGACAAACATGTCTGTTAGGTTTATTTGGTGCTCTAAGGGATAATTTCTATTTCTAAGCTGCTTGGACTGGAATATCTCACGAAATCTTGGACAAAACAAATCCAAGATCAGAGTGCACATTCTATGCAGTCTCATCTTGATCTGCACTGAATTTGACCTCTGCATTCTTGGTGTAACCCTTTACCAGGCAACGAAATTTTAGATTAGACAAAACTGAATGTATCTTCAGATGAGAAATTAAATGTTGGACAAATGATTGGACTTGTTTAATTCTTTACCAAACAAAAATATCTTAGACTTTTCCAAGCGTTTGCAGGCGACATATCAAATTTGATTTAAAGGAAGGATTTTGTCTATGATAGTTAGAAAACATTGTGGGAAAAGGAGAAAATGTTGTTTACCAGCATTTTCTCCCTTACCCATAATATTTTCAAAATGCTTTGCACTCAGGGTTGTTAAAAGTCTGGATTGTTTGGTAAAGGGTTAAAAAGAGTAGGAAACATTGTGGGAACAGGAGGAAATTTTCTCCTTTTCCAACAATGTTTCAATAGCCCATCTCATCAGGGTTTGCTTGTGTAAGTGATTGTGCATGAACAATATTTGGGTATTTAAACATGAGACAACTTTTAAAAACCCTCAGAAGGGAAGCCATGATTGCTCATAGTATAGAATTTATGCCTTTGTTAGGGTGTTGGATTTTATAAGCAACATTTACATTAAGCTTAAACCCTTATTCTGTTAAATAAGCAAAATGAAACTTTCAAGCTTATAGTAAAAAACCAAGATTTTGCTATTTCAAAGGTATATTTTGGGGAAAGATGTCTCATCGGACAGTGTAGATCCAAGATCAGACTGCACATTCTGTGCAGTCTGATCTTGGTCTACACTGTCCGCAAAAGGTCCTTCACTCGCACTTAGCAGCCTAAGGGTTCACTCTTTGCCAAATGTCAGATCTTAACCATGTCCAGACTGAAAGCAGTTTGGCAGATGACAAGTTGAATGATGAGATATGTCTCTCATTGGGGAGGAAAAAACACTGTGGGAAAAGTAGAAAATGCTGGTTACCAGCATTTTGTCCTATTCCCACATTGTTTTCAAAGGCTTCTGTGCTCAGTGTTGCTAAAACTCAAGACAGTAATGGTAAAAGCAAATGAACCACAGACAGAAGGTATGAAATGCACATTTGAACATAATCAAATGCTGCAATGTTACTGCTGAGTATATGAGTAACAGATACTATTAGCCTAAGATCAGAATGTATGTTCTGTGTGGGCTGATCAGTATCCAGATTGTTTGAAGAGTACCCAATATCATCAACACTTCAGCAAAGAGCAATTTTTTTCCCCAAGTTTTATTCTTTATTTATGGTATGCTCTAATTTTTCTTCTAGATGTTTTGAATTTGGGAGAAAACAAGATTGATCTATGAGGTAAAAAAGGTTACGGAACTGTTATTAATAATTTCATCTGTGATTTTTTCCGTCACTTTACATCAATTAAACATGTCTTTTCACACGGAAAAACCTTATTGAAAACCTTGTAATTCTTTAGAAGAATAAATCAATTTTCATGTTTTCTTATTTCTTTATGAATTGTATGGAATTTTCCTGTTACCCTTCATCTTTCTCTTAACTCTTTACCACACAGTGCCAACTTTTAACGATCCTGGGAAAGAAGTTTTTTGAAAACACTGTGGGAGAAGGAGAAAATTTTCTCCTTTTCACACAATTTTTCAACCCATCAAAGAAAAAAATTGCACAATTTGAGCCACAATGAAACTGGCGTCTGCAAATGCTTTTAATTTGGACAAGGTTAAAATTTTGTCATCAGGTAAAGGGTTAACTATCTACCAAACAACAAAATTTTGGACTTAACTATACTGAAAGCATTTGCAGACAACACTATGATAAGTGGC
This sequence comes from Hippopus hippopus, assembly GCA_946811185.2. NCBI lineage: Eukaryota > Metazoa > Mollusca > Bivalvia > Cardiida > Cardiidae > Hippopus > Hippopus hippopus. The sequence goes on along the minus strand of OX328102.1, from coordinate 9,681,935 downwards.
TCAAATCACATTATATGTCTTCAAAAGGGTAGAAAACATTTTGGGAAAAGGAGAAAATGCTGGTTAAACCAGCATTTTCTCGTTTTTCCAAAATGTTTTCTAAAGGCTTCCACCTCAGGGTCGTTAAAACTCAAGACTGTGTGTTAAAGGGTTAACCACACAAAAAAATGTTAGACTCATCAAAATTGAAAACATTTGCAGACGACAAAATATAGATGTTACTGAAAGCATTACATAAGTCTTTCAAAGGGTTGAAAACATTGTGGGAAAAGGAGAAATGTTGCTTACCAGCATTTTCACCTTTTTCCTCAATGTTTTCTATAGACTTTTCTCTCAAGGTCCTTTAAAGTAGGGGTTGTGTTGTAAAAGATTAATGTGTTACCACAAGCGTGATGATAACTTATTTCAGCTTGCAGTGGACCACTTTTGAAAACAGCATCGCAAAAGGAGATATATTACTGACAACATGAAATATCTCCTTTTGCCAGTGTGTTCACATGTCTTTTTTTTTTCTCAGTTGTCTGCAGCATAAATTTGTATCTAGGGAAAGTGAGTTGCTAGAATAATTTAAAAATATTCACTTATTGCATTTACAGGCTTGAATGGGCATGGAAGCAATCAGCCTTCTTGCTTCACTATTACTTATGAATACACGTAAGTCTAAAAGTTCACAGTGACAGGACCTACATCTTTACCACACGCCAATATTTTAAACATATTCAAATTAAAAACATTTAAAGGCCACAAAAGCCCACAGGGTTTGTCTCTGAAAGGATAGAAAACAGTGTGGGAAAAGAAGAAAATGCTGGTAACCAGCATTTTCTCCTTTTCCCACAATGTTTTCAAAAACCTTTATCAGGGTCGTTAAAAAGCAGCATTGCGTTGTAAAGGGATACTCTGCACTTATTCTTTGAACATGTCTAAAAGTTTCAAGTAATCTTCAATTACATGTATGTTGCACTACGTGACTGATAATTCCAAGCAACTCATCCTTGAATCATCAAGATTTCACTTCACTATGTAGGAGTTATCTTGTAATGTTTTAGCCATGCAGGCTAACCTGGATCAAAACCGTTTGCTACAGATAAACTTTCTACATATCACAGGACCAGTCTACCTCATAATTAAGTAGATTGTTAGACTTGTGACATTTATGGATTTTATGGATCCATTATTGTGTGATTACTAGCATGTTATAATGAATCACAAAGAGATGCATTAAACTCCCTTTTGCCAGAGTGCCACTCATTTATTTCTGTATATGTATAGTTGTATACCATTATGTTGATAATCCAGTCTTTGAGACTAGGATTATGCAAGATACATGTGGGTCATTCGGTGAAATTACTTATAACTATGGTCCCAAATATCATCCTTGAGCCTTTATTTGGTTAATGTCATGTAAAACAAAACTTGTTTACCCGTAACAAGATAAGATTTATCCATCCATCAATCCATCCATTACAGAATGAAGTGTTTCCATCAATCCATCCATCCATTCATTACAGAATGAAGTATTTTCATCCATCCATCCATCCATCCATCCATCCATCCTTCCTTATTGAGCAAGTAGTAACTCGATCAAAAAAGGCAACTAATCAAACATTTATTTGTTTTGACTGTATTTATTGCCATTGTCAACAGTATTTCAGTCTTCCTGGGTTTCAGGAGAAAAAAAAACAGCCCTAAGCTGGGGCTGTGAAGTGCCTTGCCCAAGGATGCTCCAGCTTGACCCTTTCAAAAACTAACAGTTCAATCCAGAGATGAGCTCTCCATCATATCACTCATAATTCAAGAAAAAAGTTGGTAAAATTTCCAATCAACTTGGCAAATATCAATATTTTATAAACCCTTACTAAACAACCCTGAGTTTTGTTAACACTAAGGAAAAACGCCTTTCAAAAACACTGGAAAAAAGAAAAAAAAAAATGCTGTTAACCAGTTCTTTCTCTTTTTCCCCACAATGTTTTCTACCCTTTCATAGACAACTCTGTTAATATTAGCCTAATGTAATTTGTCCCCTTGAATAATTTTGAAATTTCGTTGTTTGGTAGGGAGTTAACCTCAGTGTAGTAGCTATATTACTTTTATATGAGCCACTAATCCTAATACAAATATGGAACATATTGAGCTGCTAATCCTCTTGATCTTTTCACCTTATAAAGTCCCTAATCCTTCACCAAATGCTTCCATGCTTTTATCATCCTAAGGAAGAAGGCTTTTATTAAAATTGTGGCAAAAGGATCATCTCCTTGCCTACCATGTTTTCTACCCTTTCAAAGTCACATACATTCAACTGAGCCATGATTATTGGTGTTTTTCAACTGCAAGTGCTTACAATATGGATAAAATCTAAAACCCAGTAGACAAAAACTTATGAATAAATGTGTATTTAAGTAACGGATTAGTCATTGAAAGGCTAAAGAGCATTTTGGGAAAAGGAGAAAAACTGGTTGCCACATGCTTTTTAAGTGCTCCTTTCTCAGTATGGTAAAAATAATTACTGGATTTTTAGGTATAGGTGTTAAATGCTTGAAAAAATTTTAATGATAAAACCTTACTGCAGTTATTTCTGTTATAAATAATAGCAAGTAGTTCATGAGCTACTCATAAAGATAATATTAAACTCACCTCTTTCTTCTTCTATTTGATTCTGAAAATGAAGAAAAAAGAACTATAATTTCAGTGGCTCTTAAAATGTCACAATATTAAGTTGGATGCTTTTGGCACATATGTATACAAAGATCAAAGTGCATTGAATATAAAGTCTGATCTTAAATTTACACTGTCCAATATTTTTAAATTATATTCTAACAAAGTCTGCATTGAAGTTGCTAAATTATTTACCTTTTCTGAAGTTTTTTTTAACTCTTTACCAAATAACAAAATTTTAGACATGTCCAAGTTTAGAGCATTTGCAGACGGCAAATCATTTGGGGCTTAAATGAGGGAATTTGTCCTTGAATTGGTAGAAAACAGTGCGGGAAAAGAAGAAAATGCTGTTTACCAGCATTTTCTTCTTTTCGAACAATGTTTTCAAACACATTGTGCTCCAGGGTCATTAAAACTCAGGATTGTGTTGTAAAAGGTTTACAGACTGAGAATAACCATTTCAGTTGTCTTGGGTACTTTTATAATTAACCCTCTATCAAATAATCCTGAGTTTTAATGACCATGACAGAGAAAGTTTTTGAAAATATTGTGAGAAAAGGATAAAATACTGGTAACCAACATTTCTCCTCTTCCCACGCTGTTTTCTACTCCTTCATATACAAATGTCATTACCTACAGGTGAGCCTGATTCAATTTGTCACATATAAGTGCTTTCAATTTTGACCGTTCAAAAATCTTGTTGTTTGGTGAAGAGTTAATATGCTGCATTTCTATGAATATCAAAGTGAAAACGTTTGTAATAGTGATCAGTAAAGAACCAATAGCTGCTCTCCGCTTTGTGAAATGCTACAGGCAAAGGGTTAAAATGCCCAAAGGAAAAGAAGAAGGAGAAGAAGAAGGAGGAGGAGAAGAAGATGAAGAAGATTATAGCATTTAATTAGATTTTTTATTTCAATTTTAAACACAGGTTATACTTCATAATAGTCCAGGAATTAAATCTAACACACTCTTCATGTAACCCTTTACCAAACAATGTTTCAGCAACCTTGAAGCAGAAGGCTTTAAAAAAACTATCATTGTTTGAGCATGTTTACATTTTTATCTGGAAAAGCTGTCAATTGAATGGACATGTTCTACAATGTTGTCATTTGAAGAAAAGTTCAACAACTTTTCCAAAACTCTTTACCAGATTAACCATTACAGCGCCAAATTAATGAAACAAATAATTCCAATCTGGGAAAACATCCAAAATATTTTTATTTCAAGGTTTTTTCTTTTTGCCAGGATTTGTAATAAGCAATTTCATTGAAATGATATCCCCCGCCAAAAAATTCACTTGACCGCGTAACTTAAAATCGCTCCCAGTCGGCCATTTTTCATCGAATCAAAAAATAAAAAAAAAATTGTATTGGTGGAATGGGTTATTGTACACATGTATAAAGTTTCACAGAATTCTGTCCAATGGTATTGAAGATATTCTCCCGGACGGACACATGGACGGACGGAAGGACGGACAACGCTAAAACTATATCCCTCCGCCTTTGGCGGGGGATAAAAAGCAGACTGTGTAGATCCAAAATCAGTCTGCACAGAATGTGCAATCTGATCTTAATTTGCACTCTCTGCAAAAATAGCTCAAGTGGGTTCCAAATGGGTTAATTTTTGTTGTTAATTTTGTTAAAATTGTAGACTTGTATGAATTGAAAGCATTTGAAGATGACAAATTCAATGTGACTCAAACAATAGGATTTGTTTTGGAAGACTGGGTATTATCAACACTTGTGAAGGTACGCTGTAAAGTTTTGTTTTTGAATAAACTTACAAAATTCCAATAATCTCTGATCAACTCTTGGGTCAATATTCTTCTTAACCCTTAGGCTGCTAAGTGCGACTCACTGACCTTTTGTGGACAGTGTAGATCAAGATCAGACTGCACAGAACGTGCAGTCTGATCTTTGATCCATGCTGACGGTAAGGGTAAATTTTCCGTAGGAAATTGCCTGTGAAACTGCAAAATTTAGGTTTTTACTGTCGGCTTAAAGGTTTCATTTTAGTTGTTTAGCAGGATAAGGGCAAATAAAAGTAAATACAACTAAATGTGAAAACCACTCACTTTCTACATCAAATTACTAAAGTACTTTGCACAGCAACTGTGCTGGATACAGGGCACCTTTTGCCAAAACTACAGCAAAAGTGTGTGGAAAAATTCAGTTCTAGCACTAAACAACAAAAACTTCACAATCCATAGCTGCACTGTATTGAAAAGAATCTTCACCCTTCACCAAACAATCTTGGGTTTTAATGACTGTGAGAAAGAAGCTTTTTCAAAACATTGTGATACAGGGAGAAAATGTTGGTAGTCAGCATTTTCTTCTTTTCTTACTATGTTTCCTACCCTCAGAAGCAAAACATGTCATTCAAGCCACATTTATAATTTTGTCTACAAATGCTTTCAAGTGGAGAAGTCTAAAATTTTGACATCTGGTGATGGGTTTCACAGGCAATACACTTTACTAAACTATCGAAGCAAAAACTTAACCCTTTACCATACAATCCCGCATTCTAACACCCCCAAGACCTTTAAAAATATTGTTGCTAAAAGAAGAAGAAAAACAACAAGCATTCTGATAGTATTGCATAGCAATACCGAGTCCCCTACCGGCCGTATATATCGCTGACATGTATAGTTTGTGAAACTCTGTGGAGGAGGAAGAACGTATTTGACCCCCTTTCAGTTGGTTGTATTGGTTGTATTGGGGTTTAACGCCACTTTAACAGCTAAGGTCATATCATGGCGGTCGGTGACGCATATGCGTTTCCTGGCTTTCTCACACCAGTACTAACACAACTTTCTTTCCAAAGCCACCGACTACTTTTCTCACATGCTTCAGCAGAGGTGAGAGGCGAAAATATGCCGGAAAGAAAGTTCGCCTCAACCGGGTATCGAACTCACAACCACCAGGTCATGAGTCCGACACGCTCACCACTGAGCCACCCGGGCGGGGCTCCCCTTTTCAGAATTAGAAGCATCGTGTCTGTCTTTGTATGCAATGCTTTAATGAAAGCAAGATATATAAATATTTTCCTTGTTAATGTAAGTTCACTGAAGAAGTTTTACTAAGACAAGATGTGTTTGTGAAACACAAATGCCCCCGTAAAAGCAAATTTTCAGAAATATGACCTTTACTTTGTGAGATGACCTTGACCTTATCATCAGCAGGTGTGTACCAATGAGAGGTACCAACTTATCAAGTATAAGTGTTATAACTTAAGTACTTTGAATATACAGAGAAATGACTATGAAAGTTCTGAGGATAAGTTTTCATGATAAGGGTTAAAATTTTTTACCTTGACCTTAGACATATAACCCACAGAAGATTGGTATCAAAGACAGGTACCTACATACCAAACATGAGCAATTTCAGCAAAAAAGTCGGGAAAACTGTTTTTTCAGTGAAATTTTCTATTAAGTCCAAGGCCCGTAATTTCGTCAAAAATCAGTGGACCGGAACGAAACTCAATCTTGATCTGTAACTCATGGTGTTTGACTTACACACCGAAAATCAGCTCAATATCTGCCAGCGTTTAGAAAAAAAGTCTGGAAAACTGTTTTTTTGGTGAAATTTTCTAAGTCCAAGGCCCGTAATTTCGACAAAAATCAGTGGACTGGAACGAAACTCGAACTTGATCTGTAACTCATGTTGGTTGACTTACACACCAAAAATCAGCTCAATATCTGCCAGTGTTTTGAAAAAAGTCTGGAAAACTGATTTGCGTATGGACTGACAGACGGATGGAGTGCAAACCTAAAGTCCCCTTTGGCTTCGCCAGTAGGGGACTAAAAATGCTGGTTACCATAGTTTTTTTTCCTTTTCCTACAAAGTTCTCAACAATTTCTAAAACAAATCTCATCATCTGAAACACAATTACATGTATATTGTCGTCTGTAAATGCTTCTAATTTGGGCTGATCTACATTTTTGTTGTGGGGTAGAGTTAATTAAAGCTATATATGCCTTATCTAACTCATTACCTTTCAGTGAACTTTTTCTGACTTGCAGAGGACCTTGTTGAAATCATTGTGACATAAGAAGTTCTCTCTTTTGCTGTATAATTTTCAAATGTTAACTTTTTTTCCAACAACCACAATTTTTCATGACCCTGAGGAAAAAAAGGCTTTTGAAAACATTGTGGGAAAGGAATGCATCCAACAATGTATTCTTCCCTTTTGAAGACAAACTCATCATTTGAATCATCTTGAATCTGTCATCTGCAAATGCTCTTAGTTTGGATCAGTCTAAAATTTTGTCGTTTTAAATTTCTTTAACACGTAAAACCTCCTCCAGCAGTGTATCACACCCATTACTTATTTTCGATAATACGTAGTGTATTATCACTTTTTGGATCCCACTTCTTGTTAGTTTGTAGTCATTGGCATGTGAACCTAACATTGTTGCTAAGACATACATATGTGTGGAAGTTTTATGATTTTCATGTTTAATAACTACAAGAAGTGTACAAAAAGCTATCTAAAATCAACAAAATTGTGGAAACCTATCGATTTACTCCCTCAATCAATGATTCGGTGATCCAGGATACCTGTCTGTCTGTCATTTGTTTTTTGTAATGAATAGAATTTCACAATTATATTAATGTATTATCATTTTTATCAAACTCCTTGACTAAAATGTATATACCTGCCAAGGCTTGCATCAAATAATTTTAGTCAACTCATTTGGCAAAAATGATCATCCATAAACATCATGTAAGATCCTCTATTTATTTCAAAAGTATGTTATGCAACTTGTCTGTTGAAAATTTCTCTGAAAGGTAATGACCTCAGTTCCCGCATGATATAAAATATAGAAGCTTACCTCACCAGCCCCACCTCTACTTTTATCTCCGTTGTTTACTTTTGGACTGATATCTCTCTTTTCTCCATCTCCAAATGGACTTTCCATTTCGCTGGTCGGAGATGAACCCACCCCTGGGGTATCTTTATCTCCCAATGTGAATTTTCTGTCCCTGTTCCTCTGCAACCTTTGATCAGGTCTATCTGTCTGCCTGGCTTGATTTGTATCTCTCTGGGGTGGGAGGGTCAATGTTGTACCATGAATACCTGCCTCAGCTGCCCATTGGGCTTCTTGTAGCTGGTCAAGGTCAGGGTCACCCTCCATTCGAATATGAGGCATTTTGTCAGGGTCTAGGGGTTGTTGAGAGCGCTGAATATGATATTAGGAGTGAAATTTTGATAAACATAAATATCTGCATTCGATGACACAAAAAGAATATGAATGCTTTGTGTCATGAAATATGATACTGTAAAAAAGAATCTCTGGCTCTATTGATATCAAACAACTGCAATAAACTACATTGTTCTGGTAAACTGTCAATATTATGTAAGTGTCTAAAACCTTTTAATATCATCTATAGAGATTTGGAGAATTCATCATGATGAGGCTTGCCAAGCTTTGATTATTTCTCCTAGCCAAATTATGACATATTGATATTTTAGACACTAAAAAGAGTATTCTACTAATTTTCCCATAAGCATGGTTCAAGGCAACTTGGTTGATTAGAATAATAATCAATTTTTCTCCTTTTGTCTACATTTAATGACTAGAATTTAATGTACTCATAGTCAGGAGATAAAATTGTAGTATATGAAGCAGCATCACTATCAATGACATTAGATAATTCTGTTCCCTGATTGTTTTCAAACTAATTTTTTGTTGAAGGCATTTAAGGGTTGAGTGCATATTTTTGTGTTGCAATCGAGAAATAAAATGCAATTGCCTCATTATGAAGGGCGTTATGTTAAGCCATGTAATAAGGCAATTGCATTTTATTTCTCAATGGCAACACAAAAATATGCACTCAACGCTAATAATTGCACTCTCTGTTCTCATGAATCAACTTTCGAAAATGATAGAGAGAAAAAAACACAGACAAATATCACAGTAAACACGAGTTAATTTCCTTGGCGGATACTTGGTGGTGCGCGAATGAATACACAATCTATTTTTAGCTTTGCAACATATTTTTCGGTCAAAGATGGCCATTATGCTGACTTTGAAATCAATACTTTCGATGATAAATCAAACAAAATAGAAATTTCTGATACCGTCTATGAAAAATCCAGTCAACCATGTAAACTTGAGGCTGAGCAGACGATATGTTCATTCAAGTGACATTTTTATAGATATTTCGTAAAGAATAGGTCTACATACCGTCAGCAGATCTGTTCTCGAGGGGTATCTACCTGTAGCCGACATATCTGAGTTTAATTGCTAGCTATGAAGTGAATGACGCCACCGTTTTGTGAACTGCTTATTTGAATGTAAACAACGGTGTCAAACTGGAATAATATGACAATTTTCCGATCTAAAATTATGTAAGCTTCCCCGAACAGTCCTAGGAGACACCTTCACAGGTGCAATTTAAAATCACATGTCCAGTTATTTCTTTTTAAGTCATCTGTTTGAATTAATTAACAATTCTTACTATAACACGTTCACTTCTAGATCTATTCATCAATTTTTTTGGTCTTCCAGTTCTAGGCTTGTTTTAAATATCACCCCTATCACGCCAACATTTTAAAATTCTTGACACAGTGCATTCACTTCTTCCAATCCTTCCTGCAACAGGCCTAGCTTTCACTTTACTTTCTATCCACGATGAGCTTTTTCTGATCAATAGACTGCAGTTAACCATGCTTTTTATAAATTTAAATCCTCACGATAAACATACTCAGAACAACTCCGTCAAGAAATCAACTTCATTTCAACAAGAGTAAATTCTCTGTTTACACAGTGCACTTAATCTAACTCAGTGTCCCGTGTTTGATAGAAATCGGCCGCTGACGTACTGAATGATGTAACTGATGACGTCGACCATTCAAATACTTGACTCATTTTTGGCACGGTGTATTTTTTATGTATAGGGTGCAAATAAAGATAATAAATATTCATCAATTTGTTCAGGTTTATTCAGGAGCTTTTTTTTTCCAACTATTTTAGGGAAAAGAAATCAATCTTTTCAGCATTGGACTGATTTAATGATTGAAATCTAAAAATAGCACATATGGAGCTTGCATGAAATCTAAAATTAGATATACACAACAACTGGAAAAACCGAAAGTAGTCCCATTGCGTTCATTGAAAAATGGTATGACGGTTTTTTCGTCACATCACCAGATTTCAACTGATCAAAAGAGTGATTAAGATTATGAGCGCAATTATTCTAAAATAACCATCTGTCAGTGACCTAGCTAGTTGCCAGATGAAACAAGATCTTCAGAAGTTAGGCATTTAGTCTTTTAATATTTTTGTAGTAATAAACCAGTTACAATAACAGTTATTTCAAAACATGATCACTTGCTACTTGATGTTCGGAGTATTTCCATTCCATGAAAATTTCACCATTGAATGAAACTAGTCAGGAATGTAAAACCTAGAGTTGACAAACAATAGTTTGGCATACATTTATAAGAAAAAGCACCATTGTTAAGCTAAGGAAGTTTATAACCATTTAAATGTTTATTGACAATTCTGATACATCATTTCAAATGTATACCATGGTAATTGCAACCAAATCCTGTATCAATTTTACGTTTCAGATATCACTTTTACTGTACCAGGGATCAGCCTATCAAAACATTATGAGCCTAGATATAAACACCAAAGTACATGTACCTCAATTGATAGCAACTACACACATCAACACAAACTTTACTAATACCAAAAGAGCACAACTTTCAAAACTACTTACTAATTCGGGACGATGAAGAAGATTCAACTCAAAGTTTTTTCTCTGTTCTGATAGGCTTCGTTTCCTTGATAACATGCTGGGTGGATTTGGAGGAAGGTTCATCAGTTTGTTTTTATCCATTTTTTGCTGTAAGCGTCTGTCTATGGGTTGTTGTTGTTTTTTCTTGATTTCTCTGTGGTCATCCTGGTGAAATGATGCATTAATCTTTTACTGGACAAATAAGTTTGTAACAAGCAATTGCTCCTTTTCCCACAATGTCCAGCAACATATTGAAAAATGAATTGTTCCTTTGATCTCTGTCCATATTTTCCTTGATAATGTATCATGATTTTAGGTTGGTCTAAGATAGTTTTTAAGGTTAAAAAGATAGGCATTTACCGGTAGAATACTTAACTCTTTACCAAATGACAAAATTTTAGACTTGTCAAAATTGAAAGCATTTGCAGACAACAACATAAATGTGACTGAAAAATTGAAACTTGTTCTGGGAAGGGTAGAAAACATTGTGGTAAAAGGAGAAAATGCTGGTTACCAGCATTTTCTCCTTTTACCACAATGTTTTCAAAAGGCTTCTTTCTTGGGGTCGTTAAAAGTCGGGATTATGCGGTAAAGGGTTAAAACACTATGCTGCTAAACACCATTCTTTATGCTTCTTCTGACAGTGTAGATCAAGATCAGACTAAACAATACATGCATTCTAAGACCGTTCTTCAAAAGTGTCTTGAGATCATGTAGCGGTTTTTTAATTCTTTATCACACAACGGAATTTTAAACCTGTGCAAACTGAAAATATTTGCAGACAACCAATGATATGTGGCCCAAATGATACTTTCTGTGAAACAGTAGAAAATATTGTGGGAAAAGGGGAAAATGTTGGTTACCAGTGTTTTCTCCTTTTCCTACAATGTTTTCAAAGGCTGTCTATGTCAGGGTCTTTGAAAGTCAAGACTTTAACCCCTTACCACACAGTTCCGACTTTTAACAACCCTGAGGAAGAAACCTTTTGAAAACATTGTGAGAAAACGAGAAAATGCTGATAACCAGCATTTTCTCCTTCTCCCACAGTGTTTTCTACCCTATCAAAGACAAATTTCATCATTGAAGTTAAATCTAATCTGCAAATGCTTTCAATTTAGAAAAGTCAACATTTTTCTCATGTGGTACATAGTAAACACTTACATGACTATGATCATGGTCATGATCATGATCATCATGCGCATGATCTGTAGAAGCTCTACGAGTCAGGGACGGTGCCCTCGCTGAAGTTATCCTCCTCTTTTTCATGAGCCCTCGTACATCAACCTTGACCCCCTTCATGCGACGGGAACCAGTAGCTTCTTCCTCCGGCTCGTCTACATAAATGGCTTTTGGCTTCTCTATCTTTTGTGCAGGTTTCCCTTCTGTGTGAATTAAAGAGAATGGAATCAAACTAGATCAGGAAAATTTTACAAAGTTATAAAATACTAAGTATTTTGTCCAAGGTCTTACAAAATTTCTAATAACTATTTTTTCAGAAAGTTGATCAGAACACAGAAAGATAAAATCAAAATGATAGTAAAACGTCTGTAAGATATTATTAATAACCAAATTCAAAAACATAAGTCTAGTTTTAACGCATTTGCTGGCATGCATATTAGAAACTAACAACTTACTTTGTTCAGAGTTCAGCGTAGCAGTGCGCTTGATAATATAAAAAAAAACAATTGAGTCATACTCTGTGAAAAGGGGGCTTAATGCATCTGCAGAAAGTACTGACCCATGTCAGCCGGTGCGGTGTACCAGGGCAGACCTGGACAAAACTTTTCGCTATTTGTTAACTTTTTGCATGTCCAAGGACCATTTTTACCTTATGATTCAGCTGGTTGTTGGACAAAATGGACTCTAGGAATCCATGATGACATGCTTAGTATTATGTATCACAGAGATGCATTTAAACCCCTTTTGCCAGTGCATGGCTCAATTCTTATTGGATTTTGTTTTCATGATGACATTTAGAAACAAATGCAGGATTGGGTATGCTTGGGACTTTGAACTTGTGATCCTTTTATTATAAGATGTTTTATCTCTGTATCAGGTGACAAAATTTTTAAGACTCATCCATATTGAAAGCATTTGGCTTGCAACACGCGAAAAGGGGCATTCGGACATTTGCGTAAAGTGTCGTCTCTGATCAGCCTGTGCAGTCCGCGCAGGCTAATCCGAGATGGCACTTTACGTAAATGTTGGATTTTGTCCTACAGTAGACTTGTGTAGAACAGAAAATCACACACGATCGGAAAGTGTCGTCTCAGATCAGCCTGCATGGACTGCGCAGGCTAATCCGAGACTACACTTTACGCAAATGTCCGAATGCCCCTTTTCGCGTGTTGCAGGCTATTTTGTAGACTTTCAACTAATGTTTGGTTCAAATGATGGGATTTGTCTTTGAAGGTTAGAAAACACTGTGAGAAATGGAGAAAATGCTGGTAACCACAATGTTTTCAAAAGGCCTTCTTTTTCAAGGTTGTTAAACTAAGAACTTTTTTGGTAAGAGGTTAAAGGGTCGTGAATGATGTCAGCTTTATATGCATGTCAATAATTATAACAGATGGAACACAAAATAATACCAATGAAATTTCACAGTAACAATAACAAATTACAAATCAAACAAATAGTGCTGCTCAAACTGTCTAACTTAATCGTATTTAGTATACTTTTTCAAGGTTAATTCTAATTCTTAAATTCAAAACAGGAATAAAAATTGGTAAGAACAAACATCAAAAGCATTAATATTACAAGAAATATAATGTTCAAGTGTATCGTTTTCGTGACAAGCATTTTGATTGGCTAAAATCAAACTTGTTTGCCAATCAAAACACTTGACCTGAACTTTACGATCATTGGATATATAGAAAAAGTACTAAGTGATACCAAAAATCATATTTCACTCTGTGACAAGGTGCTTAATGATTTAGGATCCTGTGTTTTGATGAGCCAGAGAACAAAGCCTTTTGAAGAAAATGCTGTTAACCAGCATTTTCCCCTTTCCTACCATCCTTTCTTCCCTTTCAGGGATAAAATTAACTCTGTACAAAATGACAAAATTTTAGACTGGTCCAAATTGAAAGCATTTTGCAGACAACAAATTAATTATTGCACATAGTGGAAAACTTTCTTTGAAAGGGTAGAAAAACATGGTGGGAAAAGGAGAAAATGCTGGTTACAAAGTTTTCTCCTTTTCCAACAATGTTTTCAAAAGGCCTTTTCCTTGGGGGTCATTAAAACTCTGGATTGTACTGTAAAGTGCTTATACCATCACTTTACCTACATCTAAGATGTTGACTGCAAATGCTTTAACCCTTTACCACACAATCCCGACTTTTAACGACCATGAGAAAGACGCCTGGTAACCAGCATTTTCTCCTTTTCCCACAATGTTTTCTGCCCTATCAAGTACAAATTTCATCATTTGGGCCACCTTTAATTTGTTGTCTGCAAATGCTATCATTTTGGACTGGTCTACAATTTTGCAGTTTGGCAAAGGGTTAAATATGGACTAGTTTATAATTTAGGCTTGTCCACATTGAGAGCATTTTTACACAACTAACTGTGGATCAAATGATAGAATTTGTTTCAGAAAGAGCAGAAAACATTGTAGAAAAAAGAATTTTTTTTTTTTAAAGTTGCCAAAGGCCTCTTTCAACAGGGTCATTAAAACTCTAGATTGTGTGGTACAGGGTTAAAGTTATGACACAGGGTAGGCCAAAAGAACGTACAGTAAGAAGATAATTGCACTTTTCACCAACTGTAAGCCCTGTACTTTCGACCCATATGGTACAAACGATATTTCAAAATGAAAAAATAACAGTCACAGGGCTAAAGACCACCCCAAATAGCTCAAGTGGTAGAGTACAGGACTTATAAGCCTTTTGGATGAGATATTAAACTGAGGTCTGGTGTGACGGTGCTATACACCGAGCACGTAAAAGAACTAGGCGTAACTTAAGATGGGTTTCATCCGGTATCTTGCACTATTCCCACATAACATAACTGCCTTACAGGGGTTTAGCCAATAGATAAACAAAAATTAAACAAACAATGGGTCAGTAATAATATTATGTATTTTGGAGAGGATAGATTGCACAGGTTAGACTAGCTATAATGTGAGCAGAATGAGGGGTCATTGTGAGCTGTTAAAAAAGAAAATATTACTATAGACATTTTTTACCAGTCAAATTAGAAGATTCTACCAAACATGATAATGTTGCAGAACCTCTCCTATATTTATGTGCATAACCAGTAATAGGCTTTGTCTTGACAGTATCTTGCAGAAGAACACTCCCACTGACCAGCCCCAGCATAAGAGAACCCAGGCTGAAACTCCAGCTTACAAGCTAATGGTCCCAACTCTTTACCAAACCACAAAGATTTAGACTGGATCACATTGAAACAATTTGCAGATGACAAATTCAGTATAGCTCAAAAGAATGATATCTGTCTTTGAAGAGGAAGAAAACAGAGTGGGAAAAGGAGAAAATGCTGGTTACCAGCATTTTATTCTTGTCCAACAATGTTTTCAAAAACCTTCTTCTTCAGGACTGTTAAAATAGAGAATTTTTTCGGGAAAGGTTAATCACTGAGCCACATAGGATTTGTCTTCTGTCTAAAATAACCGGAGAATTACTTAAACTTAAGATACATATTGATATATCAATTGATTTGTCTCATTATTAAATTTTGATACCTACCCATAAATCAAACCATTTCCTTGGCATTGATAAGAAACACTGTATTAAGAAACATTAGTACTTAACTGAAGAAATTCAGTTTCCATTCAAATCAGGAAGCTCCTTGGCCAGAGATAGAAGTTTAAAGAAAATGAGGATTCATTCAAAGAAAAAGAGTTTTTTTTTCTTCAGGAAAATAAGACACAGTCATCTTCTTGAAATGAGCAACTTTTTGTTGCACTAAATGGTGCATTTTTTCCAGAAATGTATGAATAATATCAAAAAAAAATGAAGAAATATAATTATAATGAGAAAATATTGAAAACCAGTTTTGACTATCTAGTCATTTTAACACACTTAGTGCCATGTACAGCTCCATTCACTTCTGGAGACAATCTAGATCAGGATATCAGACTACAAAGACCATTCTACCTGATCTTGGATATGCCAAGTATGTCAATCTGAGTCACATTCTGACCAAAAGTGCTTTAAAATTTACGATAATTAGGGCCTTTAACTCTTTACCACACAATCCAGTTTAACAACCCTGTCAGAGAAAGCTTTTGAAAACGTTGTGGGAAATGGAGAAAATGCTGGTAACCACATTTTCTCATTTTCCCACATTGTTTTGTACCGAATCAAATGCAGAAATCACTATTTAAGCAACATTCAATTTGTTGCCTGCAAATGCTTTCAAGTTGGTCCAGTCCAAAATTTTGTCGTTTGGGAAAGAGTTAACTCTTTAAAAGATGACAACTTGGTCAACAATCACATGTTTCAGTGAATCTGGGAAAGACGGTTTTTAACAATACTGCTGCTAACCAGAATTTTCTCCTTTTCCCACAACGTTTTCTAACCTTTCAAACATAAATCCCCTCATTATGAGAAACATCTAATTTGTCATCAGCAAATGCTTTCAATTTCGACACGACTAAAGTTCTGCTGTCTCATAATGGGTTAATGATGGGATCTGTCTTGGAAAGGTTAGAAAACAGTTTGGATGAAGGAGAAAAGGCTGGGTCTTGTTTCATGAAAAACTGTAAGTCTCTTATTTTGCAAACTGTAAGTCTCTTATTTTGCTCAAATCTGCTAACTGACCCAGTTTCTGACTTAGGCTGAATGAGTTATCTGAGACACATTTCACTAACATTAACAGAGTAAATCTAGAGTTGAGACAATGTTTCAGACTCATTTCAGCAAAAGAAATGGACTTAACTCACAGTCTCTTATTTTGGAAACTGTAAGTCTCTTATTTTGCTCAAATCTACTAACTGACCCAATTTCTGACTTGGGCTGAATGAGTTATCTGAGACACATTTCACTAACATTAACAGAGTAAATCTAGAGTTGAGACAACGTTTCAGACTCATTACAGCAAAAGAAATGGACTTAACTCACAGACATAAGTCCATCATTTTGCTAAGATGAGTCTGGAATGTTATGTCAACCCAGGGTTTGAGAACTTTATTTAACATTTAATGTTAGTGAAATGTGTCTCAAATAATCAACTCAACCTGCACGTAAGTCAGAGACTGAGTCTAATAGCAGATTTGAGAAAAATAAGAAACATGAGTTTTTTCATGACAGCATTTTCTCCCTTCATCGATAAGTTTTCAAAATCTTTCTTCCTCAGAGTCATTAAAACGCTGGAGTGTTTTGTATAAGGTTAAATACCCTCAGAATGTCCAGTTCAGATATTTAACATTCTAAAGATAACTATTATTTTGACTGTTTCAACTCACTCTTACAAACTACCCTTCAGCATTAATATTCATCGTACCAAAATTGACCTAAGCATATGACAAATCAACCATGAATGCCAAAAGTAATGTGGAAAATAGAGAAATAGCTTGACATTAACTCTTTACCAAACAACCCCTGGTTTTAACAACCCTTGGAGAGAAGGCATTTGAAAACATTGTGGGAAAATGAGTAAATGCTGGAAACCAGCAATTTTCTCCTTTTCCCACAATGTTTTCTACTCTGTCATGGACAAATTCTGCCATTTGAGCCACCTTTAAAATGTCGTTTGCAAATGCTTTCAATTTGGACCAGTCTAAAATTTTGTCATTTGGTAAAGAGTTAAAGTACCTATTTCCAACTTTCCCCTACCTAAGTATATTGATGTAGAACCTTAACAATATGACAAAAGGAAAGTCAAAAGTATGTGAAACATGAATCTATTTAGAACAGTGCCATAAAGTACCTAACTAATCCATGCTAAGACTACAATTGAGCCATACTCTGTAGAAAGGGGGCTTAATGCATCTGCAAAAAGGATCAACCAAGGTCAGCCTGCCCAGTCTGTGCAAAATTATAAATTTTTTCTATGTCCAAGGACCAATTTCTACCTCAGGATTTGGTCAATTGTTAGATAAAAGGATTTCATGAATACCAAATTATGTGATGACTTGCTTGGTATGATGCATCACAGAGATGCATTAAGCCCTCTTTTCATTGAGCATGGTTGAATCATATTAACTTTTGACCTGACAACAAAACTTTAGACTGGTCCAAGTTGAACATATTTGCAGACAACAAATTAAATGTATCACAAATGATGGGATTTGTCTGTGGAAGGGTAAAGGGTAGAAAACATTGTGGGAAAAGAAGAAAATACAAGTTACCATCATGAATAATCAACAAAGCCTTTCATTGGTTCCTCAATAACATTTTGTGGAACTTTCGACCAACAAACTGACAAGTTACAAATAACTTGTACCAAAGGGTTGCCCTGGTCTAAATTTAGTAACAAATCTCTAATTTAAGCATTAAAATCCCCAAATTGCTGGACTGGCTTGACTCCATGTTAAAGAGTTTTTTTTTTTAAAGGTAAGTTT
Source organism: Hippopus hippopus (assembly GCA_946811185.2). Lineage (NCBI taxonomy): Eukaryota > Metazoa > Mollusca > Bivalvia > Cardiida > Cardiidae > Hippopus > Hippopus hippopus. Next base: position 9,664,007 of record OX328102.1, on the reverse strand, counting down.
TTAATTGTTTGATCAAACACCTTTGTAGCACATGTAGAAAATAAGACTGCTGTAGTCAAACTTACCAAGTCTAGAGAAGGAGAATAAAAAGAGAGACTAACTTGAGGGCTGATGGTAGCATGGCTCCCTAATTATCATGAGCCCCTATCTTTCAGCTTCGTCAGCCACAATGGATAATATGACACTGTTCTAATATGAAAGTCAATCAACTCTTTACCAAACAACAAAATTTTAGACTTGTCCAAATTGAGACCATTTGCAGACAACAAATTTAATGTGGTTCAAATCATGCAATTTGCCTTTGTAAGGGTAGAAAATGCTATGGGAAGGAGAGAAAATGATGGTTAGTAGCATTTTCCCCTTTTCCCACAGTTTTCTAACGCCTTTTTGTCCAGGTCGTTAAACCTCTGCATTGTGTGGTAAAGGGTTAAGTTAAGTGGGAAATAAGTGAAATTAAGACAAACCCATGCCATAACTGTATGAATAGAAACAGTGACTAAAGAATGTGAACTAGAACAATGCTAAGATTTACCTCCAATCCTGTGGCAAATGCATCAAATGTACAATAAAAAAAAAGAACATAAAATATATACTTAATAAAATAATGCCTCAATTCATTTAACCATTTTCATCATATCCATTAAAATGAAGGATATACAGGTATTACAAATGTTTCAACTCTAATCCTATCTTAAAAACATTATTTATTTCAGATCTAGAAGAAACTTAAAATACTTACACAATGGACAAACATAAGAAATGATATAATTTAAATATTAACCTGCTAAGTAAGTTAAATGAAATCTTCAACCTGATAGTACAAACCCAAACTCAATTGTTGCTATCTCAATGTTATTTTGGAGTGAAAATTATCTCCTTACTAGACAGTGTAGATCCAAGATAAGACTGCACATTCCGTGCAGTCTGATCTTGATCTACATTATCCGCAAAAGATCTTTGTGTTGCGCCAGCAGTCTAAGGGTTAACAAAACGGAAAGCATTGCTGGAGAAATAGAACTTGCTTGTTACAAGGATTTTTTTTTCAAAAGCTGTCCTCTGCAGGGACATAAAAAAAATTGTTGGGAATGCTACGGGTTAAAGAATCCTGTTGAAAATTTTTGGTGTTTCTTTGAATTATGATGGAAAAAAATAAGATTGCATAGAACACATATTGATCTTTCATTAGGGAAAAAAAAAAAACGTTTAATACTTCATGAGATAATCTGGCAAATATAAATTTGAAATTGCCATATTTGGTCCTTTATTACTGACATATTTAAGCAGTAGATGATCAAATTTTGATCAAGCTTTGTAGATACATTCAATTCTATATCAAAGGAAATGGGTGACAGCAAGTCCTTGAAGACCAAAAATTAACACATAAAGTACAAATATATGTGTTAAGAGACCACTGTTACTAGTTTGAAAGAAAGTACTGAAAAACAAAGACAAGAATGACTTCCCCCAGCACACACACATCATCTATCTTTGTGCAATGACCTTGATCTGAATTGATCTCTGTGACTTTTTTCATTCGTACGGTGAACTTTCACAATGAAACCAGCTGACTTATGATTCACTCTGTGCATTGTGCCAGACCAGTGCAATTTGCTGTGTAAATTTACCTTCAATAGAAATAGCTGACATGTACCCTTCTGGATGTATACTATGTGTTTGTACAAATGATACCTCATTGCCAGTAAATATTTCATTAGTTTCATGTTTTTCTAATTCCCCATCACTTTCAGTCACTTTTGTATCAATTCTATCTTTCTCTGATTTACAAGGCTCATCCACTGTATTTAACTGAGTTTTCAACTCTTCTAGCTGTGTTTTTACAACAGTTTGCTCTTCTACATCTTTTTTATGGTTAAATTTTGACTCATCAAAATGTTTCTCTTCTAATCTCTGAGCATGAGAGTGGAACTTTGTTTCTTCTAGTCTTTGTTCAATTTCTTGTTGATCAATCCTATCAACATTTATACTACTGCTGGTAACCACAGATAGATTCTCTTGGTTATCAGTTTTCATAGATTCAGTTGCTACAGACACAGTAAGTGCAGAATCTTTATCTGAAAAGGTGTCATTTTTATCAGCATTATTTAATAAATCAAAATCATCAATGGTGTTTCCTGCATCAACAGCAGTAATTTCTTTTGCATGATCTTTTATCTGCTCTTGCTCAGCAGTTTCTTCATCAGAAAGTTCATCAACCAAATTCATTAGCACAAGTGCAAATTCACTGGACTGTTTTAAAGAAGAATTCAACTTTTTTGCATGACCATCTTCTATATCAAGTGTCTTATCAAAAACATCTGACAAACTTCCAGTTTGCTGAGAAGCAGGCAAAGGTTTATCAAGTACATTTTTCTTTTCCTGCGGAACTTCAGTGGATTTTTCTCTTATGATTCTGTTCAACTCTGGCTTACTGGATATTGTAGCTCTTGTTGCAGTGTATTTTCTGATACCAAAAGTACCAACTGGTTGATTGACCTTTTGGCTGAAGTCTACTTTTTGTTTTTGATTAATCAGAGTCTGTTTTTGTAGCCTCTGGTCACCTACATTTAGGTTATTTATTAAACATTTGTCAGGTTGTTTTATATCTTGATTCAATCTATATTTATCAAGACTGTGAGTAGGTTGAGGCATATCATGTGAGGTAAGTTTCTGTTTATCAACGGCTATACTAGCGACAGGTGAAATTGCCAAACTTTCCTTTACATGTGTTTGTTTATCAATTTTGACCTTTTGAATCATTTCTTGTCTACTTTGTTTAGGCTGAGCAATTACTGTTTTCTCATGATAAGGACCTCTAGATTTAACAGGCACTTTTTCAGTCTTTGTTCCAAGTTGCTTGATTGACTTTTTTGTAAAATTTGGCAGTGTCTTGCTTTTTGAGGTGTTTTGTTTACCTGCATTTGATTGAGATTTAGGAATAACTGGTTTTGTGAGACTTAAATGCCTAACGTGGTGTTTTGATTTGTATTTATGCTTGTCTGATGTAGCAATGGGTTCTGAACTGGCAATGAGTGTAGCAAAAGCACTGTCTGACTTGACTTTCTTCAGAGATAAAGCTAGAAAAATAGGTTAGAAAAAACACTACAGAAAAATAAATATGTATCTTTAAAACTTTCAAAACCACTTTTCTAAACTTCACTTTTTATCTTTACAATGATATTCAAGTTATTGAAAAGGTACAATGTTTGTCCTAAAACAACATGACAAGTTCAATTTTGCCAATTTCCTAATGTCAGAATTGAAAAAAAAAATTGCACATTTTAAATTGTAACATGTATCTTGGATTTGTGAACATTTAACCCTATACCACACAATCCCGACTTTTAACAACCCTGAGGTAAAAAGCTTTGGAAAACATTGAGAGAAAAGGAGAAAATGCTGGTAACCACCATTTTCTCCTTTTCCCACAATGTTTTCTACTCTGTCTGATACAGATCCCCTCTTTTTTGCCACCGTTATTTTGTCGTCTGCAAATGCTTTCAATTTGGACCAGTCAAAAATTTTCTTGTGTGGTAAAGAGTTGAAAGATAAGCCTTTCAGGCTACCTGAAAATTGAATGTATGTGATGCTATCTTTAACTCTTTACCACACAACATAATCTTAAACTTGTCCAAATCGCAAGCATTTGCAGACGACAATTTAAATACAGCTCAAATGATAGAATCTGTCTTTGACTGGGTAGAAACATTTTTGGAAAAGATGTTGGTTACCAGCACTTTCTCCATTTCCCACGATGTTTTCAAAAGGTTGCTTCCTCTGAGGGTCATTAAAACCTGGAACAATGTGGCAAAGGGTTAAATAAATTCCTGGGCTTAGAAAAAAGTCTACGAACTTTGATCAGTTTTCTGTGTTCAGAATAGAAAAATAACTGTACGGTTATGGGTCATATCCCGGTATATCTACAAATTCTTTAACCCTTTACCAGACGACAAATTTTCAGCCTTGTCCAAATTGAGAGCATTTGCAGACGACAATTTCAGTGTGGCTGATATGGGACAATTTTTCTTTGACAGGGTAGAAAACACTGTGGTAAAAGAAGAAAATGCTGGTTACCAGCATTTTCTCCTTTTCCCACAATGTTTTCAAAAGGCTTCTATCCCAGGTTCGTTAAAAGGATGCATTGTGTGGTGAAGGGTTAACTATGATTGAAGGTACAAGCTCCTAAATCTCAAAACTTGTTATTCTAGGGTACAGAATACAAATCTGCAATGCATGCTTTGGGTACATATGAAAGCTTTGCTATATCTCTATTATTTTCATTTTCAAAAGTTCCAGTTACAAAATGGTTAGATGGTTGGGGAAAAAACATTTACCTTGATCAGGTTCCACAGGTATGAACCCCGCAGGAAGTTCTCTGGGCTTTTTCTGGATTCTTTCCTCATCACTCCACTCATCCTAATTTAGACAAAAATAAGACTACAGTTTTGGATGATACATTTATTAATTTGTGTTTTATCTAGAATCATGCAGCTCTTGTCAAGGTTTCCATTACTTTCTGTATAAAAGAGCACGAACAAAAATAAGGAAGGCCTTGTTTAGAACAGCTCCGTCAGTTTAACTCTTTACCACATGACAAAAATATAGACATATATCACCCTTTACCACATAATCCCAAGTTTTAATGACCCTGAGAAAGAGGCCATTTGAAAACATTGTGGGAAAAGGAGAAAATGCTGGTTACCAGCATTTTCTCCTTTTCCCTCAATGTTTTCTACCTATCATGGACAAATTTGTCATTCGGGCCACCTTTATTTGTCATCTGAAAATGCTTTCAATTTGGATCTGACTAAAATTTTGGCATTTGGTAAAGAGTTAAGGCACTCTTGGTGAGTGCTTCCTAGACACTCTAACCTTTACCAGACAATCCCAACTTAAAATGATGCAGAGAAAAAAAAGCCTTTGAAAACATGGTTGGTAAACCAGCATTTTCTCCTTTTCCCACCATGTTTTCTTCTCTTCCAAAAACAAATTTCAATTTTTTAGTAACATTTATTTTGTTATATCTGCAAATGCTTTCAATTTGGAGTAGTCTAAAACTTTGTGGTTTGGTAAAGTGTTAACCAGTATTTCAGCTGTGATGTAGGTAGTTCCAAAGAGTGACCCCAGTTAATTATCACAGGATGTCCAGAACTTTCAGCATGAGAGGCCAACACTCTATCAATACATGTACTACACTGTCTCCCACTGTCTTGAACCATGACTTATCATGATTACATAAAGGATATTTGATTATTTCTGTGAGAGATGGAAATTTATTTCATCAGGTGAACATAATCTGTAATATTTTCAAGAATGGCGCAGTCACGAGTAAAAACATATTACTGATGGTGTTCATGAGATGAAATAAATTTCTCTTTCACCGAAAAAAAACTCCACAAATATTCTATCTATTTCATGCTTTTAACCCTTTTGGGGTTGGACTTACATCAAAATCTAGTACAGTTTTTTTTTGTAATTCCCCGTGGCGTACCCCCTCCGCATAACAACGCATTACAATATCACGTAAAGCTCAAGAAATGTAGGGTAAATTATGTCATATTTCAATCTAACTGAGTTGCACACGCTGTTTACCTTGGTAACTAGTGCGCAGGAACTACTGTTTCCGCCTTCAATTGAAGAGTTTGAAAATAAAATCTGTATTTTTCACTGGTTGCAACCATGAAATAGCTAACTGCATTTCACCGTTATTTCTCAATAAACTACGGAAAAGCGTGAAATAAACATAACTTATTCACTGAACCACAAAAAGAGGAGAAATTTCATCCTCTTTATTGAATAACTCAAACATAAACAGTCACAAAAAATAAAAAAAACAACATTAAAATAACAATAAAGGAAATTACAGTGTCAGGTGGAGAGAATACCCATTTCTGGTAAGAGTGTTCTACAAATCAATGTCAGTTTACCTCTTACCAAACAACACGAGTTTTAACAACCCTAAACAAGAAGACTGTACTGAAAACATGGTGGAAAAAGCAGAAAATGCTGGTAACTAGTATTTTCTCCTTTTTCAACCAAGTTTTCTATCCTTTCAAGGAAAATATAGTAACTAGCTCGTTTAGTCATATTTTTTATGTAATCAGCAACTGCTTTCAATTTGGACAAGTCTAAAATTTTATTGTGAGGTAATGAGCTAAAAGAATTTAAAACTTGGTATTGTAATGCACCTGAAACATATTTGCAATAGAAAACGTTGAAAACATCCTTGTAAAATATGCCCAATTACGTTTTTTTATGCAAATACGTGTAAAAAATTTGTGGCAGAAGATGAAATTGCTCATTTTGAGTAATTTCACCTTTTACCATAAAGTTTTTAAGAGCAATCAGGGTAACATGAAGAAAATCACTGGCTGCAGTAAGTCATGTATTAACTCTTTAACTCCCCACAAAGTTTTAGACTTGTCCAATTCAAAGCATTTTGCAGAAAACAAAATCAATGTACCGGTAGATAAAAGGATGATTTCTGTCTTAAAATGGAGAAAAACATTGAAGGAAAAGGATAAAATACTGGTAGCCAACATTTTCTCTTTTTCTCACAACATTTTCAAAAGGCTACTTCCAAAAGACTGATAAAAGTCTGGATTGTGGGGTAAAGGGTTAAACAAAAATTGCAGTGTCAACGCTTAATGCGAAGAATTTAACTTTACCTCTGAGCCTTCCCTGTGGCGTGACCTTGGTGAGACCTGCCCAGAGGGCGGAGTAATACTTGGAGACCCGCCCGGTGACTCCCCAAAGGTTGGCAATGAGAACTTCTCCATCTCAACCTCCACCTCTTTCTCTTCTAGGTCAGACTGTCCTAGAGCCTCAATGGTGACATGCTTGCGCTTCTTTTTGCCTAAAATAGGTTAGTTTGATGGTTAAATTGTTGCAGGCACTAGACATGATTAACAACAGAAATACCTGATTCTTATCTTCAGTCCTTGGCAAGTAATCCATTGTTTTAACAATTATGGGGAGAAAGGCTTTTGAGAATATTGATGCAAAAAGAGAAAAATTCAAAGAAACCAGTATTTGTTTTTACCATTTTAATCCTTTACCACACAATCCCAAATTTTAACAAGCCTGAGAAAAAAAAAACTTTTGAAAACATTGTGGGAAAATGTTAGTGGTTAGTAGTTACCAGCATTTTCTCTTTTTCCAAAATTGTTTTCTATCGTTCTGAAAACAAACTGAAATTTTTCAGTCACATTTATTTTGTCGTCTGCAAATGCTTTGAATTTGGGCAAGCCTAAAATTTTGTCATTTGGTACAGAGTTATTCCTTTACCAGATGACAAAATTTTAGTCTTGTCCAAATTGAAAGCATTTGCAGACGATAATTTCAGTGTGGCTCAAATGGTGTAATTTTTCTTTGATAGAGTAGAAAACATTGTGGGAAAAGGAGAAAATGCTAATGTTTTCAAAAGGATTCTTTTCAAGGAGCGTCAAAAGTCGGCATTGTATGGTAAAGGGTTAAAGACAAATCAAATCAATTTTGTCATATTTCATTTGTCTTCTGCTTTCATTCTGGACAAACCTTGAATTTTGCTGTCTGCTGTCTGTGAATAACTAATTCTTAAGCTGATAAGTAAGACTCAATGCACTTTTATTGATAGTTTACGTTAAGATCACAGAATGTGCAGTGTGATATTAAATCTGTCTGATATCGTGATATTTTCTGGCAGAATGAAAATTTAAATCAAAATATTTGTGTTTCACAGCTGGTTGGCTAAAGGTTGAATGTTACTAATACATTTTATTTCATATGAGCCATACTCTTGCATAACGGGATTTAATGCATATCCATGATACATTATTCCAAGCAAATCATCATATAATTATTGATCCACAAAATCCATTTTCTCTAACAACCAACTGAATGATAAGGTAGACATGTAGATAATTTACCAAAAGCAAAAAGTTTTGATACAGGTCAGCCTTTGCAGACCTGGCAGGCTGACCTGGGTTGATATTTTCTGTAGATATATTGCCCCAAAACAACCATCTAATTACAATATTTTGACTGCTTTTTTCCTGATTGAAAAGGTCATTTCATTTAATTCAGTGTTCTTAGGCTTAATCTTTTCCAAACTATCCCATGTTTAAAAGACCCTGATAGAAAAAGCATGGGAAAACATTGTGGGAAGAGGAGAATATGCTGGTCACCAGCATTTTATCTTTTCTTCACAATGTTTTCAAATATTCTCTGTCAGGGTTGTTAAAATTTGGGACTGTCTGGCATTGGACTTATTGAATGAAATACAAAAGAGGTATTATAGCAACTACTGGTACAGAGCTGAAACATCAAGGTGTAAATATGGCTTGCAACACGCGAAAAGGGGCATTCTGGCATTCGTGTAAAGTGTCGTCTCGGATCAGCCTGCGCAGTCCGCACAGGCTAATCCGAGACTGCACTTTACGACTACATTAGATTTTGTGCTACAGTAGACTTGCGCAGAACTGAAAATTGCATAAAAACGCAGACTGATCCGAGATGACACTTTACGCAAATGTCCAAATGCCCCTTTTCGCATGTTGCAGGCTGTATAATATTTTGTGTGAACAGTTGAGCTATATACTGGTGGAAAAGTGACATAAGAACAAGAAAGATCTAAGATTTTATACTTTTTCATAGAAAATCTCATCATTTGAGCTGCCTTTACCCTTTCCCAAACAATTCTAAACTTTAATGACCCAGACAATAAAGGCTTTTGAATACATAGGTGGATTAGGAGAAAATGCTGTAAACCAGCATTTTCTGCTTTTCCTACAATGTTTTCTGTTGTTTTAAAGGCAAATTCTGTCATTTAATCCATGTTAAATTTGTTTTCTGCAAATGGTTTCAATTAGATCAATCTAATATTTTGTCCTCTGGTAAGGGATTAAACTACATCATCTGCAGATGCTTTCAATATTTGGACAAGCATAACAACTGTTGTTTGGTTAAGACATAAGCCTGCACCATAGGACAAAATTTTAGAGTCATCAATTTGTGGAGTTCTGCAGAAAATAAATAAAATGTTGCTCAAATGATGCAATTTTTCTTTGGTAGGGCACTAGGGAACTTGGGAAAGGGGGAAAATGCCTCTATGTGGGAAAAGCTGGAATGTTTCTGATAACTCGAGCTTGATTTTGGTCTACAAACTAAAATACCACACAGTGAATATGCAAGATCAGACTCCATGCTCTGTGCATTCTGATCTTGATCCACACGGCCTATGATACCAAGTAAAATTGTCTTAAGCATGTAAAGGCCTAATTCCCTACAGGCTATATAAAAGTTACAGTGATGAAGCTAAAGAAGGGGGAAAGGTGTTTTATTAATCCTTTACCTAACAATCTTGTGTTTGACCCAGATGAAGAAGGCTTTTGAAAGCTTTGTGAGAAAAGGAGAAAATGCTGGTAAGCTGCATTTTCCCCTTTACCCATAATATTTTCACTAAAAGAAAACTCTCACTATATGAGTCACGTCAAAATTTATCATCTGCAATTGATTGAATAAGTCTGAAAACATGACATGTGGTCAAGAGTTAATTGATTTCTATCTGAAGCACATAAAGGGTAAGATCTAAATCTCTACAAGAAGCTCACAAGAAGGGAAGTACTTACTCTAATTTGCATAAATGGAAGTTTGATTTTTGAGAAAGGCACCCACTGCTGCTGTCAGTGCTTTGGATGCAGTTACTCTTTCAATGAAAATTCTAAAAGGGACATAACTGTAAAAATATTTTTGGGGGTTCTCCTTTTTGACAATTAGCAACAAGCCAGATTTTGAAGTAAACATCTTTAGAAATCAGGGAGATATCAAAAAGTGTCAAAGTTTTCACACAACAATGACAATAAAAATGCAGACGATGCATGTAACAACTGGTCAATGACAATACTTTCAATGTTTTCTTCAAAAGCAGCAAAGGCTGAAAGTCATCATGAGATCTTTATTTTCAGCAGGATGGATAATGGTTTTTTCCACCACTTTTAAGTTTTTTCCACATTTTATCAGTTCGATAAAAAGCAATAATGAATGAAGAATCAGGATATGTATGGTCATCCCTTCAAACAAAAAAACAAGAGCACCACATACAGGTGCCAACACTAAGCTGCAGTTGCTTGATTTTCAGTGAAAATCTTAAGTCAAAAAAGGGAAATAACTCTGCCAAAATACTTTGATGATTATCTGCCCTGGTTGTGTGGTAGTTTACAATTGGTCCTAATTTTGAAGTAAATATCTTCAGTAATAACAGAGGTATTACAAAATATCAAAGTTTTTGCACCATGATGACAACAACAATGACAGGGCTATGAATATTTTCTTCGAAACAGCCAAGCTAATGATGTAGTTCATTTACTTCACTATTGCATTCAATTAACTTTCAAAAAAAAAAATCAAGAGTGATTGATATAATTATGTAGAACTTATTTCATGTTGTAAAAATAATAGATCTATACTAAATTCAGTCCCATTTGTGAACACTACAAAAGAGTCAGAGTGAGGGTTAGAACTATACATATTTGCTTGGGGGAGAAAGCGTAAGCTCTGTTTCTTTAATACAACCTCTTTGTTTACGTTTTCGAACATATCTAGATATTTTTGCGTTAGCAATCTGCAATTGCCGCAGCTTTAACCAGCGTCTCGCTGCAGGTAAATCCTTCCATCTGTCAGGTTGATTTGCTGCCATTTAAAAATGATTTAATATCTTAACTCTCACATGGCAAAATTTAAGACTAGTGCTAACTGAAAGCATTGCAGATGTCAATTTAGATATGGCTGCAGTGATGAAATTTACTTTTCATGGATAAAAAACATTGTGGAAAAAGGAGGAAATGCTGGTCACCAGCATTTTCTCCTTATCCCACAATGATTTCAACAGTTTTTTTTTCATAATTTGTCTTCTAAACAGAAAAAAAATCATGAGAAAAGAAGACATGCTTATTACAGCTTTTTCTGCTTTTCCATGTTTCCAAATGCTCTTTTCCTCAAAACTGTTGAAAAATGAGATTATTTTGTAAAAAGTTCATGAATTTAGATAACAGAATAGGCAAGGAACTACCAATGACTGTAAGTGAATAGGCCCTGCAAAAAGTCGGGGCAAGTAAGAATAAAAGTATTTTGGAAGGTAAAAGTATACTTATCTGGAAAATTTTGAGTCTTTATGTACAAAAAAAAAAAGCCCATCAAAATCATTGAAAGAGATAAGAACTTGCACAAGCATAGAAAATTAATATAACTGATAAAATGAAAGCTGACATCTAGAAAAGTAGTATAATGAGATAAAAAAAATACATGCACAAATAATTATAAAACAACTCGCTGTTAACTTGCCACTTCCTGAAAAGAATGTAGAAGACAATTTTGAAACTTTCATTTAACCCTTCAAGCACCTTTCACAAGTCTAGTTGCCTTTGCAGTCGATGGAGATCAAAATCAGACTGTACAAACCATGCAGTCTGATTTTTGCTCTAAACTGTTTGCTTTTCTGAAACACTATGGACAAAAGCATCCATCAATATGGAATAATTTTGGTTTCATCTCCAGGCTGAAAATGTCTGTCAGGTTTATTTGGTGCTCAACAGGTTAAAAACATAAATAAAAGAATCAACATTAATTAAGGTTTAACTCTTTACCACATGACAGAATTTTGGGGTAGTCTTATTTCAAAGACGACAAATTGAATGTGGCTGATATCATTGAATTTGTGTGTGAAGGGTAGAAAACATTGACAAAAGGAGAAAATACTGGTTACCACCAGCATTTTCTGCTTTTCCCACAACGTTTTCTACCTCGCCCCTTAAAATTCGGGATTATGTGGTAAAGGGAAAACACATGGCAAAACCTTATGGATGAAGAGGAAATTGCTCATTTAGAGCATTTTTTCTCTTTGCCACAATGTTTTTAAGATGGTTAGCAGTAAAACAAAAGTAATGGTTTGCCGACCAGTACATTTTAAAAATAACTGATAAAGCATTTACCTTTTGCCACCATATCTAATGTAGCTTTCATCTGGTCTTTGAGATCATATTTAGAGTAATCTGCCCCTAGCGTGAGATCTATCATGGACAAGGATTCTATACTGTCTGCAGGGGACAGATAGATGGAGGATGGTGCCAGAGAAATGTCAGTCTCTGTTTCTGATTCCTTTTTAAATAAAAAATATTCTGTATTTCACCCATTACTGTACCACTAAAGTTAGATCTGCTAAAATCTATTATAAATCACTTACAGGAAAATATTTGTGTAAAAATTTGTAAGAAAAACACTGAAATTTCAAGGCTGTTTTATGCCAGATTATGTCAGTAATGAAGGCAGTATAGATCTAAGATCAGTCTGCATATTTTGTACATTCTGATCTTGGTAAACAATGGGGGCAAAAACAATCAAAGTTGTGATAGATATTCTGTGGCTTAAAAACAGTCTTCAATTTCATTTTTGGATGACTGAACTCTCATTTCTTCAGAATCTATCTATGACAACATTTTAGTTCCTAGCATTTTCTCCTTTTCTCATAACATTTTCTTAAGTTTTCTCTTGGGTTACTAAAACTCTGTAAACCATGTTCTTCTTTTCCTTAATATTTATTTCAACAGTGCAGGTCAAAAGATTTATAGCATAATACAGACTATGTCATGTAACTTTTAGATTCACAACCTCCTATTTATCTGAATTTAAAAAAAACACATCAAATTAGACATGCTGGCAAGGGGCAATATCTCAAGTAAAAAACTGAGTGCACATTCTAACCATATTTGGTGTTAAATTTAGCCATAAAATGATGGAAGGACTGAGAAATTGAGCCCTTAGAGTAATATCTCAATAGCCTTTATTTTAATTAATTTATGTTAAATGTACTGGCAAGCTCAGGTAGACAAAAGAGTATATGAAAATCCTTACAATAGTATTCTTTCCTTTCTCACAGCTGAAAAACAATTTATTTAGAATGATTATTTATATTGGAAAGTAGCTAATGGTTTGGAAAGAATGTTGTGCTTGGTACTTAGAAAATCTCCTTAAATGCATTAATTGGTGAAGTGATTGCTGGGTAGTTATATCCTAAATACTACTCAAAAGGCATTAACTCTTTACTAAGCAACAAAACTTAAGACTAGTCCAAATTGAAAGCATTTGCAGACTACAAATAAATATGACTCAAAAACTGAAATTTTATTTTGAGGATTGAAAACATTGTGGAAAAAGGAGAATATGCTGGTTACCAGCATTTTCTCCTTTTTCAACAGTTTTCAGATTTCGTCTTTCTCAAGGTGAGAAGAAGTTGGGATGTGTGGTAAGGGGTTAAATAATAAATAAAAACAACTACACTTACTGTTTCTTCAGCCGCTGCGGCCTCAGCTGCAGTCTTTGGTTGTTCTATCTTAGTTTTACCTTCTAGAAAATCTTTGTCGAATTCTAGGTGATCATAAGGTACCTGATGCATTAGAAAATGAATAGAAGGACATGTATTGCAAGGTCTAGGCTCTATTTCCCGATATATCTTAACCTTTTACCCCATGACAAATTTTCAAACCTGTCCAAGTTGAAAGCATGTCCAGTGGACAATTGAAATACGACTGAAATAATGGGGTTTGTCTTTAAATGGGTAGCAAATCTTGTGGAAAAAGGAGAAATGCTGGATACCAGTATTTTCTTCTTTTCTCACCATGTTACCAAAACCCCTTTTTCTAAGGGTCATTAAAAATTGGGATTGTATGGTAAAGGGCTAAAGAATGTTACAGTGTAGATTGACACTTGATATCATTGAGAGAACTTTGCGCTTTCTACATGACTGGATCTATACCTTGGCATTATGCTTAACCCTGCACCAAACATTCCTGAGTTTAACAAAAAGGAGAAAATGTAATGGAATAGAAACAGAATATTACATTGTAGTAATTTTCCTGGTGCTTGTATTTTATTCAAACAGCATGAGAAATTTGACATTGTGCGAGACCGAAGGTCAAGTGAGATGTCAAAATTTTCTTATGCTGCAAGAAGCAAGTACAAGCACCAGGAAAGTTAGTACAACATAATATTCCTTTCATTGTATACCTGTTACTTTCAAAGACAAAATTTTGCAATTATTGACATTTTATTCAAAAACAGTAAACAAAATGATACAACTAATGGTGTGGTAGTAACTTTGGTTTTATGAATGGCGGATGAATATTATAACAAAACATTTGGACTCATCAAATCGCAAATCAATGCACACTTAGTCCATGCTCGAGTTGCGTCACTATACCATATTTGGAACCGTATTTCACAGTGTGAAGATACAGATTTTTTTTACTGTTTTGTGTGTTATTTTTTCAGCTTGTGATGCTTGTACTTGAGCCTGAAAATTTACTGGCATATCATAAGAGAATGTACATTATCTTTTTATCACTTTACTCTAGGTGTGGATGTGGCAGATATGGTAAATAACCATATATTGTGAAAGAAATGTTTTTATGTAAGTGTATTTATGTTTTACCATGTTAAGTCCTGCATCTTAAACCTTAATAGATAGATTTATCTAATGCTGTTAACAAGCATTTTCCCCTTTTCTCACAATGTCTACATCTCCATTAAAGTTTCATCATATATGCCACCTTAGATTTGTCATCTGCCAATGCTTTGAAAGTGGACAAGTCTAAAATCTTGTTGCGTGGTAAAAAGTTAAAGGGTATAAACTATAGCAGGAATGGGAAAATGCCAGTTAAAAAGTCCTTTCCACCAAAGTTGTATAAACAATGATATTGGCAGGTGAAACTTAACTAACTCTTTACCAAATGGTAAAATTTTCAGCTGTTCCAAATTAAAAGCTTTTGCAGACAACAAAATAAATGTGATTCAAAAACTGAAGTTTCTTTTTGAAAGGCCAGAAACATTATGGGTAAAGGAGAAAATGCTGGTTACTAGCATTTTCTCCTTTACCCACAATATTTTCAAAAGTTTTCTGTCTTAAGGGTTGTTAAAAGTCGAGATTGTGTGGTAAAGGGTCAACACAAGTGCATTTATATACCAAGTAATTTTCTAGGGTAATTTCCTCATCCTCTTCCTTAAGGAGTTCATATAAAACTCTGGGGTCTTCATACACATCTGATTCTGAAATATAAATAAAAGAAAATGACAGAGAAAAAACAATACCATATCTTTATTATCCTAGATTACCTCTAACAAGTACCGCTGTTTTTTTGTCCATCAGTTTAGATCAGGATCAAAAAGCATAGAACATGCAGTTTGATTTTAGGTCTACAGTATCAAAGATTTTGTACAATATTCTAGCCCAAAAAGTTTTGGCACTGGACAATTGGATTTTATTTTTCTCTTTCCCAAATGTCCCTATGTATTTAAGACTCTGATGAAGAAGCCCTTTCAAAACATTGTGAGAACAGGAGCATCATTTTCCCCTTTTCCTGCAACACTTTCTTCCAACTCAAACCATTTTGCTGCACTTACTTTGTTGTGTGTGAATGCTTTCAATTTGGAATAGTTAAGCCGACATTAGTCAAAAAAGAGCACTGCATGCTGGTGTCAATGCTCAGCTGCAGTTGCTTTTAGAAATATATAGATTTTCAGGGAAAATTCTAGGTCAATAAAGAGGCCTAAATGTGTCAAACATTTTGATGGTCACCTGCCCCTATTGTATGGATTTCCCTTTCATTAGTCAAGGGTTGTCAATGTTTGAGCTAAATATCTTGAGTAAAAACAGGGATAATTAAATAATAAGATACTCAAATGTCAAAGTTTTTGCAAGACAAATTTCAAGATAAAAAAGGTGCATAACTGTGTCAAAAATATTTTGATGGTTTCCTGCCCTTGTTGTATAGGTTTCCTATGTTGTTTGTTAACAACTAGTCTGAGCTTGAAGTAAACATCTTCAGTAATGACAGAGATATTATAAAATATCAGAGTTTTTGCACAATGACCCTGTGACAATACCACGACATTTTCTTTGAAAAACAGCAAAGCTAAAAATTGACACTAGATGGCAATATGGAACATGGAACTCTTAATTTCTTACGAAGTGAGCCTGGAGTATTGGTCAACAACCTGAAGCAAGTATGATGCCTAGATTGTCTTCCCTGCTTCAAATTGCACAATGAATTTACAGAGTATGATTTCCCTTATACGGTAGCCATCTTTCTCTCAATTTCAGACAGTGTGAAATCTTCATTAATGGCTAAAAAATATGCTCTTTATTTAACCCTTTATCACTTTGAGGAAAAAATTATGGGAAAAGGAAAAATGCTGATAGCCAGCATTTTCTCCCTTTCACACAATAATTTCCATCCTAACTATCATTTGAACCCCAAGTAATTTGTGACCTGCAAATGTTTTCAATTTGGGATGGTCTAAAATTTTGTTGTCCAGTACAGGATTAATTAGCACTCCAAGGTTGAAAACTATCTCAAAACAGACCAAAGGCTGAAGATATTTTTTATCCAATGCTACAAATTCTGTGGAGCTAAGGACAAAAGATTTGAAAAAAAAAATATCATAAAAAATAAAGGAATACCTTGATCTGAAGTTTCCATCTCAACTTCCTCTGGTTTAATGGCAGGACACACTGTAATTTCAAAAGAAAGACAGAATGGTCAGAATGGGTGACTAATAGTCCCTGTACCAAGTGCTTTGACAACAAATGTATTCAAGACCAAAAGGCATGTCATACAATAATATTTAAGTTCAGGGGGAGGTCTTTCTTCTACACATAAAAAGAAACATTGAAAAATGTGTATTCCAGATCTGCAATTTCTGGTTAACAAATCTATTCTCTTCTGTTCTGGTAAACAGTTGTACCAGGTCTTCATACAATGACAACAAAACTGAGGAACTTAAAACAAAATTATACCAAAGTGCATGCACACAGGCAGACAAACAGGTTTCAAATATATGTTTTGCTAGAGTTTGATAAAATGTAAAAAGTTTTCTCTTTAAGAATAACCCCATTTCCTATCTTCCATTTCATTTCCCCACACAATCAGGTGATTAAATGACCCCGCAAAAAAATGCTTTTAAAAACATTTTGGGAACGAAACAAAAGAAAATTAATTTCTGAACCCATTTTACACTAATTACTAGGTTGTTTTGACTGATTTTGGTTAAATACTCTCTTTCAAAAGGGACAGGGGGTCAAATTTTCTCCATTTTTTTTTTTTGCACACCTTGTGTTTACGATACAGAAGCCAAATGTGTTATTTCTAGTAACAATGTCCGAAGATCAAGCAATGGAAAGTTTGATGTTTCTTGATAGACCAATGGGGCTTCAAAGGCCTGTGGTAATTTAGACATGTATAAATGTTCTACAAATTATTGTACAAAATTAATGGAAAAATTAGAATAAAGGTATAATCTTACATTTTGTGTGGTCAATATAGAAAATATGATTCTTAAAGCCGACCAGAAGGTCTCCCATATCATTGAGAAAGCAGGCAGCACTTAATGATTCTTCTAACATGACTTCTGTCATTAAAACTTTGGTCTCGTCCCACACTTTAATAGCACCATCCAAACTGAAACAGTATTTTAGCGTTTTATAAAGCCCTCTCTTGTAAATGTACATGAGCTTTTTCAACACTGTAGCAGCTGAAATCAATCTGGTACTTGAAAAAATTTTGTTTAACAAAAATGATAATACATAAGCAGTCATGTAAGATCCTCTATTAATTAAATGAAAACATAGGTCAAAGACCAGATAAATTGTCTGCAGGTGGTAACATGCAAAAAAAGTAAAGCATATAGAAAGTAAGGCTAGACACAAATGTGTAACAAAAAAGTAGGCACCTTACTACGTTTACTCCAGCCCAGTAGCACAGTCGGTAGTGTACAGAACTTGAGAACAGGGTTCGATTCCTCGGCTCTGTCAATTTCTTTCCAAGGATTGATGATAGTCATTGCAATAGAATTCATTTCTCTCTCAACACTGATCGTTTTTTCAACAAGGGTTATGTGGGAAAACAACTTGTGTCTTTGAAAGAATACTGTGCAAAGTACTAGTAACAGAAACTCAAGGAAAGCTTGGATATGTGCACTGGCTGCTGCGATATAATTGAAACAAGGGCACCACATGCGGGTGCCAACGCTCGGCTGCAAGTTGAAAAAGGGGCATAACTGTCTCAAAAATATTTTGATGGTTATCTGCCCCTGTTGAATGAGTTCTCTTTTGATAATTAATAAATTGTCCTAGTTTGAAGTAAATATCTCAGTAATAACAGAAATATTATAAACTGTGAAACTTTTTGCATAACGGTGATGACAATGCAGACCCCCAACGCTGCCAAGTCTACGACAATAACTTGTCATTTTCTTCCAAAACAGCCCAGCTAAAAATGATGAAAAACGCTATTAAACACCATACAATTAATCAATGACAATCAACATAAACTCCTATTTTATATATAGGAAAAATTAAAGAAGAAAAGCCAAGAATCAAACCCAGTACCTGCAGGTAACAAACAATCTAAGTGAGGCCAGACAGTCCATAGCAACTACTGCACCGTGGTGTTCAGGTCTTCTGTTCTCATCAACCACAGACTCATAGGATGGCTCCTCTATATGTAATGAAAAATGTCATAATGAGTCCCATCTACCTTAATGTTCACATGAATCCTTTACCAATCAATCCTGTGTTTTAACATGCCCAAAGGAGGAAAGATTTTGAAAACATTGTGGGAAAAGGAGAAAATGCTGGTAACCAGCATTTCCTCATTTTCCCACAATAATTTCTACCCTTTCAAAGATAAATTCCAATCAATTATGCCACATTTAATTTTTTGTCTGCATGTTCACAAATTGGACCAGTTTAACATTTCTTGGTTTTGTAAAATAATTATGTGAAAAAAGAATCTAGTGTTTAACTCTTTACCAGAAAACACAATTTTTAAACTTGTCCATATTGAAAGCTTTTGCAGATGACAAATTAAACATAGCACAAAGCATAGGTTTTGTCTTCATAAGGGGAAGAAACAGTTTTGGAAAAGGAGAAAATGCTGGCTACCAGCAATTTCTCCTTTCCTTCACAATGTTTTCCAAATCTGTCTCTTTCAGCATTGTCAAAAAATGGGATTGTTTGGTAAATATGGTACTGTAAAAATGTTTAAAACAGTTTATTTTATGAGAATGAAAAGATTATGTTTTCTTATAAGTACTCCCTCAATAAGGGCCTTACAAAAGTGACATTGGTGAGAGTTAAACCTAAAAACCTGAGACAAAAAATATGGATGATAAAGTTACCTAGATGACTTAGAAATGAAAAGTTGGAGCATTTGTGTTAAGCCTTTGAAGAACAACCTTATTTGCTTTTGGGGACAGGTTAGATTATAACTGAACTACTCAGAATATCCAGGCTGATGTTGGTCTTGCACTGTCCCATGTTTTTTGATAGGCTTTCCTGACACAAGAACTTTGAAAGACCAGATTACCAACTGTCGCAAAAAATAAATGATTTTGAGTTATTTTGCAATGAAGGTGTCAAAAAGAAATGAGCCTGGCAAAAGGGGTTTTTATTCATGTCTTTGTTGCATAATACCAAACAAGTCATCACATAATTATGGACCAATAAATTCCATTTTGTCTACAAACCAATTAAATTATGAAGTAGAAAGGTCCTTGGATATGCAGAAAATTTACTATTTGCAAGAAAATTTCACCTGTACCAGCCTGCGGGGACTGCACAGACTGACATGGGTCAGTACTTTTTGCAGATGCATTAAGCCCCCTTTTTTCACACAGCAAGGCTCAAATAAAAGATACCTACGTTTTGATTTCAATAGACCCAGATCCTCTGCAGGTTCCAACATGTGATAGTTAATCTGGCCTGAGGTATGCCCTGTTAGCAAAGTCAAACCCTGAAACAATAGCCAGAAATGTTAGATTGTTACATACAATTATAAGCTTTCCTGCATGGATAAAAAAGCAACATTGTGGGTAAAGGAGAAACTACTTGTAACAAGCAATAGCTCCTTTACCCACAATGTTTTTCCACAATTTATAAAAACCTTTTCCTTTCATGAAAAAAAGTTAATCCTATTTACAAATTGTAATAGTTGGAAGTACCGGTATGTCCGATAATAATAATTGTGGTCATGAATTAACCAAACATCCGATCTGGACTACATGAATTTTTTTTACATGTGAGCCATGCTCTGTAAAAAGGGGGCTTAATGCATCTGCAAAAATTGTCAACCCATGCCAGCCTGCGCAATCTGCGTAGGCTGACATGTGTTGAAAATTTCTGCCATTGGTGAATTTTCTGCATGTCTATTCTACCATTTCTGCAAAACCATTCTACCTCCAGATCCAGTTGATTGTAAGAAAAAACGGATTTTATGAATCCAAAATTATGTGATAACTTGATTGGTATAAAGCATCATAGAGATGCATTAAGCCCCACTGTTGCCAGAGCATGGCTCATGTATTTTTGTTGTTATAAACTACATTTTTAATTCTACTTCATAATTTTTCTCTTCATCTGTTCCAGCATACTCTAGTGAATTTTTTACAGACTTTACATGAAGGTCATTAATATATCTATTACTGTACAACTGTGACTAAAAAGCAGTCTCAGTTAATACCCTTTGGAAAAAATTGTGAGAAAAGAAGTGATTGCTTATGATACTTTACTTCCAATGTTTGTCTTTAAGCCTTCAGCAAACAATCCCAAGTTTTAACAACCTTGAGGAAGAAGGCTTTTGAAAACATTGTGGGATAATGCTGGTAAGCAGCAATTTCTTCTTTCCCCACAATGCTTTATACCCTACACAACCCAAACCCTTTCTGTGGTTAACCTACCAAAATCACATATTCATTACATCAATTATTCACTAGTCGACAGAATTGTAGACTTGTCCAAACTGAAGGCATTTGCAGACAGCAAATTAAATAAAAGAGTTTGGGTCTGCAAATGCATTCAGTTTGGACAAGTCTAAAATTTTGTCGACTAGTGAATAATTGATGTAATACATACGAGATTTTGGTAGGATAACCACAGAACCCTGAGGATGGCTATCTCTGGTTTTCTGGACTGTGTAGTTCAAGATAAGGCTACATATTCTATGAACAGAATGTGCGGTCTGATCTTGATTAGTATCAACTAATATATTTGTCAAATGGACTCTTGATTCTTTACCAGATGACAAAACCTTAGACTTGCCCAAATTTAACCCTTTACTATAAAAGCCCGAGTTTTAACGACCCTCAGAAAGAAGCCTTTTGGAAACATGGTGGGAAAAGGAGAAAGTGCTGGTAACCAGCATTTTCTCCTTTTCCCTCAAAATTTTCTATCATATCAAAGACAAACTGCTTGATATTAGCCACTTGCAATTTTTTGTCTGCAAGTGCTTTCAATTTGGACATGTCTTCATTTTTGTTGTGTGGTAAAGAATTAACTCTTTACCACACAATCCCGAGTTTTAACGACCTTGAAGAAAAAGCCTTTTGAAAACATTGTGGGAAAAGGAGAAAATGCTGATAACCAGCATTTTCTCCTTTTCCCACAATGTTTTCTACCCTTCCAAAAACAAATTTCATTTTTTGAACCATGTTAATTTTGTCGTCTGCAAATGCTTTGAATTTGGACCAGTCTTAAATTTTGTCGTTTGGTAAAGAGTTAAAGCATTTTCAGTCAAAAAAATTGAATGTGGTTCAACGGATTGGATTTGTCTCTGAAAGAATAGAAAACATTATAGGAAAAGGAGAAAATATAAGGCTTTGGAAAGGGAAAACTTACCACTCTTTCATAGCAGGTAATGTCTGACCCACAGAACAGTTCATACAGTAAATCTAGCTGTGGAAGTCCCCAAATGTGTATTTGAACTAACGTCTTCAGTCTACACAATGTTACAAGACTGCTATGTACACGGTCTTGTCTGATCTCTCGAATCTGAAATATTTATGTAACATTATGGTAAAACATATGGTGATTATTTCATTATCAGGAATAAAATGTAAATGTTGAAAACCTGTAATTGCAAAAGAAATGGCTAGTTCTCTAGCAAAAGGGTAATTAATGCATCCCCAAGATGTATTATACATTTAGCAAGTCATCGCATAATGACAAATCCACAAAATCTATTTTATCTAACAACTGTCTGAATCAGGAGACATACTGGTACCTGGACATGCAAAAAACTTACAAATCACACAAAGTTTTGACCAATGTCAGACCCCTTTTCACAGAGCATGACTCAAAATGTAATCACAGTAGTAACATTTTATGATAGTACTGATCATGTAAATGAGCCATGCTCTATGAAAAGGGGGCTTAATGCATCTGCAAAAAGTATCAACCCAGGTCAGCCTGCCCAGACCGGGCAGGCTAACCTGGGCCGAAACTTTTTGCTATTGGTCAATTTTCTGCAGCTCAAAGGACCAGTGTACCTCAAAATTCAGTTGTGTGTTATACAAAATGGATTTTATGGATCCAATATACTGTGATGACTTGCTTGGTACCATGCATCACAGAGATGCTTTAAGCCCCCTCTTGCCAGAGCATGGCTCATATATAACGAGAGATGAGATGTTATGTACATAATACAGAAATAACAAGATATAACCATTGTTTTCTGCAGAGAGTGTTCACTGTTTTTGGCACATTTTCCTTCTTCATGGCACAACAAAATTCATGGACTGTATCCTAAGACACAAACTAATGATGCTTTCTACTTAAATCTTTAATACCAGACGACAAATCTTAGACTTGTCATAAACAAAAGCATTTGCAGACAATGCTGGTAACCAGCACTTTCTTCTTTTCTCACAACGTTTTCTAAAGGCCTCTTCCCCAGGGTCCATAAAACACAGATATGTTTGGAAAAGGGTTATGACACATTGTTTTGTCTAATAGCATACGTGAAATTAGTTGTCTAGAGCTTAAATGTTGATATTATTTACCATAAACATGGAATTTTACAAAAGTTGGTATTTCTTTGTGGTTGGACCAGGCCCCGTATTCACCAACCATTCTTGAGAACATTCTTTGTCTAATTTTCCAAGATTTTCTAAATTTGAAAGTAACACATCTTCTGACTGGCAAAACCAAATGCTTTAGCCAATCAAAAGTTGTGTTACTTTCAAATTTAGAAAATGCTGAACAAGTAGACAAAGAACATTCTTAGGAATGGTTGGTGACTAAAGACCCAGGTCAAATTGTGTGTGTAAAGAGGTGTGTATCAGATGAGACCAAGACAAATCTTTGCTTACCGCATCCTTACATGCCTTAAACTCCATGTATTTTTGCCCCCTGATCACAGGATCCATAAACAGTATCCTTCCATCTTCCATACCAAGTAATAGATAGGTGTGTCTGAAAAATTTTGATAAAAGAAAAATTAACATGACTCTTTCACAGGTTCAGGTGCTATACCAGTGAGTAGTTTTCACACTAGCATTAAATCAAAATCAACCTATAAAATGTGTATTGTCTGATCCTTGATTTACATGTGCTAATTAATTCTTATGTTTGACACAAAACATCTGCTAATTAATTCTTATCTTTGACACAAAGTTATCTTTAGTTACATTACAACTATGTTATCAGTGCTTAAAAAGAAAAAATGTGTCTAGCTTTCTTTATCATGTCCCAACTTTCTTGATAGCCATGAACAAAGAGTATTTGCCTAGAGAAAAGAAAGAATCTGGTTTTAGCCCTGACCTGGAGCCAATTCACTCTTTTAAATTGCATTCTTAGTCTAGTTCTGAATTTAGAAAGTAACAATTTCTAATTGGGTAAACAATCTGGTTTTGCCAATCAAAAAATGTGTTGCTTTAAAAAGTTAGAAAGCTCTTTTGAAGCAGACCAAGAATGAAATTTAGAATGGTTGGTAAATGTGGGCCAAGAAACTTGTTGGTTCAAGCCCTGGTCAGGTCATAAAAATAACTTTACAAAACATGGATTGTAATGGCATACCACTCCAGCATTCAGGATTGGCTCAACAATGTTTGCAGATGTCATTTATTTTTCTTAACCATTTGCCACACAATCCCGACTTTTAACAACCCTGAGAAAGAAAGCTTTTGAAAACATGGTTGGAAAAGGAGAAAATGATGGTAACCAGCATTTTCTCCTTTTCCCACAATGTGTTCTACTGTGCCCAAAACAAATTTTGGTTTTTGAGTCACATTAATTTTGTTGTTTGCAAGTGTTTTCAAATTGGACTGGTCTACAATTTTGTCGTCTGGTAAAGAGTTAAAGCAGAGAGAGCAACCAACATTTTCTCCTTTTCCCACTGTGTTTTCTACTTTTTGAAAGACAAACCCTATCCCTTGAGCAAAATTTAATTAGCCATCTGAAAATACTTTAAATTTATACAAGTCACAAATTTTGTCATTTGGTAGGAATTACCTTTTTACCATTTGACAAAAATTCAGACATGGCCAAATTGAAAGCATCAGCAGACAACCAACTAAATATGGCTCAAGAGACAGGATGTGGCTCCCATAGGGTAGTAAAAATTGTGGGAAAAGGACAAAATCCTGCCACAAGCATTTTCTCCTTTTCCCAAAATGTTTTCAAAGACCTTTTCATCAATGTTGTTAAAACTCAGGATTGCTTGGCAAAAAATTAAAACAATACCTTAATGGGCAGCAAAGTCCTTCTTCTGTCCACATCATGGCTGTTGAGTTAAGTATACATAGACTACAACAGTTAGAAATAATCTCATTCCCATGGCCATTGGGTGTGGCCCTGTGAGTGGACAGGGATTGACTTGGGGGCTGGATGGTCACTCTGTGTGGAATTGGATAAGATGATGTAAGTGCAAAGGGAAAGTCACTTCACTTAAAGATAAAGTGAAACATTTTTATGGTATGAAAATCTTTTGATTTCTATTTTGTTATGCATGATTGTTTTTGTAATACAAATGAAAATGGACAAAATGAAGAAGTTCTTGACTCATGCATTTTGTAGTGGCTAAAATCAAGGCCTTTGTCATTGAAACGGTAGAAAGTATTGTGGGAAAGGGAGAAAATGTTGGTTTTAATGTTTTAAAAAGCAATTTTCCTCAGGGTTGCTAAATCTTTATCAAACATTAGAAATACAGACCCATCCTTACCAGAAACATCTGCAGAGACAAATAAAGCTCAGATCATAGAATTTGCTATTGAAAGGGTAGAAAACATGGGAAAAAGAAAAATGTTGCTTACCAGCATTTTCTCCTTTTCTCAAAATTATTTCAATATCCTGGTTTTGGAGGGTCGTAAAAACATGTGATCCTTTGATAAATTATTAAAATGAGTAACTGTGCAATAAAAGAATAGTTTCAGGAGAGGCTTACCCAGCTGGCAGGTTAGTTGTGTCACCACTGATATAGGGTACTTGTAAGTCATGGACATTCCAAACAGCAATTCTACATGACGGATCAGTTCTGCAGAAAGGAAGAAATATACAAGTACACCCATAAAACTTGAAAAACAACAACAACAACAAAATGTTCAAAATATATGGAAAATGGTACATGTATGTGTTTGTGTGTGAACTAAAGCTCCCTGTTTATACACATCCACATTTTGGACTCTTCCAACTGACTGTTGGCAAGATCAATGGATCAACTTAATTAATTCTTAGCTGTATTCATATTATTCCACAAAACTAAGCATTCATGGAAAAGACTACTAGAAATTCATGATCATGATGTAACAGAAATCTTATGATAAAATTAAGACAAAAAGACAAATAACTTGTTATGAGTAATTCCTGTATTTAGCACAATGATTTCAAAAGCCATCTATATCAGAATGTGAAAGTAAGTCTACATGAAGTCAAGAGCTAATATCAGTGCTTCTGTGCATATTAGATTCTACATGTACATGTATATGTCAACATCTGTCTACAGTGTTTTTGACGTATCCCTTTGAAAGCATCTTTACCATGCCATCTACTAGTTATTAGCCTCGGGAATAATGCCTAGGGTAAGAACAAAGTATAACCTTATGGCACTGGCTCCAATTGGATTTAAACGTAGGACAACTGCAGACAGTGGGCAAAGGACTGTGAGCAGGAACAATTATATATGAGCCGTGCTCTGTGAAAAGGGGGCTTAATGCATCTGCGAAAAGTATCGACCCAGGTCAGCCTGCGCAGTCCGCGCAGGCTGACCTGGGCCGAAACTTTTCGTTATTGGTCAATTTTCTGTTTGTCAAAGGACCAGTTTACCTCATTATTAAGTCGATTGTTTAAAAAGATGGCTCTTATGGATCCATGATTATGTGATGACTTGGGCTTGTATCATGCATCACGGAGATGCATTAAGCCCCCTTTTGCAAGAGCGTGGCTCATATATATTAAGCACTGTGGATTTGTGTCACCTACTTAACCAAAAGTATACTGGTACTTCGAAATGAATAGAAGCATTATGTGACAAAACATCTTCATTGCAGAGAACTATCTAATTCAGATACAAAGCACTGTAACTGAAGGATCATGGGTTTATACAGTTGTAAACTATTATTAGATTTATACCTTGTAGTGTAAACCCATATCTCTTTGCTGGAAACAAGGAGGAAAGCTGCATTTTTCTCTCTGCTATAACATAAACTGAGCACCTTCTGTAGTGGAGATATATCTGGTGGGGGCAGTACTGTAGTCATGTTCTTTTTGTTACTTCTGTTAAATATACGGACACTGAAATGGGAAAAAAAAGAATGTTAACACTAAAAGCATCTTTCACAACTCAAGCTGTCTTTGCAACCAGTGTATATCAAGATAAGACTGCACAGAACATGCAGTCTGATCTTTGATCTACACTGCCTGCTTTGCTTTGACATTCTAGGGAAAAACAACCTTGAACTTGCAATCATTTGGATGTTATTTCATGACTAAACATATCTGTTGGATATATTTCCAGCTCCAATATAGGTATATTCAGGTAATGGAACAGTCAAGATAAATCTTGGGTGATAGTTTTTGGGTTAACATATTTCTCATACAGTTTAGCAAGTATGTTCCAGTCCATTTGTCTTTAGGGCATATTTTTTGCTAGTATGATTTCCAATTCTGCCCAATTTCTTTCCAAGACTGTCATAGTTAATGTAACAGGATTCATCCTTCTCCCACCACTGACTACTGTTTTGACAATGTTTGACAACTTGGAAAGAATATTATAAGTATTAGTAAATGAGACTCAAGCAGAGCATAGGTTGGTGCACTGGATGTTGCTATACAGCAAGAATAATGTTTGAAACAGTATTTAACACCACACCAACAAATTATGATAAGTGTCTTTTATCATAATGAGTCAGTGCAGTAATTTGTAAACTGAATTTTCTTTTGGTAAGAAATTTGTGACAATAGATAAAGAAATTTACTCTCTACCCAATGAAAAAAAATTTAGACTTGTCAATATTGAAAGTATTTGCTGATGACAAATTAACTGTAACTCAAAAAATAGGATTTATCTCAGAAAGGGTAAAAAACATTGTTGGAAAGGAGAAAATGCTGGTTACCTGCATTTTCTCCTTTTCCCATGATGTTTTGAAAAGCTCTCTTCCTAATTGGGTGACTGAAACACATGATTGTTTGGTAAAAGGTAAATTCATACAGTATCATTCTGCAGAAATGGTTCTGAATTACTCATCCAAAACTCAGTTTCAAATACTAGGTCCTGTACTTAATATTATAAAAATGCAGTTTTTAGTTGATATACCTATTATCATCACCAACTGCCAGAATTCTGGTTGTCTTCTCTTCTGCACTTGCAAGAGACATAGAAGTGAGCTGACTTCGAGCCAGGGCCCAGAAACTGTAGAATGTGTTCAGGTGCCACAATGTTATATTTCTACATGTGCTGATGTATAACAACTTATCATCTGTAAGGCCCATCCACATGACTCCATCAGCCGATACTACTATCCTGAAAAATTATTTCAAAATTGAAAGTGAGTAAACACTTTTTTTCTCTTATTACTTTGTGTGATCCACTATTAAACTGATCTAATAGAAATGATTTCTAAGCAAAAACATTCATATTAACATCTAGCAAACCAGTATCAAACCCAGTAGGGAAAAAAAGAGCTGTTTGAGATATGAGCAGTTTCAATACAAATTCTTAAACAGCAAAAACATGTAACTGTTTTGGAACATTTAAATTATACCAAAGAGCCCCGAAGGTAATTTTATAGCTTTGTGAACAGTTCAGATCAAGATCAGACTGTAAAGTATGAGAGGTCTTTATTTGCTCCTTGCCTTAAAATTGAGACAGTTGACCCGTTTCTTTAGATTAAAAATATTTGAGCCATTCCCTGTGAATAGGGGGTATAATGCATCTGCAGAAAGTATCTATCCAGGTCAGCCTGCACAAACTGCCCATGCTGACCGAGGTCGAAACTTTTTGCTGTAGGTTAATTTTCTGCAGATCAAAGAACCGTTCTATCTCGCAGTTAGACAAAATGGATTCTATGGATCCATGATGACTTGCTAAGTATAATGCATCATGGAGATGCATAAAAGCCCCTTTTACCAGAGCATGGCTCATTAATTTTATTCGTGAAGCTGTATAAGAACTTATCACAGGTGATGGTAGATAAAGTCAACATACATATAGAGGAGATCCATCGTGTCAAGTGACCACATTCTGATAGACCCGTCCAGGGACGCTGTCATGATGACTGATGATGTCTCTGGATGTAGCATTAGTGATGTCACAGCTCTAGAGTGTCCTCGAAATGTGTGCACAAGGCCTCCAGTCAGACTCCATACTTTAACTGTAAATAATAATGTAACTGCTAAATTATGATGTTGATAGCTTTTTCGCTAAAGATCTTAGTATCAGTAATGTGACCACTTCGGGCTGACCTTGAAATGTGAGGACAAGTGAGGCTTCAAACTCTAGCAGTAAAACACTGCAGTAATAAAACATTTTTCTTTATGGGCTATTTTCTTGGCAAAATCACAAAGCAAAGTGCATTAGACATTAATTATCATTATCTCGGCCTAGTATTGGAGAAAAAAAATGGTATATACTGGTAGTCTGAGTTACATTTTCCTAAACAATTTGACAGTAGCTTACTACACTTGCTTAATGCAACTGTACGTAGGATGGGAGGATAGTATAGAAAAATTAATTTTTTTAAAATATTATCAACAACAACAAAACAAAAAAAAAAAAAGCTAAACTTTGGAGGAAATACCCTCTAAAATACAGGTATATTGAGTGAATGGAAAGTTTTCCGGTAACCACTCTGTGACATCATCATCAGTGTTGCCACATACACATAATCAGTTTGGTCAATTATTTCTCCTCTAATAAAAAAGGCTAAACCCCATCCATTTCTATTATATCCATAAATCTACTAAAAACGATAGGTACATCTTGAGCACTTTCATCACAACAAAAAAAATTAGGCCGCCATGTTTTTATAAAAACAGGTGTATTTCTTCCAATTTTCACTTAAAAGATCCTTTATGTATAATTTTCTCCTACTAAATTTCATTTTGCAACATCTTACATTGGATATCAAGATTTTTGTATTGACAATATAAGCCCTCCAAGGCCATATCAAGCATTTTTGAGAAGTGGGCTCAAAGGGTGGCACATGCACTCAGGACACAACATTAAAGACAAATTTCTCATTCTGATCAGTCTTATACCCACAATTCTTTCAAACGCTAGCAGCAGTAGATCAGTGAAATATAAAGCCAACAGATAAATTTATGTTGCAGAAGTTTAGCATGAAGTAGATACATATAATACTTACATAGCGTTGTTGTATATCAAAAATATCTAACGCAGTTGGGAGAATTGATAATTGTTGAGCCTTGGTGTGACAATTATCAATTCTCAAAAGCTGGTTAGATACCTTTGATATAAGACAATACTGTGCATATATTTTATTTATCTGTTCAAATCTGATTGGTTTGTGTTCATTACTTCTAACAATGACAAAAATGTCAACAATGGGTCATGTTTTAGGTTGAAAGTAGTTCCGGCTCTATGTGCTGTTCTTTACATATCTGTGGTATATCAAAAATAAATATCGCATAGGTGTTATTGCATGGATATTCGGTTAGTTGAAAGATAAATACTGTACCGTCTGAATCCACAGAAGAAGTGATGAGGACTTTAGAGGTTGGTGAGAAACAGCATCCAGTAATGGACATGGTATGGGCCCTATATAAATAGAAGCATATTGGATAATACATAAGTGGCCAGCATTTAATGCTTATGCCCAAAGCATCAATTGACCCTTTACATGCGATCCCATGTTTTAATGACCCTGAGCAATAAGGCTTTTGAAAACATTGTGGGAAAAGGAGAAAATGCAGGTAATCGTTAACTGTTTAAGGATCAATCCCATCATTTAAACCACATTTAATTTTAAGTCTCAAAGTATTTTTAATATTCATAAAATTGAGATCAGACTACACCAATACATGCAGCTTGATCTTGATATTACACTTTCCAATATTTTGTGAGATAGTCTGACCAAATCAGATTACTTTTTTTAACCATTTACCACACGACAAAATTTTGGACTTTTCGAAATCCATAGCATTTGCAGACTACAACACAGATGTTGCTCAAATGATGTAAATTGTCATTGATAAGTTTGAAAACTTTGTAGAAAGAGGGGAAAATGCTGGTTACCAGCATATTCTCCTTTTCCCACAATGTTTTCAAAAGGCCCTCTTTCTCAGTGTTGTTAAAACTGGGTATTGTGTGGTATCGGATAAAAAGCTATTTTAGTGACTCAAAATGTACAAACCTCTTTCGTTCATAATTTATATTGGCAATATGGTTATACTCAACATTTCAGCCAATCAGAAAAAGGTTTTAAGAAGTCATTCTGTTCATGCTTTAGAATGACAGACTTACCTCTCATGATAAAATGAAGATTCCTTTAGCTCTATAGTTTGTTTCCGAACAGATAAATTAGAATTTCTATCAACAAACAGAAACTTAAGCCTTAAACTGCTAAATAAGTTAACCCTTTACCGCACAATCCCGAGTTTTAACAACCTTGAAAAAGAAGGCTTTTTAAAACTTTGTGGGAAAAGGAGAAAATGCTGGTGACCAGCATTTTCTCCTTTTCCCACAAAGTTTTCTACCCCTTTAGAGACAAATTCCATCCTTTGAGCCACACTGAATTTGTTGTCTGCAAATTCTTTCAATTTGGACGAGTCTAAAACTTTGTCGTTTGGTAAGGAGTTAAATGAAACTTTCAAGCAGATAGTAAAAATTTAAATGTTGCAATTTCAAACTTTTTTTTTTTTTTTGGAAAAAGTATCTCGTTATTGTACAGTGTAGATCAAAGATCAGACTGCACATTGTGCACATAATATGCAGTCTGATCTTTGATCTACACTTTCCGCAAAAGGTCAGTGAACTGCCCTCAGAAGCCTAAGGATTAAGATCTTCTTCAGTTTTTAGCTCTCTGTGCTCGAATGAGTTGAAAAATGTTTGTCATACCTTTCAAATTTAAACAGCAATTTCCCTGACAAGTCATAGACATGTAAATCAGTATCAGAACAGCAGTATAGATGTTGTAACTGATAGTCTAGATCCACTCTCTTCACCCAACTACCACCAACATTGGGTAAACTCTCCCTGTATAAGTATCAAGTCATATATTTGTGACTTATATTGCCAAGCCTTGTAATTCAGTCAGTAATGTGCAGGACTTAAAATCTGGGGGTCACAGTGGTTCAAGTTACCCCAAGCTAGGCTACTTTCTTTCCGAGGATTGATGACAATCATTGGATTCATTCCGCTTTCAAATTGTTCATTGTTTTAATGATGGTTAGGTGGAATGGCAGACAGTGGCTTTGGCAGAATGCCTTGTGAGTACAGGTACTTGTTAAAATAAAATCCAGGGAAGGTGCACTGGCCAACACGATATAACTGAAATAATGTTGAAAACAGTGTTAATCACAACACAAACAAATCATGACTTATTTCTTGCATTTTACTAATTTAAATGTTCATATTTTTATTTGCTTTATAATCAACATTAATTTTATTACATGTATTTCAAGTCTGCAGTTTTTGCTTTCTTTTTTGATAAAAAAAAAATGAGAGATTTTAAAAAAAAGATGAATCAATCAATCAAATCAATAGATAGATACACATTTCTTCAATCTGGATTATATATCAAGAGCATGAATTTTTTACATTCATTAATCCTTTACCACATGACAATTTTTTTTTTTACTGCTTCCAAATTATGAGCATTTACTGATGAAAAATTGGTAATATTAACTGCAGATACATGATAGGGTAGAAAACATTGTAGGAAAAGGAGCAAATGCTAGTTGCCAGCATTTTCTCCTTTTCCCATAATGCTTTTAAGAGCCTTCTCCCTCATGATCGTTAAAACATACAATTGTTTGGTAAAGGGTTAAAGTTAACTTTTTTTTGTAGCCTGACTATATGTGACATTTTTTAATGCTTTCCTTGTTAACTACAAAAAGAAAGAATTACAAAATTCAAGGCATAAAGTCTTACTTCAGACGAAGTTCATAGTTGGCCAAAGGTTTGAGTTCTGTAAAGACTTTACCAGCTGCTTGAACAAAATTCCAAATCTGAAACGGAACCACAATCCTCTAAATATTAAATTAAATCTGAAATTGAATCACATTTACACATTTCAAATCTGAATTATTTTATCATTATTTTCCCGCAATTGAGGTCAATTCCTTCAGTAGCTGCTGGAAACTTCACTTTCTGTGGAGGTGATATTTATTTGTACTTCTGAAACATAGGAAAGCATTTGCAGACGACAATATCAATGTGGCTCAAATGGTGGAATTTTTTTGATAGGTTAAAAAACATTGTGGGAAAAGGAGAAAATGCTGGTTACCAGCATTTTCTCCTTTTCCCGTGATGTTTTCAAACGGCTTCATTCCCTGGGTCGTTAAAAATTGACATAGTGCTGTAAAGGGTGAGTAACATTTAAAGGTGGCCCTTCAGATTTTGGGACGAAAATTTTACAAAAATACAAAAAAAATCATACTTATACTCCCAAAGCCTTTTAATTTTCATTCATAAAACACCAGTAGTCGAAAAGCGTCTGACAACAAGAGAAATTAGAGATTTACTACAGCCAAGGCCGACACCGACGGGAAACACGTTCTGTTTTTACATGAGCAACTTGCTCATTTACATAACGGAAATACACAGACAAAGCTTCAAACATAGCGTCTGAAGAAGACATTGTGGAAAATAATTACATGTTTGTTATGTTATGGAATTTAAGCGTCATTAGTCACATGCCAGTCACTTGACATTCCCACAATGCTATTTTGATTTCTGGCGCGAAATCTAAAAATACCTTAAGAGGCTACGTAGCCTTTTAAGGGAACACCATCAAAAAAAAAAATTTTTTGTAATTTTATGATTCTTAATTATTGATGATTTGTATTGTTTTTTCATATAAATTTCAGTGATATATATATTTTTTAATTTGGTGACATATGAAAAATCTAAATACCCACCTTAAAGCTGTTGTATGCAAATACTCTCAATTTAGAGAAGTCTAAAATTTTGTTGTCTGATAAAGAAAAAAAAAAGCTGCTGCAATAATGGTAACATCTAAAACACAGTGAGTATCTCACCTTGATCCCACCTACTCCTCCTGTAATAAGCTCATCTCTAACTGGGTTGAACAGTATAAAAAGGACAGACCTCATGTCTGTATTCACAGAGCATGTCTCTTCAAAGTCACGATTCAAAACCTGGAAAGTACAAATATGTATTTGTTACATAAATATGAGCCACGCTCTGTGAAAAGGGGGCTTAATGCATCTGCAAAAAAGTATCGACCCAGGTCAGCCTGGCGAAACTTTTTGCTATTGGTCAATTTTCTGCATGTTAAAGGACCAATGTACCTTACGATTCAGTCTGTTTTAAAACAAACTAGATTTTATAAATCCATAATTATGTGTGTCGTGCATCCAGGAGATGTATTAAACTCCCTTTTGCCAGAGCATGGTTCATATATACCATATTTCTCCTTATAAAAGCACCCTCCTTAATAGTAGCTTTCCCCCCCCACCCCCGAAAAACCCTTAAATCATGATAATGTACATTAGTTGATTAAAATGACAACATTTGAAGAATTTGATGAATATTTCTGCTAATTTGATTAATATTTCCTCCTAACAATCACTAAAACACAAAGAAATACAAAATTGGACAGACTTTTTGCTTTGAAAATTGGGTACAAAATAAAGGCTCCCTATCTCTGTTTTGCATAGCTCCTGGGAGCTTTTATTAGGAAAAATATGGTACTTAAAGGAAAATGTAAACTGTTACTTCATAAAATGAAATTGCAGCAAACATAGTTAAATCAGTCCTTGCAAATATACAAATTCCATATGAGCCATGGTTAAATACATGAGTACCTGTGGACAGTATGTGGCAAAAAGAGAAATTGCTCATTAGGGGCAATTTTCCCTGTTGCCACATCATTTTCAAAAGAGGACTCATGCAAGACAAAAGGTTGTCTGCTCATTACTGCACAGATATGTGATTTTTGTCTATTGTAAACAAATTTCAAAAACATTGTGTGAGAAAAAATGCATTACATTTTAAGCCTTCACCAAACCATTCCATGTTTTAAAGACCCTGAAGAGACTGGTTTTGAAAACATTGTGGAAACGGAAAAAAATGCTGGAAACCAGCATTTTCTCCCTTTTCCACAATGTTTTCTACCCTTTCAAAGACAAGTCCCATTATTTTAGTGACAGTTGATTTTGATGTCTGCAAATGCACTCAATTTGGAAATATCTAAAAGTTTGTTGTCAGGTAAAGTGTTAAGTCAGTACTAAGACTACATGTATTTTCTGAATTTGTTTACCATCATTTCCTCCTATTCCCTCAATGCTTTTATCTTTTTAGGGACAGATCCCATAATTTGGACAACATTTAACATGTTATCTGCAAGTCCTTTCAATATAGGCAAGGATAAAACTTTGTCATCTAGTTAACTGTTAAAACATTGTAAGGACAAAAATTACATACCTTTACTGAGAAATCCTTGCTTAAAGCAAAGTAGCAGTTATACTTGGCCACAAATACAATGTGCCTGATCAGACAATATTCATACTTTGGGAACTGCAAGGCTCTGCGCACTGGAAATAGAGGAAACAATAACACCACAATCATGTTGATGCCAACATTGAGCTGTGGTTTCTTTTTTATTGAAAATATTAAGTCAAAAATACTGTCAAACCAGCAGTATAAATGTGTCAATGTTCTGAAGTTTGGGTTCCCCATTTGATAGTCAACCCCTTTACAAAAAAATCCTGAGTTCTAATGACCTCCAAGAAAAAGGCTTTTGACATATTGTGGAAAAAGGTAAAAATGCTGGTTACCAGGATTTTTTTCTTATTCCCCCACAGTATGTTCTACCCTTTCAAAAACAACTTTCAATTCATGAGTAAGATTTATTTTGTTGTCTGCAAATGCTTTCAGTTTGGCCAAGTTTAAAATATAGTCATTTAGAAAATGCTTATCAACCAAATAAATTGTATGACGTATATCACTATTTTCAACATTGTTTCAGTTACTGCAATGGCCAGTGCACCCATCCATGCTTTCCTGAAGTTTTTCTTTCGTAGTACTTTGAACAATATTCTTCCCTAGCCATTTGCTGCTTTCCCACATAACCATCATCAAAACAATGATCAGTGGTGAGAGGGGAATGAATCTTGTCACAATGACTATCAATCCTTAGAAATAGATTTACCAAGCAGGTGAATCGAATCAAGGACTGTCTGGTCTCAAGTCCTGTATGTTACTGACTGCACTACTGAGGCTTGGCAGTTATCAAGCAAATCAAGTTTGAAGTAAAAGACTTCAATCATGACCAAGATACTGGAAGAAGTCAAAGCTATCGCAAGAGGACAAGAGGATACAAAAGCAGCCAACAAGAGGGCTATGACAGACTATACTTTGAGTTTTTTTTTTGAAACCAGCCAGGCTAAAAATGTTTGTTCTCTATTAACCCTTCACCAAACAAACCTATGTTCTAACAACCCTGAGAAAGAAGGCTTTTGAAAGCATTGTGGGAAAAGGAGAAAATGCTACTTACCTGCATTTTCTCCTTTTCCCGCAATGTGTTCTACACTTAGAGATAAATCTCATCATTGGGACCACATTTATGTCATCTACAAATGGGCCATGCTCTGTGAAAAGGAGGCTTAATACATATGCAAAAAGTATCAACCCATGTCAGCCTGCACAGTCTGCGCAGGCTGAAACAGGTTGAAACTTTTTGCTATTTGTAAATTTTCTGCATGTCCAAGAACCACTCTCCCTGCAAATGCAGTTGATCATTAGACTAAATGAATTTTATGGATCTCCAATTATGTCATGACTTGCATGGTATAATGGGTCACAGAGATGCATTTAACCCCTTTTTCCCAGGGAGTGGTTCTACTGCTTTCATTTTGGACAAGTCTAACACATTGTCATCTAGGAAAGAGTTAACTCTTTATCAAACAATCCCAGGTTTTCACGACCCTGAGAAAGAAGCCTTCTGAAAACATTGTGGGAAAAGAAGAAAATACTGGTAACCAGCATTTTCTCCTTTTCCCACAATGTTTTCTACCCCTCCCAAAACAAATTTCAATTTTTGCATCACATTAATTTTGTCGTCTGCAAATGCTTCCAATCTGAACTAGTCTGAAATTATGTCGTTTGGTAAAGAGTTAAACAGACAAAAAAAATTTTAGTCTTACTAGTATTCAACTCTTTACCACAAGATAACATTTCAGACTTATCCAAATTGAAAGCATTTGCAGACAACAAACAAACTGTGGCTCGAATGGTTGGGTTTGTACATGGTAGGGAAGAAACCATTTTGAAAATAGGAAAAAATACTGGTTACCAGCATTTTCTCTTTCACCCACTATGTTTTCAAAAGCCTACTTCCTCAAGGTTGTCACAACTGGGGATTGTGTGGTAAAGATTTAAACCTTTCCCAAACGACAAAATTTAGACCCTTCCAAGCATCTGCAGACAACAAACCAAAATGTGGTACAAATAAAATAAAGTTCTTAAATGGGGTAGAAAACATTGTGGGAAAAGTAGAAAATGCTGGTTACCAGCATTTTCTACTTTTCCCACAATGTTTTCAAAAGGCCTTTACCTTAGGGTCGTTAAAACCCGGGATTGTGTGGTATAAGATTTAAAATATTTGCAAAGAACAAACTAATGAGGCTATCATGATAAGAATTGTTTTAGAAATTAGAAAAAATAATGGGTTAAATCTTTACCAAACGACAAAATTTTGGACCAGACAATATTGAAAGCATTTGCAGATGACAAATGAAAGGTAGCTCAAATGATGATTTCTGTCTTTGATATGGTTGAAAACCTTGTGGGAAAAGGAGAAAATGCTGGTTACCAGCATTGTCTCCTTTTCCTACAATGTTTTCAGAAGGCCTCTTCCTAAGGGTCGTTAAAACTCGGGATTGTGTCGTAAAGGGTTAAGGAAAAAATGCTGGTGACCAGGGTTTGTCGCATTTCCTGCAATGTTGTAAGAAGCCACCTCCCTCAGAGTTGCTAATTCGAAGGATTGTCCTGCAAAGTATTAACCCTTAGGCTGCTAAGCACAACTCCAGGCCCTTTGGCGGACAGTTTAGATCAAGATCAGACTGCACAAAGCATGCAGTCTGCTCTTTGATCTGCACCGTTCGATACAGTACTCTTTTTCCCAGTGAAATCAACTTTCAAATTGCAATTTTGGGTTATAACTACTGAGTGGAAGTTTTTGTTTCATTTATTTAGAAGTTCAAGGGTTAAAAAATTCATAAAATATTCTTTATGTCAAGACAGCCTGATGATTGGTCTTGTAATCAAACCTAAAAAGACAATTTATATCATGAAATGGTAACTATTGTATCTCCTGTACCATCCAATAGACAATAGACAACACTAAATTTATCTGTGACAGCTATTTGCTGTCATCTGCACCTAATCTACCAGTCACAAAGCATGTAGCAGATTAATGGAGCAATTCTGTCTTTGGCTAAAAGTTTCAAAACGGACTAAGATTGTTCTGACCAGGATAAATTTATCAAATTTGCTAAAGAATTTTTTATTTCATGCTTTCTGGTAGGTTATCAAGAAATATCGGAGGAATATTTTTCAATATTTCATGGTTACGACCAGTGAAAATACCGACTTTTATGTTCTAACTCTTCAACTGAAGTCGGAAACAGTTGTTCCCCCGCACTAATTACCTAGGTAAAATGTGCGTGCCTCACAACCAGATAGAAATATGACGTAATTTACCTTACATTTCTTGCGCTTGACGTAATATTGTAATGCGTTGCTATGTGGAGGGGGTACGCCACGGGGAATAACCGAAAAGAACTGTACTGGGTTTTGATTAAGTTCCCCCCAGAAAGGGTTAAAAGCATGAAATACATATAATATTCATTTTTTAAGGTGAAAGATCAAAATTTATTTCATCTCGTGAACATCATTGGTAATATTTTTACTCATGAAAATATTATCGATGATGTTCACTCTATGAAATAAATTTCGATCTTTCACCTTAAAAAACAAGTATCCTCTGTATCTTTTTCAATAAGGACTACATGTCAAAATGAGCTTCTGCACTTTACTAGCTGACAAAATTTCAGACTTTTCCATAACGAAAGCACTCTGAAACAAAAAATTATATGTGGCTCAAATGATCAGATTTGTGTTGGAAGGGTCAAAACCATTGATAGAAAAGAAGTAATGATTGGCTACTACCACTTTCTCCTTTCCTAAAAATGTTTTCAAACAAGTCCTTCATCTGGGACATAAAAATATGGGATCATTTAGCCCTTTACCAAACGACAAAATTGTGGACCAGTCCAAATTGGAAGCATTTGCAGACGACAAAATTAATGTGACTAAAGAATTGAAATTTGTTTTGGGAAGGGAAGAAAACATTGTGGGAAAAGGAGAAAATGCTGGTTACCAGCATTTTCTCCTTTTCCCACAATGTTTTCAAAAGGCTTCTTTCTCAGGGTCGTTAAAAGTCGGGATTGTGTGGTAAAGAGTTAGTGAATGGATGAAAAAAAAAAAAACACCCCCCCCCATTCTTGAAAACCTGTCTACACCTAGACGGACACCTAGACTGAGCTACTGAGACTAGCCAAGATTTTAATTTGTGAAAATGTTAGCTTACCAATTTGAAAGTAACCTACAATAAAATAGTGCAACATAATATTTTAAGAGTTTTGTTATTCTGTGTAGGCCTAAACTAATTGCAAATAAGTCCAGCATTATTATACACATACCGTATTTCAAAAGAACAATAATTGGGCTAGCTCCTGCAGACACAATCTATCATCTTGCAATATTTTTCAAAGATATTTTTCTGAAGTCTTTTGCTGCATTTTTTTTTCAGGAGGTAATGAGTTACACTTCCATTCCATCAATTGTATCAACAGCCAAACATTCATGATGAAATTGCTAAATCCAGCCAACCCCCACCCCAAATTCATTGCTGGGAAAAGTAATTAATCCAACCACCTGCATCACAACATAAATTGCTGAATCTGTCCTGTTCCCCAGCCCCAAACTGTCACTGAAAAAAATAATCCAACCATGTGCATCAACAGAAATTGCTTAATTTATCTATCCCACTCCCCATCCCTAATTTGTTGCTGATAAAAATTATCCCATCATGTGTATCAACAGAAATCAACAGAAATCTAACCCACTCCCCACCCCCAATTTTGTTGCTGGTAAAAATAATCCAACCATGTGCATCAAGTAAGAAATTGCTAAATCTATCCCACTTAAAATTTGTTGCTAATAAATATAACCCATCCAACCATGTACTTTGTAACACAACACCTTCCAATTCCCAAACCAAGTGAATTTTATGTACATGTATTACCAAAGTAACGGTGTTTTAAAGTCACTGAAGACTGTTTTTTAATCATTCTCTGGTCACTCTGTTGAGCTTGTCCTACGAAAAGAAGTCTTATTAAATTTTAAGAGAAAAATATAAGGAGAAAAAAAAGGACAAAGAACTGAATATTATCAAAGACACAGTAATTCCATGACAATACAGGGACACAGAGGGTTGATGCAGAAAACATTGAATTGAATTGTGTTTTTTATGCCACTTTCAACATTATTTCAGTCATATCACTGCAACAGTTCACATAATTATACATTTCCTGGGTTTCACCAGTACTAGGCTATGGCTCAATGCAGAAAACAGATCTGTCTTCTATGCATTTAGCTCCTTTATGTATCAACCGCTGAAAAATCAGCTAATCAAACTGTCAAGAGATATGATGACGATGCGTGGGTTTGTTTCTCAGGTGACAATGTCTTACCAGGGAATATGTACAGTTCTGGTGATATATAGAATTTTCCTCGGGCTATCTGGCCTCAATTGATTTGAAACTAAAAACACAAAAGCATCAAAATACTGTCTTGGTAGATTATCCGTTGGACGCCAAACGACTGTCTTATACAGTCTATGGAGACAAAGTGCCAAGCTCAAACTTCTGTCTTTGGTTTAACACGGACGGAGTATGAACGTTGCTTCAGACTGTCGTTCGTGTCTTGGCTTCAAACACCCTCTCAGTCTTATTCGGCTTCAAACGTCTTCAAACAAGTCCCTGTGAAGCACTTCAAGTCTGTCTGAAGCTGGCCTGGAACGGTGTTGTGCTGAACCGCTGTCGGTCTGTGTTTCAGACCGATCTGTTCAACCCTCACTGCCTAGGCTGGAACTGTGAGACAAGACTTCTCAGCTTCAAACTGCTTGGAACGGGTCCGTTTGAGGCTGGGTCTGTATGGGACGTCTTGAAGCAACTCCCCGTGTTGTGCTTGGAATGAGTCTGAACCTCTCTGAAGCTGGGCTGTTTGAGGCTGGTTCGTTCGGAACAACTCCCGAGTCAGTCCAACGTGTTTGGAGTGAGTCTGTACCTCTCTGAAGCTGGGCTGTTTGAAGCGTAGACGAGCGTCGTTTGCTCCTCAGCGTTGTAGATGGGAAGACGAATACTGAGCCTCTGTCGATCTTGCTCTGTGCTAGTCGATCTGCTCAACCTTGTGTCGCCTATATCCACAGCGTGAAAAGAGTGATTTCTCTGTATTGGGTTACGGAGAAAAATTGCTGTCGCAGTATATTGTTGCAACAACGTGGAATTCTGAAGAGTTTGGCACTATTTATATTCACCAATTATAAGTCGACTGAACGGGGTCAAAATTTTGTGTTTCTTAAAGTGTCATGATTTCTTGATCTGATAATCTACCAAGATTTTAAATGTGAAATTACAATGTACCTATTGCAGAATATAACAAAACAAAAATGCATATTATTCAACACAACATTAACACCGATTAAAATTAAAATCTATGATTTATTCAAAAGAAACAATGTATTCCAAAAATAGTACTACAGCATCAAATGATCAAAGTACTCCCGGTACTAACAATGATAGTCATTAAACTATATATAACATGTGGTACTGCCTGTACCTTACAGACCATTTCTGACAAACTGCCCCCTTCTCAAGAAAATATATCCTATATTTACAC
The DNA here is from genome assembly GCA_946811185.2 of Hippopus hippopus. Lineage (NCBI taxonomy): Eukaryota > Metazoa > Mollusca > Bivalvia > Cardiida > Cardiidae > Hippopus > Hippopus hippopus. The sequence goes on along the minus strand of OX328102.1, from coordinate 9,622,545 downwards.
TGAAAAATAATCTGTAACTACTGTCGACTCAAATAGTCGGCACAAACGTTTTCTGAACCTTTGATCGATTCGACTCTGAAACTATAATTTTGTAGGAACAGAGCCCAACGCATGATCCTACCACTCTCAGGTTTGCTCTTTTGAATGTAAGACAAAGGAGCATGATCTGTTTGCAACACAAACTCCCTGCCATAAAGATACTTTTGGAATTTCTTGATCCCAAACACAATACTCAAACATTCCCGTTCTGTGACAGAATAATTCTTTTCTCTTTTAAGCAACTTTTTGCTTGCATATGCTATCGGAAAAATACCATCCTCGAATTGTTGAAGCAGTGCTGCTCCTATCCCATTATCCGATGCATCTGTCTGTAAGACGAACGTCTTTTTGAAGTCTGGTAATCTTAGAATAGGTCTCTGGGTAAGTTGTGACTTCAATGTTTGAAACGAATGTTCATGCTCTGGACACCAAACAACCTTATTAGGCAAGCCTTTCTTGGTTAAGTCTGTCAATGGTGCCGCTATTTCAGCGAAGGACGGTATGAATCTACGGTAGTATCCAGCTAAGCCTAAAAATGCCCGCACTTGCTTTTTCGTCACGGGTTGCTCAGCATCTCTGATTTTCGTAAGCTTGTCCTCCTCCATTTGAACTATGCCATTGCCGACAATGTGTCCCGTGAAACCTATGTTTCCGAAACCAATCAAACATTTTGACGGCCTGACAGTCAAACCTGCATTTTTGATTCGCTCAAACAGGTCTCTGAGCATTGCCATGTGCTGCTTCCATGACTGGGTATGACCCAAAATGTCATCAACGTAGTTGTCTGCCTGCGAACAACCTTTCAATAGTTTTCGCATCATACGATTGAATGTCGCCCCAGAATTTACCATCCCAAACGGCATTTTTCTAAATTGGTAACTACCTTTTGCAGTGGAAAAAGCAGTCACAGGTCTAGAACTTTCTTCAACAGGAATCTGCCAATACCCCTTCGCAAGGTCAATTTTTGTGAAGAACTGATCGTCTTTCAACTTGGCCAAAATGTCGTCGACACAACCCATGGGTTCGGTGTCAAACTTTGTCACGGCGTTGATCTTTCTGAAGTCTATACAAAACCGGCTGGTACCATCGCGCTTTTTCACCATAACAATGGGCGAATTGTACTCTGAGTTGGCAGGCTCTATGACTCCAGCCTCCAACATTGTCTCGACTTCGGAGTCAATCTCCTCCCTCTTTGCATAAGGTATTGGATACTGTCTCACACGAATCGGGTTTGAACAAGTCAGATCTACTTTGTGTTGGGTCAACATCGTTGTGCCCGGTCTGTCTGTGAATATAGAGCTGTACTCTTGTAACAACTCTGTAACTTCGTTCTGTTGGCATGGAGACAATTGATCACTGATCTGAACATCACGCCAAGTTTCAGCACCCTTCAAGTTGGTTAATTCGAGCAAATTTTCGTCGTCTACAGCCCCGACGTCGGAATGGTGCTCGGCCTCAATAACCGCTGCTGTGGCTGAAACTACTTGACTTCGGTCTTCATACTTCTTCAACAAATTAATATGATAGGTGTTAATTTTGTCTCCTACCCGAACTCTGTAGTCCATCTTGTTCACTATTTCGACCACTTCAAACGGGCCTTTCCAGTGCAAAAGCATTTTGTTATGGTTTGTAGGCAGCAAAACCAAAACTTTGTCTCCAACCCGCAAATTTCGCTTTCGTGCTTTCTTGTCATAGTGGTGCTTGAACGTGCTCTGGGCTTGGCTCAAACTCTCCCGAGCAATTCTGCATGTTTCTTCAAGTCTCTGCCTCAAGTCAAGCACATACTCATACGTGCTTCTGGTTTCGGGTGTTTCTTGTTCCGTCCATAGCTCTTTCAAAGCTTGCATCGGTCCACGCACTGTGCGACCGTAGAGAAGCTCGAACGGTGAAAACCCAGTGCTTGCCTGCGGGACTTCTCTGTATGCAAACAAAACTGCTGGAAGGTATCTGTCCCAGTCTTGAGGTTTTTCCTGACACATCTTTTTAAGCATGCTCTTCAAAACTCCGTTCATACGCTCACATAAGCCATTGCATTTCGGGTTGTATGGGGTTGTGAAAAGCTGTTTCACTGAAACCAGTCTAGAAACTTCCTGCATCAACTCTGAGGTAAACTGTGTACCTCTGTCACTCAATATTTCAGAAGGAAACCCTACCCTTGAAAATATTTCAAACAGTGCTTCGGCCACTCGCTCGGCCTCAATCTTCGGTAATGCTATAGCCTCAGGGTACCTTGTAGCGTAGTCTACAACTGTGAGAATGTATCTGTTGCCTCTGTCCGAAACTGGAGTTATCGGGCCGATGAGATCAACAGCTACACGGTGAAACGGGATGTCTATAATAGGCATCTGTCCCAGCGGAACTTTTGTAACCCTGCCCCTAGGTATAGTTTTCTGACAAATATCACACGAACGACAAAACCTTGTTACATCGCTCGAGATGCCAGGCCAGTGAAAACTGCTTGAAATCCTATCTTCTGTCTTTTTTGAAGATAAATGTCCACCCACTATGGACTCATGCGCGAGTTCCATAACTCTACGTCTCTGTAGTTTTGGAACCACAATTTGTCTGACTTCAAACGTCGATGAGCCTCGTTTCTGCTGAAACACTCTGTACAGTATGTCTTTTCGAACCATGTATGAAAACGTATTTCCACCCCTGGTTTTGAATACTGTTTTGCTGTCGGCATGTTTCCAAAGTCGTTCTAACGACTTGTCTTCCTTCTGAGCCGACCTCAGCTCATCGGTGTTGATTTCCTGACTTTGTTGAGATTTTGAAACCTTCAATGGGCTTAACGGTTTTTCCTTCTTCTTAACCTGAGCCCTGGTCAAAACTGCCCCAGCCAAAGTTTCTGTGTTTGACTGGGTATTTTCACGGCTGCTTGGGACCGGAATGTCTGAGACACCTGGGATATTTCCGATCACCAAGTCACAAATCAATGATTTTGGTGCCATGACTTCAAGCTCCCCTCGATAATATGGAGTATCTACATGGATTCGAGCAGCTGGAACTATCTTTGCTTCGCCGTCTATGGTAATCATCAGATACCTTTTGTCTCAGATTTGGTCGTCTCGAACCAAATGTCGCCTCACGGCAGCTAATTCGCAGCCTGTATCCATCAAAACCTTGACTCTGTTGGAACCTACATAGCCTTGCTCCAACTTCAAGTTTCTCTCACCCTCCATATTTTCGATGGTGCACAATCCCGACACAACGGGGACAGAATCTCCGTTCGCTAGCTTCAATCTACCATCTTCCATGTTTTCTTTGAACGGCTGTCTATCGCACGGCATACTGACGCAGCTGGCTGAAACCTTTTTCTCTCCCTGTTTGTGAGAGCTGTCAGCCTTGCCTTTCTGTTTGGAGTCCTGTTTTGACTTCCCAGATCTACAATCCTTCGCAATATGCCCTTCTTTGTCACACACGAAACACTTCAATTTTTGTTTCGTTGAAGACAGGTTCTGTTTTGGTTTAGAACCTTTTGAAGACACCATATTTCCATGTGCCTCGACGTACTGCTCAGCCAAAGTTGTGAACTCTTGTAAGGATCTTGGCATTCTTTCCTTCAAAAACAGTGCAAGTTCGGTGGAACAAGTCCTGGTTAACTGTTCTCGAACGAGCAAGTCTGTCAAACCCTCAAATGACTTTTCGACCTCCGCCATATCAACCCATCTCTCAAAGTATCGTGACAGTCTAGCTATAAACTGAAAAACAGTTTCTCCCTGCTCCGGCTTGCTGTCTCGAAACTTCTGTCTGAAACCGTCTTCAGTCAGTTGATACCGCCTCAGTACAGCTTTCTTCAAAGTTCTGTAGTCATTCGCCGACTCCGGAGGCATGCTGGTGTACACTTCAAGACCTTTACCGCTCAAAAGTGAACTCAAACTGATGGCCCAAGTTTCATGTGGCCAGCCCTGGCTGGTAGCGAAACGCTCAAAACGCTCGATATAAGCGTCCATGTCGTCCTTTCCTTCCTCAAACTTCGGAAGTTTTGGTCTGGGGGATTTGGTGCTGGGTTCAAACAGCGACGTTGAACCCTGAGCTCCAGACTTCATTTCGGACCTAAGTCTGAGAATTTCGAGTTCTCGAGATCGTAGTTCCATCTCATATGACCGACGTTTGCCTTCTTCTTCACGCTGCAACTCAGCCTGTCTTTCCTCGCGATCCCTGGCCCTCTCTTCTCTTTCTAGGTACTCGGTCTCTTTCTTCTCTACATACTCCCTCAGCTCAGACCCTTCTAAACCTAAACGTTCTCCGGCCTCTATCCACTTGCTGAAGTCCATGTCTATATAACAGTGTTTTAGTACAATAAACCCAAGTCTAAAATACCCGCTCGAAACAATCCCGGACGAGCCCCCAAGTTGTCAAGAGATATGATGACGATGCGTGGGTTTGTTTCTCAGGTGACAATGTCTTACCAGGGAATATGTAGAGTTCTGGTGATATATAGAATTTTCCTCGGGCTATCTGGCCTCAATTGATTTGAAACTAAAAACACAAAAGCATCAAAATACTGTCTTGGTAGATTATCCGTTGGACGCCAAACGACTGTCTTATACAGTCTATGGAGACAAAGTGCCAAGCTCAAACTTCTGTCTTTGGTTTAACACGGACGGAGTATGAACGTTGCTTCAGACTGTCGTTCGTGTCTTGGCTTCAAACACCCTCTCAGTCTTATTCGGCTTCAAACGTCTTCAAACAAGTCCCTGTGAAGCACTTCAAGTCTGTCTGAAGCTGGCCTGGAACGGTGTTGTGCTGAACCGCTGTCGGTCTGTGTTTCAGACCGATCTGTTCAACCCTCACTGCCTAGGCTGGAACTGTGAGACAAGACTTCTCAGCTTCAAACTGCTTGGAACGGGTCCGTTTGAGGCTGGGTCTGTATGGGACGTCTTGAAGCAACTCCCCGTGTTGTGCTTGGAATGAGTCTGAACCTCTCTGAAGCTGGGCTGTTTGAGGCTGGTTCGTTCGGAACAACTCCCGAGTCAGTCCAACGTGTTTGGAGTGGGTCTGTACCTCTCTGAAGCTGGGCTGTTTGAAGCGTAGACGAGCGTCGTTTGCTCCTCAGCGTTGTAGATGGGAAGACGAATACTGAGCCTCTGTCGATCTTGCTCTGTGCTAGTCGATCTGCTCAACCTTGTGTCGCCTATATCCACAGCGTGAAAAGGTGATTTCTCTGTATTGGGTTACGGAGAAAAATTGCTGTCGCAGTATATTGTTGCAACAACGTGGAATTCTGAAGAGTTTGGCACTATTTATATTCACCAATTATAAGTCGACTGAACGGGGTCAAAATTTTGTGTTTCTTAAAGTGTCATGATTTCTTGATCTGATAATCTACCAAGATTTTAAATGTGAAATTACAATGTACCTATTGCAGAATATAACAAAACAAAAATGCATATTATTCAACACAACATTAACACCGATTAAAATTAAAATCTATGATTTATTCAAAAGAAACAATGTATTCCAAAAATAGTACTACAGCATCAAATGATCAAAGTACTCCCGGTACTAACAATGATAGTCATTAAACTATATATAACATGTGGTACTGCCTGTACCTTACAGACCATTTCTGACACAAACTCGTATTACCATTCTTGTACCAAACAATTCCGTGTTGTAATGATCCTGAGGAAGAACCGTTTTGCAAACATTGTCGGAAAATGAGAAAATGCTGGTAACTAGCATTTTCTCCTTTTCCTACAAGGTTTTCTACCCTTTCTGATAGAAATCAGATCATTTTGAGCATCATTTTATGTTTCCTTTGCAATAGCTTTTACTTTGGACCAGTCTAAAATTTTGTAATGTGGTAAAACATTTAAATACAAAAATTCAACTCAATGACATTACAAAACAAAAGGACCTTTTAATGCCACTGCAGTACATGTTCTGCCAAGGGAGAGATTCTGGATCATTTTTCCATTGAATTTTAAAAGAGTCCCATCATAATGCACACTGATAGAACACTGTCCCTTTTAACAACAAGATGTTGGTCTGGACCAAAGTGAAAGCAGTTGCAAACAAAAAATTAAATGTGACTCTAATGGTGATATCTGTCTATGATAGGGTAGAAAACAATGTGGGACAGGGAGAAAATGCTGGTAACTAGCATTTTCTCCTTTTACCACCATGTTTTCAAAAAGCTTCTCTTTCAGGGTTGTTAAAACTCAGAACTGTGTGGTACAGAGTTAACCCTTTACCACAGAATCCGACCTTTAACTACCCTAAAGAAGAGGAGCTTTATTTGATATGTCGTCTACAAATGCTTTCAATTTGGTTGAGTCAAGAATTTTGTTGATTGTGTGATTGTATGGTGTTTAATGCCATTTTCAGCATTATTTCAGTTATATTGCGGCAGCCAGTGCACCTATCCATGCTTTCCTGGAGTTTCTTTTACAAGTACTTCATACAATATCTTTTCCAAGCCACTGGCTGCCTTCCCACTTAACCATCGTCAAAACAATGATTAGCGGTGACAGAGGAATGAATCCTGTTGCAGTAACTATTATCAATCCTTGGAAAGAAATTGGCCGAGCCGGGAATCAAACCAGCGACCCCCTGTTCTTGAGTCCTGTGCACTAGGGACTGCGCTACCAGGGCTCGGCCGAGAATTTTAACATTTGGTAGTGGGTTACAATTATTTGATGATAGACTTGAGTGCATTAATTTAATATTACTTAGTCTTGAGTGCAATTTTCTCCTCCTTGAATTATCCACGACAGAACACTACCTCTGCATTTGAAAACATCGTGGGAATGGAGTAATTGCTTGTCACAAACAAATCCTTTTTTTCAAAATGTTTTCCATTTCAATAGAAAGACAATTTTTTCTGTCTTTCCGAGGTTTCTCCTATTTTCCATATATACATGATACTATTTCAAACCTTTACAAACAGCATACATCGATTTATGAAGTAATCAATTTAGCAAATAAACTTAAGATCTCTAAAGAACGTCCTTCAAAGACATTTTAACTTTTTACCATACAATCCTGTGTTTTAACAACCTAGAGGGAGAAGGCTTTTGAAAACATTGTGTGGAAAGGAGAAATGCTCGTAACCACTAACTAGCATTTCCTTCTTTTGCACAAGTACTCTGCCCTTTCAAAGACAAAACCTAGCATATAAAGTTTGAATTGACCTCTGTGAATGCTTTTGATTTAGTCAATTCTAAAATTTTGTCCTCTAGTATAGAACTAAACAATGTTCTTAAAAACCATTATTCGAAGGTCAACTCTGCATAAAAAACCTTGTTCTATAGCCAAAATAAAAAGTATAAAAGATTTAAGGAAAAAATTAACTCATGTTTAATATTATTACATGAACATTCTGAGAAAGCAGAAAGGACTAAATTGTTGTGTTTTAAAGATGGCAGCATGATGGCCAAAATAAAGTGCAATATTCCAATTCCTTGTTACTTGATCGTGGTCTGTATCACCTACCATTCTTACAAATGTTCTTTATCTCCAAAATTTTCTACATTCTTTAGTAACACAACTTATAATTGGCTAAACTAAATGGTTTAGCCAATCAAAAGTTGTGTTACTTTCAAATTTAGAAAAATCTGGAGAATAAGATTAAGAATATTCTAAAGAATGGTTGGTGAATACAGCCTCTTACTCTACATTTATTCAAAAGCAACTAAAGTTATTTGTGATATTTCTAAGAGCCAAAAGGGTGCAAAAGTGCAGTGCTTGAACAATACCTGGATTTAAGTTGAATGTTTTTGGAGTCAAATTCTTGGTCTCAAGAAATTTAAGATCTATAATTGTATGAAAAAGAAAGAAATTCAGTCCAGTATTAACCATTGACCGAACATATCCTTGTTTACAATCTTGAGCCAGCAGGCTTTGATAAACATTGTATGAAAAGGAGAAAATGCTGGTAACCGATCATAGAAAAATTGCACCATATGAGCCACACGGAAATTGTCGTCTGCAAATGCTTTCAATTTGGACAAGGCTAAACTTGTGTCGTTTGGTAAAGAGTTAAACAAAGTCCATAATTTCAGCCATACTAAATTTGTCATCTGCAAATACATTCAATGTGGACGAGTCTAAAATTTTGTTATGTGGTAAACTGTTAACCCTTTACCACACAATTTGGAGTCTTAACGACTCTGAGAAAGAAGCCTTTTGAAAACATTGTAGGAAAAGGAGAAAATGCTGTTTTCTACCTATTTAAGGACATATGCTATCATTTGAGCCTGGTGATATTTAAATTGTCGTCTGTAAACACCTTCGTATTGGTTAAGTCCAAAATTTTGTGATGTGGTAAAAAGTTACAAAATGACCTTGAAACAAAAGAAATATCAGCCAACCAATCCAAGATCAGACAGCATATTCTGAGTAGTCTGATCTTGATCTGCTCCAAATTTGACAAAAGCACCCAATGTTCACCTAAACAACTTCAGGGAGGGAAAAAAAAAAAACTAAATATTCACAAATATACACACTCACACACACAAATATTTGATAAACAAAGATTGGGTGCTTTTAAATTAGAAAGATCAAATAAATGAGGTACTGATATGCTAATTTTTTGATAATGCTTCAATCTTTACCATACAACAAAAATGTAGACTTGTCCAAATTCAAAGCATTTTCAGACGACAATTTAAATATGGCTCAAAATGATGCAATTTGTCTGTAATGGGATAGAAAACATTGTGGTAAAAGGAGAAAATGCTGTTTAACCAGCATTTTCTCCTTTTCCCACAAAGTTTTCAAAAGGCTTCTTTCTCATGATCATTGTGTGGCAAAGGATTAACCATATAACCCAATATAGACTTCTCAAACTATTTTGGTCTTAATACTCCACCTAACAATCCAAAGATTTAAAGATCCTGAGAGTAAGCTATTGAAAAAAATGTGGGAAAAGGAGGAAATGCTGGTAACCAGCATTTTTTTCTTTTCCCACAATCTTAACTACCCTTTCTGAGGCACATATAATATTTATATTTTAACTTCTAACCAGATAACATAATTTTAACTCAATAACAGACAACAAAGTTCTAAACTCGTCAGCATTGAAAGGCTTTGCAGATGACAAACAAATTATGGGTAAAACGGTGGGAACCAGCATTTTCTTGTTTTCTTTCAAGGTTTTAAAAAGGCTGTTTCCTCAGGGTTATTAAGACTCGGGTTTGTGCGGTACAGAGTTAAAAGTCACTGTGTACCTTCAATGTGATATCAGCAGTATATAAGGCTTCCTATTCTTTTTTCATGCTCATGTTTCGAAAACCAAATAATTAAATATATTGTACTGCATATGAGAAACTGGCTTATGTATGTTAGAAAGTGCAAATTTTGCCTCTTTGGTGTTTAACACCATTTTTCAACGTCATTTCCATTGCATTGAGGCAGCAAGTGTACCTATCCATGCTGTTCTGGAGTTTCTTTAAGCAGTTCTCTGCTGAATATTCTCTCCAAGCGACTGGCTGCTTTCCCACATAAGTATTGTCTAAAACTGAACAGCTGGGAGAGAAGTCTCAAAACAACTCTTATGAGTACTCATACCATGGCCTTTAACTCTTTATATAAATGACAATATTAAAGCCTTGCCTAATTTAAAAGCATTTGCATAGGACAAATAAATGGTTATTCAAGACATGAAATTGCTGTTTCAAAGGATAGAAAACAATGTGGGAAAAGGGGAAAATGCTGGTTACCAGCATTTTCTCCTTTTCCCTCAATGTTTTCAAAAGGCTTCTCCATCAGAGTTACTACAAGTCAGGATTCTTTGGTAAAGGGATAATGGAAGGATTATAATTTTATTATAAATCAACCCTTAAAGCGCCTCTCACAACTACAGTTGCTTTTGCAGCCGGTGTATATCAAGATCAGACAGCACAAAACGTGCAGTCTGATCTTTGATCTGCACTGTCCGCTTTGCTGAAACAGTGTAGACAAAAGCAAACTTGTAACTGCCCTTAAATATGTTTTATTTCTAGACTGAAATTATCTGATTGATTTATTTACTTGGCACTCTAAGGGATAAAATACCCTATTTACGGTCTTGGCAGGAATGCCCGTTTTATCGTCACATCTAATCAATTTAGTTCCAGATCTTTTCCAAATTTGTCCATACTGATACTATTTGTAGACGACAAATTAAATGAGGAACACATGATGGGAATTGCCTTTGAGGGGGTTGAAAACATACTGGGGAAAGGAGAAAATGTTGGTTATCAGCATGTTTTCCTTTACCCATTACATTTTCCAAAGCCTTCTTTCTCCAGTTGGATTGTTTGGTAAAGTGTTAAAAAATCAAATGTAAAACAGTATTTTTGTAACAGATTCAAGACAAAAACAATGCATGGGGAAAACCCGTAATTAATAAAATAGGGTCAGATTGTATTTCTATATTAGTGGCCTTGTTCAGATAATTATGATTGCTTTTTTTTTTCTTTTAATAGCACATTTGCTTATTTTTGCCAAAAACAAAGTGTTTACCTCTTGGGTCAACTAGGTCCCTTTTCCATGTAGTAATGCCCTTTGAATCCAGAACTACAAACTGTCTCATTCGTCCATTATATGCAACTAAAATAAAAAAGATTTTGTAAATACTAGGGACCATAGGAACCAACCAGTCTAAACCCCTTTACAGCACAATGCCAACTTTAAACAACAATGGGAAAGAAGCCTTTTGAAAACATTGTGGGAAAAGGAGAAAATGCTGGTAACCAGCATTTTCTCCTTTTCCCATAATGTTTTCTACCCTATCGAAGAAAAATTGCACCATTTGAGCCACACTGAAATCATTGTCTGCCAATGCTTTCAATTTGGATAAAGCTAAAATTTTGTTGTCTGGTAAAGAATTAAAAGAGGCTTTTCATATTTTTATAATCTTACAAAACTTTAAAACTGATCTATCACTGAAGTAAGTAAGGGAATAGCTGGCAAATCATCAGTTAAGGACAGCGCACCCTAATGGGATTCTTGTAACATCACCTTTCATCGCCGAAAAAAACGTACGGATTCGGCTTAGACACAGGTAATCCGTAATCAATCGGGCGATACACACTGGTTCCCTGCATCGATTACGGATTATCCGAGTCTTTGCCGAATCCTTACGATTTTGGCGATGAAAGGCAATGTTACACGAATCCCATAGGGTGCACTAACCTTAGGAAGAAAGACAAGAGAAAGAAGAAAAACTTTTCAATGGTATTTCCTCAAACCTTTACTATACAATAGTGAGTTTTAAGGAACCCGAGAAAAAAGGAAAACTTTTGAAAACATTGTCAGAAAAGAAGAAAATGCTAGTAACCAGCATTTTCTCCTTTCCCAAAAATATTTTCTACCCTATAAAAATGAATCTAGTCATTTGAGTCACATTTAACTTGTACTGTGCAATTGCTTTGAAATTGGACAAACCTAAAATTTTGTTGTGTGGTAAAGAGTATGTTGGCTATGTAGCCTCTAAACCCTTTACCAGACAACAGAATTTTTGCCTCGTCCAAATTCAAAGCATTTGCAGACGACAATTTCAATGTGGCTCAAATGGTGCAATTTTTCTTTGATAGGGTGGTAAACATTGTGGGAAAAGGAGAAAATGCTGGTTACCAGCATTTTCTCCTTTTCCCACAATGTTTTCAAAAGGCCTCTTTCCCAGGGTCATTAATAGTCAGCATTGTGTGGTAAAGGGTTTAGGTATTTTCAGATTTTGCAGCACAGTTTTACAAAGATGTTTGGGACTATCACATGATCAATGGCATGCGTCAATTATAAGGACTGGATTTATATTCACAAGAGTATGATATGGGAAACAGAGAAAATTCTGGTTGCCAGCAATTTCTCCTTTTCCAACAATGTTTTCAAAAGTTTCTCCTACAGGGTTGTTAGAACACAGATCTGTTTGGTATTGAGGAACTATAAGTAGACTGCAATGAAACGACTCACCTCCCATTATGTCAGCATGTAAGCCACTGTGTTCATACGTAGCTTTAGGTTGTATACCATAAGGCAAGGATGTATAATCTTCCGAGATCTGTACATGCGGACCATCACTATCATTACTCTCGCTACTCAAAATAGACCCAGCTGACTCGGATCGCTGTGTTTTCGACAACGACTCCTTGATTTTCTCAAACACTGGATCTCTTTCTCTAAACGAACCTTGCCCTTCATCATCTTCCTCCTCCTCTTCTTCAATGTTACTGAGAACAATATCAGATACTGATTCAACGTCTCTAAAGTCTCCATAATCCTCTGGATCAGAATCACTCGGCAGTTCCTCCACTGGTTCCAGGTATGAGCCAGGTGGCATACGGATCGGTCCTGGGCTTGTGTAAGTAACAGCCTGAGCTGAGCCTGTCATTGTGCCATTCAATCTTTTCTGCCTAACTGTTTGTTCTACTGAAACATAGAATTTCCCCTAAGTTGATATTGTTATATTTTTTCTTATCAAATATCTCAATACAAGGATTGTCCTAAAAGTTTTGAGACTGCTTTAATAATATGAGCACTATACATGTCTGATTTCATCCAGAGTTTTGATCTAATAACAAGAGGGCCATGATGGCCCTGTATCGCTCCACTTGCTAATACGTAAAATCCCTACATGCCAAACATTACAATACTTGGCCAATTGGTTTTGAACATAAGACCCCTGAGACAGGACTAAAATTGGTAGCCCAAGTTCTTATGGTAAGTAACAAGAAAATTTCTAAAGATTTCACTACATAAGCCCATGTAAAACTTCTGACCCCTGGAGTAATGTCAAATTCGACCCTAGTGCTATAATTTGGGTACTCTTGGTCGAGGCCCACTAGATAAAGCCACATGCAAAATTTGGTAGCACTAGGCCTTAGGCCTATGGCTAGGTGCAGGGAGATTTCTAAATTTTTCTCTACATAAGCCTATGTAAAACTTGTGACCCCCTGAGATGGGGTCGGTCAAATTTGACCCCGGGGCTATAAGTTGGGCACTCTTGGTAGAGGCCCACTAGATAAAGCCACATGCAAAATTTGGTAACCCTAGGCCTTATGGCTAGGTACAGGAAGATTTCTAAAGTTTTCTCTATATAAGCCTATGTAAAACTTGTGACCCCCGGTCAAATTGACCCCAGGGCTATAATTTGAAGAAACTTAATAGAGGTCTTCTAGATAAAGCTACATGCCAAATTTGGTAGCCCTAGGCCTTATGGTTTCAGACAAGAAGATTTTCAAAGATTTCCAATATTTTTAAGTTTTGATGCCATGGCAACCAGAGTTTTTGAAGGAATTAAATTCTTTGAAGAAATTCTGAAGAGGACCATGGCAGGATCATTTCTGTGAAGATTCATCAAAATTGGCAGGGTAGTTTCAGAGAAGAAGATGTTTAAAATAAAAGTTAATGCACGGACGGACGGATGGACGGACGGACGCACAATGGACAACGGGCCATGACATAAGCCCGCTGGCCTTCGGCCAGTGGAGCTAAAAACCATAATTGATGAAAATGTTTGGAAAGTTTCTTTAAAACAGGACAAGCCAATTAAGTACTACATATGAGCTAACAATGGTAAATCAACATGGAGCAGTTCGACGAGATCAACGTAGTTCAATGCAACGTCAAATCAAAGTTTTTTAAAGTACTATCCACTATCATCCACACACATTTCTTGTGCCTTGCAACCCACTGTAAGAGTATTTCTCTAAACCATTATTTAGGGTAGGCCCTGATTGCTGATTCACTGAAGACTTACAGGCAGGGATGACAGTATAATGGACAAACACAGCTGTTTGATTTTGCACTGTCTAATGCAAAATTTGAGAGGAATACACTACAATACAGTACAAGAACTTTGGATGTCTGTTAAATCAGCAACTGGAATTTGACAACACGCACCAATAGGACTGATGCATAACAAAAAGCAGTGATGGGACATTTGTTGCTAATTCAAAATAATGAATCTAGCTCCCAGCACCGATTACCAAATCACTTATAAGTATTCTACTACTAGATGTTGTACCCATGAGTTATAAAGCAATGCAATACATAGAAAAAAGTTTTGCTTGTAACTGGTGGCTCAGTCCTGTGAGGCCTGGGTGGCATACCCTTTTCGATATTTTCCTTTTACAAATCCCATGTTTTAAAAACCCAGGAGAAAACTGCTTTTAAAAATTTGTAGGTAAACATTTTCCTCTTTTTTCCACACTGTTTTTTAGCTTTCTAAGACAAATAAATCTATTTGAGCCAAACTTCATTTGCTGTCTGAAACGCTTTCAGTTTAAACCTTTACCACACAATGCCGACTTTTAACGACCCTGGGAAAAGAGCCTTTTGAAAACATTGTGGAAAAAGGAGAAAATACTGGTTACCAGCATTTTCTCCTTTTCCCACAGTGTTTTCTATCCTATCAAAGAAAAATTGCACCGTTTGAGCCACACTGAAATTGTCGTCTGTAACTGCTTTCAATTTGGACAGGGCTAATATTTTGTTGCCTGGTAAAGGGTTAAATAAGACCTAGTCTAGGTTTTATTCATCTGTTGAAAGAGTTAATCATATTTAGATTTTCATCCTGTAGTGATATTATTTGTATTTGTAGTGAAGACTGGATAAAATCGTATCGTCGTTTGGCAGTTATTGGTCTTGAACAATTTTGTTTCAAAGTTCAAAATCAAACCTTGAAAGTTTATTCAAGTTCAACAAGTTTCATTAGTTTGGCAAAAGACAAATTCAGAGTCAAAACAGAGAGAAAAAAATCCAATTAACTACTTTATGAAACATTAAGTTACTGTTACGTCAAAAAGAACAAACACTGACCATTTAAATCGTTAATCCGATTAGCTGAAAACTGTAACAACTCCAACGGTGCACTTCAACCGCCATATTGTTTAAGGTAGCAACAATCAAGAACGGTAACTCCGGTTGAATTCCCTTACTTTCCAATCTCCACACTCCATACAACTGCAGACAGAATAAAGTTGTTTGAAAGATGATCTAAAATTAGATCTACTGGTAAAAGAATTGCCTGTCCTTTTTTTTAAGCTTTAAATTTAAATGAAGTCTATCTTCATGAATCGAATACATGTGTGTCTCAGGGAGGGATTTAGAATTTAATGGTCTAAGGGAGAAAACTTGTACAGTCTTATGCTAAAAATTTATAAAGAGTTGCCTCCCTTATTGCTATGCTCTCTTCTTTACTCATTCACCCACCCACCTCTTTTTTTGTCTAAGATAAATCCGCTATACAAATGAAAGTGGGATCTAATCAACACTTAATTAAAAAAGGAAAAATGCCGCGTATGTAAAATATAAGGAAGATTCTAGTTAACTAGGACAGGAATTTCACAAGAATTTTCTCACCGAGGCGTAGATCAATAAACAGGTGTGTGTTTCTGTTAGGGTTTTGAACTGCTCAAGATGAATCCTATCTCCAGACGAATTTCGGGTGTAATCGCCGAGATGAACTTATTTAATGGGAGAAAAAACCTTTCGACAGCCGGTTGTCTATTCATTCTCGTATTTGTTTGTCAAAACTGTCGTATTAAATTTTTAATGACGCGGTAACTCAGCACATAAATTGTCAATATTTGTCGTTCGAAGGGTCTAGTTCTTTAACAAAAGCTAAAACCGCGATGTTTGTTCCTTAGTCACAAGTGTATGTTTGTAGATCTAGTGTAAGTAATCGACTTTACTTTACTTTAAATGCTTTATCACCAAATTCAAATTTCAACACTAATTTGAAATTTACCTTGACAACCGGACCGTTACTTTCCTTTTTAAATTTTGGCGGTTAATGCATTTACAATGTGATGAAATACAAGGGAGACTACCGCCCGATTCCAGAATATAATCAACAACTCTTGATGATCATTCATTTGTCTTTTGTTATGATATTTTCGGATCTGTAATGAATTGATGATTCTATCATATCTGTATATCAGAAATCATTTCAGCTCGACGAAAAAATTCGTTTTCAAATCGATCGTCCCTACAGACTTTAACATGCAGCACACTTCGATTCGCCTTTGGTTTTATGGTATCCGATTCTTTAAGGGAGGCAACTCTTGTATACAGAAAGTTGAAGGATTGCACGAGTTTTCTCCCTTAGACCATTAATTTTTCACAATTTTGCAAAACGGCTCAGAGAAAGACGCAATGTATAGAGCAAGTAAGAAAGCAAAAGCAATGGAAGAATAGGAAGAAGGCCTATAGTTAGTGAAAGAATCGGCGTATTTAACTATGTAAGAGGATGGTTCTTTCTCTCCATACATTTATTTACTTGAATTGCTATCCTACAAATTTAAGAAAGGACTTTTGTCTTTGATTTTCTGAGCGTAGTTACTGTCCCTTAACTCTCTACCAGAAAAGAAAATCTAACACTTAACCAAATAAAAAAACATTTACAGACATTACATATGCAATTAAATTAAATCCAATGTCTCTCAAAATGGGTAAAAATATTGTGACAAAAGAAGAAAATGTTGAACACCAGCATTTTCTTCTTGTCCAAGAATGTTTTCAAGAGGCTTCTCCCTCAGGTTCGATAAAACACACTATTTCGGTTAACCCTCTACCACAAGGCAAAATTTTAGACCTTTCCAAATTGAAAGCATTTGCAGATGATAATTTCATAGTGGCTAAAATGACACATTTTTTCTTTGATGGGGTAGAAAACTTTGTGGGAAAAGGAGAAAATGCTGGTTACCAGCATTTTCTCCTTTTCCCACAATGTTTTCAAAAGGCTTCTTGCTCAAAAGTGTTCATTGTGTGGTAAAGGGTTTAGGATTAAAGAAAATCTTTCAGCTTCCAGCGGACCAATTTTGAAAACATTGTTGTGGAAGGAGAAATAATAAATTGAATTGAACCAAGAGAGTGCTGAAATAACAAAACAGAAATTCCGAGACATTTCAAACAACCAAAAATGTCAACTCTAATGTAACCTTGTCAAAAAAAGTATCTTGAGCAGACAGCATAGATCAAGATCAGACTGACAAACAGATGGTCTAATTCTACCTAAAATGCAATCCTCATTATAGTATAAAATATGCATCTCCATGGAGGGTTTTGAAAACGTGGAAAAAGAAGAAAATGCTATAAGTCAGCTTTTTGAGAGACAATATATTTTACCCCAAGTCTAATTCATTTCACTCTTTCATTACTGAATAAATAACTTGCATTTCCTCAAAGGCTAAAAATACATTTCCTCTGCAAGATCAAGGTACAGTTTGGTCATAATCTAGAATATGGCAGTGGACTGTGTAGATCAGAGATCAGACTGCACATTCTGTACAGTCTGATCTTGATCTACCCTGTCAACAAAAGCTTCTGTGGTTGTCTATGGTATGGAAAGAGTTTAATGAGTGCTTTGATCCTTTACCAAAGTGTTTCAACAACCCTGATGAAGAAGGCTTTTAAAATCATTGTAGGAAAAGCAGAGATGGCTGATAGATAGCTCTTTCTCCTTCTTCCCACAATGTTTTCTACTCTATACAAGACAAATTTCACCATCCAAACAGCATTATAGCTCTGGTCTGCAACTGCTCTAAATTTGGACAGATCTAAATAAGCCATGCTCTGTGAAAAAGGGGCTTAATGCGTCTGCAAAATGTATCCATCCAGGTCAGCCTGTGCAGTCCACACAGGCTGACCCGAGTCAAAACATTCTGCTGTTGGTCAATTTTCTGCATGTCCAAGGACCAGTTTACAGCATAATTTAGTTGGTTGGACAAAATTGATTTTACAGATATATAATAATTGTGTTGACTTGCTTGGTATAATGCATCACAGAGATGCATTAAAGAAACATTTACATGTAAACTCATTTTTAGCTATTTTTAATCCACTTCATCTTTATTTCATCAAACTACATGTATAATCATACATGTACTTGTATCTTCATGCCAAATGTTGCCCCTGACAATTACAAGGTTGCATAGATTATAACTGATAGAAAATGCATCTGGAGGCCTTCAGAGAGTCCAGTTGTCCTTTCCTGTTTTGATTCAAAGATTTCCTATATATGGCAGTGATACCCTTGGGATATCACATGATAATTAGGCATTCTATCACATGACTGTATTTGAGCTTCCCCTTGTATGTAATGAGGTAAAAAAAGAAAACAGATACTAAAAAGCATGAAAGAACAAAATTGTATGCAAATCACATCATGTCACTCTTAGCAGAATCAAGCAATAAATTTCAGTGACACATTGAATTTGTTTACAGCTTTGACCGTAAACCCCTTTTCCATTTACCAAAACTTGCTTCCTCAGACAAATTCCTGAAGTTTCTGTATCCCTTACCTCATATATATTGGTTATATATTAACTGGTTTGTTTACACAGCTAATTAAATTATGAACAATTTTATAGTCTACAGCATTTTGTCTATCTGGCTGTAAGGATGTATCATTAAGGCCCCTTTTACCATGGCAAAGCTCAAATTTGTGACTCTGTGTGTGTGTGTGTATGTTGAAGAGAGTTAAGAGCCTGTATCTTACCTGAACTTTGAAAAGTCATCTCGCCTTACAGACACTGGTCAACAAGCCATTTGTTTGTATGGTGTTTAACTCTTTACCAAACGACATTTTAGACCAGCCCAAATTGAAAGCATTTGCAGACAACAAAATATATGCAACTCAAAAACTGAAATTTGTTTTAGGAAGAGTAGAAAACGTTGTGGGAAAGGGAAAAATACTGTTTACCAGCATTTTCGCCTTTTCCCACAATGTTTTCAAAAGCTTTTTTTCTCAGGGTCAGTTAATTTGGGATTGTGTGCTATGCGGTTATTGTCGTTTTCAACGCCATTTCAGTTACATCATGGCAGCCAGTGCACCTAATGGTTTCCTTGAATTTATTTTTACCAGTTCTTCCCACAATATTTTTCCTAAACCACTTGTTGCTTTCTCAAATAGTTATCATTGACACAATGATCAGTGATAAGAAAGGAATAAATCCTGTCACAATGACCATCATCAATCCTTGGAAAAAAAATGGGCCAGCCGGAGATTTGAACCTGTAACCTCCTGGTTTCAAATGTTGTGTGTAACCAACTGAGCTCCACCCACCCACAATTTAGTCACTATTAAACCAAGCCTGTGTGTCAATGGGTTTATATAGCATGCCTTTTAAAAAAAATTGAAAACAATGAGAAATTCCTTTATCAGAGAACTTTGTATGATTAGTACCAATTTTTAATTTGATGTCTCCAGATGTTTTCAATTCAAATTTATCATTTAGGTATGGGTTATGGTTCTTCAGACTAAAGCAAAACTAAAGAACACTTTTTCCAATCCTAGCAGACCACTGTAGATCAAATATTTTGCTAAAACTTGTCGTATATCTGGCAGGCTGCAGTTATCCCCCTTCATTCTGGGCACTGAAGAACATACACAACTTTTAACAACTTTCTAAGCCAAGTGACTGCTTTCCCACATAAACAGTGTTGAAATGATGTCCAACGTAGAGAAAGGAGTGAATTCTGTAGCAATGACTATCATCCTTTCTCAAAATGAGTTGGGAACATCAGGGTTTAAACTCAACAACCCCATAATCACCAACTGTACACTTTATTGACTGAGCTACTGGGTAACAAACAAAAAACACAAGAGATTGCATGGTATTCAAGATATGTTAATCATTTCTTTATTACATTTTTATTCATATTTTTACTAAACCTTTAAAAAAACATTCCCAAGTTTTAATGTACCTGATCAGGAGGCTTTTAACAACCTTGTGGGAAAAGGAGAAAATGCTGGTAATCAGCATTTTCTACTTTTTGACAGCATTTTCTGTACTTCGAAAAAGTAAGAAAAAAATCCATTATTTGAGCCATGTTCAATTTCTCATCTGCAAATGCTTTCAATTTGGACAACTCTACAATATTGTTGTCTGGTGAAAACTTATAAAACAATGTCCAGCATGACCATAAACTGTTAAAATATGTATAGCTCATTCTGGTAGGCACAAAGCAAATATCAATAACAGAAATAACAGAAATAACACATTAAACCTTAAACAAAACTGAAGTAAATTTGCACTTGTCTAAACTCAAAGCATTTTACAGATAACAAATATAATATGGCTCAAATGGTAGAAAGTGTCTGAAAAGCTGGAAAACATTGTGTGAAAAGGAGACAAGAGGACCATGATGGTCCTATATCGCTCACCTGAGTACCAAGCAGTAAAGGTCTACAATGAAGATAAATACCAAATATCGAGGTTCAAGGCCAAATGATAATGAAACTAGAGCGGCAAATTGTTGCAAGATATGCCCGTCCCACTGCCAGTTGTCAAGGAGGTATAATAATCGCAAAGGGCAGGTAATGCAACAAACATGTTTACAAAGTCTCAAGTCAAAGTTCCGTTCTGGACAAGCAAGAAATACTGTAAAAATGAAGATCAAAGTGGAATTACTCAAAATCCGCGCTAGGTAGAGTTATTGTTCTTACGCACTGTACTCGGTAATATTGCAACAAACATGCATACCAAGTTTGAAGTTGTTCTTACTTGAGATAACAAAGACATATTCCGGACAAGCACTAAATGCTGTAAAAATGATGATCAAAGGGAAATAACTCAAAGACAGCACAAGGTAGAGTTACAACTCTTGTGCACTGCATGTCCAAATATTGCAACAAATAAGTATACCATATTTCAAGTCATTCCAACTTAAGATGACAAAGTTTTGCTCCGGACAAGCAAGAAATGATATAAAAATGAAGGTAAAATGGGGAATAACTCAAAATTCGTGCTAGGAAGAGTTATGGTTCTTGTGCACTACACTCCGTAATTTTTTAACAATCATGCATACCAAATTTGAAGATATTCAGGCTAGAGATGACAAAGTTATATTCTGGACAAGCAGAAAATGCTGTAAAAATGACGATCAAAGGGAAATAACTCAGACAGTATGAGGTAGAGTTATGGTTCTTTCACACTGCACACCGTATTATTGCAACAAACACAAATGCCAAGTTTCAAGTCAATCGGACTGTAGATGACAAAGTTATGCTCCGGACAAAGAACTATTCTAAAGAACTTTCTAATTCAAGGGCAAATAACTCCAGTTGTTCTGGTCCGATTAGACCAATAATCGAACTCATCTGAGATCTTATGGTCATAAGTATTTTGACCAAGTTTGATGCCGATTGGTTAAAAATTGTAGATGCTAGAGTGTAAACAAAGTCAAATATAGCAATTTTTCTAATTTAAGGGCAAATAACTCCAGTTATTCTGGTCCGATTAGACCCACAGTCGAACTCATCCGAGATCTTATGGTCATAAGTATTTTGACCAAGTTTGGTGCTGATTGGTTAATAATTGTAGATGCTAGAGTGTAAACAAAGTCAAATATAGCAATTTTGCTAATTCAAAAGCAAATAACTCCAGTTGTTCTGGTCCGATTAGACCCACAATCGAACTCATCTGAGATCTTACGGTCATATATATTTTGACCAAATTTGATGCTGATTGGTTAACAAGAGGGCCATGATGGCCCTGTATCGCTCCACTGGCTAATACATAAAATCCCTACATGCCAAACATTACAATACTTGGCCAATTGGTTTTGAACATAAGACCCCTGAGACAGGACTAAAATTGGTAGCCCAAGTTCTTATGGTAAGTAACAAGAAAATTTCTAAAGATTTCACTAGATAAGCCCATGTAAAACTTCTGACCCCTGGGGTGGGGTCAAATTCGACCCTAGGGCTATAATTTGGGTACTCTTGGTAGAGGCCCACTAGGTAAAGCCACATGCAAAGTTTGGTAACCCTAGGCTTTATGACTGAGTACAGGGAGATTTCAAAAGTTTTGTCTATATGAGCCCATATAAAAATTGTGACCCCTAGGGCAGGGCCAATTTTGACCCCAGGGCTATAAGTTGGGCACTCTTGGTAGAAGCCCACTAGATAAAGCTAAATGCAAAATTTGGTAGCACTAGGCCATATGTCTAGGTGCAGGGAGATTTCTAAAGTTTTCTCCATATAAGCCTATGTAAAACTTATGACCCTCGGGGCGGGGTCAAATTTGACCCAAGGGCTATAATTTGGAGAAACTTGATAGAGGTCTACTAGATAAAGCTACATGCCAAATTTGGTAGGCTTGGGCCTTATGGTTTCAGACAAGAAGATTTTCGAAGATTTCCAATATTTTTAAGTTTTGTTGCCATGGTAACCAGAGTTTTAGAAGGAATTAAATTCTTTCAAGAAATTCTGAAAAGGACCATGGCAGGATCATTTCTGTGAAGTTTCATTAAAATTGGCTGGGTAGTTTCAGAGAAGATGTTTAAAATAAAAGTTAACGCACGGACGGACGGACGGATGCATGGACGGACGCACGCACGCACGACGGACAATGGGCCATGACATAAGATCGCTGGCCTTTGGCCAGTGGACCTAAAAATTGTAGATGCTAGAGTGTAAACAAAGTCAAATATAGCAATTTTTCTAATTCAAGGGCAAATAACTCCAGTTATTCTGGTCCGATTAGACCCATAATGGAACTCATCCGAGATCTTATGGTCATAGATATTTTGACCAAGTTTGGTGCTGATTGGTTGATATTTGTAGATGCTAGAGTGTAAACAAAGTCACATATAGCAATTTTTCAAATCCAAGGGCAAATAACTCCAGTTGTTCTGGTCCGATTAGACCCATTAATCGCCTCATCCCAGATCTTATGGTCATATATACTTTGACCAAGTTTGGTGCTGATTGGTTAATATTTGTAGATGCTAGAGTGTAAACAAAGAAATGTGAATGGACAGACGGGTGACGGATGAACGGACGACTGACGGACGGACGACGGACGCCAACGGACGCCGAGTGATGACAATAGCTCATCCTCATAATGGGAAAGGAGGAAATGCTGGTTACCAGCGTTTTCTCCTTATCCAAAAATGTTTTCAAAACCCTCATCCACAAGGTCATTAAAAGTCAAGGTTATGTGGTAAAGGTTTAACCCTTTACCGAACAATCCTTGGTTTTTACGACCCAGATGAAGAAGCCTTCTGAAAACATTGTGGGAAAAGGAGAAAATGCTGGTAACCAGCATTTTCTCCTTTTCCCACAATGTTTTCTACTCTTCTAAAGTCAAGTTTCAATTTTTGAGTCATGTTTATTTTGTTGTCTGCAAATGCTTTGAATTGGGACAAGTCTAAAATTTTGTCGTTTGGTAGAGTTAAGTCTTTACCGAGATCATAGGATCATAAAATTGTTATTTTTTATAGCATTTGTTGACAACAGATTGAAGCTCAAGCAATGGAAGTTGTTGTTAAATAGACAGCAAATGTTGCGGGAAAAGGAGAAAATGCTGTTTATTACCATTTTCCTATAAACCCCACAATCTTTTTTAAGGCCATCATCCTTAGGGTCATAAAAGACATGAAGGGCAAGGCTTTTTTACACATTGTGATGAAAAGAATTCCAAGAACTCATGGATAGGTGCACTGGTTTTCTGTAGTATAAGTGAAGTAATGTTGAAAAATTCACGGAACACCAGACAAACATGTCAAATTGTGTAACCCAGCCATGCACTCCTTATGCTTCTGTTTGGATACCATACACACTGTTTTATCCCATTCTAATTGTTAAATTTTGCATCCAAAAGAAAAAATAAAGAATCAGTCAAAGTAAAGAGAAATTCTTTGAACACCACTTCCATCAATGCTCTCAAATAATTTCAAGAAGAGCAAACATTTTCTTTTTCCACAACGTTTTCAAGGCCTTTTTTTCCCATGTTTGTAAAGGCAAAGGAATGTCTGCTGAATAGAAAGGATTGTTTGCCGAATAGTAAAAGTTGACTGCAGCAAGTTTGTTTCAAGAAGGTAACCAGTATTTCCTCCTTTTCTCTCAGTGTTTTCCACCCTTTGACATAAAAATTTCATATTTTGAAAATGACAATTTGTTGTCCTCAAATACTTTCGATTTAGACAATGCTACAACTTTGCTATTTGGTAAAGAGTTGAACCTTTAAAACTCTGTTGCTGAAGGAGAAATAGCTTTAACAATAACAGTAATTTCTCCCTTTGCAACAATGTTTTTGAAAAAGTCTGCCACAGGACATAACAGAAATGACTGTCTGATGTTATAAGTTAATCAAACAACGCATAAGCATCTCCCTCTTCCACATCCTCCATGACTGTTTCCATACGGACATGTTTCAGGGTTCCCCCACTCGCGGGTGGGCTCACATGCGGGCTGTAGGTCCATTTAGGAAACACTCTTTTGTACAAGTTCATCATAACTGTATCTTGAGATTTTAAATGTCCGTCAAATGTACATTTCATATGTCCATGTGTACCTGACAAAAAAAGAAGTTGTCTCATAAAATCTAATCAGCAAGACCTACAAGGTTTGAACAGTGTAAATAAAGAGTGTATTTGATATAAGTTAACCCTTTACTACACGATCATGAGTTTTAATACCTCTGACAAAGAAGTCTTTTGAAAACATTGTAGAAACCTGAGAAAATGCTAGTAGCAAGCATTTTCTCCTTTTACCACAATGTTTTCTACCATGTCAAAGACAGAAATCATTATTTGAGCTGCATTCAATTTGTTGTCCTCAAATGCTTTCAATTTGGTCACGTCTACAATTTTGCCATCTGATTAAGAGTTAAATCTGCAATGAAGGGGACAAATGACTACTGGGAAAATTTGAATGGCTGTGGAAAAGGCTGCAACAGCACATTAGCCAATTTTTCTAATTGCTAACAATACAAATTCACAAAATGTTGTGGTTTGCAGGCATCTTTCTACCAAGGGATAATTTTTCAATAAAAAAAATTAGTGTTGGCTTTGAGTCTTGCGATTAAGTCTAGCAATAGTTCTAATTTCTCATACAAGTTATCAGAGCTACTACTGCACTGTTCAAATGTAAGAATTCACCATCATTTAAAGAATATATGATCTTATTTATGTTATATCCATGTACTTATCAGCTAGCATCCATTAAGTTTAGGTTGATTTATATTGTAATCCACAAACATTCATTTTTAAAGTGATCATATAGGCTCTCTGTATATCACTTCTTCAGGTATTTTTCAGGAATATCACATGTATGTATCAATAGTAGAAATCATATATTAATCTATTATTATTGACAACAAAAGACAACCGACCAATGGGATCTTTTATATGCCCTCGCCTTCCCCATTTTGTGCGCAGCTCCACTGGTTTGAACCAATTGATATCCTCTGTAAGTAAAATATGTCATTATATTATGAAAGTGGATGAATCTGAAGATACATTTATAACAAATTTAAAAGAACTGCTGCCTCACTACTTTCCAAGACAAAAAAGTCATTCATGGAAATGTAATAAGAAAGGATTTGATTTGTTTGTATTGCAGTTTAATGCCATTTTAACAGCTTAGGTCATATCATGGCGGTCAGTGATGTACCCATGTGTTTCCTGGCTTTCTCACACCAGTACTGACACAACTTTCTTTCCAAAGCCACTGACTGCTTTTCTCACATGCACCAGAGGTGAGGGGCGAAAAAATCGCCAGAAAGAAAGTTCACCGCAACCGGGTATCGAACTCACAACCTCCAGGTCACGAGTCAGATACGCTAACCACTGAGCTACCTGGCCAGGCAAAGGATTTGATAAATAGCTATTTATTTATTTTCAGTCTTAAAGTTCTAGATGTTACAAATAAAATTTTGATAAAGACCATCATGCTTATAATTAAAAGTAGTTTCTAGGTCAAGTCTATATGAGCCAGGCTCTGTAAAAGGTGATTTAATACATTTGCAAAAAGCATTGAACCAGGTCACCCTCCACCCTCTGGACAGGCTGACCATGGCCAAACCTTTTTGCTAATGGCCAATTTTCTGTATGTCAAAGGACCATTTAACCTCATGATTCAGTGGATTATCAGGCAAAAACGGGTTTTATTAATCCATAATTATGTAATGACTTGCATTGTATAATGTGTCACAAAGATGCATTAAACCCCCTTTTGCTGAAACATGGCTCGATTATACGTATTAAGTTTTACTGTAGATCTTCTATACCTTCTATTCTAAGGTAGTCAACATTATTGTCATAATAATATGCAGTAACAACCTACATACCTCTGTTGAAAAACATGTATCTAACTACACATGACTTCTTGTTGATTTTCAATGGATATCCACTCAAAACTGCCCTTTTAGCAATAATTCTGTCAGGATCAACGGAGAGAAGTGATCCTTTAGCAACAAGGTCTAACCTACCTACAACGATAAAATCAAGCATTTCTTTTTCTTTGTATGTTGTTTACCCTTTATCACCAAATCCAGAGTTTTAATGACCCTAACAAAGAAAGCTTTTGAAAACATTGTGAGAAAAGAAGAAAATGTTAGCAACTTGTTTCTAAAAGAATTCAAAGGTCCGTTTTTGACTCTTTAGCTGTGAAAACATTCATTTTTATAACCACTGTTAAAAATGTAAAAAAAATTCTCTGCGCCCTAATAGAAACTAGATGATTATAATCACAAGAGATGTGACTCTGAAAACAGAAAGAAAGGACCAAGAAATATACCAAAAGCTCCTTCTTTAAAAACCAGAACTGGTGCTGGTGGAAACATGATTGGGCAAAACATTGTGGCAACGGTTGCTGTGTCCTGCTTCAAAAATCTTTCAAACTGAAAATAGAAACCATAACAAATACAAAAAAATATATAAGCAGGATTTAACACTATTTTGGATCAATAAAATAGCCCGAGCTTAACTATTTACCCATCAATACAGTTAAGAACTGTCCAAATTGAAAGCATTTGCAGACCAGAAAGTAAATGTGATTCAAAAACTGAAATTGTCTTTTGAACGGAGGAAAACATTGTTGGACAAGGAGTAAATTCCAGTTACCATGGCTCTGAAGTGTCTTTCCCAAGGACACGCCTGCAAAACACCCAGCATCTATAGTAAAGATTGAACACTGGGCTACAGGTTTATGGATCCTACATATTCACCACACAGGACCTAAAATAATGTGGGAAAAGGATTGATTGCTTCCGAAAATTTGAAAGAGTGTCTGGTCTTCATGAATCAAATCTGATGAAGTACACCTTAAAGAGTACATTGTCAACTTAAACTTTTACCACATGGGAAAATTTTAGGCAAATCAGATTTGAAATAATATACTGACAACAATTCAAATATTTTTCTAACGATAGTATTTATCCTTGAATAGGTGGAAAAACCATTGTGGGAAAGGGAGAAAATGCTGGTTACCAACATTTTCTCCATTTACCACAATGGTTCCAAAAGCCATCTTTCTCATTGTGTAGTAAAGGGTTAAATGGCGTTTCTTCTTAATTGAAAGTAAATGTAAGTTACAGAAATAATGGAATTTTCTGATCGAAACAGCCATGAAATGGTGATATCAATGTCTCTTTCAGTGATAGAATATTTCCATTTACCTTAGCCTACTATTGTAAAGAATTTATTACAAAAGAAAGCCCTATTATCCATTGATGCACCTAACAAAACCGAGGTTTCTTTGAGGAACACTGACCTTCAATGTACGTTGCCTCATGTTGTGTAAGATTTTCTCATCAAAACATTGACATTGTAATATCTGGATTTTGGTAAAGGCTGTAAGAATTGACCTGGCAGGGTGGAGCTTTATTACAGTTCCCAGCATTTTACATTGAGGTAAAATGGGTAAGCGAAACTCAATCAACACAAATACAAAGCACATTTTTTCCACAATGTTTCAGATGGTAAAAGAGTATGCACTTCACATGTCCACAAAGCTAATGATTGATAAGTACGGTTATGATGCGTGTGTTTACACAGGTTTTTGACAAACAATTCTGAACTGGCTTGAGGCTACTACAATGAAAAGTACAATGGTCGAATTATGTCAAAGGTTAGCCACGCCCTGCCAGGTCAATTCTTACAGCCTATAACTGACTGAAAATGTCATATTTGGCACACAATTGTTTAAGCTTTTACCAAGAGAGGAATTTCAGACTTGTCCAAATTGAAAGCAGTGACAGATGATAACTTCATGTGGCTCAAATGATCAAATTTGTCTTTCAAAGGGTAGAAATTATTTTTGGGAAAAAAGAAATTGCTGGCTACCAGCATTTTCTACTTTTCCCAAAATGTTTTTTTCAAGCTTTCTTCTTTGGGGTTGGAAAAATACAGGGCCTTTTGGTAAAGGAACAAGAGGGCCATGATGGCCCTGTATCGCTCCACTGGCTATTAAGTCAATCATGTATCACTGCAGCTTGATAATCAAGGGAGGTAAATAGTAACAAACTTTATCTTTCATAAAAAGAGTTATTTCCCTTGATTAATGTTTAAATTGAAGTGACAATATTTTGAAGCCCATGTTAAACTTGCGATCCCTGGAATGAAGGCAATTTTGACCCCAGACCTACAATATGAAACTAGAATGTGTGGTTATAAACAAAAAGATTTTTTAATCTTGCCCAATAAAAAGTCATGTAAAACAAGTTTGCTGAATAAAAGGCCCTGTAAAATATGTGATCCATGACACAGGTTTATCAAGTTTTCACTATAAAAGCCAATGTAAAACTTGTGACCCCTGGTGTGCAGTCAAACTTGACCCCCAAAGTTAAAATTTGGGCCCTCTTGGTAGAGGCCCATTATATAAAGTTACATGCAAAATTTGGTAGCCCTAGGCCTAAATATGGCTATGTACAAGTAGATTATTAAAGTTTCCTTATATAAGACCATGTAGAACTTGTGACCCCCTGGGGTGGGGCTACATTTGACCCCCTGGGCTATAATTTGGGCACCCTTGATAGAGACCCCCTAGATAAAGCTAAATGCAAAATTTGATAGCCCTAGCCCTTATAGCTAGATGCGAAAGATTTTCCTATATAAGCCCGCCCATGTAAAACATGTTACCCCCCGGAGCGAAGTCAAATTTGACCCTCGGCTATAATTTGGACACCCTTGGTACAGGTCCACTAGATAAAGCTACATGCCAAATTTGGTCGCCCTAGGCCCCATGGCTAGGTCAAAGAAGAATTTTAAAGTTCTCCCTATATAAGCCCATGTAAAACTTGTTTTATAAGCCCATGTAAAACTTGTTACCCCCGGGCAGGGCCTAATTTGACCCCAGGGCTATAATTTGAACAATCTTGGCAGAGGTCCACTAGATAAAGCTACATGCCAAATTTGGTAGCTCTAGGCCCTATGGCTAGGTAGAAGAGGAATTTTAAAGTTCTCCCTAAATAAGCCCATGTATAACTTGTGACCCCCGGGGCGGGGCCAATTTTGACCCCAGGGCTATAAATTGCAGAAACTTGGTAGAGGTCCACTAGATAAAGCTACATGCCAAATTTGGTAGCCATTGGCCTTACGGTTTCAGACAAGAAGATTTTCAAAGATTTTCAAAATTTTTCAGTTTTGTTGCCATGGCAACCAGAGTTTTTGAAGGAATTAAATTCTTTCAAGAAATTCTGAAGAGGACCATGGCAGGATCATTTCTGTGAAGTTTCATCAAAATTGGATGGGTAGTTTCAGAGAAGAAGACGTTTTAAAAAAAAGTTAACGGACGGACAGACGGACGGACGGACGCACGACGGACAACAGGCCATGACATAAGCCCGCTGGCCTTCGGCCAGTGGAGCTAATAACTTACTTTGTGCTTCTTCCCATTGGTATGTTGGGAAAAGATTGGACAAGCTGCGAATCTACGAAAGCCCATGTGAAATACCAGTCTGTCTTTTGACTTGACTGGTTTTGAATATTCAGAAGTCTTTCGCAGTACCACATTCACAACCGACATCTTCTGCTCGTGTGGCAATAATCCAAACACTACTACAGGTCTTCCAGTTTTGTGCTCATCTGATAATAAATTACAAATAAAATGAGTCATGCTCAGTGAAAAAACGGGGCTTAATGCATCTGCAAAAAGTATTGACCCAGGTCAGCCTGCGCAGTCTGTGCAGGCTGACCTGGGTCAAATCTTTTTGCTAATGATCAATTTTTTGTTTGCCAAAGAGCCAGTCTACCACATGATTCAAGCAGTTGTTAGACAAAATAGCTTTTATTGATTCATAATGATGTAATGCCTTGCTTGGTATAATGTATCATGGAGATGTGTTAAGCCCCTTTTCGCCAGAGCATGGCTAAAACAGAAGCATGAAATTAAAATGACCTATCACATGACATGTCTTTTTCTTTTTCTTCAGTGTATTATATCTTTTACATGTTTTTTGTCTTACATACATTTGACATAAGCATCATGTCAAATCATTAAAGCATTACCTGACGTTATATTTCTAACTTTCAGGTGTAAATTGTCGTCTGCAAATGCTTGATATGTGAACAAGTCTGATTTTTTTTTAAAACTGGTTTTGAAATTAAGATTAAAGGACCAAAGTAAAGGGTATTAAATCAAGCAAAGAATTCAATGGTAATGTATATCCTTCGATTTTTTTAGTACAAAACATGATATCTTTATAAACTTAATACCATGTAGACAAATTGTCCCAGAATTTAAAGCAAAAAGGCATTCTCAGTTAAAGGGAGAAACCGATTGTACAACCGATACCTAGTTGGTTTGCTCTTCCGATTATAAAGCGATAATCGATTGTGATTTTAAACCGATTGCCCAACACTAGTGCCAAGCAAAGGCTCTGGAGTGTCTTTCCCACAAAGAACTAAGTGTCTCCAGTTAGACTTTAACCCAGGCTTCCTGCTCAAGGTCCTACACTCTACCACCGAGTTCAAAGGACTGAAGTAAAGTGTTACAGAAAGAATATAACAATGTAATTTACCTATGAAAGCTTTTGGAACATCTGCTATGTGCACAGTTATGTACGACCACATCTAAAAAAGAGATAAAGATTTTCTTCATTTGAATGGTATTTTACATTTAATAGTCAGATCATAGCAGCAGCTTACTCTTCAACACCTTTTCTTGGGTTTTGCATGCAATATGCTGGGGTTCTGTATAACCTTGCCCAAGAACACTCTAGGAAGATCAATGCAGCTGGTAGAAAATCAAACAATATCCTGTACTTTACCACTTATTCACAAAGGATTCTTAACTCTTTATTAAATGATAAAATTAGGTCTTGAACAAATTGAAAGCATGTGCACACAAAAATGTAATAGCAGTTTATATAATGATTTCTGTCTCTGATAGGGTAGAAAACATTGAGGGAAAAGGAGAAAATACTGGTTATCAGCATGTTCTCCTTTTCCTACAATGTTTTTAACAGCCTTCTTCCTCGCTGGTAGTGTGATAAAGGGTTAAAGTGTAAAGAAGAGCAAAAACACCCTAACTAACCGTCACACCACCTTCCACAAGGTCTTCCATCTGTTCCATGACTCGTTTTTCTGTTCGCTTAAAATTGTCAAACTGGAATATTCTAGCATAATCTAATGGCAAGTTCTCTTTAGGGTCCCAGGGTGAGGTTCTAAAGCTTTTTAAACCTCTATACCTGTAGGGAAAAAGTGAAAGGTTTTTCAATTGATAACTGTACAGATCCATTTTAGTGCAACCCACAACTATACACATGAGCACCACATGTGGGTGTATAAGCTTGGCTGCACTTGCTTTTAGTAAAAATTCTAAGTCCAAAAAGGGGCATAACTATGTCAAAACTATTTTGATGGTTCCCCTTTTGATAGTTAACAATTCATACCAATTTAAAGTAAATATCTTCAGTTATTACAGAGATATCATAGAATGTCAAAGTTTTTTAATGCTGACTCAGACAACAATGCCAGGGCTATAACAATACCTCGACATTTTCTTTGAAAACAGCTGAGCTAGTCACACTGCACAAAAGGTGGAAGAAATAATTTTCCATGGTATGGAAAACACTGTGGATAAAAGAGCACTTGCTTGTTACAATTTTTACACAGCTTGAACAATCATAATTGTGTACTTATCACTGATTCACTCATTACAGTACAAGTGACACTTTCATGTCACTCTGGTTGACAGCTGTGGAAAACACTGTGGAATAAAGAGCAATTGCTTTCTAAGATAGAGGTTTCGACAACTGTGTTTTCAAACAAGAGTACCACAAAAGTCAACCCTTGGCTGCAGTTGCTTTCAGTGAAAATTCTAAGTCTGAAAAGGGGCATGATCATGTCAAAAATATTTACAAGGTTACCTGCCCTGTTGTATGGGTTCCCCTTTTGATAGTTATGAACTAGTCCTAGTTTGAAGTAATTATAAAATGTCAAAGTTTTGCATGACACTGCCATACAAGCCATCAGGGCCTTGACAATACCTTGACATGTTCTTCGAAAACAGCCAAACTGATAATGATGTAATAATGACGTAAATAATTTGATATTTAAATAAGAATTCAACTGAAATTAAGAAAGAAATGCAAACAAACACATACTTTTGGAATCTAGTTCGAGCATTAACATCAAGTGGTGTATCAATTTCATCTGGGAACATAACATGCTTTTTCTCTTCTTTCAATTTTGAGAGTCTGCAACAAAATTAAAATCTCTTTTTGTCAACACAAGGAGAACAGGCTTTCTCAAAAAAAAAAAAAAAATATCATATAATTAAAGTTTTTCTAATGATGGACATATCCACAAAGATCCTTTTTTCAAAGCTTTCAGCCAATCATGGGTTCTGTGACAAAGTAGGAGTAGCATATTCACACTTTTGCAACATTCAACTGGGGTGTGGGCATCAATACTTTGAAACAGATTTAACACAATGTTTAGTTTTTAACAAGCACTTTTGTTCATCAACTGAAACGTTAAACCCTTTACCAATCAATTCTGTCTTTTTAGACAGAAGGATATTAAAACCACTGTGAATGTAAAAGAAGAAACTGCTGGTAACCAGTATTTTCACTGATTCCCACACAGTTTTCTATGTCCTTTCAAAGACAAATTTCATCATTTGATCTTGATTTACTTTGTCACTTGCCAAAGCTTTCAAATTAGTCAAGTCTAAAATTTTGTCAATTGGTAATGGGTTAACATAAAGAGTTCCACAAGATTACAACTAAAATTTTAACTTTGAAATAAAACTGATGGCTAGTCTCAGAATACAGAATTGGAACTGAACTAAGAATGATTTGTGAAATTGAAGCAAGCATTTATCTTTTCAAGAAAAGGAGAGTAGCCTGACTAGGTTGTATAAATTGTTCTCTACAGGTTGGACATGCATGAAAAAATTAGTATATTCCAATCCCTCTCCATAAAACTGTTAGTCTTTAAAAATATTAATAGTAGAAATAAAAGTAAGTCAAGTATTTGTACCTTTTTCCAAAATGCTTTCAAACATTGCTTTCAAACAATGCTTTCAAACAAGAACTTTCTATAGCAGAAGCATAAAATCTTGCTTGCATTGTAATCAGCCAAATACCACGAAATAAAAGTAATTTCAAGGAAAACAATTTTTACTAGGCTGCATGCTATATCTTATTTCAGGGGTGCAGACTAAAAAAAAAATCAACCACAAATGACAAATTAAATTTCTACTTACAGAGACATCTCCTCTTCCATATCAATGGTTTTATCATATCTAGCATCTTCATCATCTTCTTTACTGGTTAACTATGCATGAGAAAAATAAGTGAACAATTCAAAGTGCAGAAGAGCAGAGCTCCAGATAAGAGGGAGTGATAGTATTCTAAAGTCATTATTTCTCTTCGAAACCTTATGTTGTGGGTACTCATTAGAATTGTCTCGATGAGACGATTCTAATGAGTATCCACAACATAGGGTTTAGTGGAGAATAATTAATATTTTCAATTTTAAAATCAAAATCACTTCCTCTATCTGGAGCTCTGAGAAGAGCCAGCCATTTTGTGAAACTAATATTTGCACAGCTGGTAGTGAATGGCTAGACAAAAAAAAATCTGAGAGACATGATAAGAATTCAATGAGTTTTTGTTTTCTCTAGTTCACTAGAGTTTATATGGGTTTATCAACACCACTCTTTGCACTTTTTCTTTTACTTCAACAAACTGTAAATTTCTAGATTTTCACCCTCCACATCTATCATCTTGAAAAACATTTTGACTAAAGGGACAAATTTTGAAGAATTTTGAATAAGTGCCAACAGCTATTGGTACTTGCAAACTATAAAATCAAGACAGCAAAAAGATTTAAAAGTTCTACAAAAAAAAAAAAACAACAAGTAAACCACAGTTGCCAACAGTAAGAACTATCCAAAATGAGGTCAAAGCTCTATCTAAAGTCATCACTTCCCATGATGATTCTACATTTCAGGAATTCTACATTACAG
Source organism: Hippopus hippopus (assembly GCA_946811185.2). Taxonomy (NCBI): domain Eukaryota; kingdom Metazoa; phylum Mollusca; class Bivalvia; order Cardiida; family Cardiidae; genus Hippopus; species Hippopus hippopus. Next base: position 9,588,368 of record OX328102.1, on the reverse strand, counting down.
GAAGCAAATCCTATCATTTTAGATGCACTACATCTGTCATCTCCAAATGAGCCACGCTCTGGCAAAAGGGGGCTTAATGCATCTCCATGATGCATTATACAAAGCAAGCCATCACATAGTTATGGATCCATAATAGCCACTTTCTTTAACAACCGACTCAATCATAAGGTAGACTGGTCTTTGGGACATTCAGAAAATTGACCAATAGCGAAAAGTTTCGGCCCAGGTCAGCCTGCTCGGACTGCGCAGGCTGACCTGGGTCGATACTTTTCACAGATGCATTAAGCCCCCCTTTTCACAGAGCATGGCTCAAATGCTTTCAACTTGGATAGCTTTATGTTATGTCCTCTGGTGTACAGGTAAAACCTAAAGCAAATGAGCAACACTCTGGCAAAAGGGGGTTTAAAGAATCGTCACGATGTATTGTACCAGGAAAGCCATCACATAATTGTGGATCCATACAATCCACTTTGTCTGACAACCAACTGAATCATGGGGTAAACTGATCCTTTGACATGGAGAAAACTGATAAATAGCAAAAAGTTTCAACCCAGACTGTGCAGGCTGACCTGGGTTGATCCTTTTTTCAGATGCATTAAACCCCTCAAATGGACTTCATCTAGTTTGGAAAGAGGACATAAACTCTGTAGTTCCAAGGATACATTTGCAAGATATTTCATAAAATATCAGACAGTGTAATCCAAGATCTGACTTCATGTTTTTGCAGTCTGATCTTGATCTACACTGTCTGAAAAAGACAGGCTTATCATACTGTTGATTGTATGCAAAGTAACTACAGTTGTGCTTAGTGCCCAAAGTAACACAAAACACCTGATCAGCCCATACCGTTTCATACTCCTCTTCTTCCTCTCCTTCTGAAGGTTCACTTCCAGTATGCATCTCTCCTCCATCATCTGACATTGCTTCATCTGCTTCCATTCCTTCTATTTCATCGTCACTTTCATCTGTCTCATCATTGTGAGCATCATCCTGAGTTGTCAGGGAAAAAAAATCTTTTACTCTTTTCCAAACAATTTTTAGACTTGTCCAAATTCACCAAATTCAAAGCATTTGCAGATAATGACAAAATGAACAGGATTCAAAAATTGAACCTTGACTTTGGAAGAATAAAAAACATTGTGGGAAAAGAAGAAAATGCTGGTTACCAGCATTTTCTCCTTTTCCCACAGTGTTTTCAGAAGGCTTCTTCATCGGGGTCATTAAAACCAGGGATTGTTTGGTAAAGGGTTAAACAGTTTTTCTCTGGCAGACAACTGTTTTTAGCATGCAACATACTTCTTTTGATTACAGTGTAATGAAAGGTGATTGCATTTGTTTGTTTGTACTGAAAATAACGCAGTTTTGAACAGCGTTGGTTATATCACAATGGTCAGTGCACCTACACAAGTGTTTTTTGGCTTTCTCACACCACTTATGATACAACTTTCTTTCCCGGCCATGGACTACTTTTTCTCACATGCATTAGAGGTGAAAGGCAAAAAATAGCTGGAAAGAAAGTTTGCCCCAAGCCTGTATCGAAGCTGCAACCACCAGGTCGCAAGTCAGATACGCTAACCACTGAGCTACCCAGGCATGCTAAAAAAGTGATTGCAAGAAGTAACAAGAAGTATTTTGAAGAATGAAGAAATAGATCGTCAACTTAATGCAGTAATACAAAAAAACATTATATCTCTGCAAAACATTGTAAGAACAGGAGTGATTGCTTCGAATGGTACAAACCTTGGACACACAGACCATTAGGCAAAGAAGTGTGCCAAACAGTAAAATTACCATAAAATTTGAATGCTGGAATATTTAACAATTATGAGTCAGAATACAGCAGAGTTAAACCTTTCCTGTACTATTATGCTTACTTCTTTAACCCTTTACCACACAATGACGCCTTTTGACGCCCCTAAAAAAGAGGCCTTTTGAAAACATTGTGGGAAAAGGAGAAAATGCTGGTAACCAGCATTTTCTCCTTTTCCCACAAAGTTTTCTACCCTATCAAAGAAAAGTTGCGTCATTTGAGCCACTATGAAATTGTCGTCTGCAAATGCTTTCAATTTGGATAGGTCTTAAATTTTACCGTGTGGTAAAGGGTTAACCCTTTATTGCACAATCCTGAATTTAATGACCCTAAGGAAGAAGCCTTTGAAAACATAATGCGAAAAGGAGACGATGCTGGCTATCAGCATTTTCTCCTTTTTTCCAGAATGTTTTCTACCCTTTCATAGATAAATATCATCCTTTGAGCCACCCTTATTTTTACGACTGCTAGTGTTGAATTTGGTTAAGTCCAAATTGTTGTTGTTTGGCAAAGGGTTTAATATGGGCAGATCTGGTATTAAACAGTAGAAACAGTAGAGTCTCACATTGTCATCCTCAACAATCCAGCTTGCTTGATACTCTGAAGTGCCCTTTGGAACTCGACGAGCCATTTTCTTTTGTTCTGTAAATATAATAACATAAGTTTTTCAAGATCAATCCCTTCATTTTAAGGGACCAATTCAGGTCTTTATCATCTCATCAAACTTAGAATTGATTTATCAATGAACTGAATAAGGTTATGGCTTGCAAGTCATCAGTAAAAAAGATAGAGAACAGTAAGAATAAATATTTTTAAATGGCATTTCCTTTATGGGCTATGTAGCCTTCTTAAGTATTTTTAGATTAGGCGCAAGAATTCTGGGATGTCACATGATTAATAGCAAGAACCAGTTACAAGGATTCATATTCAAATCAGTATGATGATGTCATATCTGATGTAATAAAAATAGACAAAGTTACCTTTTGCAAAGGGACCATCCTGTTATTTAAGAGCCCAAAATGAAAGTATTTTACTGAAAGTTTATTGATTCAAAGAAAAGCACAACTAGTTGTATTTATCAGTATTTTCAAAGTAATTTTGATTTACAGCATGAAAACTATATAGCTCCCTTTAAAACATACCCACCTTCCCATTTTTCATCCTGTCACAAATTATTTCAGAGACCAGTGTAGCTAAAAGGAAATTTGCCTGTAATAGACACCTTTTCCTTTTGTCACAATGTATTTTTATCGGCATTCATGTTTTAAACCTTACTTTAGGCTGACTTTTCGAAGTGATCTATATGCCAGAAAACATGTGACAAACAAGAGCTTTGCAGAGCAGCGCATATACGCCCAAAGGGGCTTGTCAGTGAAATGGGTTTAAATGAAATATGTACATAAAAGAACATGACATTGAACAGTTAGGGATCACAAATGAGACCATGGAGTTATTTTGCATAATAAGGAAAATAAGTCTTGATCATCTGTAATAATTTATTGGAAAAAAAAAAAAAACCAAAGAAACATTTAACCCTCTATAATGTGAGAGTGCAAGGGCATGTAACTCTGGAATGCCTTAAGTTGTATAACAATAAAATTGGGGGTATGTACAACAAGCCATCAAAGAAATACATTGAGGTAAGACTCAAGTTATTGTGATAAAATCCATAATTATGGGAAGAAAGCCATCCAAGAAATTAGTTATTTTTCTGTTACAAAAATCAAGGGCAGATAACTCTAGAACACCTAAAGAGATTAGAATGTAAAGAGTCTCATGCATAACTACACATCATAGAGATTCATTGTGGTAAGTTTCAAGTTATTCCGATAGAAACTGTAGGAGAAGATAGCCGCACAAGAAATTGGTTATTTCAGAATTCAAGGGCATATAACTCTAAAATGCCTAAAAATATCAAAATGTTAAGATTCACATGCACAATTACACATCATAGAGATTCATTGTGGTAAGTTTGAACACAATACAACTGAAACTGTAGGAGGAGTTGCGCACACAAGAAATTGCCAACGGAAAGACTGATGGATGGACGACCCAGGCTATAACATAATACGATCCTTCCAGCGTTAAAAAAAAATGGAATTTTAATGCTAGTACAGTAAATCAACTACAAAGTTTTAATGCATTGTACAATTGAAGATCAAAAACAAATGGGTCACACTCTTGCAAAAGGGGGCTTAATGCATCTCCGTGATACATGATACCAGCCCAAGTCATCACATAATTATGGATCCATATGAGCCACTTTTTTAATTAATCGACTTAATCAAGAGGTAGACTTGTCTTTCGACAAACAGAAAATTGACCTATAGCGAAAAGTTTCAGCCCAGGTCAGCCTGCGCGGACTGCGCAGGCTGACCTGGGTCGAAACTTTTCGCAGATGCATTAAGCCCCCTTTTCACAGAGCACGGCTCAAATTCATATTCTCGGCAGTCTTATCTTGATCTACATTTACCCATAATTATGTTAAAAACATACAAATTTAACCCTTTACCACACAATCCCCACTTTTAACGACCCTGAGAAAGAAAGTTTTTGAAAACATTGTGAGAAAAGGAGAAAATGTTGCTGACCAGCATTTTCTCCTTTTCCCACAATATTTTCTACCCTTCCAAAAAGAAATTTCATTTTTAGAGTCACATATATTTTGTCATCTGTAAATTAATGCTCTCAATTTGGACAAGTCTAAAATTTTGTCAACTGGTAAAAGAGTTGAAAGCTGAAAACTGCAGGTGTGCAAAGTCGTACTTGATCAGTGGTTGGTTAATTAACCATAACATTTGCTTGCCACGCACAATTGCTCATTTCCCTATTATGTTTTCAAAGGCTTCAAATTACTGGGACACTAAATAATTTCATATAGAAACAGTTACAGGTTCAATACCCATGGCTTCATTGAGTTCCTCCTCCGTGGGCCATGTTTGCTCTCCTTCCATGGGGTCTGGTACAACCTCTGACTCTAGGGATTCCTGTTTTGTTGGGTCTCGCTTTTCTATGGATGTAGGCTCAACAGATCTCATTTCTGTGTCCTGAATGAGAAACAGAAAGTTTTTTTTTTCTCTCTCAGACTTGTAGTTTATTGCCATTTTCAACTAAATTCAATAAAATTACTGCAGCCAGCGTATATATCCATGCATCCCTAAAGTTTCTCTTACTGGTACCATGCAAAGTACTTATTCCAAGAATGCGGCTACTTTAACTTATAAACATCAAGTTTAAGTAAAGGGGAGAGAGGGGAATAATCCTGTCTCAATGACATATCATCAGTCGTCAAGAAGGGATGGCTAATCTGGGATGCAAAGTCATGAACCCTGGATTACAAACCTTTTACATACCTGACTGAGCTACCTGGTTTAGATCTTCAACAGTTTAGAAAGAAAAGATGAGAGCCATATTCTATGAAAAGGGTGTTTAATGCATCTGCAAAAAGTATCGACCAAGGTCAGCCTGCGCAGTCTGCACAGGCTAATCTGGGTCAAAACTTTTTGCTTTTAGTAAATTTCCTGCATGTTAAAGGACAGTCTACCTCATGATTCAGTCGATTATTAGACAAAATAGAACTTTGTGAATCCATAATACCATGGTGGCTTGTTTGGTATCATGCATTACAAAGATACATTAAATCCTCTTTTGCCAGAGCAAGGCTCATATCAAGTTGGAACAAGAACAAACCTCTCCACTTTTGTTTCTGTTAGTTTTCAGGTTGAGTGGATTTGGATCCTCTAGTACATCAATCTGTGACATTTGAAAGTTTCCCCACCCTGGCAGGTGTACCAGTCTGTTAACTGATAGAGTGCAATTTCTCAGGTAACCAGTCACCTTCAATGTGCCACTTACACCCTTGAAAAACATAAATTCAAATCCTGCGATAGAACTACAACTAGGAACCTCCAAGAAACAATGGAAAACATCAAAGAGGGAAAAGAACAGGACATTTCTATTATCTAAAATCATCAAAATGGTTCAATTCCTTACAATTTTTTTCCATGTCCTTAATGCACACACAAGAACATACCTACAGAAAAGTTAACACTTTACCACATAATCCTGAGTTTTAACAACCCTGAGAAAGAACCCTTTTGAAAAGATAGTGGGAAAAGGAGAAAATGCTGGTAACCTTCTTCCACGATATTTTCTACCCTTCCCTAGACAAATGTCAACTTTTGAATCACATTTATTTTGTCATCTGCATATGCTTTCAATTTGGACCAGTCATAAATGTTGTCGTTTGGTAAAGAGTTAACTGCTTGAGTGCCAATCACACAACATGGACAACATCAGTTGGTAAAATTAAAAAGACTGCTTTGGCCAAAAAATCTCATTCAGTACAGGAGAGTTATCTATCTCATATCCAACAAGAGCTTCACAGAGCGGCACATATATATGCCCAAAGGGGCTTGTCAGTGAAATGGATTAAAATCTAGAACGCCTAAAGAGATCAAAATTTTAAGTCACATGCACAACTGCACATCATGGAGATTCGTTGTGGTAAGTTTAAACTTATTCCAATAGAAACTGTAGGAGGAGTTGCACACACAAGAAATTGCTAACGGACAGATGGACGACCGCGGTCGTAACATGATACGACCCTTCGGGCGTATAAAAATCTGATTGCACACATCTGATTTTGGTCTACATTGGCTGAGAAAGTAACAAAAGCTACCTCAAACATTTTTTTCTTTTGACCTGTCCAAATTGAAAGCATTTGCAGACTACAAGTTAAATGTGACTCAATTAAATTTATTGCTAGAAGGTCATCAGAGATTTTGAAAACAGAAGAAAATGCTCATTATCAGTATTTTTTTCTATTCCCACGATGTTTTCAAAAACTTGGTAAAGGGTAAGCTTTCTGCTACACAATGCCAAGTTTAACAACTTTGAGGAATAAGCCTTTTAAAAACTTTACGGCAAATGGAGAAAGTGGTGGTAATGAGCATTTTCTCAACTTTGAGATAAGCCTTTAAAAAGCTTTGTGGCAAAAGAAGAAAATGCTGGTAATAAGCATTTTCTCCTTTTCTCATAATTTTTGCTGACCTTTCAGCATAAATCTAATCATTTAAGTCACAGGTAAGTTGATTTGCAATTAAGACCAGCATTGTCTCCTTTACCAACAATGTTTTCTACACTTTCGAAGACAAATACATTATAAGCTTTATTTTGTTTGCAAGGTTCAAATTTAACAGTCGCAAACTCGCAAAATGCGAGCTGAAATGAAAAAATGCGAGTGCCAAATTCTAGCACTTGAAATAATTTGTGAGTGCGCCGGAAAATGGGCAAACCTACCGCTTAAAAATCTGAATTAATCCATAAATGCAATCGTTTTTCGTGTACACTGAATTGCCGTATGCGGTGTAGAACTATCCTTTGAGAGTATCACCGACCACGTGACCGGTATTCGTAGAGACGCTTGTTGCGATATTGTAAATACATGTATCCGATATTTAAAGCGCGTAGACGATTCTGACGTTGTTTATACGTCTGCATTGCCTCGCTGAGAGCATGGAGCGGAAAATATCCAGTTTTTTTCGGCAATAGGCCGGATTCCGTGACATCGCAGGAATATTTAATATAAATTAATGATCAAACAGTTTGTCCAAACAAAGGATATTTCTTTGCCATGCAGAATGTGTAGAGTCTGAGCTATAATATTGTATGAGCAAACAGAGGAGACCCACTCAACAATATTTAGACTCTCCCAAATTGAAAGCGTCTGCATTTGGTACAAAGGAAAGTTAATTCTCTAATAATGTAGAAAACATTGTGGGAAAAAAGTTAAATTTGACCCCTGGTTTGAATCATATTTTGATTTCAACATTACTTTTATTCAGTTCTTCAAAATTCATGAGTTTTATTGGAACCATCAGTACCGGTTAAAATAGGCTTAGGACTTTCCAGCACTTTCCCAAAAGTACCCCCACACAAAAAAAAAGCTTACAAAAGGAATCACAACTGTATTTCAAGTTGTGCAAGTCAATACTATTACTCACTGTGAGCAACAGACCCATGAATTACTTACAGGCTTACTCTCATCAAACTCAACATTTTCTGCCAGCAGATAGGGTCGTTTCTCCCTAAAATGGACTGTCTTCAGTTTCTGTGAGACAATTTGACGGATGACAAGAAGACCCTCCTGTGAATTGTCTAAACTGTTGATTTTGTCATCTGGAAACCTGGAAAATAAAAATTAATAATAAAAAAACCTCTCTTTTCCATATGACAAAGTTGTAGACTTGTCCATACAGGGAGCATTTGCAGATAAAAAATTACATGCATCTAAGGTGACAGGTTTGCCTTTGAAATGGTAGAAACCTTTCTTGGGGAAGGAGAAAATGGTGCCTAGCAGGATAATTTTTTAATTCTAATACAAACATCTTAACAAAAAACGCCCTTCACAACTATAGTTGCCTTTGCGGCTAGTGTGTATCAAGATCAGAATGCAAAAAACATGCTGTCTGATCTACACTATCCGCTTCCAATTGACAATTTGAACCACAGCAACTATAAAGTCACAATTATTTGGGTTCTATCTCATTGACAGCTGAAAACATTATTTGGGTTTATTCAGCACTCTATTGCTTATATCCTCTTCCTTAGAGTTGTAAGAATCAAGACTATTTGATTAACTCTTTATCAAACAATCCAATGTTTTAAAGACCCTGGACAAGAAACCTTCTACAATGTTTTTTTTTTTTTCAAAGATAGCAGTTCCTGATTGAAGAAACTGCATTCAATCTTTACTAGATGAATTTTAAAAACAAAATTAAAATTAATTGTAGAAAACAAATAAAATGTGGCTCAAACGTCTCAGGGTAGAAAAAATGGTTACTAGTATTTCCTCTATTTCAGAAAATGATTTCAAAAGCCGCCTGGGATAAGGTCACTGAAACAAAGAATAATTTATTGTTTGATAAAGGATTTATTCTTTACCTGACAACAAAATTTTAGACAAGTTCAAATTGAAAGCATATCAGATGATAAAAAAATGCAACTCAGATGTAAGTCTGATTTTGGAAGGGTGGAAGTCATTGTAGAAAAAGAAGAAAATGCTATTACCAGCATTTTCTTTGTTTTCAACAATGTTTTCAAAAGTCTTCTTCTCCAGGATTGTAAATCTGGGATTCTTTGGTAAAGGGTTAAATGTATAATATACCATTTCTCCATAATCTTCTGTAGATTCTTTCTGACATCTTTCTGCCTCTTCTGGGGAACATCTTTTAAACCCTGTGTTGAATGACAGTTAAGATTTTTTGATATTTTAGAATTTAGCCATGCTCTGGCAAATGGGGTTCAATGTATCTCTATTTTGCATGATACAAAGCTAGTTATCACACAATTATGGATCCATAAAATCCATTTTGTCTAACAATCGACTTGATTCAGAGGTAGAATGTCATTTGACATGAAGAAAATTTACAAGTTGTACAAAGTTTCAAGCAATGTCGGCTTGCGCAGGCTCGCATGAGTTGATACTTTTGCAGATGCATTAAAACCCCTTTTTCACAGAGCATGTCTCTATCAGGTTTGTTTGTATAGTAACTGATAAGGTTTTTAAGAGAACGCAGTAGCCAGTGTGTCTATCCATATATTTCTTCATAACCAGTATGACGCACAACCACCTTTCAAAGCCACTGGCTGCTTTTAGGTTGCTTTTCTACACAAACAACGAGGAGAACACCTTTAGCAGTGAAAAAGGGATGTTTCTTATTGAAATTACCATAATCAAACTTCAGAAACAATACTGCCAAGTTGAAATTTGAACTTGCAACCCCTCAAGTTATTTATGCTAAGATAGTCATGTAGTATTTAAGCATAATGTTTGGTATTTTGTCCATACTCATGTATGTAAATACATGTATCATCTATATGTCTTGACAAGGGACTTTATGTGTTCAAGTAGTGACCATGAACAGAGTTTTTGTTCTGTCATTGATTAATCCTTTACCATACAAGCCTGAGTATTAAAGAACCTGACAGAGAAGACTTTTAGAAACATTGGGGGAAAATGAGAAAATGCTGGAAACCAGCATTTTCTTCTTTTCCCACAATGTTTTCTCGTCTTTCAGAGACCAATTCCATTATTTGAGCCGTTTTTAATGTCATTTACAACTGCAGTCAATTTGGACCAGTCTAAAATTCTGTTGTTTGGTAAAGGGTTAAAGTCAAGAAATCAGTCAAAAGCTTTTAGAAAATATCTGTGTATTTCAATATTGGAATAACTACTACAAATTTGTTCACTTTCTACCCTTTCAGAGGCATATTCCATCAATTGAGCCACATTTGACCTGTTGTTTCTTATGCTTTCAACATGAACACATCAAAATTTTGTTGTTTTATTGGTTGTTGAGTCTAAAATTTTGTTGTTTCATAAAGAGTTGGGATACATTTAATGCAGACTTACAATGAAATATCAATGTTACATAGATACAGGATCAATAGTACTCCCAAATATCATCTACAAGATTTAATACAACGAAATCAGAAAAATCAGAATATAACAACAATACCTGTGTAACCAAGGTAACCGATGGAACCCCCTGTCCCAATATACAGGACAGACAGTACTCCCCAAAATTATCCACACCCTCGTTCACGTCCACCAAAAACAGGACAGAATCTGCCACTTTCACCGCATCTAAAATCTCATACAAGTTGCCGTACTCTGTTATACAAAATTCAACTCTCTGTTTAAACCTGGGAACACTGAAAAGTAAGAGAAAACAATATAGATATTTTCCCATCACAAGTTCTTTCTTTGTGTCACACATACCAGGTTGAGGTATGCTTAGAAATACCATGTTTGATAATGAATCAACATTTTCAAAATCAACAAATTTTGGACTCTTCCAACTTGAACACAATATGCAATCATATTTTTACAACGAAACTTACAACAAAAGTTTTACCCATTACCAAACGAAAAATTTTTTTAACACTAGTCCAAATTAAAGTATTTGCAGATGACATTAAATGTGACTCAAATGATGGGACTTGTATAAGAAAGGTTGGAAAACATTATGGGATTGATACAATATGATGGGTACCAAGAGCCTTCTTCCTCAGGGTCATTAAAACTCAAGATCATGTGGTAAAGAGTTAACACAATACGAGTATGCCATCTTTTTTAAGTTGACAATTAAATTCGAACTAAGACAAGCAGAAAACCCAAGTATTTAGGTATAAAGATACATATGAAAAAATTCTCTTTTTTTGTCATTAAAAAGTTTCTTTAGCATAGGTACAATTTTTTTTTACCTGAAGTGTACAGTTCCACTTTTAGACACAGTCCATGTTAATGTATCATCACAATGTTTCAGTGTATCTATCACAGTCTGTACTGAGGTTGAAGAGTGCAGCTTTATCACAGCCTGTTGGGAAAACAGTTCATAAAACTTTATATTTGAGCCATGCTCTGGCAAAAGGGGGTTTAATGCATCTCTGTGATGCATTATACCAAGTAAGTTGCCACATAATTATGGCTCCACAAAATCAATTTTGTATAATAACTGACTGAATCATAAGGTAGAGAGATTGTTTGACATTTAGAAAAATTGATCTATAATAAAAAGTTTTGACCCAGGTCAGCCTGCACGAAGTGTGTAAGCTGACCAGGGTCAATACTTTTTGCAGAAGCATTAAGCACCCTTTATACAGGGCATGACTCATTTTTATTCACCCTTTACTAGAGGACAATATTGATATATTTTCATCCTTGTCCATATTGAAAGCATTTGCAGATGACAAGGTAAATGTGGTTCAAATAATGAGGTTTGTCTTTGGTAGAAAGGATAGAAAACACTACATGGGAACAGAGCTCCAGATAGAGGGAGTGATTTTGATTTCAAAATTGAAAATATTATTCTACACTAAACCCTATGTTGTGGGTACTCATTAGAATCGTCTCATCGAGACACAGGGTTTCGAAGAGAAATAATGATTTTAGAATACCATCACTCCCTCTCATCTGGAGCTCTGTGGGAAAATGCTGGTTACCAGTATGTTTTTCTACCCTTTCAGAGGCAAATTTCATCATTTGAAACACATTTAATTTTGTCTCTGCAAATACTTCCACTTTGGACAAGTCTAAAATTTTGTTGCTCGTTAAAGAGTCAATGATGCAAGAATAGTAAAATTCTAAAATAAATTAAATTCAACCCTTTACCACACAACCCCAACTGTTAACTACCCAAAGGAAAGAGCCATTTGAAAACATTGTAGGGAAAAGGAGAAATTGCATTGTTTTCCTTTTCCCACAATTTTTCTACCCTTTCAAACATAAATCTCACATAGCCACATTTGATTTATGGTCAGCAAACACTTTCAATTTGGACAAGTCAAGAGCTTTGTTGTTTGGTAAAGAGCTAAACGTATCTGCCACGATCAGACTTGTGTTTGGATCAAGAGCTAGAATTTAAGTATCTAGTCAGATTATTGCTTTAATTAACACACAATCCCAAGTTTAAAAAACCTAGAGGAAGAAGGCTGTTGAAATTATTGTCGGAGAAGGAGAAAATGGTGGTTACCAGCCTTTTTTTCTTTTCCCACAATGTTTTCTACCCTTCCAAATCCTATTTCAGGGTCTCAGTCCCATTTAACCTGTTGTCTGCAAATGCTTTCAACTTGGACAAGTCAAAGGTTTTGTTGTTTGTTAAAGAGATAAAGCAGTTAACTCAAGTGGTACAGTGTGGGATTTGTAATCTCAGGACCCTTAAGGGTGTAGGTTCAATTCCCATGGCCAGTCAACTGAAATTACTGTTTTTCTCTCTGAGGAGACTTTTTAAATCTATGTCCATTTTGAGTGCTACACCAAGCATGTTGCAAGTTAACTAGGCATAACTTACTATGGGTTTTGGTTTGGCATTGTGCTCTGTTCAAAATGATTAATGGTCCCTTTTCATAGGGGAGAGGGTCATGTCACCTACATGGGGAACCACTGGCAGTAGCAGATAAAACCAGTGCTCGCGCTGCCAATCGACATTATCGACAATTGTCGATTAATTAATTAAGCTGTCGATTAATTTTTCCAATTGTCGATAAAAATTGTCGATTAATTTACTCCCAAAAAAGTTGGGTAAAATTCCCTTTACTTGCCTTGATCACGAGCTAATTTGCACCGGAAATGTGTGGTAATCGCTTGTTTCACACCTCGGCGGACGCAACCTTAGGTAATCGACAGGTCACAGTTGGTTTGTATATTCCACAACGCATGTCATGTTACCGGTTGTTATTCTAATCCGTTAATTGGAGAACAGTTGGCGATTACTGTTTATTTCACGTTAAATTTTGATTGACTGTTTTAATCGACGCAGTGATAGAATGTCTTCGATTTCGATACTGCCAGAAACGGCGATGGCGACTAATGGAAACCAATTAGATATCATAAATTCGTTTACATTGCTAACGTAAACCGGCGCTGTTTAAATGTCAGCGAACAAAAAGAAAACAATAATTCATAATTGAATTTAACTGACATGTTGACATTATTCTAATAAATTTCGTTCTTGTACCCCCAAAAGCTTGTCATTCTTCACTTACACGTCAATATGGGTCGTCCTAAATGAAAACTATCGCCAATAAAAAAAGATAACAAACTAAGGAAAATTAAACCGCATTTACAGTATTGGATTTAGCAGTGATTACCAGTGAATAGCAGTATGAAAATTCAAATGAAATTTAAAGGCTTGGGTTGATAACCTTCGTCCACTTCACTGTTTAGGTGCTATCGAGTGAATGACTTTATTTAAGACATCTTACCCTCCTCATTGACCTTATTTGAAAATAATTAAGGTCAACAGATAATAAAGGGAGGTAATTCGTCATGTAATAGAAAATTTTCTCCTTTACTTGTGCACATCATTTATTACAATACAAAGAAAATTGTTCTTTGGTAAAGAAGTAACCATTCATCAAAAGAAACTAGGACTTAATTGTCTGTATGCTTTTATGCAAATAATGTGGGAAAAGGAGCACTATCCTTAGGAAATGTTGTAGAACAAATTTTCCTTTTCCTACAATATGTTCTACAATGTAAGATTAAAATAAAATTTTGTCTTTTGGTAAAGGAGTAACCATTCATCAAAAGAAACTAGGACCTTAAAGCCTTTATGCTTTTATGTAAATATTGTGGGAAAAGGGGCACTATTCCAGGAAATGGTATAGAGCAAATTCTCCTTTCCCACAATATTTTCTACAAGGTAAGATTAAATATATATGACAGTTTTTTTTTTTTTGTTTATTATTTTAGTGGAAATGACTATGTGAATGAAAGTTTGAAACTATGAGTAAAAAATAAAGTTAATGCCACATGTGCATGTCTTTTCTTTCAAACCAAACTTCGCGCGCTTCATTTGTCTATTATTTTTTTCAAGAAAAAGTTGTTGGCCATTATTTTACTTGGGCCAGAGCTAGCACTGTAAAACACAAACAAACAATACAAAGACAAACTTACAACACAATGTGGTGGAGAACCTGCAGCTCCTATACTCCTTTTTTTGGTCAACACCTCCTCCCTCTTCTGTTTTCTCTTCAGAACCATCTTGTCGCATATGAAAAGGGAAAATTACTTTGCTAACTCTTTACTACATGATAAAAATTTAGACTTGACCAAATTGAAAGCATTAATTTTTACAAAGTACTTATTAAATCTGGCTAAAATAATGGAATTTGTAAAATGGCAGATCTCTGTGTGGAAATAATAAAATGCTGGTATCAAACATTTTCTCTTTTTCACACAATGTTTTCAACAGCCCTATTTCTCAGGGTCATTGGAAATCAGGATTGCGTGATAAAGAGTTAAACCTTTACTACACAATCCCCTGTTTTAATGTCCATGAGAAAGTAAGCTTTGGGAAAAAAGTGTGAGAAATGGAAAAATACCAGATACTAGCATTTTCACCTTTTCACACAGTGTTTCCCACTCTTTTTAAGACAAATTTTAATGATATGTGCTGAATTTAATTTGTCATCTGCAAAATCCTTCAGTTTGGACAAATTCTATTATCTCGCAGTCATGGTGAAATACCATCGGACATGACCGTTAAAATAATAGGAAGACTGATTAAATTATCCCTAGCGTCAATCCGCCTCAAAACACAGTGTCTTTTTTACAAAAAATACAATGAGAATTTACATGCTCACTTGCCTACCACTGGTTGGTTTTGTCTACCTACACACCATACATGCATACACACCATATAATGCTAATCAATCAAACATATGATATCTCAGGGGTGCGGAAATCCTACGTCGGACTCGTCCGACTCGGGTAAATTTGTACAGGGGTGTGGAAATCTTGAAATTTTCTACTTGTCCATGGACAAGTAAATCTAAAAAATCTACTTGTCTGTCAGAGAAGTTTACTACAGGGTGTGGAAATCTTGAAATTTTCTACTTGTCCATGGACCAGTAAATCTAAAAAATCTACTTGTCTGTCAGAGAAGTTTACTTGTCCAAAACAAAACAATTTTAAATGGCACACAAAGACCTAATTGAATGTAGTTTGTAGATAATGATGTTCTTTTAACCATTTAAATTTGCTTTGTTTGGGTTTTTAATAATAATGATGAAAATAAATCAAGCAAACATTTATGTGGCTTTTTTCCCAAAAATTGGGAAGGGGCCTTAGCCTTTCATTTTGGGATATTCAAGCGCGATTTTGGCCAAATTGGGAAAAAGCAGACTGACTTTCAATGTACATCAATAAAACAAATTAATGGCACTGTACATACATACAGTAAATAGAAAGGTGCAACAGTTTAATAATTGAAAAAGATTCAACAGTTACACTATAACTGCTTAAACCATGGCCAAATATCTCAGTGTTTGCCCTTACAGCCCTTTTTAACACTACTGTGGTACACCCATGGGTGCCGGAGTTAATACTTCAGCAAAACTGCTTACCAGCCATCATGTGATACAAGGGAATCATTATCTGTGGAAGTTAAAAGGCCAGGCTTGGTTATTGTGTCTGGAGATGTAGAGTTTGCATCATGTGCAGTGATAATAATTGTTCAAGTTTCAGACAACGGGAGATCGGCGATGTTCGACAGACCTGGCACTTCAGATTGAGACTCAGTATACGGAGATTTGATTACCTGCAGATCGATCTGCAAAGAATTTGAACGTTTTAAGCCGAAAGTAAAAAGGCTGCGCTGGCCTTTATCGTCTACAGCCCTTTTAACAAACTTTTTGTAATGTTTCCCGGTTCTTGACATGTTTTACCTAAATACAGCGTGTTTGGTTTTCTTTCAAATACGTTTACTGCAACCGAGTAAGAATGTGTTCCACAGTGTTAAATTAAGACAACTTCTTTTGTCAGCTGTCAGTTTCTGCGAACGACAAAAAAGAATTTAATATTGAATGATAGGGAAATGACAACCGTGTCAAGTTTACGTGCGGTGTTATAATGTGCAAAAAAAATAACTCGTTTCGGTTATTGTTGCCTCCATTAAACAAACCAAATGGCGCCAAGAAACCACCACGTTTCGGCCTTACTGCAGCACAGTCAAAATTAAAAAAAGCCTGCGTAGGCTATAAAATCAGAGTCGGCCAAATTTTGTTTTGATTCCAGATATGAGGGAATAGTTTATCATAATGCAATTTAAAAATGTTCTCGTTTACGAAGCGAGACGGAGAGAACATTTCCATTTCACAAGGATAATGTTATATAATACAGATCTTTATTTTCATTTTCCCCCTCGTTTTCTACTTGTCCGCGGACGAGTAGACTGCAAAAAGCCACTTGTCCGACGTCAAATTTACCCGAGTCGGACGAGTCGGACGTAGGATTTCCGCACCCCTGCCTGTATCTACAGTGAACCAGTGAGGCAATGTAGGAAGATATAGTCACTGCCCATTGTTTCAAGAGCCATGCCATTATTCTGCATTATATGTTGTGTATCCTGTCACTGACTCTATCACTAGTGGTGTGTATTTTGCGAGAACCTACACTGATTCGGGCAAATTCTTTGACTTCCTTCTAGTGTACCGATCACAAAAGATCAACTATTTGACAAGTAAAAGAAGATTTTATTCTAACAATATTTATTTAACTGTGAAACCTTATCTCTCAACTAGATGGTTTGGAAAGAAGATATTGGTTTAGGTGTTGTTTGTCTGTCACAATCTTTCAGTTTTCGAGCCACATATCCAAGCTACACAAGCCACAAAACTTATTTGATGGGGTATTTTTCGATCCCACAGATCACGATTCGGTCTGACAAAAACTTTCACGCCTGTTAGACCAACTGTCCAGTTAAATTTTCGAGTCATTCACCAAGTCTGATCTTGTGGTCCAGAAAAAGGTTAACCCTTAACCCTTTACCAAACAATACCTGGTTTTTATGGCCCTGAGAAAGAAGCCTTTTGAAAACATTGAGGGAAAAGAAGAAAATGCTGGTAACCAGCATTTTCTCCTTTTCCCACAATGTTTTCTTCCCTTTCTAAAACAGCTTTAAATTTCTGAGTGACATTCATTTTGTGTTCTGGAAATGCTTCCAATTTGGACAAGTCTAAAATTTTGTCATGTGGTAAAGAGTTAAAGTCCCACTTACACCTATGTTTGACTTTGCGGCCAGTGTAGATCAAGATCAGACTGCACAAAACATGCAGTCTGATAAATATAATAACTCAGAATTTGCGGTATTTTTGCTTATTTCTCAATATGGTGAAATTTTCACACTTGGTTTATTGAATCAATTGAACAAATACACTATTATCAACCTCGAATCAATAATGTTGTCGATCTGAATTCAGGAGTCAAACCACAAAAAATTTACCTGTTGCCTTTTGTCATCTTTCCTTTTTACTTTCAAAGCCTTCTTTGACAATACCTTCACATTTACTCTTCCTGCAAAGCAAAACAAAACAAATATGGTTGATCTGTCACAAAATAACTCTTGCTTTCTGTGAATGTGAGGAAAGACAGCTTTTGATAAAAATATAGAAATAAGATAAAATGTTGGTTATCAACCAAGGTAAAGCCTTCTGTTCATGCAGAGATACTCAATGGGATTGGTTCCCTAAGAACCTAATGTCTTATGGTTATTACTACATTTCTTTGTTTACCTTTTATAAATTGATGCAATTAGCCACAATGTTTTCAAAAGCCTCAAACTTGCAAAAACAAAAAGTTGTATCTTCACAGGAAGGGATATATTAATTCGTCTTGTTAAATCAATCTGAAATGCAGCGTATTAGTTTTTGTCACAGTGCTACCAAGGAACATGGGTATTAGTTAGATGCAATTATGTTAGTCTTTTATACAGTGTTCAGTCTTGTCAAAACTTGTCATAGCTTTTAACCAAGTTTAATTCATTTAATGATACAAAAAATTGCAGGAAAAGATTAATAGTTTTTGAAGCGCTCTCACATTTTAAGATAACTAGAAAAAATGTCCACTTAATCCCTAAAATAATTCATTTTCTTCAATAGTTGTATATTGAAATGTTACATATATTGCATGCTTTGTAATTAATTGTTATGATCATTGAGCTTGTATGCTTATGTGTCAAAATAAAATTTCTGTTCTGTTCAGTTCCTAAGATATGTGAAGTCAAGGTATACAAGTCAAAATGTTTGCATGTTGACCAATATTTGCCTCTGGTAAAAGGAAATTTCGAACATTTTAGCAGTATGAGAAATCACATGCAGTGGGCATTTCTGGGTCTTGCATGGGTCAGTGGTAAATTGTACACCTCATAACCTGGAGACCCTGGATTCCAGCCTAACTGGAAGCACTGGGTTTTTCATGGGAGTGTCCCTGAACAAGGTACTTCAGCTCAGAGCCCTAGCCTACACTGGTAAAACCCAGAACATACATACATGTAAATGTATATGTGAGCTGTTGCTGTGATGACTGGATTATGCTGAAAGCAGCAAAAAATACCATCCAATCACACATATGAACAACACATTCATCCATTTGAAACAATGCTGGGATTTCCATTTCTTAATCCAGAATGGGCAAAAGAATGGTTACTGCAGGGGCTAGCAAAGACAATGTATGTGGTGTCTGTGGTTGTGAGGTAGAGCGTTGGCCTGGTAACCAAACAGTCCCGAGTTCGAGATCCGGAAGCGGGTGTCATCTTTGGGATGTTTCATTGGCCCACACATTCAGTGCGACTACTGGTGTAGTTCCCAGGAAGCACAATCGAGAGAGATTAGTTTAAGTTGTAAGAACTTGTTTCTCAATCGATGTAAAAATAAATATGTTTAAACTAAACTAAAAGACACAATGACAAAATGACTCAATAATGAGAAACTACAGTGATTTTTTTCATATTTGGACATTTATTGTACACCATACCATCTCAAGTCCGTCGTAAGTTTTCCGGTAGCAAAGATAGAGCGCTATACTGACTTTCTGTTTCGTCGGTTTAATCTGTATTGCAGCGAAATGCAATTAACTTTTAGTAACAAACATGACCAAAGACAAATTATTAAATTCTTAATTACATGAACAGCTTGTAGAAGTTGTTTATATAAACAACATGTAAATCTCAAAGAATCACTGATGAAATTTATCATGCGTGGTGGCCATTTTGTGTGTTTTCGGGAACGTAAACAACATGAGTAACAGATGAAATGCTTGGTTTCTCTTATGTTCAGCATTTAAATTGAAATTTTTTGTTTTTCAAACGAAGGGTTATTAAATACGCAAGCAACAGGTATGTTTAAATCCCAGTTTTGTGCTCTATTTGCGAAATAATAAGAGCTCAAACTTGCGCACAAAATCTGTGCGGAGCTTTCAACTGATTTTGTTTTGATCGTCTCTATACCCAGAGGCGACCAGTCAAAAAGTAACATCGCCTTTGGGGACAGTTATCTGTACTAGGTTTAAGCCAGAGCACTGAATCAAACAGAATTTACTTTTTTGAATATTGAAAATTATTACATATTTCAATGTCAATGGGTCTCTCTTGTCCGAGTTTTTCACAAGATAGCGGGCAGAATCGACTGTGATCCTACATGATATCCGACCTTTAATATCCGAATAATGGTGCGCTAGATGTCATTTCTCTTCATGTTATGAGCCATGTCGTCTCTCACCTTTTGTTTCTTTCTCTATCTGCCCTTTACTTTTATGCTTTCCGTGCTTGTGTGGTTTATTTTTCTGCTTCAGAGGTCCAGAACGATGAGTTTCTTGTACATCTGCAGCCATCGTGAAAACACGTGGTGAGCGTCTGCGTGATTGAGATTATCAAATACACGTTTCGGCCCTGGGTCATTTCGGCCTAACTTTGGAACGAGTCGTTTCGGCCCAAGTAGGGTGGGCCATTTCGTTCGAGTTCGCAAAGCCTAATTTTAAAATTTATATGTCTTATATTAACAGAAAAGAGCAAATCAAAACGATACCGATAATACTCATTATTTCTAATTATTAAAAAAAGATTAATTTGGATAATGATCATTGTTCGAGGCTGAAAATAAAAGTATTATCATATTTAGCCCTGCAATCTAAACATGAGCAGACAGTCAGACACCAAATAAAATGTTGCAAAAATTTTGAAAGTTGTCTTTGAAAGTGAAGAAAACATTGTGGGTAAAGGAGAAAATGCTGGTTACCAGCATTTTCTCCTTTTCCCAAAATGTTTTCATAAGTCTTCATTCTTTTGGTCGTTAAATTTGGCATTATGTGGTAAAGGAATTACTATTGAAACACAAATTAACCAGATGGACATTTTCATTATTAAAAAAGACCCAGACAGTTGCAATTTCCTGGCTGCCTTTTGTCTGCAGGCAGTGTTTAAGCAAAAGAGGCAGTTTAGATCAAAGATCAGACTGCACAAAGATCAGACCAGGGATCTTATATACACAGTGTAATGTATTCTTATGTGGAGGGGGTATGCCACAGGGAATTACTGAAGACAGTTGTACAAAAGTCCCAATAAAAAAAGGGGTTAGAAGCATGAAATAAATAGATAAAGGATATTCGGGGTTTTTTTTTCGTTGAAAGATCGAAATTTATTTCATCGAGTGAGCATATATATTATCTGTATTATTTTCATGAGTAGTGCAGCCAGATGTAAAGATATTACTATTGATCTTCATGAGAAGAAATAAATTTTGATCTTTAACCGAAAAAAAAAAAATTATTCCAATCATTTCATGCCTCTAACCCTTTTTTTGTTGGGATTTTTATCAGAATCCAGCACTATTCGTTAATTACATGTGGTGTAACCCCATATAGCAACACATTACAATATTACGTAAAGGGCAAGAAATGTAGGGTAAATGACGTCATATTTCTGATGTTCACTAGATGAAATAAATTTTGAACTTTCATGAAAAAACCCCCCAAATATCCTGTATGTAATGCAAAAGCTGTAGCAGGTAGCAGTGTGATATTGCTGGTAAATATCAAGTAATTAGTATAATGCAGAAATAACAGTTTTTAAGGGTTCTTTTCACCTTTATTTTGACGCACAAATTACGCAATTTTGATAGAAATCTCTTTTGATGTCTACATCAACCATAGATATGTTAAATGTAAATTTGATAGAATTCAACAGACTATTATTATCCCTATGACTGTAACTCAGAGAGAATAAAGTGTGATGTTCTTGCTAGTTTAAATTTCACAATAAGTATAAATTTTATAATGTACAAAATATTCAAGAAAACAAATAAAATTCTGTATTCTGCAACCTTTCCTATTCATATGCAGTCTTCAGCATTTTTGCCTTTGAATTGATTTTTTGGCCTTTCTTGTCTTCTTCCACTGCTGAGCTCCGGTAGCTCAGTCGGTAGCGTACAGGGCTTAATTGAGAAGAGGAGGACTCTGGTTTGATCCCCAGCTCAGCCAATTTTTTTCCAGGGACTGATGATAGTCACAGCAACAGGATTCATTCCTCTCCAACTGCTGACTGTTGTTTCACTGATGGTTATGTGCGAAAGCAGCCAGTGGCTTGAAAAGAATATTGTGAAGAGTACTTGTAAAAGAAATTACAGGAAAGCATGGATAGATGCATGGCTGCCGCAATATAACTGAAATAATGTTAAAAACGACGTTAAACACCATACAATCAATCAATCAATCAGTCTTCATCCATCATGTCAAAACAAAAGAAAATGTTTAAGAAATGTCAGATGTTAAATGCTATTAAAAAGAAATTTAGATGGATGGAAGTTTTGAGGGCTGAAAGGACCCATCCGAATTTAGCCGTGAATTAGGCTGAAATGATCCAGGCCCAAACAACTTTGATGAAATGACTCAAGGACAGCCCAACTGGTTACCAGGTTTTCCATAATAATCTGGCAAAATGGATATTGAATCATCTGTCAGGAACTTCTAGAGTGATAATCAGTTGCAAAAATGTCAAGTGGTGCTGGTAACTCAGTGATTAGAGTAATCATACTGTAAGCCAGGGGTCCAAGGTTCTCTATATTTCTGTATGGATCATCCCTGCAGAATCAAGTTAAGGAACAAAATCTTTTGATTCATCTTTTGTTTTATTATATTTTGGAGTTCTGGATTTGCCCCCTGGAGCCTCAAGACAATTCAGAACTCTGGCAAGAGTATTTGTAAGAAACCAGGACACACATGAATAAGAGACTTTTCCCATGATATGACTGAAAATTGTTGAAAGCTACATAACACAGTTAAAAACACCTTTCAATCAATCAATCAATCAACAAACCAAAATATCAATCAACCAATCAAATCAAACAAAATCATTAAATTCATCCATAAATCCAACTTGGCTTGTGGTTGATAGCTGATCATTCAAAAGCTGATGGTACTGTCTGAAGCATATTCTATTTACGTGTATCCCATTACCAGACAATCCTGCATTTTAATGACCCTGGCAAAAAGGAAAACATTGTTGGATGAGGGGGAGGAACTGCTGACAACCAGCATTGTTTCCTCTTTCCACAATGTTACTCACCCTTCGAAAGACAAAAGCCATCATGTCAGCCACATTTGCTTCAAATGTTGTCGGCAAATGGTTTCATTTTTGACATGTCCAAAATTTTCTTGTTTGGTAAAAAAGTTATAGCACCAAAAGCAAGTGTCCTGATGCCTTAACTCTTTACCAAACGACAAAATTTTGGACTCAACCAAATTCAAAGCATTTGCAGATGACAAAATAAATGTAGCTCAAAAAAAATCATGGTTTCTGCCTTTGTTAGGGTAGAAAAGATTGTGGGAAAAGGAGAAAATGCTGGTTACCAGCATTTTCTCCTTTTCTCACAATGTTTTCAAAAGCAATCTTCTTCAGAGTCGTTAAAACTCGGGACTGTGTGGTAAAGGGTTAAATTAGGTCAAATATGGGGCACTCCTCAATCCATAACTCTTTACCAGACAACAAAAATGTAGAATTGTCAAAATTCAAAGCATTTGCAGACAAAAATTGACATTTGGCTCTAATGATGAAATTGTCTTTGATATAGAAAACAGAGTGGGAAAAGGGGAAAATGCTCCTTTTCCAACAATGTTTTCAGAGGCTTCTTTGTCATCAAAACTCAGGATTGTGTGTTATAGGGTTAACCCTTTACAACATAGAACTGAGTTTTGACAACGTTCAGGTAGGAGAATTTTAAAAACATGGTAGCACTGTTTTCTATCCTTTCAAAGACAATTAACTCTTTGCCACACAATCCCTAGTTTTAACTAGCCTGAGACAGAGGCTTTTGAAAATATTGTGGAACAAGAGCGGCAAATTGTCGCAAGATACGCCCGTCCCACCGCCAGTTGTCGAGGGGGAATAATAATTGTAAAGGGTTGGTAGAGGAAAGGAGTAGTGCAGCAGAAATCATGTAAGTGATTGAAATAGGCATGAATGTCTCCTCTAATGTTAAGGAAACATGCATATAAAGTTTCACGTCATTCCAACTTGAAAAGACAAAGTTATATTGTAGAGAAGCATGAAAAGCTTAAAAAAAAATAATGAATAGGGAATAAGTCCAAAAGGGCATTAGGTAAGGTTATGGCTCCAGTGCATTGCACTTTTTGTAACTGCAACAAACACGTTTACCAAGTCTCAAGTCAATTTGACTTGAGGTGACAAAGTTCCATTCCGGACAAGCAAGAAATACTGTAAAAATGGATCAAAGTGGAATTACTCAAAATCCGCGCTATGTAGAGTTATTGTTCTTGCACACTGTACTCCGTAATATTGCAACAAACATGCATACCAAGTTTGAAGTCCTTCTGACTTGAGATGACAAAGTTATATTCCGGACAAGCACTAAATGCTGTAAAAATGACAATCAAAGGGAAATAACTCAAAGACAGCACCAGGTAGAGTTACAATTCTTGCACACTGCACTTCCAAATATTGCAACGAATAAGAAAACCATATTTCAAGTCATTCCTACTTAAGATGACAAAGTTATGCTCCGGACAAGCAAGAAATGCTATAATAATGAAGATCAAAGGGGGAATAACTCAAAATTCATGCTAGGAAGAGTTATGGTTCTTGTGCAGTGCACTCCGTAATTTTTCAACAATCATGCATACCAAATTTGAAGATGTTCAGACTAGAGATGACAAAGTTATATTCCGGACAAGCAGAAAATGCTGTAAAAATGACAATCAAAGGGAAATAACTCAAAGACAGCACGAGGTAGAGTTATGGTTCTTTCGCACTGCACTCCGTATTATTGCAACAAACACAAATGCCAAGTTTCAAGTCAATCGGACTGGAGATGACAAAGTTATGCTCCGGACAAAGAACTGGACGCCGCCCACCCTGACGTCCGTATGCCCGCCTGCCCGTCCGGACGTCCATACGCCATGGGTGATCCAATAATATGTTTCGTCTTCAATGGGCTTATAAAAAAGGAGAAAATGCTGGTAACCAGGAATTTCTCATTTTTCCACAATGTTTTCTACCCTTCCATAAACAAATTTCAATTTTTGAGTGACATTTATCTTGTCCCCTGCAAACACTTTAAATATGTACAAGTCTAAAACATTGTTGTTTGGTGAAGAGTCAAGTCTTTTATCACAGCCAAAATCTTCTTGAATTGCTCTAAATAAAGACAAGTCCAAAATTTCATCATTTAGTATTGAGTTAAAACATATCTCAGGTTTTCCTGTGGGGAAAAAAGCCTGTTCTCCCACAATGCTTCTTGTCTTTAAAAAAAGAGCTACTCTCCCCATGCAATGTTTCTTGTTTGAATCACTTGTACTAGATTTTGACTGATATAAAATGATTTGTTTAGTAATGACATAATTACCTTACCAGTAGTGCTTACTTGTTATGTGTACCAAAATGCACTTACACAAACATACATGTGGTTAGTTTATTATTTTCAATGACGTGGGAGACAGAAAGGGCAAAGATGATGATATTTTGTTGGATCCTGGTTTGGTGTAATTCTTTTAACTTTTTTCCAGATTACAAGTAATTGTGGGTGTCCATACTGAAATCTTTTCTGAGCGTCAACTCAAATGCTGCTCAAATGATGGAATTTTTTCTGAATGGGTACAAAACATGGTGAGAAAAGGAGAAAATGCTTGTTACCATTTTTTTCTGGCTGCTTTTTCTGTATAAACAGTCAGTAGGGTATAGGCTACAAAGCACTGAGACAGAAATTGTTTCTGTTGACATCAGATTCTAAACCCTTGGCCTGCAAAACAAATGAAACAAGAGCACCACGTGAAGGTGCCAATGCTTGGCTGCAAGTCGAAAAAGGGACATAACTGTGTCAAAAATATTTCGATGGTTACTTGCCTCTGTTGTATGGGTTCCTCTTTTGATAGTTAACAACTAGTCCCACTTTGAAGTAAATATCTTCAGCTAAAACAGAGATATGATCAAAATGTTAAAGTTTTTGCACCACGATGGCAATGCAGATGACAGAGATGCCAGAGCTTTGACAGTACCTCCATGTTTTCTTTGAAAACAGCCAAGCTAATAAAGATGTTTTAAAATGGAAAAGACACATGGAATTGAACTCTTTTTGGGCAAGAAATTATACTATTGAATATCTCACAAAGCATTGAACAGTGTAAATCTCAAGATCACACTGCATGCTTTTCGGAGCCTGATCTTCACCTACCCTATCTTTAAATGTATTTTATGCCTTCACCAAATGAGTATTTCGACTCTACCATATTGAAGCATTAAAATTTTACAAATGAGAGATTAAATGTGGCACAAACAGCTGAGCTAGTCTTTGACAGGATAAATAACATTTTGAACAAGGAGCACATGCAGGATACTGGCATTTTTTCCTTTTCCCGCAATGTTTTCAAAAATCGTCTTCTTTTGGGTTGTTAAAACAAGGAATTCTTTAGTAAATGATTATACAAGTTTATGCACAATTCAAAAAGCATATTTGCCTTTGCCTCCAAATTTGTCTCCTCATTGCCACTTGTATTTATTAAGGGTAGATATAAAATTAGCATGTGTGATAAGGGTTAATTTCTATTGTGTTAACTCTTTACCAAACGACAAAATTTTAGACTGGTCCAAATTGAAAGCATTTGCAGACGACAAAATTAACGTGACTCAAAAATTGAAATTTGTTCTGGGAGGGTAGAAAACATAGTGGGAAAAGGAGAAAATGCTGGTTACCAGCATTTTCTCCTTTTCCCATGGCGTTTTCAAAAGGCTTCTCTTTCAGGGTCGTGAAAACCAGGGATTGTTTGGCGAAGGGTTAAAATGATGTAAGAGACACTTGAGGGACAAAATTGAGTACGACACAAAACAATCCTTGTCCTAGCTACTTAGTCAACATTAGGAAATGACCCCTTGGGATTGTGACGGATGCGCTAATTTAATATACAATACCAGTAAGTATATTTCTATTGGAAGAATAACAAACTTACAGCGCACTGAAATATTGTCTTACTCTTATTAATTTGAAATTATAATTGAATGAAGATGTTATTGCCTTGGACAAAACTTTTGCTTATCGTTTCATTTACACGTAAGTAAAATATTTCCTATAAATATGTCTGAACATTTTACCTTCACATTCAGCTGATTGGCATAAATATCTCATCACTGTTTTAATCTCCATTGATTTACAAGTGTTTTCATATTTACCGATTGATTTCTTGTGGTTAGCTCTTTAGCAAACGACAAAATTTTGGACTTGTCTAAATTAAAAGCATTTGCAGACAACAAATTAAACATTAGAAAGTTAGAAATCATTTTTGAAAACCAGAAAATGCCGAGATATTATCAAAACAAACATTCTGACCAAGTTTCACGAGTATCAGACTGAAAATGTGATCTCTAGAGCGTACACAAGGTAAAAGTTGACAACGCACGACGGACGACAGACGCCGGACACAGCACGATCACAAAAGCTCACCTTGAGCACTTTGTGCTCAGGTGAGCTAAAACAAGAGGGCCATGATGGCCCTGTATCGCTCCACTGGCTATTAAGTAAAAACACTACAAGCCAAACATTACAATATTCAGCAAATTGATTTCAAACACGAGGACATGCAAACATTTTTCTATCTAATCCTACGAGAAAGTTGTGATCCATGGGCAAAGCCAATTTTGATCGCAAAGCTATAATTATTTGAATCCTGGTGGAGGTCCACAATATAAAGCTCCATACCAAATAATTCAGTTCTTGAATGTTATAAACAAGAAGATTTTCAAATTTTTCTCAATGAAAAGCCCTGTAAAAAAAGTTAACATACGGATGGACGCACAACGGACAACGGGCCATAACATAAGCCTGCTGGCCTTCGGCCAGTGGAGCTAAAAAACTTGTCTAGCACCAATCATGTATCACTGCAGCTTGATAATCAAGGGAGGTAAATAGTAACGAACTTTATCTTTCATAAAAAGAGTTATTTCCCTTGATTAATGTTTAAATTGAAGTGACAATATTTTGAAGCCCATGTTAAACTTGCGATCCCTGGAATGAAGGCAATTTTGACCCCAGACCTACAATATGAAACTAGAATGTGTGGTTATAAACAAAAAGATTTTTTAATCTTGCCCAATAAAAAGTCATGTAAAACAAGTTTGCTGAATAAAAGGCCCTGTAAAATATGTGATCCATGACACAGGTTTATCAAGTTTTCACTATAAAAGCCAATGTAAAACTTGTGACCCCTGGTGTGGAGTCAAACTTGACCCCCAAAGTTAAAATTTGGGCCCTCTTGGTAGAGGCCCATTATATAAAGTTACATGCAAAATTTGGTAGCCCTAGGCCTAAATATGGCTATGTACAAGTAGATTATTAAAGTTTCCTTATATAAGACCATGTAGAACTTGTGACCCCCTGGGGTGGGGCTACATTTGACCCCCTGGGCTATAATTTGGGCACCCTTGATAGAGACCCCCTAGATAAAGCTAAATGCAAAATTTGATAGCCCTAGCCCTTATAGCTAGATGCGAAAGATTTTCCTATATAAGCCCGCCCATGTAAAACATGTTACCCCCCGGAGCGAAGTCAAATTTGACCCTCGGCTATAATTTGGACACCCTTGGTACAGGTCCACTAGATAAAGCTACATGCCAAATTTGGTCGCCCTAGGCCCCATGGCTAGGTCAAAGAAGAATTTTAAAGTTCTCCCTATATAAGCCCATGTAAAACTTGTTATATAAGCCCATGTAAAACTTGTTACCCCCGGGCAGGGCCTAATTTGACCCCAGGGCTATAATTTGAACAATCTTGGCAGAGGTCCACTAGATAAAGCTACATGCCAAATTTGGTAGCTCTAGGCCCTATGGCTAGGTAGAAGAGGAATTTTGAAGTTCTCCCTAAATAAGCCCATGTATAACTTGTAACCCCCGGGGCGGGGCCAATTTTGACCCCAGGGCTATAAATTGAAGAAACTTGGTAGAGGTCCACTAGATAAAGCTACATGCCAAATTTGGTAGCCCTTGGCCTTACGGTTTCAGACAAGAAGATTTTCAAAGATTTTCAAAATTTTTCAGTTTTGTTGCCATGGCAACCAGAGTTTTTAAAGGAATTAAATTCTTTCAAGAAATTCTGAAGAGGACCATGGCAGGATCATTTCTGTGAAGTTTCATCAAAATTGGATGGGTAGTTTCAGAGAGGAAGACGTTTTAAAAAAAAGTTAACGCACGGACGGACGGACGGACGCACGGACGCACGACGGACAACAGGCCATGACATAAGCCCGCTGG
This sequence comes from Hippopus hippopus, assembly GCA_946811185.2. Taxonomy (NCBI): domain Eukaryota; kingdom Metazoa; phylum Mollusca; class Bivalvia; order Cardiida; family Cardiidae; genus Hippopus; species Hippopus hippopus. The sequence continues at coordinate 9,559,469 of OX328102.1, read as the reverse complement.
CCTTCGGCCAGTGGAGCTAAAAATGTTTTTAACACTGGCCAAGTCCCTTTAATTACACCAAGCAATGAGCTACTACTTAAATGTAAGGTGTGGAACAATAATAGCAATTTATGTAAATAGCTCCAGTAATCTTGCTTTCTACTAGTATTCAGTTTTTCTTATAATTGCATGACCAGAAGTAATGTAATTAGTTTTCTTGCACACTGAAAAATACATGCAAGTCCATAGCAATTTTGCATTTGATGAAAATGGCCATTGACGGTAGATCCATTTTGTAATTTTATTACCAATATTATTTTAACTTTATACCAAACGACAACATTTTGGACTTGTTCAAATTGAAAGCATTTGCAGACGACAATTTAAGTGTGGCTCAAACATTGAACTTTGTCTTTGAAAGGGTAGAAAACATTTTGGGAAAAGGAGAAAATGCTGGTGACCAGCATTTCCTCCTTTTCCTAAAATGTTTTCAAACGCCTCCTAACACAGGGTCATTAAAACCCGGGACTGTTTGGTAGAGGATTAAGGGCAGGATATATTGTTTCAATATACTGTGTATATTGACTCAAGAAACTAATTTGCAGCATTTGTGAACAATGGTCTTACGACAGTACTTTGTATCGAAAAATTCCATAATTGAAATCCCAAAGGGAAAAGGTTTTAGAAAACATATTGGAAAAGGAGAAAGTGATGGTTACTAGCATTTTCTCCTTTTCCCACAATGTTTTCAAAAGCTTTTTTTTTTTTTAAATCAGGGTTGTGAAAACTCAGGATTGTGTGGTAAAGGGTTAAAAAATAAGTGTTTAGCAAGACAACAAAATTTGTCATCATGGGGTAGTGTGTTTTTATAAATTACCAGGTTTTACCAAACAGTCCTGTGTTGAACAACCAAGAGAAGAGGAATTTGGAAAGCATTGTCAGAAAAGGCGAAAATGATAGTAACCAATTTTTTTCTCCTTTTCCTATAATGTTTCGACCTATTCAAAGACAAATTTCATGACTTGAGCCACATTTCATATGTAAGTCTGCAACTGCATTTATTTTGAATAAGTCTTAAGTTCTGTCACTTTGTAAAGTGTTAAACTGTAATTTTGGAAAACATGCTCTGTTAACAGGTTTAGAAACAGTGTGGAGTGTGGAAGACTGCAGCATTACATTACCATTATCCAGAAGCCAATCCTATGATGACCTGACACGACCTAATGATCAGGCAAACAGAAGAAAAGGTCAAAGAGAGCAACGTAAATATGCATAAGATTCAGTTTACTGGCTTGGGCTGGAGTCTTTTTTGGATCTTTTTCACTGATCTTTACTTGTCATCACTTTCAACATTGTTTTAGTTATATCATTTTTATGCAAGTTGCATAAACACTTAACAACACAACCTGGAGTTTTAACAACCCGAGGAAGAAGCCTTTTGACAATATTATGGGCTTCTTGGTAACCAGCATTTTCTCCTTTTCCCACAAATTTTTCCTACCCTTTCAAAGATAATCACATCTTTTAACCCTTTACCAAACAATCTCGGGTTTTCACGACCCTGTAGAAGAGGCCTTTTAAAAACATTGTGGGAAAAGGAGAAAATGCTGGTAACCAGCATTTTCTCCTTTTTCCACAATGTTTTCTACCCTATCAAAGCAAGATTGCTCCATTTGAACCACATTGAAATTGTTGTCTGCAAATGCTTTCAATTTGGACGAGGCTAACATTTTGTCATCTGGTAAGGGGTTAAGCCATATTTTATTAGCTGTCTGCAAATTCTTTGAATTAACTTTACCATACGACAAATTTTAGACATGTCCAAATTGAAAGCATTTGCAGTTAAAAAAAAGTTACTCAAAAACTGAACTTTGATTTTTGAAAGGTAGAAACATGGTGGGAAAGGAGAAAACACTTCTTACCAGCATTTTCTCCTTTTTTCACTATGCTTTTAAAAGCCTTCTTCCTTAGGGTCGCTAAAACTTGGTTTTGATTGTATTGGAATTTAAGGCCATTTTAACAGCTTATGTTATTTGTCATGGTGGTCAGTGCACCTACACATGTATTTCCCAGCTTTCTCATACTCATCTCGTACTGACACACCTTTCTTCCCAAGTCACTGACAGCTTTTCTCACATGCATCAGAGGTGTGAGGTGAAAAATCGCCAAAAAGAAAGTTTGCAAGAACCAATGAAACTTGATATTGTGTTGCAAAAGGTTAAAGATCACACAAGACAAAGCAGATAAATACAGCCAAGGTGCTCAACTGGGGCACCTGACACAGATAAACAGACTGAGGTATTTAACATTTTTACCTTTCCAAAGGAAAATTTAAGCTTTTCTTGTCTAACAATGTTTTCAAAGGACCTATACATCAGGGTTGTTATAACAGGGGATTAAATCATTAACAGTTTAACCCTTTACCGCACAATCCCGAGTTTCAACAACCCTGACAGAAAAGACATTTAAAACTAGAGATATCACTGAATGTGATCATACCCCCCACCAGCTCCTTGTCACAAAACAGCTCTTTGTCACAGAATGCAGAATGGTTTAGTACAAAAGTAAGATTTGAAACAAGAGGGCCATGATGGCCCTAAAGTCACTCACCTGAGCCTTTTGATCAAACATGACCCATTTCCAATCTCTTCAGAGATATTAAGACAAACATTCTGACAAACACTCATTAGTATTGGACTTACAAATATGGCTTCTAGAGTGTACACAAGCTTTTTCTAGAATTTGTTTCAGCGGCCTACTTGACATGTAGAAATTATCCAGACATACATTCTGACAAACTTTCATGAGTATTTGAGAGAAAATGTGGCCTGTAGGGTGTACAAAAGGTTTTTCCCAGATTTGACCTAGGTTTTTATCCAACATGACCCATATTCATACAAGTCTAAGATATTATCAAGACAAACATTCTAAGCAAATTTCCAAGATTATTTGACCGAAAATGTGGCCTCTAGAGCGTACACAAGGTTTTTCCAGGATTAAAGTTAGTGACCTAGTTTTTAATTCCATGTGACCCATTTTCAAACTCATGCAAGATACATCATGACAAACATTCTGACCAAGTTTAAAGAATATTGGACTGAAAATGTAACCTCTAGTATGTACAAAAGGTTTTTCCGAGATTTGACCTTGTGACCTAGTTTTTTTATCCAACATGACCCATTTTCACATTAGTCTAAGATATTATCAAGACAAACATTCCGACCAAATTTCAAAATTATTGGACTGAAAATGTGGCCTCTAGAGTGTACACAAGGTTTTTCCAAGATTCAACCCAGTGACCTAGTTTTTGACCTGACATGACCCATTTTCAAACTCATCCAAGCTATCATCATAACAAACATTCTGACTACCTTTGAAGAGCATTGGACTGAAAATGTGACCTCTGGAGTGTGTACAAGGTTTTTCTAAGATTTGACCTAGTGACCTAGTTTTTGACCTGACATGGCCCATTTTCAAACTCGTCTGTGGTATTATCAAGACAAAATATTCTGACCAACTTTCAAGAGTATTGGACAGAAAATGTGGCTTCTGAAGCGTACAAAAGGTTTTTTTTAAGATTTGACCTAGTGACCTAGTTTTTGACCCGACATGGCCCATTTTCAAGCTTGTTTCAGATATTATCAAGGCAAACATTCTTACCAATTTTCGATGGTATTGGACAGAAAATGTAGCCTCTAAAGCGTACACAAGGTTTTTCTAAGATTTGAACTGGTGACCTAGTTTTTAATCCAACATGGCCCATTTTTGAACTCAACTGAGATATCATCAAGACAAACATTTTGACCAACTTTAAACAGTATTGGACTGAAAATGTGGCCTCTAGAGCATACAGAAAAGATTTGACCTGGTGACCTAGTTTTTGACCTGACATGGCCCATTTTCGAACTTCTCTAGAGCGTACACAAGGTAAAAAGTTGACGACGGACGACACACGCCAGACACAGCACGATCACAATAGCTCACCATGAGCACTTCGTGCTCAGGTTCGCTAAAAAAAAAAACTAGTGGAAATAGAGTTATAGTTCTTGTATAGTGCACTTCTCGTTAATGTGGTCTATCTGTATATGAAGTTTGAAGTCACTAGCTTTTATACTTTGGAAGTTATGCCCCAGACAAAAATCCAAAGTTAAAATTTACAAAGGACAATAACTCTGAAAATAGTGGGAATAGAGTTATGGTTCTTGCACAGTGCACTTTGGTTTATGGTGATCTAATTGTATATGAAGTTTGAAGTTACTAGTTTTTGTACTTTGCAAGTTATGCCCCAGATAAAAATCCAAAGTTAAAATTTACAAAGGGCAATAATTCTAAATGTAGTGGAAACAGAGTTATGGTTTTAGTACACTGCACTTCTGGTTAATGTGGTCTATCTGTATATGAAGTTTGAAGTCACTAGCTTTTATACCTGGATAGTTATGCCCCAGACAAAAATCCAAAGTTAAAATTTACAAAGAGAAACAAGATGTGTGTTTGTAAAACAGTCATGCCCCCCTACTGCCACATTGATACAGGAAGTGGCACAGTTCATAAACTGATATCAAAAGAATTGATTGGGAAATATCGATGTCATCTTTTTGATTTATAGCCCACTTCAATTGTTAAACGTGATAATCTGTCAAGAGTTCGCATAATTATACACACTGACGTGTGTATACATACAAGATTGTAAACAGTCGCCGATACACAGACTGGGTTATCGATTTTCTTTTCGGCACGCGCGTTCGACTTCCGCTTTTTCCCAATCAACTTCGATGCTTACTACGTCCCCAATAATACGTGAATAAAATGTTGGAGCCACAAATTGAGCCACATATAATGATTTTTGGGACACTTTAATTTTTTTTGAGGAAATGGCTCAAGTGGCGAACGGCAGCGCGGGCCCTGAATCATCTGGTGGTCACTGTGACCTTGACCTTTCAAGGATTAACCTTAAAATCGATTGGGATCATTTACACTCCAAGATGAATATCTGTACAGAATTTGAAGAACCTAGGTCAATTCTGTGTGTAGTTATCATCTGGACAAGGTTTGGTCTATATATCATTAAGTTGAAGGCCACTGTGACCTTGACCTTTGATGGATTAATCTCAAAATCGATAGGGATCATTTACACTCCGAGATGAATATCTGTACAGAATTTGAAGAACCTAGGTCAATTCTGTGTGTAGTTATCATCTGGACAAGGTTTGGTCTATATATCATTAAGTTGAAGGCCACTGTGACCTTGACCTTTGATGGATTAATCTCAAAATCGATAGGGATCATCTGCACCCCAAGACAAATGTCTGTGCCAAATTTGACGAACCTAGGTCAATTCTGTGTCTAGTCATCATCCGGACAAGGTTTGGTCTATATATCAACATGTTGACGGTCACTGTGACCTTGACCTTTGACCGATTAACCTCAAAATCGATAGGTATCATCTACACTCCAAGACACATGTCTGTGCCAAATTCGACGAACCTTGGTCAATTCCATGTCTAGTTATTGTCTGGACAAGGTTTGGTCTATATATCAACATGTTGAAGGCCACTGTGACCTTGACCTTTGATGGATTAATCTCAAAATCGATAGGGATCATCTACACTCCGAGACGCATGTCTGTGCCAAATTTGACGAACCTAGGTCAATGCTGTGTCTAGTTATCATCCGGACAAGGTTTGGTCTATATATCAACATGTTGACGGTCACTGTGACCTTGACATTTGACCGATTGACCTCAAAATCAATAGGGATTATTTACACTCCGAGACGCATGTCTGTGCCAAATTTGATGAACCTTGGTCATTTCTGTGTCTAGTTATCTTCCGGACAAGGTTTGGTCTATATATCAACATGTTGACGGTCACTGTGACCTTGACCTTTGTCCGATTGACCTCAAAATCGATAGGGATCATCTTCACTTCGAGATGCATGTCTGTGCCAAATTTGACGAACCTAGGTCAATTCTGTGTCTAGTTATCATCTAGACAAGGTAAGGTCTACCGACCGATCGACGGATGGACTGACTGACCGTCGGACCGACTGACATTAGCAAAGCAATATACCCCCACTTCATTGAAGGGGGGCATAATAACTCTAAAAATAGTGGGAATAGAGTTATGGTTCTTGCACAGTGCACTTTTCTTTATGGTGATCTAATTGTATATGAAGTTTGAAGTTACTAGCTTTTGTACTTTGCAAGTTATGCCCCAGATAAAAATCCAAAGTTAAAATTTACAAAGGGGAATAACTCTAAAAATAGATGGAATAGAGTTATGGTTCTTGTACAATGCACTTCTCGTTAATGTGGTCTATCTGTATATGAAGTTTGAAGTTACTAGCTTTGGAAGTTATGTCCCAGACAAAAATCCAGTTAAAATTTACAAAGGGCAATAACCCCAAACATAGTTGGAATAATCTTATGGTTCTTGTACAGTGCACTTCTCCTTAACCCTTTACCACACAATGACGACTTTTGACACCCCTGATAGAGAAGGCTTTTGAAAACATTGTGGGAAAAGGAGAAAATGCTGGTAACCAGCATTTTCTCCTTTTCCCACAATATTTTCTACCCTATGAAAGAAAAATCATTTCATATGATCCACACTGAAACTGTCCTCTGCAAATGCTTTCAATTCGGACAGGTCTAAAATTGGTCGTGTGGTAAAGGGTTAATGTGATCTATCTGTGTGTGAAGTTTGAAGTTACTAGCTTCTATACTTTTAAAGTTATGTCCAGACAAAAATCCAAAGTTAAAATTTACAAAGGGCAATTACTCTAATTATAGTGGGAATAGAGTTATGGTTCTTGTACACTGCACTTCTCCTGTATGTGATCTATCTGTTTGTGAAGTTTGAAGTTACTAGCTTTTTTACTTTGGAAGTTATGTCCCAGACAAAAATTCAAAGTTAAAATTTACTAAGGGCAATAACTCTGCATATACTGAAGACAGAGTTATGGTTCTTATACACTGCACTTTTCCTTAATGTGATCTATCTGTATATGAAGTTTGAAGTCACTAGCTTTTATACTTTGGAAGTTATGCCCTGGACAAGCTTTTCGTGATGCACTGATGAACAGATGGACAGGCGGTCAAGGTGACTCCAGTATACCCCCCCAAACTTCGTTTGTGGGGGTATAATATTGAGGAAATGGGAGAAAATGCTGGTAACCAGCATTTTTTCCTTTTCCCACAATGTTTTCTTACCATTAAGAGATAAATTCCATGATTTGCGCCATATTTTTTTTTTTTGCAAATACTTTCAATTTGGGCCGGAGTAAAATTTTGTCATTTGGTAATGGGTTTACACTATGTGTAACATTTTTGTTTACTTTGATATTTTTCGGTTCAAAAGGTTTGTTAAATGACTTAGTCCAAGAACTACAACAATGCATTGAATCAGAGTGTTTGGTAATACGAGGATCTTTGATTTTCCAGCAGTTCAAGATTTGCAAAGGTGAGTACATGCATATTCCTTTTTTTTTTTTTTTGACTATTTACCAACATTATTTAACCTTTTGACTGTTACATAGAGTGTATATAAAATTGGAAATTTTCAGTCAGTATGGTTGGCAAGAATGGTGCATTTTAAAGGCTATTCTGCAACAAAGAAATGCAATGATTACAAAAGCCAGCCTGTGTGTTAAGAATCAAAGAAGAATTCAAGAGAGCCATTGGCCCTAAGGTGCTCATCTGAGGAAAGTCATCTATGGTTGATAAAGCTGAAGAGTACCTGGTTTTAATGATGTGAAACACATAATTGTAAATGACCTACTTTTTGCCCAGACATGACCAAATTTTGAACATATATCAGCAGGACAAACATTCTGACCAAGTTTCAGGAGTTTAAGCCTGAAAATGTGACCTCTAGACAGCAGACAAGATTTCCAAAAATTTGGCGCCGTGATCTACTTTTCGACTGGAAATGACCCGATTTTAAATATGTTTGAGATATCATCAAGACAAACACTCTGACCTAGTTTTATGAGTATCAGGATGAAAATGTAGCCACAAGAGTGCACACAAGGTTTTTCTAAGATTTGACCCATTGACCTACTTTTTGACCCAGTGTGACCCAATTTCAAATTTGTCTGATATCATCAAGGCAAACACTCCAACCTTATTTCATGAGTATCTAGCTAAAGATGTGGTCTCTGTAGTGCATGCATGGTTTTTCTAAGATTTGGCCCGATGACCTACTTTTACACCAACATGTCCCAATTTCAAACAAATCTAAAATATCAACAAGACAAAATTTTAATATTCTGACCAAGTTTCAAGAGTATCAGGCTGAAAATGTGATCTCAAGAGTGCACAAAAGGTTTTCTTTAAGATTTGGTCCAGTGACCTACTTTTTTACCTGACATGACCCAATTCACACATGTATGAGATATCATCACCACAAACACTATGATCTACTTTTGTGGGTATCTGGCCAAAAATATGGCCTCTATAGTGTACACAAGGTTTTTCTAAGATTTGGTCCAGTGACCTACTTTTTGACCCAACATTACCCAGTTTCCAACTTGTCTGAGAAATCATCAAGACAAGCATTCTGACCTTGTTTCAAGAGTATCAGGCCAAAAATGTGACCTCTAGAGTGCATACAAGGTTTTTCTAAGATTTAGCCCTGTGACCTACTTTTTTACCCAACATGACCCAATTTCAAACTTGTCCAAGATATCATCAAAACAAACTTTCTGATTAAGTTTCAAGAGTAGATCTGGCTTTAAATGTGGCCTCTACAGCGCACAAAAAGTTTTTCTAAGATTTGGCACAGTGACATACTTTTTAACCCGGCATGATCCAATTTCATGCTTGTCTGATATTTTTTCCAGACAAACATTCTGACTAAGTTTCATGAGTATCTGACTGAAAATGTGGCTTCTAGAGGGCACACAAGATAAATGTTGACGACTTCATGAAGCATAACAGACGACACAGGACGGATGCCGGACACAGCATGATCTCAGATGCTCACCTTCATGCTCAAGTGAGCTAAAAATGATTGTTGAATATGGCCCCTTGTAGAAAAACTCTTTCTAGACAACAAAATTTCAGACTTGTTGAAAGTGAAAGCATTTGCAGGCGGAAAAATTATTGTGACTCAAAAATTAAAATATGTGTTTGGATTGGTAGAAAACATTGTGGGGAAAGGAAAAAATGCTGGTTGTCAGCATTTACTCCTTTTTCTGCAATGTTTTCACGTTTTTCTCTTTCAGGTCTCTATGGCTGGAGATTGTTTGGTGAATGGTTAAATCTTACAATTCTTTTGCAGCATCTTCTGTATGCTATCCTAAGAAAGACCGTACAACTGACAAAATCACCACGGAAGCAAGCACAAAGGAAAGCACCATCAAAACCATCAAATCTCGGTCATGTAACGCCCTAGCAATTGGAATGTTGGTGCTCGGAATGATTCTTGGATCTGTGACTATGGCAATCGTTTGTGTCTTTGTTCCGTCTCTTCACAGGTATAACTTATGTTTGTTTCTTTTAATGAATGCTTTAACTCTTTACCAGATGACAAAATTGTAGAAAGCTCCTTATTGTAAGTATTTGCAGACAGCAAATTAGATGTTTCTAAATGATGAAGTTTATCTTTGAAAGGATAAGAAAACCTTGAGGGCAAAGAAGAAAATGTTAGTAACCAAAATTTTCTCCTTTTCCAACAATGTTCCAAAAATATTTTCAAAAATCCTTCTTTATTATGGTTGTTTAACCCTTTACCAAACAATCACATTTAGTGACCCTTATGGAAAGGGTTCTTGAAAACATGGTGGGATACTTAAAATACCTGAAATAAACATGATTTTTGTTGATTTAAATTGGTAATACATGGCAGGTGACATAGATTCAGGATGCACTTTCTGTGCAGTCTGATCTTGATCTGTGTCATCCGCAAAAGCTTCTTAATTTGATTATGGCACAGTAAGGGTTAAACCCGACATTTACTGTTAACAGAATATCCGTACTGTCCGATTATACGCGATGATATAAATATTCACTCTTTAATTACTCTTTACATAAAGGTAAATTTTAGGTCAACTTATTCGAGTAATATCTTAAAAGCCCAAATGTTGTTATTTCAAAGGTATATTTTAAGGAAAAATATTTCCGTATCAGACAGTGTAGATCCAAGATCAGAATCCACATTCTCTGCAGTCTGATCTTGATTTACACCATGTGCAATTGATCCTTCAGTTGCGCTTTGCAGCATAAGGGTTAAATATGGTTCAAATGATTGGATTTGCCTCTAAAAAAGGTCAGAAAGCATTGTGGAAAAAGGGGAAAATGTTGGAAAACAGCATTTTCTTCTTTTCCCACCATGATTTTAAAAGCTTACTTCCTCCGGATTGTTAAAACTTGGGATTGTAGGGTAAAGGGTTGATTTAAGAGATAGTAAGTTAATGTTTCATAAAGTAATCCCATGGTTTACAGACCCTGAAGAAGAAGGCTTTTGAAAACATAGTGGGAAAAGGCGAAAATGCTGACAACCAGCATTATCACCTTTTCCCTCAGTGTTTTCAACCCTTTGATAGACAAATTCCATCACTTTAACCCTATTTTAACTTGTCATCATTCAAAATGCTTTCAACTTGAAGAAACGTCTTTAACATTGTCATCTGTTTAAAAATCAATGATACTTTCCTTCTAATTTTTCAGGAAGACAACTAAACTTATAAATAAAAAAGCAATGAAAAAAAGACCATCTCAGTCTACTTGGTCCACAAGATCAAGACAGGTATGGGCAAAATTTACAATTCTAGTTCATGTACCTATGTTAACTCTTTATCATACAATCACAAGTTTTAATGGCCCTGTGGAAGACAGCTTTTGAAAACGTTTTGGAAAAAGGAGAAAATGCTGGTAACCAGCATTTTCTCCTTTTCCCAAAATGTTTTCTACCAATTCAATAACCATTCCACATTTCAGCCACATCTGATTTGTTTCCTTTTTCCATAAAGATTTTCTACACTTTCACAGACAATTTACCATCGTTTTAACTAAGTACCAGTATGGTATCTAAATATATGTAATTATTACATTCTGTTACTGATAATAGTAACATTTTCTACTGAAAATGGTGTAATATCAGCGTCACGCGAGGGCAGATATGGCAGGGCAATGGGCTGATATCTGATATCCTGCCCGTTGACAAGATATTTGTTCTAAATCTATAGCAACAGAACACTCGCTCGGTAACTAACGTTCTCAAAACATCCAGTTTGAAAAAAAAATGGCTGAATCAGTCCGTAAATCGCTAGCGGACAAATCTTCAGAACTACAGACAATGATTGAATCGTAAAACCAGCAATGACATGATAAGTAGAGAATAAATTGTTGTTGTCTTGGATTGGGAAAGTTTATCGGGCAAGGCATGGTGTCTATAAGCTAGTAGTTCTACGAATCTTATCCGCTGAGCCGGGGGAACCGAGCCTGATTAAGTTTCCCAGTCCAAAGCATCAACCATCTTCTCTATTTATCCTATTCTCATTTATAATCCATTACGTACCAAATTGAATATTTGGCTCGGAAAAAAAAACATATCGACATAGTTTTAACTATGAATAAAGATAAAGAACTGTTAACTTTAAATGTCCATATACTGTATATGCAACTGCGATAGTGAAGATGAATGATGCATGATTACGTCATGAACGTGACGTTTACCCGCGGAAAAAAGTTTTGTCGAATGAAGACAAGAATTTCTCTGTTTTAAGTGTTTAAACATGTTAGAAAACAAAAATATCGAGCAAATGATCCATGAATGTTATTACACAGCTGATGAGGGCCAGAGAGTGATATCGGCCCGCCACCTCGAAATCTGCCCTCGGGCTAAAGCCCTCGGGACAGATATCAAGGTGGCGGGCCGATATCACTCTCCGGCCCTCATCAGCCGTGTAATAACCTCTATATATTATGGAACAAGAGGGCCATGATGGCCCTGTATCGCTCCACTGGCTATTAAGTAAAAACACTACAAGCCAAACGTTTTTTGACGGATCAAAATTTTACGAACAGTTTTTGAAAAGGGTCACCCAAGGAACAATCCTGTGAAATTATTTCGAAATCTGACCAGCGGTTTCAGAGAAGAAGAATTTTGAAGAATTCCTTCATTTCTATATGGTGCAAGAAGCCCCCATTCACCAGAGCCACATTTTTTGACGGATCAAAATTTTATGAACAATTTTTAAAAAGGGTCACCCAAGGAGCATATCTGTGAAATTATTTCAAAATCTGACCCGTGGTTTCAGAGGAGAAGATTTTTAAAGAATTCCCTAAAAAATTCCATTTGGTTGCAATGGCAACCAGAGTTTTTGATGGAATCAAATTCTGTGAACAGTTTTTAAAGAGGACCTTCCAAGGAACATTCCAGCCAAGTTTGGTCCAAATCCGCCCAGTGGTTTAGGAGGAGTTGATGTTTAAAGAATTGTTGACGACACACGACGCACGACGGACACCAGGTGATCCTAAAAGCTCCCCTTGAGCACGTTGTGCTCAAGTGAGCTAAAAAGTTAACATACGGATGGACGCACAACGGACAACGGGCCATAACATAAGCCTGCTGGCCTTCGGCCAGTGGAGCTAAAAAACTTGTCTAGCACCAATCATGTATCACTGCAGCTTGATAATCAAGGGAGGTAAATAGTAACGAACTTTATCTTTCATAAAAAGAGTTATTTCCCTTGATTAATGTTTAAATTGAAGTGACAATATTTTGAAGCCCATGTTAAACTTGCGATCCCTGGAATGAAGGCAATTTTGACCCCAGACCTACAATATGAAACTAGAATGTGTGGTTATAAACAAAAAGATTTTTTAATCTTGCCCAATAAAAAGTCATGTAAAACAAGTTTGCTGAACAAAAGGCCCTGTAAAATATGTGATCCATGACACAGGTTTATCAAGTTTTCACTATAAAAGCCAATGTAAAACTTGTGACCCCTGGTGTGGAGTCAAACTTGACCCCCAAAGTTAAAATTTGGGCCCTCTTGGTAGAGGCCCATTATATAAAGTTACATGCAAAATTTGGTAGCCCTAGGCCTAAATATGGCTATGTACAAGTAGATTATTAAAGTTTCCTTATATAAGACCATGTAGAACTTGTGACCCCCTGGGGTGGGGCTACATTTGACCCCCTGGGCTATAATTTGGGCACCCTTGATAAAGACCCCCTAGATAAAGCTAAATGCAAAATTTGATAGCCCTAGCCCTTATAGCTAGATGCGAAAGATTTTCCTATATAAGCCCGCCCATGTAAAACATGTTACCCCCCGGGGCGAAGTCAAATTTGACCCTCGGCTATAATTTGGACACCCTTGGTACAGGTCCACTAGATAAAGCTACATGCCAAATTTGGTCGCCCTAGGCCCCATGGCTAGGTCAAAGAAGAATTTTAAAGTTCTCCCTATATAAGCCCATGTAAAACTTGTTATATAAGCCCATGTAAAACTTGTTACCCCCGGGCAGGGCCTAATTTGACCCCAGGGCTATAATTTGAACAATCTTGGCAGAGGTCCACTAGATAAAGCTACATGCCAAATTTGGTAGCTCTAGGCCCTATGGCTAGGTAAAAGAGGAATTTTAAAGTTCTCCCTAAATAAGCCCATGTAAAACTTGTGACCCCCGGGGCGGGGCCAATTTTGACCCCAGGGCTATAAATTGAAGAAACTTGGTAGAGGTCCACTAGATAAACCTACATGCCAAATTTGGTAGCCCTTGGCCTTACGGTTTCAGACAAGAAGATTTTCAAAGATTTTCAAAATTTTTCAGTTTTGTTGCCATGGCAACCAGAGTTTTTGAAGGAATTAAATTCTTTCAAGAAATTCTGAAGAGGACCATGGCAGGATCATTTCTGTGAAGTTTCATCAAAATTGGATGGGTAGTTTCAGAGAAGAAGATGTTTTAAAAAAAAGTTAACGCACGGACGGACGGACGCACGGACGGACGGACGGACGGACGGACGCACGACGGACAACAGGCCATGACATAAGCCCGCTGGCCTTCGGCCAGTGGAGCTAAAAATGAGAAAATGCTGGTCACCAGCTTTTTCTATTTTTCCCATGTTGTTTTCAAAAGCCGTCTTCTTTAGGGTCGTTAAAACATGGGATTGTGTGGTACAGGGTTAAATGATGGAATTTTTCTTTGATGGGCTAGGAAAAATTCTAGAAAAAGGAGAAACTCATGGTTACCAGCATTCTCTCCTTTTCCCACTGTGTTTTCAAAAGACTTTTTCCTCTGGGTCGTTAACAGTTGGAGTTGCAAGATAAAGGGTTAAAATATAAATGAACAGTCCTTATCTTTACAAATAATGCAGGAAAATTTCATTGTTTGAGCCACATATTGTATCTCCTCTGCAAATGCTTTCAAAATGAACAGTTCTAAAATTCTGTAGCCTGGAAATGACTTGATTTTTTCCTCTTTTTTTTTCATTCCAGTCCCATTCATCAACTCGGAACAACCAAGTCACACAGCAGCCTGGCGCAGCCTCATTGAATCAACTAACTCTTCCACAAAATGAGCAACCAATGTATCTGGAACTTGATCAACCAGTTGAACCATCAATATATCAAACCCTTGACCATGCAGATGCACAGACAGCTCATGTCTACACAGATCTTGCCCAGAGGCCAAATTTCGATAATGAATTAGGAGATGACTCTCCTAAAAATAGAGCTTCTGCGCACAAAGTTAACACTGATCATTATCACTGTCACTCAAAAGATTTAATTACTGTTACTAAAAATAGTTTACCAGTAGATAGTACTGGGTATGTCATTATGAAACAAACTATGGATTCTAGGAATGTAAGCAAAGACCTTCCAAACGAATATGAAGGAGAAGACGAAAGAAGAGAAAATGCTAATCACAATTATTTCAAGCTTGAAAGGCATTCAAATCAAGATGAGGTAGAGGAAACTCCAGTGTACGTTAAACTTGAACCTAGAAACAAGTTTGATCAGGACGGTCAAGTCAATAATGGCTGAAAGACATAAAGGATCTGACATGAGTTGGCGTTTGAGATGAAATTTTATGAAATGAGTCTTGGGAAAACGTTATTAAGTTAGCATTTGGCAAGCTGAATAACATTTTTTCTTGACGAGTTTAATAAAATTTCATCTCAAATGCTAACAAAAGTCAGATTCTTTTTATCACATAACCACATTTCACAAATCATAGAACAGAAGATGCAAAATCATCTATAGATGCACCTACAGTAATGTCCATAAAACCCATTCACTTCTATGAAATATGTGCAAAATAACATCAAAAATGACTTCACACAATTGTGATATCAAACATGTATGAGATGAGAAAATTCATAATGAGTATATTACTCTAAAAAAACAAGGGAGGTTATATGGTATGTAATTATCCCTTTAAGTGAGGATCCAGAGTCATAACCATCCTGTGTTTGGAGGCTTTTGAAAACATGGTGGGAAAAAGAAGAAAATGCTGGTCACCATCATTTTCTCCATATTACCCCCAGTGTTTTCTACCCTGATTATGAGTTGAAAGACTCTTGAAAGCATTATGAGAAAAGAGCAAAATGCTGGTCACAGAACTTTTCTATTTCTCACAATGTTTTCTACCCTTTTGAAGATGCTAACATCATTTGAAGCACATCTTATTTGTCGTCTGCAAATACTTTCAGTATTTGCAAGCCCTTTATTTTGTAGTTTGGATTAACTGTAATGGCTCGCTAGATATTAAGCCTTTACCAGAAGACAAAATTTTAAACTTGTCCAAATTGGAAGCATTTGCAGACGACATACTACATGTGGCTAAAATTATTGGATTTGTTTTTCATATGACATGTAACAGTGTGGGAAAGAGAAGTGCTGATTCCCACCATTTTCTCTTTTTTACACAATGTTTTATACAGGCTTTTTCCCTAGGGTTGTTCTCAATAACCCCCTGTGTTTGCAACCCTGAGGAAGAAAGCTTGTGAAAACTTTGTGGGAAAAGGAGAGAATGCTAGTTACCAGCATTTTCTCCTTTTTCCACAAAATTTCCTGCCATGTCAAAAACAAATCTCATCATGTAACCACAATTAATTTATAGTTGGTAATTCTCAAATTTTGTCATATGTTAATCAATTGTTATGCAAATGATAAGACTTTTCTTTGAAAGAGGTGAAAACATTGTGGGAAAAGGAGAAATGCTTGTTTCAATCCATACTCCTTAAGGTTTGTTAAAACATGGGATTGTAAGGCAATGAGTTCAATTAACTAAAGACATAAAACTAATAAACCTTTATTGGATAGAGACAATACTCTTGGTTGTAATAAAATAAAAATTCAGACTTAAAGACCCAGTAGTGGCCAAAATCAAAAAAACAGTTTCAGTGTTAAAATGCATTTGAATTTAAATCATACCATTAAAAAGTATGGAAATTATTGTGAAGATGACATTCTGTTATTGTATGGTCAGTCTATGTTTTAGTCACTGACAGTAAAATGAATTTTAAAACCAGGTAAATAGTAAACAGAAGATAGGCAAGCTTATGCCTTGTTTTGAAATCCATTTTTCTGCCAGCGACTAACACTTGGACCAAAAGTATAATAATATATTCATCTGCACAATAATTTTCATAATTTTAAATGATATGATTTAAATCAAATGCATTTTAAC
This sequence comes from Hippopus hippopus, assembly GCA_946811185.2. Taxonomy (NCBI): domain Eukaryota; kingdom Metazoa; phylum Mollusca; class Bivalvia; order Cardiida; family Cardiidae; genus Hippopus; species Hippopus hippopus. Next base: position 9,542,848 of record OX328102.1, on the reverse strand, counting down.
ATCCATATTTATTGTTAGCTTTTGGCCGCTACTAGGTATTTAAATAAGGTAATATTTGATTCTTTATACCTTTATTTGTTTTTGTGACATCAGAAGAAACTCGTTACAATGAATGGTTTCTCCATTGTCTCGATGTTTTCTCACTCTGACGTAGACTGCTTCTTAAGTATTTACCAAACAACAAAATTTTAGACTCTACCAAATTGAAAGCATTTGCAGACGAAAAATAGAATGCAGACCAAAGGATGATTTCTCTCTCTGAAAGAAGTCATTGTGGAAAAAGGAGAAAATGCTGGTTACCAGCATTTTCTACTTTTTCAACAATGTTTTCAAAAGGCTTCTTTCTCAGTGCCCTTAAAACACTGGATAGTTTGGTCAAGGGATATGACCCTAACATTACATGAGCTACAGTTTGGGTTACATGACTGTCCATGTCCCCTTTACTGAACAATCCCAATTTTAACCACCTTGAGGAAGAGGGCTTTTGAAAACATTGTGGGGAAAAACATTGAAAACATTGTGGGGGAAAAGAGAAAATGCTAGCAACCAGCACTCTTTCTTGTTCCAACAATCATTGTTTTCAAAAAGCATTTTTTCTTAGTCATTTACCCTTAAATCTCCTTTCACAACTATAGTTGCTTTTGCGGCCAGTGTAGATCAAGATCAGACTGCACAAAATGTGCAGTCTGATCTTTGATCTACACTGTCCGCTTTGCTGAAACATTCCTGGCAAAAGCAACCCTAAAATTGCAATTATTTTGATTTTATTTCTAGACTGAAAATGATGGTGGGGTTTATTTGGCGCTCTAGGGGTTAAAACACAGGATTATTGGTAAAGGGGTAAATTCAACTACAATCAAAACTGTGCTTGAGCTCAATCTGCCAATAAATGATGATAAAATTAATCAGAAGACAATAATAAATTGATTAAATGGTGTTTTACTCTGCATTCATATGACTACGACCACCCAGCTGTTCATGTATGTCCTGGGCTTCATCAGTACTGGGCTAGGGCTCTGAATTGTCTTGCCAACAGCCAATGCTGTTGATCAGTTGATTGTTTGATAGACTAGAGTTTTACACCACCTTCAACATTATTTCAGTCATATCAGGGTGACAGTTTGCTTATTCAGGTTTTTCCAGGGTTTCACTAGTACTATGCTAGGGCTCTGAAGTGTCTTGTCGAAGGACACTCCAATGAGTGAGGCTTGAACACAGGGGCCTTCAGAATTCTAACCCAACACTCCACCTCTTGGTCATGCAGGACCCCCAATCTTAAGACAAACTACATAAACAAAAAGAACAGGTGATTTAAGGATACCCAAACAATCTTCATTAGCTTGAGTGTGTCTCTTTACCACCCCACAAAATTAAAGACTTGTCCAAATTGAAAGCGTTTACTGGAATTTATCTTCAATAGTGTAAAAAAAAATTGGGGGAAAAAGAGAAAATGCTGCTTACCAGCATTTTCTCTTTTTCCCACAATGTTTTCAAAAGGCTTCTTTTTCAGGGTCATTAAAACTTGGGATTGTATGGCAAAGGGTTAACTCTTTACCAAATGACAAAACTTTAGACTTGTCCAAACTGAAAGCATTTGCAGACAACAAAATAGATGTGACTAAAAAATTTAAAATTGCTTTTGGAAGGGTAGAAAACATTGTGGGAAAAGGAGAAAATGCTGGTTACCAGCATTTTCTCCTTTTCTCACTATGTTTTCATAAGCCTTCTTCTTCAGGGTCATTAAAAGTCGGGATTGTGTGGTAAACGGTTAACAAAATAAATAAGAGCACAATAATTGCCCCTAATTGCTCACCTGAGTTCTGCAAAAATAGCAGGAATGATGAAATATAATTTTACCATCAAACATACTTTTTTGACTTGGTAAAATCTCAATTAGGCTAAACCCTGGACAAAACAAATCCTGAGTTTAGATTAGCCAGAGAAGGAAGGCTTTGCAAAACACTGTAGGAAAAGGAGAAAATGCTGGTGAGCAGCATTTTTTCCATTTCCAGTAATGTTTCCTATCCTATCAAAGATTCCATTTCATCCGTATTGAATGTGTTGTGTGCAAGTGCTTTAACCCTTTACCAAACAATCCCTGGTTTTCACGACCCTGGGAAAGAAGGCTTTTGAAAACATTGAGGGAAAAGGAGAAAATGCTGGAAACCAGCATTTTCTCCTTTTCCCACAATGTTTTCTACCCTATCAGAGACCTAAAGCTCATTTCTACCCATTCTGAATTTGTCGTCTGTGGATGCTCTCAGTTTGGAAGAGTCTAAAATTTGTCGTTTGGGAAAGGGTTAAATATAGACAAGTCTAAAATTCTGCCATCTAGTACAGAGTTAACAAAACCCTGTTATCTTCAACCCTTTACCTACCACACAATCCTAAGTTATAACACCTTGATGATGAAGGTTTTGGAAAACACTGTGGGTAAAGAAGAAAATGCTGGTTACCAGCATCTTCTCCTTTTCCCTTAATGTTTTCTGTCCTTTCATAAACAAATTCAAGCGTTTGAAACATATTCAATCTGTAGTCTGCAAATGCTTTCACACTTGACAAGTTTAAAATATTGTCTTTTGGTAAAGAGTTCAAAGTAAAGATTGTCACAAAGTACCATTCGAATATATAATTATAAATATAACTAAGAATTTGATTCTGAACACCTCAAGAATAACACATGAGCACATGTGCTCAATTCTTAGTGCGTTGCTTTGAGTTCTGCATAATGAATGACCTACAAATATGACTTTTATTTCCATGTCAACTGACAGCAATTATTAATATTCTGAGAAAAGAAGTAATCAAGCAATTGATCTTTTCCCCATAACATTTAACTTTTAATAAGAGATCATTTTCATGTCCATAACATGCTTTTCCTTTGAATAATTAACAAGAGTTTAGTCTAAAAATAGCCTGAACACTGATGGCTGAATTCCCTGCCATATATACCCTGAATTCTTCAAAGCTTTCATGTTTAGAAGCAAGTGTGATGTACTCCAGTCATACTACTAAATTCCTTGCTTGAGGTCATACTTTGCTCTGTTTTCTTTTGTCATAATACTGTCTTATTTCTTTAATATTAGGGTCCCTATGATTGGATACTTTGTAACCTGAAGGTTCTTTGATTTCTAGTTTTCTAACCCTTGAAGGTGGCCACACTATATATTTCACTTTTGTTTGAATAAGTGCCATTGGAACCTGAAACAAAAGAAAGAAAATTAGACAATGAGTTTTTATGGACAAAGAGACAGACATAATGTTCATCGCTAAATTGAACAAAACTTCAATCTAGCAATGAACATGGTGTTTTTCAGAAATGTCTTTAACTCTTTACCACACGAAAAAAAATTCAAACTTGTCCAAATTGAAAGCATTTGGAGACAACAATTTAATTGTGAGTCCAATGATGGAATTTCAGTGTGATAGTGAAGAAAACATTGTGGGAAAAGCAGAAAATGCTGGTTACCAGCATTTTCTCCTTTTCCCACAATGTTTTCAAAAGGCTTCATCTGGAGGGTCGTTAAAACCCATGATTGTGTGGTATAGGGTTAAAGGTCAAGGTCATTACTGGAATATTACATATTGCCATTACAAGAAATTTTCAAGAAGTAAGTCTAAACTTCATTAGATCATTGTTACACAAGATTTTGATATATGATACTCTGCCATGTCAAGACATTCAAGCCTCATCAGTTTTAAGGTTGTATTTTCACATACGGTAATGTTATGTTTAATCATTTACCAGAAAAAAATTTAGACACATCCAAACTGATGCATTTGCAGATGACAAATTCTGTGTGACTCAAGTGATGGGATTTGTCTTTGAAAAGGTGAAATATACTGGAAAAGGAGAAAATGCTAGTTACTATTTCTTTTGGTCAATCAGAATTTCAGTAACTTTAAAATTCAGAAAATTCTTGAGAATTACACTAAAAATACGATTAAAACTGGTTGGTGAAAAGGGGCTTAGGTTTCACAAAATGATATATAGATATATATAGACAGCAATACTGATCGACAAAACGACCAAAACAGAATAGACATAGAGAGAGATAAGCATACACACACTGTGACTGTCATAAAGAATGGTACACACAAAAATTGCACTTAGAAAATGTGCAAGCCAAGCAAACATTGGCAATTTTCACTCATTCTAAATAGGTTTGTTTGTTAATTGGTATTTGACCCTGTTTTCAACATTATTCAAGTTATACCAGAGGGGCCAGTGCACCTATTAATGCTTTCCTAGAATTTCATACACCAGTACTTCCTACAATATTCTTTCCAAGCCACTGACTGTATTCCCACACAAACAACATCTAATTAATGTTCAGCAGTGAGAGGACTGAATCCTGTCACGTTGCTTAAGTTTAGATTTTGGAAGGAAACTGGCTGAGCCAGGATTCTGAATCTGGAACAATTTCTGAGTGGCTAAACCATTTGATTTTGCCATTCAGAAAGTGAAAGCCTTTGAAATTTAGAAAATTCTTGCGAGTTAGAATGCAATTTGGAATGGTTAGTAAATATGAATCACAACATAGGAAGGACGACAGACTAGAAGACAGAGAGTAACTGATTAAAAATAGGAATAAAGGGATATAACTCACTGGTCCAAATGAATTACTGTCATTACTCTTATTACGATTGTCTCCCTCTACCCAACAATGCCCATCTGGAATTAAGTGCTGTCTGCTTTCACTGGTCTCTAATCTATAAAGTGAAGAAACAAATTGTTAACACATTGTAATATAAAGACAAAAAAAGTTTAAACTAGTCCAAATTGAAAGCCTTTGCACCCAACCAATTAACTCTTTACCACACAATCCCGAGTTTTAACAACCCTGAAGAAAAAGCCTAATGAAAACATTGTGGGAAAAGGAGAAAATGCTGGTAACCAGCATTTTCTCCTTTTCCCACAATGTTTTCTACCCTTCCCAAAACAAATATCAATTTTTCAGTCACATTTGTCATCTGCAAATGCTTTGAATTTGGACCGGTCTTAAATTTTGTCGTTTGGTAACGAGTTAACTCTTTCACTAGCAAATAAATACCATCGAATATTTCTGTGGCTACAATACAGTTCCTCTGCATGATGAAAAGATAGAGTTTAGTCATGATCTATAATAAAAGAGTTGACAGTGCAAATCAGAGATCAGACTGCATATTCTGTGCTGTCTGATCTTGATCTTCACTGTCCACAAACGCTTCTTCAGTCGTCAACAGTAAGGAAAGAGTTAAGCCTAAACGGCAGAAATTGTCTTTGTCTATTTTGTCATCCACACAGATGCTTTCAATTTGGAAAAATCTGATATTTTATCATTTAGTAAAGAGTAAATATCTTTAAGAGAGAGATGAGAAAATGTCAAAGTTTTCACATAAAGACAACAACCCAGATGCCAGCAGGGCTATGACAATACCACGGGCGTTCTTGGAAAACAGCTACGCTAAAAATATGATAAAAAATTTGTAAGCCATCATACTGATTATACATACCTTACAAAATCACCTGGTAGCCCAACTATTCTTTTAATCAACATATCTTTATGATCTCTGGGGTTTCTGTAAATAGAAAGATCAGGAAAATTAGTATGCCAGATTTCATACTGAGCACTAAATGATCTTGTATTTTTTTTCCTATTTTCAGGAAAAAGCATTTTAACTCTTTACTATATGACAAAATTTGAGACATTCCCAATTTGAAAGTCTTTGCAGATAGCTCAAATATTGGTATATTCCTTTGAAAGAGTAGAAAACATTGGTTACCAGCATTTTCTCCTTTTCTGACAATGTTTTCAAAAGGCATCTTCCTCAGGGTTGTAGAAACTCAGGGATGCGTGGTAACGGGTAAGCACATTGTAGGAAAAGGAGAAAATGTCAAACAGTAAATTTTGTTCTCTGAAATGAATTGAACTCAGCATTTTCTCTTTTTCCTAGAATGTTTTTCTACCCTTTCAAAACAAAGTCTATCATCCAATGTGTTGTCTGATAAATGCTTTCAATAGAGACAAGTTGATTTTCTTGTCTGTTATTGAATTGAATCCAATTGAAATCAAGAGAATTTTTTTTTTATATAATAACATACTGAAACAAATTTGAAGCACGAGATGCAGACAACATTAATTTGCTGACAACAAAATTAAAAATGTGCCTTAAAAAAGTGGAATTTTTCTTTTTTATAAAACGATAGAAAACATTGTAAGACATTGTAACATTGCTGATTAACAGCGCTTTATCCTTTTCCAGCTATGTTTTGAAAAATTTTCCCTCCCAGGGTCGTTAAAACAAAGGACTTTTTGCTAAAGAATTAACACACAATCCAAAGTTCTAAGTGACCCTGAGGTTACGAGAAGCCTTTTGAAAACATTGTAGGAAAATGAGAAAATGCTAGTAGCCAGCATTTTCTCCTTTTCCCACAATGTTTTCTTCCCATTCAAATACGAATTCCATCATTTGAGCCACATTTTAACTGTCATCTGCAAATGCTTTGAATTTGGACAAGTCTAAGATTTTGTCATGTGGTAAAGAGTTATACATGTATTACACAAACACATTAATTTAACCCTTTACCAAATGACAAAATGTTAGTCCAAATTGAAAGCATTTGCAGACAACAATTTCAGTGTGGTTCAAATGGTGCAATCTTGCTTTGATAGGGTAGAAAACATTGTGGAAAAAAGAGAAAATGCTGGTTACCAGCATTTTCTCTTTTTCCCACAATGTTTTTAAAAGGCCTCTTCTACAGGGTTGTGAAAACCTGGGATTGTTTGGTAAGGGTTAAAGTTTCAAAAGGAGAAACTGATTATTGTGAGCATTTTCTCCCTTTGACCATTATTTGACAACAAAATTTTTTACCAGTCAAAATTTAAAGCATTTTCAGACAACACATCTAATGTTGCTTAAGTGATGAGACTTGTCTCTAAAGCAAAGAGACGTTGCAGAAAAAGGAGAAAATGCTTGTCCTCTTTTCCACGGTCTCTTCCTGGCATGGTAGTGGAAATTTCTCTTTTCTCATGATCATGTCGCAAAGGGTTTATAAAACAAGAGGGTCATTGGTCCTAAAGTACCTATCTAAGTAAGGTCATGTATGATTCACAAAGTTGAAGAGATCCTGGTTGTGATGATGTATAACAAACACATGAGTATTTTGACCAATTTACAGTTGTATTGTACTGAAAATATGGCCTCTAGAGTGCACACAAGATTTGTTGCGGTGAGCTGTTGCAGTGACCTCCGTTTTCACCAAATGTGATCCAATTCTTTACTTATTCTAGATACTTTATCAAGACAAACATTCTCACCATGTTTAATGATTATCAGACACAAAATGTGGCCTATAGGGTGCACAGAAGGATTTTCTAAGGTTTGTCCCAGTGACCTATTTTTTTACCTGACATGACCAAGTTTTATTCTTGACTGAGATACTGTCAAGACAAACATTCTGACCAAGTTTCATGAGCATTGGACTGATAATTTGACCTCTAGAGTGCACACAAGGTATGTGTTGACCCCTTGACGATGAATGAGGCATAAGTGACAATGAACAATGGATGATGGACACAGCAAGATCGCAAAAACTCACCTTGAGCACTTAAATTGTCCTCAGGTGAGCGAAACAGCCAAATTCATGTCTGATCTTGATCTAAACTATCCATAAAATCAATTTATCGTAAGTTATCCTGCAGTAACAGGGGGAAAAACTCCATCTGTGAAAAACATGCTCTCTTTAATCACATTCTTTTTTCTCTTCGATCTACCACATTTTGTACAACACATGTCATGAATTAAAGATTACAATTAAAAGTGGATCTTCCTGCAGAAGGCCTCTTTTAAAAACAGTGAGACAAAATATCAGACACTGCATATAATAAATCTGACTGCATGTCCTGTGCACTCTGATCTTGACCTACAGTGTCATAATCTCCAAAATATATTGGTGGTATAAGGGTTGAACATGCAGTTTTAATTAGCCAGAAACTTATAGTATTCTTTTGATGGATACTGTGAGAATGACTTCACACTCAGCCTGGATAACAGCCAAGGTTTTCTAAAACCACACCAAAAAACAACATGGCTCCCGATGAAAGAGTAAATAACTAAAAAAATGATTTTCTGTTTAATGCTTCTTTTCACCAGCCAGTACTGAATCACACAACCCTGATTTTTAACCTCTCTCAGGAAGAAGGCTTTTGGAGCATTGTTGGAAAAAGACAAAATGCTGGTAAACAGTAGTTTCTCCTTTTCCTACAATGTTTTCTACCATTTCAAAGACAAAACAGATCTTTTAAGCCATGTTTAGTTTGTTGCCAGAAATGCTTTCAATTTGGACAGGTCTTAAATTTTGTTGTGTGATAAAGGGCTAAGCCCCTCCCTGTCAAAAAAACATCATAAATGTTTTGCTATTGCATATTTCAGTTTCTCAAACTTCTGTGTCTTTTTTTAAACCCTTTAAGCCCTGAAGTTGACAGCTTTGAGAAACATACTGGAAAAGGGAGCAATTGCTTGTGAAAAGCAACCGCTCCATTTTCATTAATGTTTACAAATACCATGAAACAAAAGGGCCAGGATAGCCCTATATTGCTCAACTGGCTAAAAGCATAAATTTTGTGAGTTGTAATTTGCACATGCTGAATAAAATACTAAGCCCATAGTGGCTATATATATGGACAGATCAAGTACCTTTCAAATAATAAGAAAATAATCTATCCAAGAATCATTAAAAAAAAAGTGTTTTGAGAAGAAAGTTTCTTTCTAAAAAGTCTTAAAGTGTCCTGCATGGTTAATAGAGATAAAATATGATACCAATGGCAGCCAGTTTGTTTTTTGCAGAATCAAGGTTCTATGATTCAGTAAGAGATCAACTTAAATGATCATAAAAATAATCAATAAATTTTGATTAATGGTATTTAGAAGAAAATTTCAGAAGGTATTATTCTGGGGCTTTGTGTAGCCTTGCTCATAGACATCTTATGTGATCAGTTCCACTGACAGGAATTGAAGCAGGATCAATGCTTATAAAACTTTTTCATGCTCAACTCAGCTATGCAAGAGATTTCACAGTTGGATACATGATACTTGATAATCCTTATGGATTAACCTCTGAGCTAAAGAGCTTTGCTCTGTTCTGCCAATCACATCAATGCTTTCATTTCGAATTTTCATACCATCTTAAGCACCAATGAGACTTTACAGTTTGAGCACAAACTCAGTTAACCCTTTACCAGACGACAAAATTTAGCCTTTGTCAAATTGAAAGCATTTGCAGACAACAATTTCAGTGTGTCTCAAATAGTGCAATTCTTCTTTGATAGGCTAGAAAACATTGTGGGAAAAGGAGAAAATGCTGGTTACCAGCATTTTCTCCTTTTCCCACTATGTTTTCAAAAGGCTTCTTTCCCAGGGTCGTTAAAAGTCGGCATTGTGTGGTAAAGGGTTAAGCATGGACTTAAGTTTTATAAGCATGGGCACAGAAATTCTTACCATTACTCAAAATACCGCAACAGCTACTGAGGATCAAAGTACGCTGTTCAACAATATTGACAATCAATACAAGCCAAGGTCTGTAAAATTATCTTTGCATTTTTATCAGAAAACATAACTGTAATAACTCTCCTTATTGACAAATATCAAATTTCAAAGTTCTTTAACTCTTTACCACATAATCCCGACTTTTAACGACCCTGAGAAAGAAGCCTTTTGAAAACATTGTGGAAAAAGGGAGAAAATGGGGGTAAGCAGCATTTTCTCCTTTTCCCACAAGGTTTTCTATTCTTTCAGAGACAAATTTCATAAATTTAGACACTTTTAATTTGTTGTCTGCAAATGCTTTCAATAGGGACCAGTCTAACATTTTGTTGTTTGGTAAAGAGTTAACTGTTTACAAGGTGACAAAGTTTAGACCAAATTCAAAGCAATTGTTAACAACAAATATAATATGCCTTAAGCAGCAGGATTTGTCAAAATGGCAAAAATCATTGTTGGAAAAGGAGAAAATGCTGGTTACCAGCATTTTCTCTTTTTCCCCACAATGCTCTCAAAAGCATCACTATAACATGGAATATGTAAGAAAGGATTAACCCTTTACCGAACGCCATAATTCAGACATGCTAAAATTGAGGGCATTTGCAGAGGACAAAACAATTTTAAATCAAAACAGAAATTTACCTTTGGAAGGGTAGAAAACATTTTGGGAAAAAGAGAAAATGCTGGTTACCAGCATTTTCTCTTTTTCCCAAAATATTTTCAAAAGCTTCCATTCTACGGGAGGTTAAAACTTGGGATTGTGAAGTTAACTCTTTACCATAACGATGACAATATAGACTTGTCCAAACTCAAAGGGCTTTGCAGACAACAAATCAAACTTGCCTCACACATTGGGCTTTTTCTCTTTTTGGTTAGAAAGCATTGTGGTGCAAGCTACATTAACTATTTTTCTAAAGAGCCTGAGAAAAATGGCTTTTGAAACCATATGTGAAAAGTAATTTCAATAATATTTTTCATCTCTTCACTGTTCAAAGACAAATCCTTTGTTTTCAGCCACATTTACCACTTGACCAAACAAAAAAATAATGCACTTATCAAAATTGAAAGCATTTGCAGACAACACATTGAATTCATATCATATGATTGTAATTGTTTGTGAAAGGTTAGAAAACATTGTGGAAAGAAGAAAATGCTGGTTACCAGCATTTTGTCCTTTTCCCTCTATGTTTTCAAAAAATGTATTCTTTAGAGTCGTTAAAACTCAGGATTATGTCATAAAGGGTTAATTTGTTCGCTACAACTGGTGGACAAGTCTAAAACTTTGTTGTCTGCTAGAGAGAGGGTAAAAGGTTTGACACATTACAGAAGTAATGGAGGATGGCAGGACAGGAAGCTGACAGTCTTATCAGGGGTAGCTGTTGACAAGATAAAGTCCAGCTTTTCCTGCACTTTGCCCAACTTGAGTGATCATTACCTCCTGAAACGAACTTCAGAGTAGACAATTTTGATTGTTAGCATGAATTAACCAATAATTTCTATTTTGTATAACTCTGACATGGTAGTTTTTTGAAAACATTAAAGGAAACAAAGAAAAGCAGTTAACCAGCACATTTTTTGTTTTCCACCATGTTTTATCTTTGAGAAGACAAATCATTTATTTTGAGCCACATTTCATTTCTTGTCTACAAATCCTTTCAATGGGGAAAAATGTGTATACTGTCGGCTTTTAAAGAATTAAGGTATATATACATAATGAAAGCATGGTGACAAAAGAGAAAATTGCACATTATGAGCATTCCTTTTGCCACAATATTTTTAGAAGTCCTTTGCTACAAGATCAAGTGGGCTGCAGGTGTCGATGTGTTGATATTGGTCCAAGGCCATTGTTCTCTGAGTGAATTACGAGAGTGAGGAGTCCATTTGCACAGCTTGTGTACCTCACGTTTCAATAGATAATCAAACATTTCATAAAACATTTAATTGCTTCGTGCCTAATGAATTGTTCAGAATGAAGTGCTGGTACCAGGCAAGGATCGTTATTCACCCTTCACCATACAATCCCAAGTTTTACAGACCCTGAAGTCGGACAGCTTTTGAAAACATAGTAGGAAAAGGAGAAAATGCTGGTTACCAGCATTTACACCTTTTCCCACAATGTTTTCAAAAGCAATTTTCTTCCAGGTCATTAAAACTACAGACTGTTTGTTGAAGGCTGAACTCGTAACCAAACGACAAAATTTTACACCAATTTAATTTGAAAATTTTTGCAGATGACAAAATAAATGCAACTGAAAAATTGAATTTTTTTTTTTTTTCGGGGGGGGGGGGGGGGTTAAAAAAAAAAAAAAAAAAAAAAAAAAAACATTGTGGGAAAAGGAGAAAATTCTGGTTACCAGCATTTTCTCCTTTTCCCACAATGTTTTTGAAAGGATTTTTCTCCATGATTGCTAAAACGAGGGATTGTTTGGTACAGGGTTGAAGTACAACAATAATAGTTTTTGCATACAATGTCAATCAATAGCTGGCTCTATTGTGGAGTTGTAAATCAAGATCAGACTCTTTAAAAAGTGCAGTCTGGTTTAGAAGTGATTCTTCTATTTTCTAGAAATATTCCAACAAAAACACCCTGTAAATTTTTAAAACATAATCCCAAGTTTAAGCCACCTTAAAGAGGCCCTTATACTCATTTTCAGCAAGTTTTAACTCATTTTGTCTTTATTTTATCAAACTATAGTCATTCTTATATCTTCATGCCAAATATTGCGCCTGACGGTTGCAAGGTAGCTTAGATGACAGTCGATGGAAAATGCATTTCGCTGAGTTGCGGCCTTCCATGTAAACAGATTCGTCGTTTCCGGTTTTTGAATCGAAGATTTCCAATATATCCGTTATACACTCGGGTAGATTCGTATAATGATTATGCATTCTGTCACGTGACTATATTTGACCTTCGCCCTTCTTATTATGAGGTAAACAAAGGAAAATGGAGGCTTCTCTGTTGCAGCCTCGATTTTCAGACGGAGGTCGTGGCCTATATGCAAATTACACCGTATCCGACTCTAGGCGGAAACCAACGATAAATTTCCGTGACGCACTGCCATTGTTTACAGCTTCGATCATCAGCCAGTTTTCTTCTGGCCAATGTTTGGTTTCTAATACAAATCTCCGTGTTTCTTTTTTTCAATTACACCATGTATGTCAGTAATCTATCCATGTTTACACAAAGGACTGATTTCTGTACCATTCTAAATTGTTTGAAATTTAACAGCGTTTTTGCTCACCGGCTGTAGACGGGCATCTTTAAGGAAAAAGGCCTTAAACCCTTTACCACACAATGCCGACATTTCACGACCCTGGGGAAGAAGCCTTTTGAAAACATAGTGGAAAAAAGGAGAAAATGCTGGTAACCAGCATTTTCACCTTTTCCCACAATGTTTTCTACTTAATAAAAGAACGTTTGCACCATTTGAGCCACATTTAAATTGTCGTCTGCAAATGCTTTGAATTTAGACAAGTCTACATTTTTGTTGTTTGGTAAAGAGTTAAAGTATTGTGGGAAAATAAGAAAATGGTGGTAACCAGTATTTTTCTCCATTTCCAACAATATTTTCTATCCTATTAATGACAATTTCATCTCTTTGAGCCACATTTAATCTATCATCTGCGATTGCTATCACTATGGACAAGTCTAAAATTTTGTGGTTTGGTAAAGAGTTAGATTGCAATGCTTTGGGTTTTTTTTCATTGAGACAGTCCATTTCATTTATTTGGTGATTCAAACCATAAAACCTGTAACAATTCTGATGATTTTTTTTCCCACATAAAAAATTATGCCATAAACTTGTACAATTATCACTCAACCAATCAAAATTGCTGACAGACTAAGTAAATAAAGGCAGGTTTTAATTAATGAGATATTTTTCCGAGTACATTAAAACTAAATGAACCATGCTCTGTAATGAGGGTGTTTAATGGATCTACAAAAAGTATCGACCAATGTCAGCCTGTGCTGTCCATGTTTGCTAATTGTACACTTTATGCATGTTTGAGGGCTGTTCTACCTCTAGATTTAGTAAATTGTTAGAATAGATATATTATGGATTCCAATTATTAAAGGATGACTTGGTTAGTATATTGCATCTTGGAGATACATTAAACCCCCTTCTGCCAAAGCAATGCTCAAATGTTGTCATGGCCACCTCTATACAGCAAGCAACCTGTGTTAAGCTGGTATACATTGAGTTCGCAAAGAAGGAAAATTGGGTGAAATATATCTGTGCTAAGCAAGCACCTGTCCTAGACTGCTAAAGCACACTTTGAGTCATCATTAGGTGTGTGCTTAATGTAGGCTGGACTTTAGTTTGAACAAATTCGCAATCATTATAATCAAAACCTGTTAACTTGAGAATAATAAACAATCATGTTAATAACAAAAGTATTCACATAATTATGATACTCATAATCAAGTTGAGTGCAATTTTACTGTCAACCTATTATTAGATGACAAAATTCTAGCTTTCTCCAAACTGAAAGCATTTTGTAGACCACAAATCAAATCTTACTCAAAACATGAAATTTGTCTTTGATAGCATGGAAAATACTGTTGGAAAAGGAGAAGATGCTGATTTCCAGTATTTTCTCCCTCCCAACAATGTTTTCAAAAGACTATAATAGTTTGGATTGTGGGGTAAAGGGTTAACTCTTTAATATCAAAACAAGCACATGATTTTATGACCCTGATTTTATGACACTGAGGAAAAATATTAATTCAAAAAAAGATTCTGGAAAAATCAGAAAATGCAGATCACCACTATTTTTCTCTTTTTTTCTACCCTTTCAAAGAAATTGAATCATTTCAGCCACATTTTAATTGTTTTCTGCAAATGTTTTCAATACAGGCAGGTTTAAAATTTTGTTATCAGGTGAAGAGTTAAACAAATGATATTGCTAAATTCCAGAAAAAAAAAAAAACGGTTCAAAAACAGCAAAACTATTGTGGCAATTTCAGAATGTTGACACGCAGACAGACAGATGGACATAAACCATACCATGACATAGGTCATGCCGGTACAGCTAAAAACATCTGTACATGTCAAAGAAAGGTCTAAGATACCCAGCTAATTTAATGACAGATATAGACTTGGGTCTTAGCCCTTAGAGCGCAGAATAAACTCAGCAGACATTTGAAGTCTAGAAATAAGACCAAAATATTTGCAAGTTCAAGGTTGATTTTGTTTAGAAAGTCTCAGCAAAGCGGACAGTGTAGATCAAAGATCAGACTGCATGTTTTGTGCAGTCTGATCTTGATCTACACTGGCCGCAAAAGCAACTATAGTTGTGAAAGGTGCTGTAAAGGTTAAAACAGATCATTTATTGTTCACAGAGAGCTGTTATCAGTGAGCAGATGTCAATAATATTGTATTTTCCGTCTTCTGTTAGGTCAGTAATGGGATGTTACATCAATGTTTTATCACATTTTGGAATTTTCTGTCTATACTATCTGGTCTAGAATTAATAAAATGTCATGACTGTAGGAGGTTGATTGATTGCATGGAGTTTAACACCGTTTTCAGTATTATTTCAGTTATATTGCAAAGGCCAGTGCACCTGTCCACGCTTTCCTGGACTTTCTTGTAACCAGTACTCTGCACAATTTTCTTTCCAAGCCACTGGCTGCTTTCCCAAATAACCATCCTTAACGTAATGGTCAGCGATGACAGAGGAATAAATTCTGTCAAAATGACTATCATCAATCCTCGGAAAGAAATTGGCCAAGCTGAACATCAAACCAGCAACCCCCTGTTCTCAAGTCCTTTACGCTACCGACTGAGCTACATGGGCTTGGCATGACTGTGGGAGGAGAAATGGATGAAGGAAAACCAGAATACAGTCTAATGTGAAGAAATTGACTGAGGAAGGGTAGAAGAAGAGAGAATACAGTCTAAGCTTATGCTCAAATGTTTACTGTACAAACCTGTACATACGAGGGTTGTTCGATATGTAATGTGTATTGTACGATATCTCAAAAGCATTCGAGTGAAATAAACATTACATCCCTTCAAAATATTCTCCGCGGTTTGAAATACATAATTTAAATCTCTGAATCCATTTCTGAAATGCATCACGGTATGCTGATTTAGGTAGACCTCTGAGGCACTGACTGATGGCTGAGCCAAGGGCTTGTCGGGACTTGTAACGACGACCAGATAAGAACTTTTTAAGTTTTGGAAAAAGGAAAAAGTCGCATGGAGCTAGATCTGGAGAGTATGGTGGGTGTGGCAAGACAGTAACCTTCTCCGACTTCAAAAATTGCTTCACAAGCTCAGATGTATGTGATGGAGCATTATCATGAAGTAGACGAACATGCCTAAATCCTGACACAGAGCGTCGTTTAAGATATTTCTTGAGCTTTTTTAGTATAACATCTCAGTAATACCGACCTGTAACAATTTTGCCCTTCGGCACCGGAATTTGTACGGCTATACCATCACATGAGAAGAATATGCAATAAAGGACCTTCTTTCTGCTTATGCTTCTTTTGGCAAATACAGGCCTTCTACTGTATTTAGTTAACCATATTTTGTTTCCAATTTTTCTTACTGGTTCGAAATAGTGAACCCATGTTTTGTCACCAGTAACAATGTTTGCAAATTGTCTTTGATTGAATTTGGGAAACATTTTGAGCAGTTGCTTAGCGGTTTGTACTCGTACCCGTTTTTGGTCATCTGTCAATATATGCGGTATCCATCTGGCAGAAATCTTTCGTACTTTCAAAATACGCTTCAAAATGAAATGCACCCGCGATAGCGATATGCCAACAGAGTTGGCAATATCACGAATCGTGTATCTGCCATCACTTTCAATTATTTCCCTGACTTTTGAGACATTTGCCTTGCCTGTTACAGTCACAGGTCGGCCAGATTTTGCTGCATCTTTGACGGACTCTGTGCCAGTCAGAAATTTCTTTCTCCACCTACGAACTGTCTCATAAGATACCTTATCAGACCCATAAATTTCCCCCAATTCAGTAAAAATCTGCATTACCGAATGACCGCGTTTTGTGCGAACTTTTATATAAGCTCTAATTTCTTCAATATTCTTAATCCGTTTCCCAACCATTTTTACAACAGTGATCAACGACTAGCTCTAATGAAATGACTATAAGTTTAAAACTATGTGGAGCTAAAGGCTCATGTTTATATCATTGGAAAGGTATTGAATAGAGCTATTCAAGCGTATCATCATCCACGAAATCGTTGAAAGCGTTATTGCGCTGTGGTACAATACACATTACATATCGAACAGCCCTCGTAAATGACCTGATAAAGAAGGCGTCTGAAAACATTGTGGGGAAAGGGAGAAAATGCTGGTTACCAGCAGTTTACCCTTTTCCCATAATAATTTCTATACCCTTCAGACACAAACTATCATCATTTACGTCTCACTAGTCTTGTCCTCTGCAACATTTTTGACCCTTTACCAGATGATAAAATTTCAGCCTTTTCAAAATCAGAAGCATTTGCAGAAAATTTCAATTTCGCTCAAATGGTGCAATTTTTCTTTGATATGGTAGAATACATTTTGGGAAAAGGATAAAATGCTGGTTACCAGCCCTTTCTCATTTTCCCACAATGTTTTCAAAAGGCTTCTTTCCAAGGGTCATTAAAAGTTGACATTGTACCATAAAGGGTTAACAAGAGGGCCATGATGGCCCTGAAGTCGCTCACCTGAGCCTTTTCACCAAACATAATCCACTTTAAATCTCTTTCGAGATATCATGACAAACATTCCAACAAGCTTTCATAATTAGTGAACCGAAAATTTGCAAATTTGGCCTCTAGCATGTACACAAGCTTTCTCTTGACTCATCTAAGATGTCATCAAGACAAATATTTTGACCGAGTTTCATGATTGATTGATTGTATGGTGTTTAACGCAATTTACAACATCATTTCAGTTATATTGTGGCGGCCAGTGCACCTATCCATGCGTTCCTGGAGTCTCTTTTACAAGTACTTCGCACAATTTTCTTTCCAAGCCATTGGCTGCTTTCCCACATAAGCATTGTCAAAACAATGGTAAGCGGTGGGAGAGGAATGAATCCTGTCGCAGTGACTATCATCAATCCTTGGAAAGAAATTGGCCGAGCCAGGGATCGAACCCTGGACCCCGTGTTCTCAAGTCCTGCACGCTACCGACTGAGCTACCGAGGCTCAGCCCGAGTTTCATGAGTATTGAACTTATATTGTGGCCTCTAGAGTGTACACAAGGTTTTTCTAAGATTTAACCTTGTGACCTAGTTTTTCAACCGACCCAACCAATTTTCATTCATCAAAGATGTTATCAAGAAAAAGATTCTGACCAAGTTTCATGAGTACTGGGCTGAAAATGTGGCCTTTAGAGCAAACACAAGTTTTTTCAAATAGTGTTCCCCGTGACCTAGTTATTGACCTGAGGTGACCCATTTTCAAACTCCTCCTAGATAATATCAAGAGAAGCTTTCTGACCAAGTTTCATGAGTATCGGAGAGAAAATGTGGCCTCTAGTATGTACACAAGGTTTTCCTAAGATTAGACCTAGTGACCTGGTTTTTGACCCGACATGACCTATTTTCGAACTTGTCCAAGATATCATCAAGACAAACATTATGACCAACTTTCAAGAGTATTGGACAAAAAAAGTGTCCTCTAGAGCGTACACAATGTTTTTCTAAGATTTGACCTAGTAGCCTAGTTTTTGACCTGACAAGACCCATTTTCAAACTCGTCCAAGATATCAACAAGACAAACATTATGACCTATTTTCAAGAGTACTGGACTGAAAATGTGGCCTCTAGAGCGTACACAAGGTTTTTCTAAGATTTGACCAAGTGACCTACTTTTTGATCTGACATGACCCATTTTCAATCTCGTCCGAGATATTATCAAGACAAACATTCTGACCAACTTTCAAGAGTATTGGACTGAAAATGTGGCCTCTAGAGCGTACACATGATTTTTCTAAGATTTGACCCAGTGACCTAGTTTTTCACCTGACATGACCCAAATTTGAACTCGTTCAAGATATCATCTTGACAAATATTCTGCCCAACTTTCAAGAGATCTGGACTGAAAATGTAGACTATAGAGCGTACACAAGGTTTTTCTAAGATTTGACCTAGTGACCTGGATTTTGACCCGACATGACCCATTATCAGACTTGTCCAAGATAACATCAAGATAAACATTCTGACCAATTTTCAAGAGTACTGGACTGAAAATGTGGCCTTTAGAGTGTACACAAGGTTTTTCTAAGATTTGACCTAGTGACCTAGTTTTAGATCCAACATGATCCATTTTCAAACTCGTCCAAGATATTATCAAGAAAAACATTCTGACCACCTTTCAAGAGTTTTGGACTGAAAATATGGCCTCTAGAGCGTACACAAGGTTTTTCTAAGATTAGACCTAGTGACCTAGTTTTTAACCCGACATGACCCATTTTCAAACTTGTCTGAGATATCATCAAGACAAACATTCTGACCAAGTTTCATGAGTATTAGACTGAAAATGTGGTGTCTAGGGCATACACAAGGTAAAAGTTGACGACGGACGATGGACACAGCACAATCAAACAAGAGGGCCATGATGGCCCTAAAGTCGCTCACCTGAGTCTTTTGACCAAACATGACCCATTTTCAATCTATCCGACATGACCCATTCTCACACTCGACCGAGATATCATCAAGACAAACATTCTGACCAACTTTCAAGAGTTTTGGGCTGAAAATGTGGCCTCTAGAGCGTACACAAGGTTTTTCTAAGATATGATCTAGTGACCTAGTTTTTTGCCTGACATGACCCATTTTCAAACTTATCAAAGATATCATAAAGACAAACATTCTGGCCAAGTTTCATGAGTATCAGACTGAAAATGTGGCCTCTAGAGCGTACACAAAGTTTTTCTGAGATTTGACCTAGTGACCTAGTTTTTGATCCAACATGACCCACTTTTGAACCTGTTCAAGCTATCATCAAGACAAACATTCTGACCAAGTTTCATGAGTATCTGACTGAAAATGTGGCCTCTAGAGCATACACAATGTTTTTCTCAGATATGACCTAGTGACCTAGTTTTTGACCCGACATGACCCATTCTCGAACTCGACCGAGATATAATCAAGACAAACATTCTGACCAACTTTCAAGAGTTTTGGGCTGAAAATGTGGCCTCAAGAGTGTACACAAGGTTTTTCTAAGATTTGACCTAGTGACCTAGTTTTTGACCCGACATGACCCATTCTCAAACTCAACCGAGATGTAATCAAGACAAACATTCTGACCAACTTTCTCAAGTTTTGGGCTGTAAATGTGGCCTCAAGAGCATACACAAGGTTTTTCTAAGATATGACCTAGTAACCAAGATTTTTGCCCGACATGACCCATTTTCAAACTAGTCTGAGATATCATCAAGACAAACATTCTGACCAACTTTCAAGAGTTTTGGGCTGAAAATGTTGCCTCTAGAGCTTACACAAGGTTTTTATAAGATTTGACCTAGTGACCTAGTTTTTGACCTGACATGACCCATTTTTTAACTCGTCTGAGATATCATCAAGGCAAACATTCTGACCAAGTCACATGAGTATCGGACTGAAAATGTGACCTCTAGAGTGTACACAAGGTTTTTCTAGGATTTGACCTAGTGACCTAGTTTTTGACCTGACATGACCCATTTTCGAACTCATCCGAGATATCATCAAGACAAACATTCTGACCAAGTTTCATGAGTATCTGACTAAAAATGTGGCCTCTAGAGCGTACACAAGGTTTTTCTAAGATTTGACCTAGTGACCTAGTTTTTGACCCGACGGGACTTATTTTCAAACCCGTCTGAGATATCATCGAGACAAACATTCTGACCAAGTTTCATGAGTATCGGACTGAAAATGTGGCCTCTAGAGCGTACACAAGGTTTTTCTAGGATTTGACCTAGTGACCTAGTTTTTGAGCCAACATGACCCATTTTCATACTCGTCCAAGATATCATCGAGGAAAACATTCTGACCAAGTTTCATGAGTATCTGACTGAAAATGTGGCCTCTAGAGCGTACACAAGGTTTTTCTAAGATTTGACCTAGTGACCTAGTTTTTGACCTGACATGACCCATTTTCGAACTTGTCCGAGATATCATCAAGACAAACATTCTGACCAAGTTTCATGAGCATCTGACTGAAAATGTGGCCTCTAGAGCGTACACAAGGTTTTTCTAAGATTTGACCTAGTGACCTAGTTTTTGACCCGACATGATCCATTTTTGAACTCGTCCGAGATATCATTGAGACAAACATTCTGACCACGTTTCATGAGTATCTGACTGAAAATGTGGCCTCTAGAGCGTACACAAGGTAAAAGTTGACGACGGACAACGAACGACAGACGACGCACGCCGGACACAGCACGATCACAAAAGCTCACCATGAGCACTTTGTGCTCAGGTGAGCTAAAAAGTAATATGGACTAGTTTAAAATTTTGTCACCTGGCAGCAAGTTGACAAAAGGACAATGCAGGGTACAGAAAAGAAAATAAGAATATAGTCTATCCTGCATTGACAAAATTAATGTGGTTCAATCGATGACTGTCTATAAAAGTGCAGAAAGCATTACAGGAAAAGAATCCTGTAATGAACGGGGTCAACTCTTTTCACATAAACACGAGTACTGGTCAAAGTCACCAGGAAGCTATCACTGAGAGTGATTACTGTAAGTTGTGAGAACTTGTTTCATAATCAATGTTAGCCCTTAGGCTGCTAAGCGTGACTCACTGACCTTTTGCGGACAGTGTAGATCAAGATCAGACTGCACAGAATGTGCAGTCTGATCTTGGATCTACACTGTCCGATACGAAGATATTATTCCCAAAAAGATAGCTTTGATCTACACTGTCCTCTTTTGCAAAACTCTACAGACAAAAACCACAATAAAAGTGCAATTGTTGGGGTCTTTAAAGTTCTGCAAAGAAAGTGTCTACTGGGTGTATTTGGCGCTCTTTAGGTTTCACCGTTTATAACTCGAAAATATATTGGATAACCCATCACAGCACACATATATAAGATCGGAGAAAACTCGAACGTGTCAGTTACTGCATTGGTTGCCATGATATACGTGTGCGAAAATGCATGGAGAAGCCCGTCGATTTCACTGACGCCATTGATCGAGACAACCTTCGTTATCGTTCATGTATATTCAAACTAGGTCTTCGAGAACGTCACGTGGTAACATTGCATCTCATTAGTGCTATGACGTAGTAGACAGGACTATTGTTTACAATTCCAATATTATGTCATCGGAGAGTAAGATTGCTCATTCTGAACCTGTTTTCTTACTTAGATGTAGTAAACTCTTCCTGTATTGATGATAAATGAATAAGCGATAATCAGCCTGTGTTGTTGTTTCTGTTTACGATGTTGATAAACTTACGTTTTTTAAGCCTAGAATTGGGACAAGTGAATGAAGGGTTTGTTTTGATGCCCTGAATGATCACGTGGTGTTTACGTCACTATCATGTCACTGCGGACATTTATGACGAAAAGTCAGCTTATCATCAGTGATCATCGATGTAAACAAACAGATAATGCGGCATGGTAGGATCTGTTCTAGTTTTAAAATTCTTTTTTCTGCCATTGACTGGAACTTTTGCGAACTGCACCTGTACATATCGTGAAATTCATAATAATCGCCATATTTTTAAATGATAAAAATGACATTTACTTTTATTTTATAAACAGGTTTTTTATTCAGTTGGACTTTACTGTGACTTTAAGTTGTGTCAAGCACTTTAAAAGTTGAGTAAATAGTGTAGCAGCTCGAATTCTCTTCCTATAAAAGCTCTTATTTTCATTGAAATTTCAAGTAATTGAAAAAATTCTAGGTCACAGAGTCCCATATTGTGATCAGTATTTTCAGTAAAATGAGTAAATAATCAATTTAATGAGCTTCAAATTAACTCCACTCTCTGTGCTCAGTACTAAAGGATTTATTTTACTCTAATGGAAATTTACAACAGCCAAATTAAATATTGTCAAAAAACATTTATTGTAATAGTAAACATTTTAGAAACCACAATAAAACAATAAATTATTCTTTGCAGGAAATTAACTCTTTCACTCTTCACCAAACGTTTATCTCTTTACCACATGACGAAATTTTAGACTGGTCCAAGTTGAGAGCATTAATTTTACAGACAAAGTAATAAATGTGGCAAAAATGTTGGGATTTTTTTTTTGTGAAAGGTTAGAAAACATTGTGGGAAAAGGAGAAAATGCTGGTTACCAGCATTTTCTCCTTTTCTCACAATGTTTTCAAAAGCTTTCTTTTTCAGGGTAATTAAAACTCTATATTGTGTGGTAAACGATTAAGCAGTCGACATATCAAAATCCCAAGCATCTGACAACAGATTACATGTGACTAAAATAATCAGATATATTTGAGTAGAAAATGGTTTGGAAAAGGAGAAAATGCTGAAAAGGGGGTTTGATGCATTATTCTTTCTTAATATATTGAACTAGGTCAGCCTGCCCAGTCCAAAACCTTTTGCTTTTTGTAAATTTTCTGCATGTCCAAGGACCACTCGACCTCAGAATTCCCTTAATTGTTCAACAAAATGGATTTTGTGGATCAATGATAATTATGTGTTGACTTGCTTGCTTGGTGTGATGCATTTCAGAGATGCATTAAATCTCCTTTTGCCAGAGTATCGTTCATATCATGTGTTTCTTTGTTGTCACTAGCTGGCTGTAACACAACTGTCTCTCGATTCATGTGAAGGCTACACTATGCTGGTTTCCCAGTGAAGGTGTCAAAGCCAAACATACCCTCCTAAAAATTGCAAATTAGGTTGCTGACCCTTTCAGTGACAAGGGTAGTAAATTTTAATAAGCTTTGGAAAACAGCATGGATAAAGATCAGACTGCACTGAATGTGCATTCTGATCCTGGATCTACACTGCCTGCCTATTTAGTCAGGCCTTTAGGATGAAAATCTTTCAAAAGTTTCAGTGGATTGAATTTTGGGCATAGACGGAAAAAAGCAGTCTTTATTTGGCAACCAATCACAGGCAGCAGAAATCCATTTCTGAAAAAATGATGGTAAATGGAGAAATTTCTTATGATAAACCAATTGTCAGGTTACCACAGTATGTTCATATAATATGAGCCATACTCTGACAAAAGGGGGCTTAAAGCATCTCCGTGATCCATGGTACCAAGCAAGCCATCACATACTTATGGATCTAATTTTTGATATCCACTTTTTTTTAACAACCAACTTAATCATGAGATAGACTGGTCCTTGGGCATACAGAAAAATTGACTGATAGGGAAAAGTTTCGGCCTAGGTCAGCCTGCGCAGACTACACAGGCTGACCTGGGTTGATACTTTTCAGATGCATTAAGCCCCCTTTTCACAGAGCATGGCTCATATATTGGTATATCAAACATTAGTTCATATTTTGACAATGATGACCTCTGTTTCCAGTTCAAGTTTGTATTCGGCTGTAAAGGGTTATATAGGTTAACCATACATTGTCCAAGACAGAGCCACAAACAGAATTGATGTCCAATGATGTCCAATTACTAAGATATCTTTACTTATGGGGACTCCCTGTCCAATTATCCAAACCTCTATATTTATGTGATCAAGAACAATGCCCTTCTCTCTCTCTGAAGCTTCGAATTAAAGTACTGGCCTTGTAACCTAGGTGTTGTGTGTCCGAATCTGGACCTGTTTTCATCAACCTTTCTAAATTGCACTTTCTTACTCTAGTTCTACATTTAGAAAGTAAACTAATTTCTGATTGGCTAAACTATAATTAGGGTTAGGACAATCAGAATACCGTTTTGCCAATCAGGAAATGTTTTACTTTCACTGTTAAAAATTCTTGAAAATAATTATACTAAGAATGTTAAGAATAGTTGATGAACTTAGGCTCTGACTTGGCTTATGATACTGCCAAATTTCTACCCGAGGGTTAGACATAGATAATTTACCCATTCATTTGACCATTCCATGATCATTTTGACTGTTTATGTGGGCAAGCAACAAGTGACTTTATACAAGCAAAATAGTGCTAGAACAAATTTAAGACTGGGCCAAACTGAAAGCATTTGCAGACAATGAAATAAATGTGATTGAAAAATTGAAAATTGTTTGTGGAGGGATAGAAAACATTGTGGGAATAGGAAAAAGAGGGCCATGATGGCCCTATATCACTCTACTGGCTAATAAGTAAAAACCCTACAAGCCAAACATTACAAAACTTGGCCAATTGGTTTGGAAGTAGAAGACAACATTTTCTCTATAAAATCCTATGAGAAAGTTATGATCCCGCGGCAAAGCCATTTTGACCACAGGGCTATAATTACTTGAATCCTGATAGAGGTCCACAAGATATAAGCCCCATACCAAAAAATACAAGTCTAGATTGATTGATTGATTGATTGTATGGTGTTTAACGCCGTTTTCAACATTATTTCAGTTATATCGCGGCGGCCAGTGCACCTATCCATGCTTTCCTGGAGTCTCTTTTACCAGTACTCCGCACAATTTTCTTTCCAAGCCACTGGCTGCTTTCCCACATAATCATCGTCGAGACAATGGTCAGCGGTGGGAGAGGAATGAATCCTGTCGCAGTGACTATCATCAATCCTCGGAAAGAAATTGGCCGAGTCAGGGGTCGTAGCCAGGGATCGAACCCTGGACCCCGTGTTCTCAAGTCCTGCACGCTACCGACTGAGCTACCGGGGCTCGGCACAAGTCTAGAATGTGTGGTTATAAACAAGAGGACTTTCAAAGTTTCCTCAATAAAAGCCCCTGTAAAACATGAGACCCCTGAGACGGCTAAATTTGGTAGCCCTAGGTCTTATGGTTAGTAACAAGAAGATTTCTAAAAATGTCACTATATAAGCCCATGTAAAACTTGGGACCCCTGGGGTGAGGCCAACCTTGACCCTAGGGCTATACTTTGGTCTCTCTTGGTAGAGGCCCACTAAATAAAACTAGATGCAAAATTTGGTAGCCCTAGGCCTCATGGCTAGGTACGAGAAGATTTTTAAAGTTTTCCCTATATAAGCCTATGTGAAACTTGTGACCCCCAGGGTGGGGCCAAATTTGACCCAAGGGCTATAATTTGAAGATACTTGGTAGAGGTCTACAAGATAGACCCACATGCCAAATTTGGTAGCCCTAGGCCTTATGGTTTCAGACAAGAAGATTGTCAAAGATTTTCAATATTTTTCAGTTTTGTTGCCATGGCAACCAGTTTTTGAAGGAATCAAATTCTTTCAAGAAATTCTGAAGAGGTCATGGCAGGATCATTTCTGTGAAGCTTCATCAAAATTGGATGGGTAGTTTCAGAGAAGATGTTTGAAATAAAAGTTAACACAAGCATGGACGGAAGCATGAGGGACACCGTGACATAAGCCCACTGGCCTTCAGCCCTTTGAGCTAAAAATTAGTGGTTAACAGCATCTTCTCCTTTTCTCTCGATGTTTTCAAAAAGGCTTCTTTCTAAAGGTCATTAAAAGTCAGGATTGTTTTTAAACTGTTCATCCCAAGTACACAAGATTTGCCAGTATTGCATAATTGGAAGCAGTAGCACCATTCTGTAGCAGATATACCATTGAGAACAAGTTAATGCCCAAAGAAATTAATAACCTTGTTTCACACCTGAAAATTAGAAAAACCTGCTAAAACAGTACATAAAATATTATCATCGTTTGATTTAATAGGTGCTTGCTTTGGTATTTAATATGCTCTGATAATAAGTATTTAAGGATTACGAACCCTAACTCATTGGTAAATATCGTGTAACATTGGCGTTTTTCTAAAGACTATTCAGCCAATCTCAGCAGCTTCTGCCTTTTAATATGAGTTAGGGGCCGTAGACTCACTAACTCATTGGTAAATATCGTGTAACATCGAAGTTTTTGTAAAGGCTGTTTGGCCAATTTCAGCAGCTCTGTCTTTTAATTTGAGAGTAAGGGGCCGTAAACCTTAAATTGGTCTGTATTTTCCCCCAAATGCTTGAGCCGATTAATTTTCTTTTTTTGGGACAATGGTCTCAAAAGTGGTCTGCTGTAAAGGACAAAAAATCATCTGAGGCAATGAGTTAACAAAAATTTCCATGAAACAATGGCCTTGAGAAGAGAAGTTTTTTTTTTATGAATTGAGGGAAAAGGAGAAAACGCTGGTAACAGGCATTTTCTCCTTTTCCCATAATGTTTTCTACTCATTTAAAGACAAATTCCATCATTTCAGCCTCATTGAATCTGTTGCCTGCAAATGCTTATGATATGGATCAGTCTAAAATAAACTTTTTACCAGACAACAGTATTTTAAATTTCAACAAACTGAACGCAAGAACAGATGACAAATTAAATGTGGCTCAAAAGTTGAATTTTTCTTTGAAAGGGTAGAAAATATTGTAGGATTAAGAGAAAATGCTGGTTACCAGAATTTTCTCCTTTTCCAACACTATTTTCAAAAGCCTTCTTTGTCAGGGTGATTAAAACATAGGATAGTATAATACAGTATAGTATAGTACAGAGATGAGAAATACAAGCCCTGGGTCATAATTCACATTCAGAAGACATCAATAAGAAATAGATGCCTTATAATAGTTCTATCGGCTAAATCTGTGCAATTACGGCAAGCAAGGGAAACAATTTATCAAGATTTAAGCAGTTTCATGGATTCTGAAGGGGATATTTGGATACAATTACGCATTTCACTTGATATAGTGGCTACTGGGAAATGGCAGTTCGGGTTATTGCCCTAGTTGTGTCATCTCAGTTTTTTGTCATAGGCCTTTGGATTGTAGACAAGATTTTCTTTTTCATACATTACTTTCCTTATACTCATGATTGTATGTAGAATGTTTGACCCTCGCAGCAGGGCTATCTTAGACCTGACAGATTCAAATTGTATAATTTGATTAACCCTTTACCAAACAACAAAATTTCGTACTAGTCCAAATTGAAAGCATTTGCAGACGACAAATTAAACATGACAGAAAAACTGAAATTTGTTTTGGGAAGGACAGAAAACATTGTGGGAAAAGGAGAAAATGCTGGTTACCAGCATTTTCTTCTTTTCCCTCATTGTTTTCAAAAGGCTTCTTTCTTCGGGTCATTAAAAGTAGGGATTGTGTGGTAAAAGGTTAAGGACCATACAATGATACTACATACCAAACACCTATATGAAGAGTCTTTTACAATTTCAGATAAGAAGACCTTTGAAATTTCCCCTGTATAATGCATAGAAGCTAGTAACCTCTTAACCGTTTGCCATATAACAGATTCTGGACTCTTCCATATTGAAAGCTCCTGCAGATGACAGTTTTGAAAATGATGAAAATAAACTGAAGTTCTTCAGATTGTGGGAGAAAATGTTTGTTACCAGTATTTTATCCTTTTCCGACAATGTTTTCAAAAGCCTTCTACAGAGTTGTTAAAGGTCAGGAGTGTATAGTAATGGGTTATAAAGAGGGGTCAAAACTAGTCAATTTATTGTTATAATTTTAACAATCATTGTAGCAACCCTAATACTGATTATCAATGCCATGTTTCCATGTCATCTGACTTCTTGTTCTCAAAAGATGATGTTTTTTGGCTTTTTTAGCACTGATAGCCATGCCAGTCACATGACCTGGATCACTTGAACTTCCATCTTTACTCTTGTCCAACAGAGTGTGCGCATTTAATTTCATTTTAGTCAGTATCAACAATTGTTTAAATAATTTAAATTGTGGGCAGATAAATAGTTTGGAAAAATGACAGATAGTGAGCCATTACAATAGCTCACACAGAGGATTTCATGCTCTGGTGTGCCAGAAAATCTGACACAGCAAGAATCAACCAAATAAATTTGTCACAATGTTTTCAGGAACTGTATGCTTCAGATACGTCAATACAGTGTGTCTGTAAAAATTAGTAGGTGTTATGATAATGACATTAGGCTATCTGCAAAAATTGTTAGCCGGTTAACACCATAAATTGATATATCTACAAAGACTTTAGCCATTTACTGTCTAAAAGTGCCAAGGTTATGAATATTTCATTGTAACCTTGTGTCTAACTTTGTTACTTTACTTGCTTCAACTAATCACATTAACCCTTTACCAGATGATAAAGTTTTGAACTTGTCCAAATTCAAAGCATCTGAAGATGACAACTAAATATGGCGCAGATGGCAGACATTGTCTCTGAAAGGACAGAGAGCATAGTGGGAAAAGGAGATAATTCTGGTTACCAGCATTTTCTCCTTTACCAACATATGTTTTCAGAGAGGGTGGTTCCAAACTGAAGGCATTGGAAGACAACAGATTAAGTGTGACTCAAATGATTGAAGGTTAGACAACGTTGTGGGAAAAGAAGAAAATGCTGGGTTTCCAAAATATTTTCAAAAGCCTCCTTCCTCAGGATTGTAAAAATTTGGGATTCTCTGATAAAAGAAGAACTTGCTTCCATTTATTTCTGTGATCCTTATTTTTACTTACAAGAGATGAAAAACGAAAACACTGAGGCCAAAAAAGACATGAAAAGAAAACAAATCTTCAGATGGTAATGATAATTGATTTTGGAAACATTGTGGCAAATGAAGAAATGCTTGTAGGAGATACTGTCTCCTTTTACCACAATTGTTTCAAATATTTTCTGACATTATCACTATCTCATATTGAT
Organism: Hippopus hippopus; assembly: GCA_946811185.2. Lineage (NCBI taxonomy): Eukaryota > Metazoa > Mollusca > Bivalvia > Cardiida > Cardiidae > Hippopus > Hippopus hippopus. The sequence continues at coordinate 9,513,647 of OX328102.1, read as the reverse complement.
AATCTTACAATATTTTACAGTCTTTGGCCACAAACTGAGAACAGGAATACATGAGTTAACCCTTAACCACACAATCCTGACTGTTAATGATCCTGACAGGGAAGCCTCTTGTAAAAATTGATAGAAAAGGACAGAATGCTTGTAACCAGTATCTTCTCCTTTTCCAACAATCTTTTCTAACCTTTCCAAGAAAAATCTCACCATTCAAGTCATACAAGTATTTAATTTGTTGTCTGTATATGTTATCAATTTGGACAAGTCTAAATTTTTGTCATTTGGTAAAAGAGTTAACTCAAAAGCCTTTGAAGGAAAGGAGGTAAAGACTGCATTTATTACTTGAATTTTTTAACAAGAGCACCGCATGCATGTGCCAATGCTAGGCTGCAGTTGCTTTTAGTGAAAATTCTAAGTTAGAAAAAGGGGGCAAAACTATGTCAAAAATAATTTAATGGTTACCTGCCCCTGTTGTATGAGTTCCCTTTTTGATAGCTAACAACTAGTCCAACTTTTAAGTAAATATCTTCAGTAATGACAGCAATTTTATAAAATGTCTTAAGCATTTGCATGACAATAAGGAAGCTGACAACAATGACGCAGACATTTCCAGGGCTTTGACAATACCTCAAGTTTTTCTTCGAAAGAAGGTGAACCAATCAAGAAAAAGTGGTAGAGAAATGGTGTTTTCCTCAAATGATCATCATGGTTTCAAATACTTTTCTACTTCAAAGGTAAAATCAAAGTATGTAACACAGTGAGACTAGGATCAACCTTTGTTACCATGTGCTAGACTACACTATAACTATTCATAGTAACAGTGGTTCAGTGCACATGCATTTAGTAAATGGCTGCACTGCATTTTATGGAAAAGAAAAAAGCAGCTTTTTCTTGTTACAAACTTAGAGCACTGAACAAGGATGTTGTGGTCTACCCGAGATAAAGAATTATCACACAATAATCAGCATATAAAATATTTACTGAGGAGTAATAAAACCTCCTAGATTTAGAAAACAATTCCATCTTATCCAACATTTTACACTGTATTAGGACATTTTTGCATTTACTCGTTTACTGGTTCCCAAGATGGCTACTTAGGAGGCACTTCATTCTATTTTGATGCTGGGAAACAATATCAGAGACTCATTTATTACCCAGACTTCCATTCAACCTTAAAATAATGGGACATGATAACCCCGACTTCCATCTCTTGTGATTAAAAGCTATTTAAGTGACAAGTACTCCTTCTATTTCTTTTCAAACCACTTTATCAAGTATCATAAGCTTACATCATTTATCGTATTTTGTTATTCTATGAATGTCAATGATCCTTTTACCAAACAATGCTGTGTTTTAACAACCCCAAGGCAGAAGTCTCTAAATAGATTGTGGGAAACGAGAAAATGATGTTAACCAGCATTTTCTCCTTTCCAACAATATTTTCAACACTTTCAGAGATTATTACAATCATTTGAACTACCGGTACTTGTGATTTGTTGTCTGTGAATGCATTTAAATTGGACAAGTCTTAAATTCTGTCATCTGTTATACAGTTAAGTCATTTAAAAAGACCCAAATATTGCATTTATCAAGGTAACAATATCTGACAAAATACTAGATTTTGTAGCTTACAAAAAGCAGTCTGGTCCCTACACTGTCTAGAAAATCAACCATAATTATAATTGGGGTTTCAACTATTTACTAAACGAACTGGAGTTTTAATGACCCCGCAGTAAGGTCTGTTGAAAGTTGTAACATCTGGTGAAGAGTTAAGTCAGTTAAAAAGAATATTTCAACATTTGTTTTGTATACTAGTATCTGAGAAAATCTCTGATTTTATCATACAGAGGGTCCAGTCTGATTCTAACCTACGCTGTCTGCAAAACCAGCAGTTGTAATACTTGGCATTCTAAGGGTAAAAAACTTATCATACAAGATGGAAAAGATGAAAAGGAATCAGGTGTCATAAAACGCAAGATTACACTTGATCCGATTTTAATATTTAAACAGCTTCAATAACTAGTGAATTAAATTGCAATTAATTTTGTGCACCAGCTGAGCTTTGATAACCATTAGCTCTTTTCTTTTTCCTTGTTGCAGACAACTTTTGAAAACTTTGTGGTAAAAAGGAGAAAATCCTCATAAAAACATTGTTCCCCCATTTTTAATAGCATTTTGCAATTTTCAATTTTTCATCTCTTTCCTGAATGAGAAAAGTCAAGACTGGCCCAAATTCGAAGCATTTGCAGTAATTAAATAAATATGGCTCAATAAGGGAAGGTATCTTTAAAAGAGTAGAAAACATTGAGGCCAAAGAGAGAAAATGCTGATTACCAGCATTTTCTCCTTTTCTCGCAACATTTTCAAAAGCCTTCCTTTTTAAATTTGTTACATTTTTATTCATCTTGATAGCAACACGCTACAGCACTCCAAATCTGAAATTTGAATGAATGAAACTCACATTTATGGAGTATGTCTCAAAGTACTTAAAAGGGTAGAAAACATTGTGGGAAAAGAAGAAAATGCTGTTTACCGCAATGTTTTCAAAAGACTTTTTTCTAAAGACTGATAAAAGATAGGATTGAATAATATAATGGGTTACTATGCCTCATAGGATAATTAAGTCTTTACCACACAATCTAAAGTTTTAACAACCCTGAGGAAATAGCCTTTTGAAAACCTTGTGGAAAAGTAAGAAAATGCTGGTAACTGGAATTTTCTTTCTTTCCCACAAGGCTTTCTACACTTTTACAGACAAATTTCATCATTTTAGCCACATTTTATTTGTTGTCTGAAAATGCTTTCAATTTGGACTAGTCCAAAATTTTGCTGTTTGGTACAAGATTAATGTGCAGGAGAGATTACTGAATTGAATTGCTGTACTTATAATGGCAACCTCCCAAATGCCATAGTATTGCAACCAAGCCAATAATAATCTATTCTGGCATTAAGTGGTAATTCTGGCAATCTTCTGTGAAGTTTTTATACAGGATCATTAGTAATATTCCTACAGCAAAACAACAGGAAGGTATTGGTGGAATTCCAGCTCAATCCCAAAACATATTGCACTATTTACATAGTCATAGAGAAACTGTTATATCTTTCACAGCAGGGATATAATCTGTTTTTGCAAATATACTACAACTATGAAAAAAGTACCCCATGCAGGTGCTGATGCTTGGTTGCAAATTCTTTTTCAGTTAAAACTCATACAAAAAAACAGGCATAACTGTGTCATAAATACTGAAAGTCTTTAAAGGACAACAAAATTTTAGACATGTCGAAATTGAAAGCAGTTGTAGACAACAACGTAAATGTGACTAAAAAACTGAAATTTATTTTTGAAAGGGTAGAAAACATTCTGTAACAATGAGAAAATGCTAGTTACTGTAGAAAACATTGTGTAAAAAGGAGAAAATGCAGAGAACCAACATTTTCTCGTTTTCCCATGATCTCTTAAAAAGCCTTTTTCTTCATTGCTGTCAAAATATGGATTTGTGTAGTAAAGGTAACTTTCATTATTGTTTGAGTTCCCTTTTTGATAGTTAAGAACTTGCCCAAGATTGATTAAAAAAATATGATTGGTAATAATATGAGAACTGTTAACCCTTATTCCTCTAAGCGCGACTCACTGACCTACTGCAGACAGTGTAGGTCAAGTTCAGACTGCACAGAACATGCAGTCTGATCTTGGATCTACACTGTCCAATAAGAAGATATCTTTCCTTCAAAAATACCTTTGAAATTGGAAAGTTTGGGTTCATCCTATTGGCTTGAAAGTTTCATTTCTTGTATTTACCAGGATAAGGGTTAAAGTTCTGGCTCTTTAAGTGTCTTGCCCAAGGACACTCCTGTGAAAAACCTTAAGAGTCATTAAAATATGGCACTTTTTAGTAAAGGGTTAAATAAAGTTGGTAATACAACCACATTACCCTTAAAAATGGTGTTAAATACCACCAAACACAGACAAGTTTCCCATGCAAATGCATTTCCTAATGGTACCAATATCTGATCAGATCACGAGCCTTGTCAAGTACTTGGTAAGGCAAACAACAATTGTTCATTCAAAATACATCATGTAATAGTCTCAGGGGATTTTTTGTTAATTTGGGAAATGGAACAACTGTAATGTAGTGTTAATCCTCAGGGTAAAGAGGTTTTGAACTGTATGCTCCTCTATGGACAGTGTAGATTAAGATCAGCCTGCATAAAACATGCAGTCTGATCTTGGATCAATACTATCAAAGTAATTTGGACACTATTTTGCCTTAAAAAGTCTTGTAATTACATAAATTGGGTTATTTTTAACTGGCTGAAATACTAAATTCCTGTCATTTCTGATCGTGAACAAATATTTTCTCTCCTATCTTGAAGTCCAATAAATCTTTATCTTCAAGTCAAATAAATCACCTTAATGTTTTAGTTTCATTCCCTGGAAATAAAAATCCATGAACATGCCATGGCTGCTTACATTTGGAGCTACTTGATCATAGCAAAAGTCTCTGCCAGCTGCTACAAGGAACTGGCTGCTAGTATAAGGCTGAAGATCAGGCTGCTTGTATGATGATGGGGACCTGCCTACTTGCTTTGGGGATTGTCTGCTAGCATGAGGATCTGCCTGCTAACATGGGGGTTGTCTGCTAGCATCCAGGCCTGCCTGTTAACATGAGTGATTGTCTGCTAGCATCCAAGCCTGCCTGTTAACATATGTGATTGTCTGCTAGCATGACAGCCTGCCTGTAAACATGGCTGATAGTCTACTGGCATGACAGCTTGCCTGTTAACATTAGTGATTGTCTGCTAGCATGAGGGTCTGTCTGTTAACATTAGTGATTGCCTGCTAGCATGAAGGTCTGCCTATTAACATGGTTGATTGTCTGCTAGCATGAGGATCTGCCTGCTAACATTTGGGTTGTCTGCTAGCATCCGGGCCTGCCTGTTAAGATGGGTGATTGTCTGCTCGCATAAGGGTCTGCCTGTTAAAATGGGTGATTATCTGCTAGCATGAGGGTCTGCCTGTAAACAGGGTGATTGTCTGCTACCATGACAGCCTGCCTGTAAACATTGATGATTGTCTGCTAGCATGAGGGTCTGCCTGCTAACATTGGTGATTGCTAGCATGAGGATCTGCCTGCCAACATTGGTGATTGTCTGCTAGCATGAGGATCTGGCTGCTAACATGGGTTATTGTCTGCTAGCATGAGGATCTGCCTCTTAACATGGGTGATGTCTGCTAGCGTGAGGATCTGCCTGCTAACATGGGTGATGTCTGCTAGCATGAGGATCTGCCTGCTAACATGGGTGATTGTCTGCTAGTATGGTGATCTGCCTGCTGACAGGGGGGGTTATCTGCTAGCATGAGGGTCTGCCTGTTAACATGGGTGATTGTCTGCTAGCAAGAGGGTCTCCATGTTAACATGGGTGATTGCCTACTAGCACGAGGATCTGTCTGCTTGCATTGAAGATTGTCTGCTCACAAGATTTGCCCGTTAACATTGGGGATTGTTTGCTTGCATGTAAATCTGCCTGTTCACATGGGGTATTGTCTGCTAGCATGAGGATCTGTCTGTTCACATGAGGTATTGCCTGCTAGCATGAGGATCTGCTTGGTAACGATGGTTTGCAAATGCATAAGGATTGGTCTGTAAACATGGGGGTTGTCTGCTAGCAAAAGCGTCTGCCTGATATTATGCGGGATAGTTTGTTTGCATGGTATCTGCCTATGAACAGTTGGTATTCTCTGCTAGCATGAAGATCTGCATGCTAATTTGGGGGATATTTGCTGGCATGAGGATCTGCATGCTCACATGGTGGATTGTCTGCTGGCATGAGGATCTGCCTGCTTGCATAGAAGATCGTCTTTTAGTATGAGGATCTACCTGCTATTATGGGGGATTACCTGCTAGCTTGAAAGTCTGCCTGCTTGAATTGGGGATATCCTTGAAGCTTGAGGATCTGCTTTCTTCCTCCTTGGATTATCTGCTAGCACAAGTGTCTGCCTGCTATAATGGGGGATTGTCTGTTAGCATTATGATCTGCCTGCTTGTATGGGGGAATTTTTGCTAGCATAAAGGCCTGCCTGCTAACATGGTGGTGGGGGGGTGTCTGCAAGTATGAGCAGTGCTCGCGCTGCCAATCGACATTATCGACAATTGTCAATTAATTAATTCAGCTGTCGATTAATTCTTCCAATTGTCGATAAAAATTGTCGATTAATTTATTCCCAAAAAAGTCGGGTAAAATTCCCTTTACTTGCCTGGATCACACGCTAATTTGCACCGGAAATGTGGTAATCGCTTGTTTCACACCTCGACGGACGCAACCTTAGCCTAGGTAATCGACAGGTCACAGTTGGCTTCTATATTCCACAACGCGTGTCATGTTATCGGTTGTTATTCTAAGCCGTTAATTGGAGAACGCGATTATTTGTTTATTTCACGTTAAATTTTGATTGATTATTTTACTCGACGCAGTGATACAATGCCTTGGATTTCAATACCGCCAGAAACGGCGATGGCGACTACAGGAAACCAATTAGATATCATAAATTCCTTTACATTGCTAACGTAAACCGGCGCTGTTTAAATGTCGGCGAACAAAAAGAAAACAATAATTCATAATTGAATTTAATTGACATGTTGACATTATTCTAATAAATCTTGTTCTTGAACCCTTAAAATCTTATCATTCTTCACTTATACGTCAACATGGGTCGTCCTAACGAAAACTATCGCCAATTAAAAAAAATAATAAACTAAGGAAAATTTAACTGCATTTACAGTATAGGATTTAGCAGTGGTACCAGTGAATAGCATTATGAAAATTCAAATTAAATTTAAAGGCTTAGGTTGATAACCTCGTCCAGTTCACTGTTTAGGTACTATCGAGTGAATGACTTTATTTAAGACATTTTATCCTCCTCATTGACCTTATTAGAAAATAATTAAGGTCTGCAGATAATAAAGGGAGGTAATTCACCATGTAATAGAAAATTTTCTCCTTTACTTGTGCACATCATTTATTACAATAAAAAAAAAAATGTTGTTTGGTAAAGAAGTAACCATTCATCAAAAGAAACTAGGACTTAAATGTCAGTATGCTTTTATGCAAATAATGTGGGAAAAGGAGAACTATCCTTAGGAAATGGTGTAAAACAAATTTTCCTTTTCCTACAATATTTTCTACAATGTAAGATTAAAATGAAATTTTGTCTTTTGGTAAAGGAGTAACCATTCATCAAAAGAAACTAGGACCTAAAAGCCTTTATGCTTTTATGTAACTATTGTGCGAGGGAGCACTATCCCAGGAAATGGTATAGAGCAAATTCTCCTTTCCCACAATATTTTCTACAAGGTAAGATTAAATATATATGACCTTTTTTTTTTTTTATTATTATTATTGTAATGGAAATGATTATGTAAAAAACAAAGTTAATGCTACACGTGCATGTCTTTTCTTTTAAACCAAACTTCGCGCGCTTAATTTGTCTATTATTTTTTTCAAGAAAAAATTGTTGGCCATTATTTTACTTGGGCCAGAGCTAGCACTGTATGAGTGTCTTTCTTCAAGTTTGTAGAAACTAATTCGGTTATCTTCTTAATCAACTGCCAATATTCAAAATGAAATTTTCGAGTTTCACAACTGTAGTCCTTAATCCTATTGCAAACTATCCTATGTTTTAAAAAATCTTTTGAAAGCAGTATCTGAAAAGGAGAGTGCCAACCATGCCACTGTTTTCTATCCATCAAAGACTCATTCTATCATTTGAGTCTCATCTGATTGGTAGTACTGAAATGCTTTTAATTTTCAACAAGTCTAAAATTTTGTCTTCTGGAAAAGAGTTATGCAATAAACGCTAAAAATGCTGTCTGCTGCAGCCAGCCAGGATCATTAAACATGTTATCAGAGCCAATTCCAGGCTTGTCATAAAATGTTATTCAACATGCAAATGTTCTATTATCACGATAATCCTTTGCCTCAATGTTCCTATTTTATTACAATTCTCTCATTTACCTCTCTACAGGTAAATTAGCTGTTTACCACACAACCCCAAGTTTTAACTATCCTGAGAAAGAATTAGCTTTAGAAAAGATTAATGGTAAAGGAAAAAATGCTGGTAAACAGCATTTATCCTTTTCCATCAATGTTTCTTATTCTTTCATAGCCAAATCTCATAATTCCTGCACTTTTTAAAATGTCGTTTGCAAATGCTTTCTACATGGTAAAGTCTAAAATTTTGTTGTTTGGGTATAGAGTAATGACCAAAGTAACAGAAAAATAATACTGTAAAAGGAAGAAAGTGGCGTCCTTTCCTGTTTGCCATTGAATGTTATGTATCATACAGAATTCTGCCAAGGTAGGGATAATGGGATATTGTCCCGCTGAATAAGAAATAATGTTCCATCATATGGCCTGCAACACGCGAAAAGGGGCATTCAGACATTTGCGTAAAGTGTTGTCTCGGATTAGTCCGCGCAGGCTAATCCGAAACAACATTTTCCACTTTTATGCAATTTTCTGTTTTGCGCAAGTCTACTGTATCACAAAATCTAATGTAGTCGTAAAGTGCCATCTCGGATTAGCCAGCGCGGACTGCGCAGGCTGATCCGAGACGACACTTTACGCAAATGTCCGAATGCCCCTTTTCGTGTGTTGCAAGCCATACTGCATACAGGTGGGACTTTATCTGAGAATTAATGATGAATGCCTACAATTCATTATAATTTGAAAATATCTTAATTTCTGAAACTAAATGGTAAAATAATCCTTGGCAAAACCTTGCATCATGTAATGTTCTGTTATCATGAAAATCCTATACCTGTTTCCTGTTTATTTATAATTCAATTTTTTCATCATTTTCTGCAAATAACCTTGGCAAAAGAAAATAGTAAGAAGAAAAAAAACTATGCAATAAGAGCAATGGCTTCTTTTCCCATATGTTTGGTATAGCCTGTGAAACATCACTAACGTTCACATGTCTGATTAAATATTTGTGGAATCAGGAAAATCCTTCACCAAGTAATAATGCAGTTCTTGTTTCTTTACATTTCACTTTACAATTATATCTCAACACAGAAGTTATAAAAGAACCTGGCATTGCAGAACCCAATGCTCTAAAGGTGCAATAGCTTCTTCTGTTTTAATTTGTCATGAAATTTTATACATCAGGGTAATCCTTCACCTGGCCTGTATTCACCAACCATTGTTAATATCATTCTGGGTCTCATTCTTAAAAATGTTCCAAATTTCAAAGTTAAAACATAAGCTGTTTAGGTAATCAGAAATTATGTTACTTTCTGAAACTAATGCTACGCTTACACCATATACCCTACAACCACAGCAGCCCTGTTTGTCCAAAACATAGTGTCCCGTGAGATTTTGGTCCGTTTTTCCTCCATTTACAAGTTCAGTTAAGTCTAGCCAGGTTTGTTTACGGTACCTCACGGTATCCATGACGAGCCATGGAGGGATGGGGTTACTCTGTTCCACAGTGTCAAAAGATCTACTATGGTTACGAGTAAATTCTATCCCAGCCCGTCAAGATCTGATCAGCTCCCTCACAAATCTTATGTGCCTATCAAGGTCTAACACCTTCATGTTCTGTCAAGGTTTTGAGGGATGGAACGTGCAGGACTGGCATTTTTGCAGCGTGTTTGTGTCCATGGTTAAAAGGAAAGCCTACCAAGCAGTTATTATCATTGTAGTGTGAGACACTGCCTTGCCATCATGACATGCTAAGATGATGAAGATTTTGTTCATTTGCTTGGTGCATACAATGCTTGTCTCAGAACAAGAGGGCCATTGGCCCTAAAGTGCTCACCTGAGTAAAGTCATCCACAGTAAGACAATAAAACTGAAGAGATCCTGGTTTTAATGATGTAAAACACACAAGTGTAAGTGACCTACTTTTTGACTTGACATGACCCAATTTTAAAACATGCTTGAGATGTCATCAAGACAAACATTCTGACAAAGCTTCATGAGTATTAGACTGAAAATATGGCCTCCAGAGTGCACACAAGGTTTTTATAAGATTTTGCCAGGTGACCTACTTTTAGACCCAACATGACCCAATTTTACCCTTGCTGAAGATATCATCATGACAAACATTCTTACCAAGCTTCATGAGTATTGGACTGAAAATATGGCCTCTTGATGGCACACAAATTATTTCTAAGATTTGGCCTGGTCAACTACGTTTTGACCCATCATGACCCAATTTCAACCTTGTCAGAGATATTATCAAGACAAACATTCTGGACAAATTTCGAGAGTATCCGGTTGAAAATGTGGCCTCTAGAATACACACAAGGTTTGTCTAAGGTTTAGCGTGGTGATCTACATTTTGACCTGACTCAATTTCAAACATGTCCAAGACTTTATCAAGACAAACGTTCTACCAGACTTTCATGACTATCAGGCTGAAAATGTGGACTCTAGAGTGCACACAAGGTTCTTCTTAAATCCGGCCCAGTGACCCAACATGACCTAATTTCAAACTTGTCCAAGATATCATCAAGACAAACATTCCAACAGACTTTCATGAGTATCACACTGAAAAGTGGGCTCTAGAGTGCACACAAGGTTTTAATAAGATTTGGCCTGGTGACCTGCTTTCTGACTCAATGTGACCCAATTTCGAACTTTTCCGAGATTTTATCAAGAAAAACATTCTGACCAATTTTTAAGAGTATCTGACTGAAAATGTGGCTTCTAGAGTGCTCACAAGGTAAATGTTGACGACTGCACAATGCACAACAGACGACGCACAATGGACGCCAGACATAGCACGATCACAAAAGCTCACCTTGAGCACTTTGTGTGCAGTGAGCTGAAAATAGAGGATCACAGAAAGGACTGAATGCTACGTTGCAGTAGGCAAGATGAAAGAGAACGAGGAGGAGAAAACCAAGATCCATGTGGGTGCGCGAATGAATATAGAGAAAAGGCAGCAACTGCTCCACAGTTCTCACCAGAGAGTTTTGCACTGAAGATATCAACACATTCCACATCTGTCTAAGGATTCCACAGAGCTCCTTTGACAAATTCCATGTAACACAAGTCACTGAGAGACAGGACAAGAGGTACTCCTTTGCCTTACATTCTTGGCGGGAGTTATTCCTGACTCTGAGACATCTGACCTAAAGAGACAATTATTCATCACTTTCCTGTGCATTTCATTGTAGTAAAGCAGCCAGATCTGCCATATGGTGGGAGAAAAGTGCGATGCATTTTCTAAGTATATACACTGATAAAGTGTTTGCTGTTTCTGTGACACCCTTTGAATGAAGAGCCTGGATCAGGAGTTTGATGATAGACATCAGGCCTCCGAGGATCATCAGGTTGACCATGGACCTTCACTGGAGGCATTGGTGGTGGTGCAGTTAAGATGAACCCATTTTTCTTTTGTAACTCAAAAAATGCCAACTTGCACTTCTTGGACAGACTTTCTTATCTCAGCTGAAACAGGGCATCTGCGGTTAAGCTGTAGTAGAGTGCAACTCATCATACCACAATGGATCCATAAACCGACACATGCCTGGATGTGCCTTAATAGAAAGCAATGGAAAAGCCATGGCATAGCTCAGCTTGCTGAGAAAACCGCGAAGAAACAAAACAAAACCTGACAAACTTGAAAGAATCAAGAAGAACCAGTTAAATCAGTGATTCCAGGTCCCGACATGGATCGTCTCTGAGTCTTCTTATGGCTTACTACATGTTGGTAAGTTCTGTTGCAACTGAAGGTTCAACTACAGTCTGTTAGGTTTCTCATCTGTACTACCACTGTGGTGGCAAATTTTTTGAAAGTTTAACTATCTGGCACAGCATCCCCAGGCAATCACGGTCTGACAAGTTTGCTTATCCAGTTCCTCAGCTTTACCTTATGCCAATCCTGTTTCGCCTACAGTTGTCTGAAACATGGCTGCTGTGGCTGCCAGGAATATAGAGTAAACGTAGCATAAAATAAGACTGCGAATGCTATTTTATTTTAGAATGACTGGAGATTACAAACTTTTGTTCTTACTTTTGTGCGTGTTTAACTCTTTACCAAACAACAAAATTTCAGACTGGTTGACACTGAAAGCATTTGCAGACAAAATAAATGGGACTCAAAAATTAAAATTTGTATTTTTGAAGGATAGAAAACATTGTGGGGAAAAGGAGAAAATGCTGGTTACCAGCATTTTCTCCTTTTCCAACAATGTTTTCAAAGGCCTTTCTCTTCAGGGTCGTTTAAACTTGGGACTGTGTGGTAATGGGTTAAATTCCAAAGGATTTAGATTAAAATGGTACTGCATTTTTGTTTCTGTATATATTTGAAAAAATATGGACAATATAATGTATGCCAAGGATGGCCATGACCTTTGCATATCAAATTACATGGACAAGCAATTAGCTTGAAAAAAAAAAAACTTCACCTTTTTATGAAGTCTTGCCATTACAGAAGATGTGTGAAGTTCACTTGCATATTGGATAGGCTTCATATTACATAATGCGGTAATGTCTAAACACTTAGTCAATATTCTGTGGCAGATTTCCAGGCTGATAAAGCATTAATACACTATTGTCTACAATAGTGATGCAAACAGGCTGCACAGTTGTGCCATTATCTGCAATAATATTGAAGAATACAACCACTGTATGCACAAACACACATATTCAGGTAAGAGAGGGAATTTTATACAGGATCTGACACGAGTTGGCGTTTGAGATAAAATTTTATTGAACAAGTCTAGGGAAAATGATATTAATCAAGCCTTTGGTGAGCTTAATAACATTTTTTTCAGGACAAGTTCAATAAAATTTTATCTCAAACGCCAACTCATGTCAGATTCTTTTCACCACATAATGATTTCACAAAATATAGAATGGAAGATGCAAAATCTTCTATAGAGACACCCATGGTAATAACATATAACCCATTCACTTAGATAAAATACGTACAAACTGACGTCAAGAAATGACATCAAAACAATTGTGATATCAAACATGTGTAAGATAAGAAAATTCCGATTGAGTATATTAAACTGAAAACAAGGGAGGTTATGTGATAAATGTTTTTATCGTAAACTTTCACTTAACCTTTACCAAATAAAAAGATTTTGAGCTGGACTAAACTTAAAGTATTTACAGATGACAAACTTAATGGTGCTAGACTGATGATTTCTGTCTAAAATAGGGATGAAAACAATGTGAGAAAAAGGAGAAGACAGCATTTCTCCTTGTACCACAATGTTTTCAAAAACCACACCTCTCTGTCAAGGTCAATTTAAAACTCAGAATTGTTTGGTAAAGGTTAAACCAACTATCTTTTTGGTACTCATTAGGACTCTCAGCCTATAAACCCCTTTACAAACAAATCCTCTTTTAACCCTGCAGAGGGAAATGGATTTTGGAAACATTGTCAGAAAAGAAGAGAATTCTGGTGTCCAAGATTTCCACCTTTTCCCAAATTGTTTTCTACCCTTTCAAAGACAAATCACATCATTAAACTCCCACCACATTCAATAACGTTTGTAAATTATGATTTAAATATAAGCTAAAATTTTATCATCTGAAAATGGAATAACCCTTTTCCACACAATCCTCGACAGCTAAAGAAAGAAAACAGAGTGACAAATGTAGAAATTATTCATGTTGATAACATTTTTCATGAATTTGTTACTATTTGTCTAAACCCATCCACAGGCCTTTATAGTTATTGAAAAAATTGTGTAGCATTGTTTCACAATGTTATCTGTATCAAATAACATGACTCTTGCTGGATACAGAAAATCTAAAAGGGATTGCAGAGAATCTCTTTAATCTTCTTAGCCAAATTTGAAGCAGATGATAATGAAAAACATCCTTGTAAAATGTGAATTATCAATATGGATCGAAGTTTCACAGACAAAAATGTAGAAGGAGAAACTGCAGAGTGCTAGCAATATCTCCTTTTGACATGTTTTCAAGAAGTCAATCTGCTGCCAAACGACAAAAAATTACCTACTGGAGTTCATGAGGTATTAAGAGAAGGCTTTTGAAAACATTGTGGAAAAAGGAGAAAATGATGATAACCAGTTTTTCTACCCTTTCAAATCATCCACATTTAATTATTGTCGTCTGCAAATGCTTTGAATTCGGACCAGACACAAATTTTTGTCATATGGTAAAGAGTTTACAGGTTTGTTGACACAGCAAGTCAAAGCAGACTTGAGTCAATACTAGGACAGAAAAGAAAATATTTGAGCACCATCTAAATGATGTTGTAAAAATGAAAATCAATTGCCAAGCACTCCTAAATGCAATCTAGAATCCTTAGTTTGTCAGTCATAGAAATTGAATCCCTTTTCAATGATCTGCTCTAGAATCTTTAGTTTGTCAGTTAGCCCTTTAACACACAATCCCAAGTTTTAATGACCCTGAAGAAAAAGGCTTTTGAAAACACTGTGGGAAAAGGAGAAAATGCTGGTTTTTTTTTTTCAAAGATACTAGCATTAATAAATTACCCCATTACTGTATAGATTTTTATGTGTATAGCGCATACCCACACTATGTAATCATTTTGCTTGCTCAGTCCTGTTCTTCAAGGGGAATGGTATTCATGGATGGTTCGGATGAGGGTCAACACCACCTGACATGTTTTCTCGGGACTGGCATGGCCCTCATCCTTACCATTCGTGTTTATAATAACGCGCCTTCCCCAGTACCCTACTTGCCCGTCTGTCTGTCCGTCTGAAAATATTTCATGATTATCACGTGACACAGTTATTGATTTTATGAAACTGTCTATTTTTCTCATGTACCTATTGATTGTAGATTTGAGAATAAAAGTATTTGTCTGTCTGTCTGTCAGCATTTTCTCCTTTTCCCACTATGTTTTCTGCTCTATCTAAATCAGAAATCATCATTTGAACTACATTTATTTTGTCGTCTGCAATTGTTTTCAAATCGGTCAAGTCCAAAATTTTGTCTTTTGGTAAAGAGTTAACCTTTCACCAAACAATCCTGAGTTTTAACAAGCCTTACCGAAGATGACTTCTGAGAACATTGTGGAAAAAGGAGACAAGGCTGGTTATCAATGTTTTCTACCCTCCCAAAAACAAATTTCAAATTTTGCGTCGCATGTATTTCGTCATCTACAGATATTTTCAATTTCTAAATTTTTGTCGTTTTGTAAAGGATCAAATAATCAAGTCCTTTTCCATTATCAAGTCTGGAATCTTTCACTTGTCAGTCATAATCAAATCTTTTTTATACAATAATGATCGGAATGATTGATTGATGGTTGTATGGTGTTTAATTCTGTTTTTAACGTTATTTCGGTTAAAGCACGGCAGCCAGTGCATCTATCAATTTTTTCCTGGAGTTTCTTCTCACCAGTACTCCACACAACATTTTTTCCATGCCACTGGCTGCTTTCCAAGCATAATCATTGTCGAAACAATGGTCAGCAGTGAGAGAGAAATGAATCCTGTTGCAGTGGCTATTGTCAGTCCTTGGAAAGAAATCGGCCAAGCCAAGGATCATACCAGCGATCCCTTGTTCTCAAGTCCTGTATGCTACCAACAAAGCCACAGGGGCTCCACTATAATGATTGGAAGAAACACTTTGTTCTTAGCTTTTGGCACATTAAAACCTGTACCAAAAATCCTTATGACCCTCAGGAAGAAGGCTTTTGATAACATAGTGGGGAAAAGGAGAAAAATACTGGATAACCCTTTACTGTACAATCTCGAAATTTAACAACCCCTAAAAAGAAGCCTTTCGAAAACATTCTGGGAAAAGGAGAAAATGCTGGTAACCAGCATTTTCTCCTTTTCCCATAATGTTTTCTACCCTATCACTGTAATATTCCTTTGTTTAAGCCACATTTAAAATGTCGTCTGCAAACACTTTCATTCTGGACAAGTCTACAATTTTTTCGTGCAGTAAAGAGTTAATCATCATTTTCTCATTTTCCAACAATGTTTTCTACCCTTTCAAAGAAATATCCCATTATCTGAGCTATATTTGATTTGTTGTCTGCAGCTGCTTTCAATTTGGACCAGACTAAAAATTTTTGTCTTCAGGTGTACAGTTCAGGTATGCTTTGTTTGGATTAAAGGATACTATGATTAAAATCATGCTTCAAAATATCAGTCAGCTTTTGGAAAAGCTCCCTCAGTTATGTTGCATTATTCTACAGGAAAAAAAATCCTTGAAAATATTATATCAGGACAATTTTCACTGACTTGGTAACTTATTTCTCTAGGATTTAAACCCTTTTACACACGATTGTCAAATCTAAGAGTTACTTAGACCCTGAGAAAGACAGCTTTTGAAAACAATATGAGAAAGGGAGAAAATGTTGGTAACCAGCATAGTCTGATCGTGGATCTCCCCTGTCTGCTACTTTGTGCAATATTTTTTGAGGAAAAACACCTTTGAAATCAAGACTTTTTCTAACCCGAAAAAAAATCTATTAACCCTTAAAGCCCCTTTCATGACTATAGTTCCCAAATTGCAGCCAGAGAAGATCTAGATCACACTGCACTAAATGTGAAGTCTGATCTCTGATCTACACTGTCCACTTTGCCAAAACAGTAGAGGCAAAAGGAACTCTAAAATAGCAATTTTTTTGGTCTAAAATATTTCTAGACTGAAAGTACTGGTTGGGTAAATTTTTCAGCAATCTTTGGGTCAACCCTTAGGCTTGCTATGCGCAACTTAAAAACCTGTAGCTGACCATGAAGATTAATGTAAGACTACACATTCTGTGCAGTCTGATCTTGACTCTACGCTGTCCAATAAGGAGATATTTTTCCTGAAACAGGACATATTTTTCCTGAAACAATACCTTTTAAATAGCAAAATTTGGGTTTTTTTCTATCGCCTTGAAAGTTTCATGTCACTGTTCTAGTAATCTAAGGATTGATTTTAATGTATAAACTCTTGCCCCATACAACAGTTTTGCATTCTTCCATGCTTGAGGCCTTTGGAGATAACAAATCAGATGATGGGATTTGTCTCTTCAACTGGGTAGGAAATATTGTTGGAGATAGAGAAAATGCAGGTTTGGTAACCAGCACTTTCTCTATCTCCAACAATGTTTCGTACCCATAGAGAGACAGATTCCATCATCTGATTTGTCCTTTTCCCACATTGTTTTCAAAAGCCTTCTTCCAAAGGGTCATTAACTCTCAGGATTGTATGGAAAATGATTAAGCCCTGGAAGGGCTATTGGGTGGGAGAAAATAATATACCCCACAGTGGTCAGTATTACATGGATCCATGAGCAATTCCAACATCAATCACATTTTCTGAAAGAAGATTTTCAAATACATGACTGGTTAACAAAACAGACATAGTTTGGAGTTAACTGGAAAAGTAATTAGCAACAAACAGTGGAGTGGAAGTTAAAATTGAAAACCTGTGTTTATAATTCAATTAAGCAGTCCTGCCTGTTTGCTCTTCCTCTGTTGATACTCACTTACTTCAGAGAAAGAATTTGTTTCGGCGAAGTAACAGAGGTATTAAGCCAGATTTCATTCAACAACTTATTCAGAAAATCTTAACCCTATGAGTGCCAAATAAACCCAACAGCAATTTTTATCCTAGAATACGACCCAAATAATTGCAGTTTCATGGTCCAACCAGAAGCATTTATTTTTTTCAACATTTTTTGACACACACAGAGATCACAATTATCAATACCTATATCCATGTTTCATCAGCTATTTGTATTGTGTCACCTTAGATGAGAATGGGAATAGGCCTACAATAAAAATTGAATTCAAATAACAACCTAGCTTTGGCCAACAGAAGAATTACTCACTAAGAACAAAATCTCTTTTTGCCTCAATGGTGTTTTTTTTTTTTCAAAATTGATCAACTGCAAGATATAAAAAGACATTTGCATGCTGCAGTAAGTTAAAATACAGACTGGTTTTCTATCAGGAAGGCATGTTTTATACTGGGCCGGTTTCCTGAGCGATGTAATCAATAGCCTGGAAGCTGATAACATTTTGGCCTGTCTCAGTGGATGGATGGGAACCGTCACTTAAAATAGTTTAAACAAACAATATCTGCAGATGGATGCCAGTCCGCTATCTGGATATAATACAGGTTTGCTTATTTTTCTTTTTCTTATTTTTTCTTGGAAATTGATCTTACTGATATCATTTTCAGGCAATGTGGCTGAAAGCTTTCAAAAACATTGTATGAGAAAATTTGAAGTTTGTCTGCTTACAAACTTATTATGGCCATTTTTTGTTTGTTTTATTAACTTATTACCAAATGACAAAATTTTGGTCTTGGCCAATTTGAAAGTGTTTGTAGATGACATAATGAATGTAGCTCAGGTAAACAGATTTGTCTGTGACAGGGTAGAAAAACATTGTTTGGAAAAGGAAAAGAATGATAGTTATCAGCATTTTCTCCTTGTACCACAATGTTTTAAGAAGCCTACAACTTCAACCTGATTAAAACAAAAATATATTTGGTAAAGGGTTAATAAACTATATTTCCTAAAACAAATGAGCCATGTTTTCTGAAAGGGGGCTTAACTCTTTACCACACAATCCAGAGTTATAACGACCCTGCAAGAGAAGTCTTTTGAAAACATTACGGGAACAGGAGAAAATGCTGGTAACCAGCATTTTTTCCTTTTCCCAAAATGTTTTCCCCTCTTTCAGATGCAAATACACTGTACCATTATTTGAGCCACATTTAATCTGTTGTCTGCAAATACTTCCAATTTAGATCGGTCTAAAATTTTGTTGTTTGGTACTGAGTTAATGTATCTGCAAAAAGTACTGCAAGGGCAGGCTGGCCTGAGTCTAAACTTTTTGCTTTTGGTAAATTTTCTGAATGTCCAAGGACCAGCCTCCCTCATGATTAGATCTGCTGTAAGACAAATCTTATTTTATGGATCCATCATTATATGGCCTGCAACATGCGAAAAGGGGCATTCGGACATTTACGTAAAGTGTCATCTCAGATCAGCCTGCACAGTCCGTGCAGGCTAATCCGAAACAAGACTTTCCGTTTTTATGTACTTTTCTGTTTTACTCAAGTCTACTGTAACACAAAATCCAAAGTGGTCGTATGATGAACTGTGGTATAATGCATCAATGAGATGCATGAAAACCTCCTTCTGCCAGGGTACTGACTCAAATATAAAGCAGATGAATTTAACAATGTTACTGTTAAATATAGACCTTCAATATTAATTTTAAGCACAAAAATGTTTGTCAAAACATGGTGGAAAAAAGGAGAAACTAACTGTTACAAGCAATTTCTCCTTTAGTTACAATGTTTCCAAATCGTACTGCTGCAAAGGTTGCCTGAACAAGATAAAGTCATATATGACTCATGCAGATGACAAAAAATTTTGGGGAAGAACATATTCTAAAATCACTATTTCATCTCCAAAACCTATGTTGTTGGCACAAATTTCAATGTCTCCATGACACAATTTTAATGAGCACCCACAACAAAGGTTTCAATAAAGATCTAAAGCAAAATTGCATTGAAAATCATAAAACAGTTTCATAATCCCATGGTAACCCAGACTGAACATTTAAATTCAAAGCCGGCAATCAAGAACAATGAGAAGCCCTTGGAAAATTCAACTATAAAGCTGTGCATTGTTTCTTTATCAGAATGATGAAATTTTAAACTCATCCATATTAAATTTTGCAGCACTGAACCCACATTTAATTGCCTATGCTGATAGTACAGATCAAGATCAGAATGCACAGAACGTAGGGGTCTGATCTTGTATCTACTCTGTTTTTTTTGCCAGATATTCTCACCAAAAAAAAGCTTTGAAATGACAATATCTGCATCATAAGTAATTACACAGAATGTCAATTTTCATCTCTTGAGCGCTACAAAGATTAAAGCATTTGCAGCTGACAAATTCAGTGTAGCTCAAATGATAAGACTGTCTTTAAAAGGGTTGAAAACATTGTCGGAAAAGGAGAAAAATGCTGTTAAACAACATCGGCATCTTAAGTATTGAATGAGCATCTACAGTACATTTATTTAGCACTACTATGGTTAAAAGTAATTAAAAGAGACAAATTAAACATTGCTTATACAACAAAACTTGTCTTGAAAGGGTAGAAACATTGTGGGAAAAAGGAGAAAATGCTGGTAACCAGCATTTTCTCCTTTTCCCACAATGTTTTCAAAATGCCCAAGGCCCCTGAAAACAGGATTGTTAAGCAAAGGGTTATCTGGGAAAGAGATTAAACATGCCAATAAGAACAGTGGAATCTGGGATAGAAGAATCGGGTGTTTGCTTTTTAATGAGTTACGTTAGAGCTCAGCTGGAAATTGCCCGTGTCTGACATCTTATGGAAGCTATTATATGCATCATTCCCAACCACAGGGTATAGTACGAATTTCCTTTTCGATAAGAATTTGACTCAAAGTGAGTATTATATCATTTCATGCTTAAGCAGATAGTAAAGATAAAGATCAGACTGCACTTACAGCACAGTCTTATCTTGATTTACACTGTCAAGTAAAGCAAAACAATTAGTTGTGCTTGGTATTTATATAGTATTAATTTACAAATTACTTAAAGTAATGTATTTAATTCAAAGAAATTTACAGGAAACTTTTCACAGCTGTGGTTTATTACTGTTGCTTAAATGGATTATTCATATTTTACAAAAAAGTTTTCAAAGGCTGCAAATTTGTTTCATCTTTACTACACAGAAAAATTTTAGACTGGTCCAAATTGAAAGGATATGTAGACAACAAATTAAATGTTGTTCAACTGAAAGTTTTTATATGGGAAAGGGTAGAAAACATTGTGGTAAAAGGAGAAAATGCTGGTTACCAGCATTTTCTCCTTTTTCCACAATGTTTCAAAAGCCCTATCCATCTGGGTCATTACAACTGTGGATTGTGTGATATAGAGTTAAGGAGAACAGTAACTAAATGGATTTTTATAAACATTTTTGTGATGTGGGAAGACATTAAAAAGGTATCTATTTTTACATTATTTTTCTAAAATTCTTGCTGTGTTTTCTTCTTTTTGGTCATTAACCCTTTACCACACAATTCTGACTTTTTACAACCAGAAAAGAGATGGCTTTTGAAAACATTGAGAGAAAAGGAGAAAATGCTGGTAACCTGCACTTTTTTCCCTTTCTCAAGATGTCTCGTACCCATCAAAGACAGAAATCATCATCTTAGCTACATTTGATATAATTATGGTCTGCATATGTTTTTACTTTGGTCTTGTCCAAAATTTTGTACATTTGGTAAAGGCTTAACTCAGTCTGTAACACACGAGGGTTGCAAGTTTGATTCTGACTCAATCAATTCTTTCCTAAGATTGATTGCCAAAGGATTCAGTCCTCTTTCACAGCTGAACATTGTTTTGACTGTGGGAAAGCAGCATTAGTGTCTCAAATGTTGTACCTGGTAATTGTAAAACAAAACTCAAAGATAGCATGGATAGGTGCACAGGCCACTGTAATATAACTTGAATAATGTTAAAATTTGTTAAATAAACAATCAAACAATCACACAAAGCTAGAGCATTAGTGCAAGTGCTTTCTGCAGATGATAAAATCTTGCACATGTCAGTTACTGAACTAACTGCTAAAGGAGTGGAATGCATATTTTTTTAACTCTTTACCAAACAACAAAATTTTAGACTTGTCCAAATTGAAAGCATTTGCAGATGACAAAAGAAACGTGACTCAAAAATTGAAACTTGACTTTAGCAGAGTAGAAAACATTGTGGGAAAAGGAGAAAATGCTGGTAACCAGCATTTTCTCCTTTTCCCACAATGTTTTCAGAAGGCTTCTTCCTCTGGGTCGTAAAAACCAGGGATTGTTTGGTAAAGGGTTAACTTTCTACCAAACTTCAATATGTAGTACTAGTTGAAATTTAAAGCATTTGCAGACAACAAATCAAATATGACTCAAATGATGGGATATTTTTCTGAAATGTTAGAAAACACTGAGGGCAGAAAAAAATGGAGAAACTGCTGGTTACCAGCATTTGACCCTGAACAAAAAATCTTGTGACAACATTGTGGGAAAAGGAGAAAAATCTGGCAATCTTTGTATTAAACTTGCTTTCCTGTTGGGAAAACCAGTCCATTTTTCAACAGGAAAACTAGTCCATATTTTAACTAACTGCTTCCATGCATCTTACAGCTGATCATTTTCAAAATCAAGCTCTTTTCCAAAAACATGTTCCACTCTTTCTGGAATAAATGCCAATATTTGCGTAACATGTAACCCTTAAATCACCTTTCACAACTACAGTTGCCTTTGCGGCCAGGGTAGATCAAGATCAGACTGCACAAAATGTGCAGTCTGATCTTTATCTACACTGTCCGCTCTCCTGAGACATTCTGGACCAGAGCAACCTTGAAACTGCCATTATTTGGGTCTTATTTCTAGACTGAAAGTGGCTGTTGGGTTTATTCAGTGCTCTATGGATTAATTTGTTGTCTGCAAAAACCTTTCAATTTGGACAAGTCTAAAATTTTGTCAAATTGTAAAGAGTTGAATCTAAATTTACGTTGCTTATCTCTATTTTAGAATGAAGTTTTCAAGTGGCTGACTATAAATTAATTTCTGAATATACCACTTAATTAACAAAACTGTTCTACACTGCACCTGTTCGGAGTCTCAAATAGCAGTAATTTCTAGGAAATAATCCCCTGTCTTATATCAAATAATCCCCTCTCTCATATCAATGTATTTTAATTTAACCGATTTCTTTTATAACCATGAGAAAGAAAAACGGTTACCATCATTAATTTTCTCCTTATTCCACAATGTTTCCTCCCTTCCTGAGACTAATCTCATTATCTCAGCCCCGCATAATTTCTTGTCTGCACGTGCTTTCATTTCGGACGAGTCTAAATTTTTCTCATTTCGTAGAGAGATTAAGACAAATTTCATCATTTTAGCCACACTTGTCATCTGCTATTGCGTTCTTATGGACAAGTTTCCACTTCTGATTAAGAGTTAAACAGTCTTTAGTTTTAACCATCATAATAATGTAGGCTTTGAAACATTTTTCAAAATGGAGAAAATGCTGGTAAACAGCATTTTCTCCATTTCCCACAATGTTTCCTACCCTTCCAGACACAAATCTCATTATTTGAGCCCTACATAATTCCTTGCCAGCAAATTCAATGCTTTTAATATGGACAAGTTGAAAGTTTTCTCTTCTAATAAAGAGTTAACTCTATACCGAACGACACAATTTTGAACGTGTTCAACCTGAAAGCTTTTGCAGATGTCAGTTTAACTCTTTACCAAACGACAAAATTGTAGACCAGTCCAAATTGAAAGCATTTGCAGACAACAAAATAAACATGGCTCAAAAATTGAAAATTGTTTTGAGAAGGGTAGAAAACAGTGTGGGTAAAGGAGAAAAAAGAGTTAAAACCGGCTCAAACGATGGGATTTGTCTTGAAAAGGCTAGAAAACATTGTGGAAAAAAGAGAAAATGCTGGTAACCCTTTTCCCAAAATGTTCTCAAAAGATTTTCTTCTCATGGTCGTTAAAACTTGGGATTATGTAGTAAAGGATTAATGGACATACATTCAAAGATAATTTGTGGCTTTCTTTATTGCAGAGAGAAGAGTGCTCTTCACAACTAGGAGGTAATTCAATATGGAGGGGAAAAAAGTACAAGAATAATTGTGCTGCTTTGTGAATCTAATCAAGTTCATTTCAGTGAAAATTGACGCACTGATTCAATCACCCAGGAAATGAATGAATCCTCACCTCAAAACAGATCTCTTGGTCTCAAAGGGTCGTAGTTTTTCTTTCGAAATGAGACTTTCAGAGAAGAGAAAAAAATGTGAAAGTTTTTCTTCCTTAGCACAAATATCTTGGGAGTTGTTGATGTCCTGTTCAATTATGTGTTAATAATGCCAAACTGAAAAATGGAACTAAACAGAGTCATCTTTCTCTCTTATATAATGGCTTTGTTCCTGCAGTGTTCTAGTGTGTCATACAATGAAGAAACAAATGTCACAGTGACCAACAAGAATGAAACTGAAACTCTGTCAAAGGAAACTTGGATGGTCAAGTGTCCAAGCAATTGCCATTGTTACAAGGGGCTCGTCCCACAGAGTTCAACATCCTTAAATGTTAATCTACAAACAAATACGAAGATGGTAAACTGCTCTAATGCAGGATTTGAGATGACACCCAAAAAGATGCCACTGGACACTGAAGTTCTTCTGTTGAATGATAATAATTTTACAGAATTACGGAAATTACCTTACATTCCAGGATTACTGTACCTTGATCTTTCAAATTCTTCAATCAGGGGTGTTCTGGATAATATTTTATTTTCTTATTTCAAGAAAGTACAGTTTTTATCACTGCGTGGAAATAAAATTACCATGCTGCGGCAGGGAAGTTTCAGTGAAATGTCGAATTTAATTCACTTGGATTTAAGCCTGAACAACATTGAGGAAATTTCCCCAAATTCCTTTGCAGGTTTAGGTAATCTGCTACAATTGGATCTGCATGGAAATTTATTACGGCATTTAGATTACACATGGCTTGAGGATGTCTTTAATTTACGCCAGCTCATTCTCTCCAGTAATTTACTAAGAATGATCAGAAATAAGGATTTACATGCACTTACAGAACTCAATTTGTTAAATCTTTCTAACAATTTAATCAGGACTGTTGAATCTAATGCTTTTAAGACACTTCCCAATTTACTTGTTCTTGAATTAGGTAGCAATCAGATGATAAAAGTGCCAACAAAATCTTTACAGAATTTGAAATCTTTGAAAAAGTTAACTTTGGACAACAATCCAATCCCCAAGCTTCGAAAACACACTTTTGTTGACATGAGTATATCCTCTATTTCTCTCAGCTACATGACCAAATTGACTGTCATTGAAAATGGTGCATTTTACAATCTCTCCCAACTCACATTTGTTCATGCACATGACAATCAAAAACTCATCTACATAGATAGTAGAGCTTTCCAAATCGTGCCAAAGTTAAAAACACTATACATCCACAATAACCAGCTCACTGCTATATCTCCATTTCTCATGGAAATTATACCAACTTTACGGGAAATCCATTTCTATCAAAATCCCATCCGGTGTGATTGCAATGCATTCTGGATCCGTGAATTGTTACTGGAAGCAGAATCCAAAAATTTTAGCATACCATTCTTTAATGATTCAGAATCAATCAAATGTGACTATCCACTCAATTTGACAGGAATGTCAATAGGGGACGTTGATCCATCGGCATTCGGGCGTGTCTGTGCTCCTACAACATTGCCAGCTTTCGGAGAAAATTATACTATAAATGTTGGTGAAGAGTTACGATTAGAATGTCATGCCTATGGTGTTCCAGAGCCGAAACTTACGTGGTTATTGCCCAATGGTTCTGAAGTGACAAATACAACAAAATCAGACAGGATGGAAATACTGGATTCCTGTATTTTGATAGTCAGATATCTGAAAATGACAGACAGTGGTACATATGGGTGTAAATCAGACAATGGTGTAGGGTTTGATATCAGTTCAACTAGAATAATGGTAAATGATAAACCAGTGCGACTGATTCTAAATACCATTTCAAGTGACTATGTTGCATTATCCTGGAATGGTACCACACACAGGTCTATGATATCTGACTATCAACTACATTATAGAGCTTTGCAGGGAAACAGCAACATGGAACAACCTTACAAAGTTATCTCCCTTCAACCTTATCACTATAGTTACACAGTGTCAAATTTAAATGCAAGCTCACTGTATGAGTTTTGTATTGTTTATGTATATGAGACAGAGCTTTACAAAGTTGACTGCCTTAAAGCTAAGACAAAAGATTTGAACAGTGAAACTAGTACATTAAAGAAAATCATAAGTGAAAAAATTATCGCGGGTGTCTGCACTGCCATTGGACTGGTGTTGTTTCTAGCCTGTATGGTAACGCTTGTTAAAAAATTCAAATTTCATAAAGAGTATGATCCACCATATGACAGTGATGATTCCATTAACATTCCACTCGAAAATGTGTATCAACCACTAAGTACGCCCCTGTGTTCATCTAGAACTTCATTACTCAATGTTACAACACATAAAACGTCATTTGATGAATATTAACATGCTAACATCTATGAGTAAAGTTTTTAGCAGACCTCTAGCTGTAAAATTTGATTCAAAAGTTCTTCCAAATGAATCAAAGTATGTTTGTTATAGTACTACAATTCAATGTTATTCGGCAGGCATTATACAGACTGTTGCTCTTCTCTGCTGTTACTTTTAAGTTTATGCCAGTAGCCATCTTTGCAAGCCAAGGGTATTAACAATAATAGCTCTGAATAAACTTGATGAACACGTTTTGTGTAAACCAACACTATGGAAACTGCTCTTTCAATGTTGCACTTGTCAAGAATATCTCAGCAAAGTGGTCAGTTATGTAGAACAGAGATGAGACATCATGTTTTGTGCAGTCTGACCTTGATCTACACTAGCCACATAGGCAACTACAGTAGTGCCAGGTGCTTAAACGGTAAAGTCTACCATGTTCCAGAGCTTTGATTGAATTATTTGGCTTGCAACACATGAAAAGGGGCATTCGGACTTTTGCGTAAAGTGTCGTCCCGGGTCAGCCTGCGCAGTCCGCGCAGGCTAATCCGAGACGGCACTTTACGACTACATTAGATTTTGTTCTTTAGTAGAATTGCGCAAAACAGAAAATTACATAAAAACAGAAAGTGTCCTTTCGGATTAGTCTGCGAGACGACACTTTACGCAAATGTCCGAATGCCCCTTTTTGCGTGTTGCAGGCCATTTGGTTGAACAACGCTCTGGCTAAAGGGGGGTTTATTACATCTCTGTGATACATTATAAAAAGAAAGTCATTATGATTATGAACCCATAAAATCCATATTGTCTAAAAGTCAACTAACGGAAGTATGATTGTCCTTGGACAGCCTCACTGCACAGAATTTACCAATAGCAGAAGTTTTGACTCACCTCCGCATATGTGGACTGCGCAGGGTGACCAGGGTTGATACTTTATGCAGATGCATTAAACCCTCTTTTTACAGTGCATGGCTCATTTCAGTGTTCCCTCCATAGAATTCAACAAGCCTTTAACCGTTTACCACACAATCCCGACTTTTAACGACCCTAAGAAAGAAGCCTTGTGAAAACATTGTAGGAAAAGGAGAAAATGCTGGTAACCAGCATTTTCTCCTTTTCCCACAATGTTTTCTTCCCTTCCCAAAACAAATTTCAATTTTTCAGTCGCATTTATTTTGTCGTCTGCACCTCCTTTCAATTTGGACCAGTCTAAAATTTTGTTGTTTGGTAAAGAGTTAACTCTTTACCAGACGACAAAATTTTAGACTTGTCCAAATTGCAAGCATTTGCAGACAACAAAATAAACGTGACTAAAAATTGAAACTTGACTTTAGAAGAGTAGAAAACATTGTGGGAAAAGGAGAAAATGCTGGTTACCAGCATTTCTCCTTTACCCACAATGTTTTCAGAAGGCTTCTTCCTCTGGATCGTAAAAACCAGGGATTGTTTGGTAAAGGGTTAAAGTAAAGCAAAATTATCATTTCATGAAAATGCCTTTTGTACTTTAACAATGCTGATACCTTTGGCTAAGTGGCTCGTTTGTTGGATTTATAATGTGAAAATCTTTGTTTGAAGCCTGTTGGAGTGTTCTCAGACAAGGCACTAGTCTAGTACTGGTGAAACCCAGGAAAGACCTGAACAGGTAAGCTGTTGCTGTGATATGACAGAAGTGTTATCATAAGAGGCTTCAAACCCATGCAAACAAACAAAGCTTATTGGAATTGCCTGCAAGTCAACACTTTTCTGCCATTAAAAAGTTATAAAAATAGACTGAAATAGAGAAAAGTGTTCTATTGACTTTGTTGTAAAGGGTCTGTCTGATTTCTCATGATTTATACAGATTCATCAATAACGATCATAAATGATTCAAGCTATTCTAAAACACTGACTTTCAGAGGCAACAAGGATGGTTTGATTTATTCATGTATTCTTGTGTTTTACTGTGATAGACTTTCCCCAATTTCAAAGAGCATCTGTCAAGATGATCTAAAAAATCATTGATTTCTTGTATAACTCTTAACCCTTTACCAGACGACAAAATTTTAGAATTGTCCAATTTGAAAGTATTTGCAGACGACAAAATAAATGTGACTCAAAAATTGAAATTTGCTTATGGAAGGGTAGAAAACATTGTGGAAAAAATGATAAAATGCTGGTTACCAGAATTTTCTCCTTTTCCCACAATGTTTTCAAAAGGCCTTTTCCTTAGGATTATTAAAAGTCGGGATTGTGTGGGAAAGGGTTAACCAAACAGTCCAAAGTTTTAACCCTTTACCACATGGCAAAATTTTAGACCTATCCAAATTTAAAGTATTTGCAGACAACAATTTCATAGTGGCTCGAATGACGCAATTTTTCTTTGATAGGATAGAAAACTTAGTGTGGAGAAAGAGAAAATGCTGGTAACCAGCATTTTCTTCTTTTCCCACATTGTTTTCAAAAGGTGTTAAAAGTCCTCATTGTGTGGTAAAGTTAACCACTCTATAAAAGACTTCAGAAAACATGCTGGAACAAAGAAGAAAATGCTGGTATTAGCCAGCATTTTCTCCTGTTCATACAGTTTCTATCTTTTCAAAAAAACATTCTCAGAACATGAGCCATATCTAATTTGGTGTCTGCCAAATTGTTTTCAATTTGGAAGAATCTAAAATTTTACTGGTAAGAGTTAACCTTTTAGCATAAAAACAGGATTCTTCTGCCATAATCTTCTTTTTGAAAACTTGGCAAAAGGAACAAGTGCTTGTAACAAGCAAGTGCTCTTTTTCCAACACTGTCTTCTGTAAATATGATCATTCAGTGCTTCTCCAAGAGGTCACTGAAACAGCTTTTGGCTACCTGAAAAAAGCCTTTTAAAGAAAAATTAATGTTAGTCAAAATTTATGAAAGATACTTTTCCAGACAGTTTTTGCACACCCCTTGTACATGTACAGATACTCTCATTTTCATTTCTAGTATAACATATATAGTAAGATTTTAACTCCTTACCAGATGACAAAATGCTAGACTCTTCTAAGGTGAAAGTATTTGCAGATGACTATTCAAATGTAGCTAAAATGATGATTGATGTCTTTGATAGGGTAGAAAACATCATGGGAAAAGGAGAAAATGCTGGTTACCAGCATTTTCTCCTTTTCCCAGAATGTTTTCCAAAGGCTTCTACCTCAGGGTCGTTAAAACATGGGATTGTTGGGTAGAGGGTTAAATATATAGTAAACAATAGAATCTTTTCTTTTTTTCCAATATATTCTATTTTCAATATTTCTACCACAAAAATAAACAGAGGATATTTGTTTTTTTCAGTGAAAGATCGAAATTCATTTCATCAAGTGAACATCATCGATAATGTTTTCACAAGTAGTGCAGCCACTAGTGAAAATATTACCAATGATGCTCACTCAATGAAACAAATTTCAATCTTTCACTGAAAACCAACAATGTTCTATTTATTTCACACTTTAAAACTCATTTTTTGGGGGACTTACATCAAAATCCAGCACAGTTGTTTCTGGTAATTCCCCATGGCGTACCCCCTCTGCATAACAAAGCATTACAATAGAAAGTAAAGCGTGAGAAATGTTGGTTGAATTATGTCATATTTTCATCTGGTTGAATGGCTTGCGCTGTTTACCAAGGTAACTAGTGTGCAGGAACTACTGTTTCCGCCTTCAATTGAAGAGTTAGAAAATAAAATCAGTATTTTCCACTAGTCTTAACCATGAAATATCAAACAATATTCCACCGTTATTTCTCGATAAACTACCGAAAAGCATGAAATAATAAGAGATTCTATTTTATGAGGTACTGTTTTTTATCGGCATTGTATTGATATAGCTTGAAACCTCTCCCTGGAGAATTAATTTGAAATTGCATTACCATAATTTGGCTATAAAAGGTGCAGTTCTAAAACAATTCCATTTTCTTCATTAACTCTTAAACAAAACACAAAATACAGACCTTTCTAAATTCAAAGCATTTTCCAGACAACAAATTAAATGTTTTTTTAACCCTTAACCACACAATCGTGCCTTTTTTACGAGCCTGAGGAGGAACTCTTTGGGAAAACCTTGTAGGAAAAGGAGAAAATGCTGGTAACCAGCATTTTGTCCTTTTCACTTCATGTTCTTTATCTCCTCCAAGATAATTCCACCAGTTTAGCCATATTTGATATGTCATCTGCAGTCTTGCTTTGGCTTTGATTAAGTCCAAACTTATGTTGTTTGGTATAGACTTAAAAAGTTAAAGGTTGAACAATGTTTTTGAAAGGGTAGAAAACATTGTAAGAAAAGGAGAATTAGCATTTTCTCCTTTACTCATAATGTTTTCAAAAGACTTTTTCCCAAAGGTCATTAAAACTTGGAATTGTTTTATACAAGAGTTTATTGCATTTTTCACCCATCACTTCAATTGTATATTTTCATATATGCCATTTAGCTCTTTGTCAGACATACAAACTTTACACTCATCCAATTAATAGCATTTGCAGATGACAAATTAACTGTTTTAAGTGATAGATTTGCTTTTTTTTTTTTGCACAGTACAAAAAACACTGCAGGAAAAGGATGTATTACATGTATGCTGGTTACACATATTTTTCTTTCACTCAAAATGTTGTATACCCTTCTGAAGATATATCACATCATCTGAGCCACATTCAATTTCTTGTCTGCAAATGGTTTCAATAGAGAAAAATCTAAATTTTTTTCCTTCTGTAAACTTAACCCTTTACCACACAATGATGACTTTTAACACCCCTGATAGAGAAGGCTTTTGAAAACATTGTGGGAAAAGGAGAAAATGCTGGTTACCAGCATTTTCTCCTTTTCCCACAATGTTTTCTACCCTATCAAAGAACTAGAGGCGCTTGAGCGCCTGTATCGCTCCACAGGCCTGATATTTCTATAATGGCGAAAGGAAGTTTTTAACAATTATCATTCAATCCTGCATTTTAGGTCACTGAAGAAACAATTTGGTAGACAACCACCATAGGAACTTACCTGCAAAACAACAATGAAATCCAATGAATAGTTTTAGAGAAGAAATTTTTCAAAGATTTTACTTTATACCATAAAAGGAAAATGAGTCTCCCATAAAAGCCATGTTTTTTGACAGATCTTTTTTTTTTTAAGGAATTCTGTAAACCTGTATCTAAGGAACATTCCTGCAAAATAATAATGCTATCCAAATAGCGGTTTGGGAGGAGAAGATTTTTAAAGGTTTTTTACTTTGGTTGCCATGGCAACCTGAATTCTTCATGGAACACAATTATTTGAAGGAATTTGAAAGAGGACCACCAAAGGAACATTCCTGTGAAATTTGGTAAAAATCCAGTCTATAGTTTCTGAGAAGAAGTTTTTTAAAGAAAAAGTTTACGGACGCACGCACGGACGAACGGACGGACGAATGAACGGACGGACGCCATGGCAATAGCTCGCTGGCCTTCGGCCAGTGGAGCTAAAAATCATTTCATATGAGCCACGTTAAAACTGTCATCTACAGATGCTTTCAATCTGGACAGGTCTAAAATTTTGCTGTGTGGTAAAGGGTTAAAAGCAATTTTCAATAGAAGTTAGATGCCCTTGCATGATTATCATTTCCTCCTGCAGCTCCAATGATGGGATTTCTCTTTGAAAGAGTAGAAACAACCTTTTTCAAACAATGTTTTTAGAGTCTTTTTCCTTGGGTTTTTTAAAACTCAGGATCATTTGGTAAAGCCCAGCTATGCACCTGTATACCCGTATACGTCTTTATACTGTTCAATATTTCAGTTATCAAGCAACTTGCTGACAAATACCCCACAGGCAATGGCACAAGAAAACAAGTTGCAAAAAAATTCTAAACACACCATTTTTCAAATCATCGAGGCAAAAGGAAAACTTTCATAATTCATCTATCAAACAAAGTCATAATTCTTACCACAAAATCTTAGATTTTATCTTAACTGAAAGCGTTTCTAAACAACAAATCAAATGTGACCAAAATCATAACAGCTATCTTGGAAAGAGTACAAAACATTGATGGAAAAGGAGAAAATGCTGGTTGCAATGGTTTCCAGCATTTTCTCCCTTTCAACAGATGTTTCAAAAACGCTTTTTTCCACCTGGGTCCTGCCAACACAGAGTTGGTTAGGTAAGAAGTTAATTAGTAACTCTTTGCCAAATGACAAAATTTTAGTCTTGTTCAAATTTAGAGCATTTGCAGACAACAAAATAAACATGACACAAAACTTTAAATTTGTTTTGGGAAGGGTAGAAAACTGTAGGAAAAGGAGAAAATGCTGGTTTTCAAAATCCTTTTCCTCAAGATTGTTAAAATTCTTGATTGTGTGGTAAAGGGTTAATGTTGATGATCAAAGTAATTTGCTTAACACTTTACCACACAATCCTGAGTTTTAAAGACTGTGAAGAAGCTTAAGAAGCCTTTTGAAAACATTATGGGAAACCAAGAAAATGCTGGTAACCAGCATTTTCTCCTTTTCCCACAATGCTTTCTAACATTTCAAAAATGAATTTCAATTTTTTGAGTCAAATTTATTTTGCCTTCTGTAAATGCTTTCAATTTGGACTAGTCTTAAATCTTGTCGTATGGTCCTGCTAGGAGGCAACCAGCCGAGTCAAAATCTGCTCATTAGTTGCAAAGGTTTGCAAAGAAAATTTTATGTTTACACATAATTAAATCATTTCTTCCTGCTGTTTCTCAGAATAATTCATTCTGATGACGTAAATTTGATACATTTATAGTGTTTTTATATCCCACTAAAATGGAAATAAGATGATAATTTCCAGACTTTTACTGTTACATAGTCATATCAAGATCGAAACACAAACTTTCATTTCTGGCCACAAAGTCTACATAATAAATTTTTTTATAAATGAAGCCTTAATTCTTTACCACACAATGCACTGCAATTTTAGACTTATGAAAATTGAAGTCATTTGAAGACGACAATTAAAGGTGGCTCAAATGACTTAACTCTTTACCACACAATCCCTAGTTTTAACGACCCTGAGGAAGAAGCCTTTTGAAAACATTGAGGGAAAAGGAGAAAATGCTGGTAACCAGCATTTTCTCCTTTTCCCACAATGTTTTCTACCCTATCAAATACAGAAATCACCATTTAAACAGCATTTGATTTGTCGTCTGCAAATGCTTTCAATTTGGACAAGTTTACATTTTTGTCGTTTGGTAAGGAGTTAATTTTTCCTTGATAGGCTACAAAACATTTTGGGAAAAGGAGAAAATGCTGGTTATCAGCATTTTCTCCTTTTCCCACAATGTTTTCAAAAGCTGTCTGATTAAAGATTGTAAAAATTTTGGATTGTGTGGTAAAGGGTTACTTCATGATGATAATCAGTATAACACAAATATGCTTTCAAAGAAATCAACTGTAAAATTCCTTCAAGAAACCACTGAGTTCAGACTCTCTACCACACAATCCCGGCTTTTAACACCCCTAACAAGGAAGGCTGTGGAAAAAATTGTGGGAAAACAAGAAAATGCTGGTAACCAGCATTTATTTCCTTTTTCCACAATGTTTCCCTTCCTATCAAAAACAAATTCAATCATTTAGCCACATTTAACTTTTCATCTGCAAATACTTTAAAACTGAGCTAGTCAAAAATCTTGTCGTGTGGTAAAGAATTGACTTTTCACTAGACGATTAAATGTAAGAATTTCCAATTCCAATGTATATTAAATGATAATTTAATTCTGATTCAAATGATTGAATTTGTACTAAGTCTTGTATGTGAAAAAAATGTTTGGCAAGGAGAATATCTCGGTTATCAGCATTTTCTCGTTTTCCCACAATAGTTTCAAATGCCTTCTTTCTCAGATTCATTTCCACCTCGGATCGTTTGTTAATGGGCTAGTGTGGTTATGACTTGTAAATGCGAATCGCATGAGGGAATTTTATGTATACATAATTTTGCATTTTTCCGAGAATTATTCATTCAGATGATGTGAATCTGAAACTTCTATCTTGTTTTTATATCACACCCAAATGCAAATAAAACAATAACACGGACTATAATACAGCTTGGCAGTCATATCAAAATTCTATATGTTTCCATTTAATTGTTCCATTTTATAACTGTATAACTTTTTTTTTTTTCACATTTATATTTACCTCAGCTCTTTACCAGACAATCAAATTTAACCCTTAACTCTTTACCAAACAACAAAATTTTGGACATGTCTAAATTCAAAGTATTTGTGGAGGAGAAATAAAAGGTGGCTCAAATGACAAAAGTAGTCCATGATAGAGTAGAAAACATTGTGGGACAAGGAGAAAATGCTGTTTACCAGCATTTTCTCCTTTCCAAACAATGTTTTCAAAAGCCTTTTTTCTCAGGGTTGTTAAAAATCTTGATTGTTCGTTAAGGGGTTAAGGTGCAAAGTAAACCAAACAGACATTTTCAGTCAAGAAATACATATAGGTCTCAAATAAATGCAATTTCAATGTTGCTTTTGTCCTGAATGTCTCGGGAAAGCAAGAGGTGTAGATCAAAGATCAGACTGCATGTTTTGTGCAGTCTGATCTTGATATATACTGGCCCTAACAGCAACTATAGCTTTAAGGGTGAAGACTTGTCAACTTTGAGAGCATCTTTCAGATGACAAACTAGAAATGTCTCAAATGTTGAGACTTGTCTCAGAAAGGGTATAAAAAAAAATTGTGGGAAAAGGAGCTAATGCTTTGAGCATCCATGTTGGTTTTCAAAAACAAAAGTTGGCAGTGCAATCTGTCTAGTTTTCAGTTGCTAGCACAAAAATATATAGCAAAACTAGAACAAAAGTTGCCAGTAATGAATTTTAACTATACATTTGTCTGCCAGCAAATGGAACTTTGACATATTCAACTGTAAGACATTATCAGACTCATCACAATATCAAAACTTTTAAATGGTATGAATTAAATTTGCATTTTGACTCCCCCAGTGTCTACTTTTGGCTACAAAATGTGCCTTTAGAAGTGAGAATTGATAGTATTACAGCGCTAATAGAACTTTTACACCAAGTGTCCATTCACAGTTAGTGAGGCTGGTTTTCAACAGACATCAAAATTCATATTTCATCGACCAAATAACAAAGAATGATTCTTTTTCAGATAAATGAATAACTCTTTCAATGCAAAATATATGAGCCATGCTCTGTGAAAAGGGGGCTTAATGCATCTGCAAAAAGTAACAACCAATGTCAGCCTGCGCAGTCCACACAGGCTGACATGGTCGAAACTTTCTGTCAATTTTCTGCGGCTCAAAGGAAAAGTTTACCTCATACATCAATTGGTTATTAGACAAAATGGGTTTTATGGATCTAGAATTATATGACGACTTGCTTCAAGCCTTGATATAGCACATCACTGAGATGCATTAAACCCCATTTTGCCAGAGCAGGACTCATATAAACTCAACCTCTTTCAATGGCTGACAATATAATCCACCGAAACTCAGACAGATGCAGGTACTTACCATATTCTATGGGCTTGACTAAACAAATGGACGGAATAGATCGAAGATCAGACTGCACGTTCTGTGCAGTCTGATCTTGATCTATGCTATCCGCAAAAGCCCCTCTTTTTTTCCATTGCTCTGAAAGGATGTATAATACTGGAGAATTATATTGCATAGCTAATAACAAACGTTACAGAAAGTGTTATGCAGACAGTTAGTGGTTCTGGTTTTCTACAAATATCAATCAATTATTAATAATCTTTCACAGCTATGAAGTGTGAAATTTGTAATCTAAGAAATCCTTATCTAGAAGTCTTCCCTTTACCAGTAAAACTGATTAATTTAAATCTTTTAGTTAAATCTCTACAAAACAATCCTGAGTTTGGACATTCATGGCAAAGGATTTTTAAAACTATGTTGGAAAACCAGAAAATGCTGGAAACCAGCATTTACTCCTTTTCACATAATGTTTTCTAGCCTATTAAACACAAATTCTATGAACTGAGTCACATCTAATTTGTCTTCTGCGAATGCTTTCAAATCAGATAATATTTTACAGTGTGGTAAGCAAATAAACTTACTTCTTTTTTATGTTGACTGTGAAACATGGACTTAGAGTTTAGAACAATCACTCTCAAGGATTACTACCTGAAAAACCTTCAACAGTACTTGCACCACGATGTTGGTATTTCCAAAGGCCGACCCAGCTCATCAGGGGATTCAAATCGGGAACCTCTGACATGAGAGGTGGAAGCTCTACCCCTAATGCTGCCTCAAATCCCCAGCTCAGCCAATATCTTTCCACAGATTGATGATAGTTGTTTGCGACAGGATTCATTCCTCTCTCACTGCTGATCTTTCTTTTGATGATGGTCATATGGGAAAGCAGCCAGTGGGTTAGCAAGAATATTGTGCCTAAAACTGGTAGCAGGAACTTAAGAAAAGCATGGATATGCCCACTGGCCAACACAATATGACTGAAATAATGTTGGAAAGGATGTTAAACACTTTACAATCAATCAACTCTACCT
This sequence comes from Hippopus hippopus, assembly GCA_946811185.2. NCBI lineage: Eukaryota > Metazoa > Mollusca > Bivalvia > Cardiida > Cardiidae > Hippopus > Hippopus hippopus. Next base: position 9,477,083 of record OX328102.1, on the reverse strand, counting down.
GTACGCCAATGACTCCTACAATCTGAATGTAGGAAAGAAAGTAACAGGAAAAAAAGTAACGGAAAAAAAGTAACAGGAAAAAAAGTAACAGTTTCAATAAAAACAAGAGGGCCATGATGGCCCTGTATCGCTCCACTGGCTATTAAGTAAAAACACTACAAGCCAAACATTACAATATTCAGCAAATTGATTTCAAACACAAGGACATGCAAACACTTTTCTATCTAATCCTACTAGAAAGTTGTGATCCATGGGCAAAGCCAATTTTGATCGCAAAGCTATAATTATTTGAATCCTGGTGGAGGTCCACAATATAAAGCTCCATACCAAATAATTCAGTTCTTGAATGTTATAAACAAGAAGATTTTCAAATTTTTCTCAATGAAAAGCCCTGTAAAACATGAAACCCATGAGAGGAGAAGATTTTTAAAGAATTCCTTCATTTCTGTATAGTGCAAGAAGCCCCCATTCACCAGAGCCACATTTTTTGACAGATCAAAATTTTATGAACAGTTTTTGAAAAGGGTCACCCAAGGAACAATCCTGTGAAATTATTTCGAAATCTGACCAGCGGTTTCAGAGAAGAAGAATTTTGAAGAATTCCTTCATTTCTATATGGTGCAAGAAGCCCCCATTCACCAGAGCCACATTTTTTGACGAATCAAAATTTTACGAACAAATTTTAAAAAGGGTCACCCAAAGAGCATATCTGTGAAATTATTTCAAAATCTGACCCGTGATTTCAGAGGAGAAGATTTTTAAAGAATTCCCTAAAAAATTCCATTTGGTTGCAATGGCAACCAGAGTTTTTGATGGAATCAAATTCTGTGAACAGTTTTTAAAGAGGACCTTCCAAGGAACATTCCAGCCAAGTTTGGTCCAAATCCGCCCAGTGGTTTAGGAGGAGTTGATGTTTAAAGAATTGTTGACGACACACGACGCACGACGGACACCAGGTGATTCTAAAAGCTCCCCTTGAGCACGTTGTGCTCAAGTGAGCTAAAAAGTTAACATACGGATGGACGCACAACGGACAACGGGCCATAACATAAGCCTGCTGGCCTTCGGCCAGTGGAGCTAAAAAACTTGTCTAGCACCAATCATGTATCACTGCAGCTTGATAATCAAGGGAGGTAAATAGTAACGAACTTTATCTTTCATAAAGAGTTATTTCCCTTGATTAATGTTTAAATTGAAGTGACAATATTTTGAAGCCCATGTTAAACTTGCGATCCCTGGAATGAAGGCAATTTTGACCCCAGACCTACAATATGAAACTAGAATGTGTGGTTATAAACAAAAAGATTTTTTAATCTTGCCCAACAAAAAGTCATGTAAAACAAGTTTGCTGAATAAAAGGCCCTGTAAAATATGTGATCCATGACACAGGTTTATCAAGTTTTCACTATAAAAGCCAATGTAAAACTTGTGACCCCTGGTGTGGAGTCAAACTTGACCCCCAAAGTTAAAATTTGGGCCCTCTTGGTAAAGGCCCATTATATAAAGTTACATGCAAAATTTGGTAGCCCTAGGCCTAAATATGGCTATGTACAAGTAGATTATTAAAGTTTCCTTATATAAGACCATGTAGAACTTGTGACCCCCTGGGGTGAGGCTACATTTGACCCCCTGGGCTATAATTTGGGCACCCTTGATAGAGACCCCCTAGATAAAGCTAAATGCAAAATTTGATAGCCCTAGCCCTTATAGCTAGATGCGAAAGATTTTCCTATATAAGCCCGCCCATGTAAAACATGTTACCCCCCGGGGCGAAGTCAAATTTGACCCTCGGCTATAATTTGGACACCCTTGGTACAGGTCCACTAGATAAAGCTACATGCCAAATTTGGTCGCCCTAGGCCCCATGGCTAGGTAGAAGAGGAATTTTAAAGTTCTCCCTAAATAAGCCCATGTAAAACTTGTGACCCCCGGGGCGGGGCCAATTTTGACCCCAGGGCTATAAATTGAAGAAACTTGGTAGAGGTCCACTAGATAAAGCTACATGCCAAATTTGGTAGCCCTTGGCCTTACGGTTTCAGACAAGAAGATTTTCAAAGATTTTCAAAATTTTTCAGTTTTGTTGCCATGGCAACCAGAGTTTTTGAAGGAATTAAATTCTTTCAAGAAATTCTGAAGAGGACCATGGCAGGATCATTTCTGTGAAGTTTCATCAAAATTGGATGGGTAGTTTCAGAGAAGAAGACGTTTTAAAAAAAAGTTAACGCACGGACGGACGGACGCACGCACGGACGGATGGACGGACGGACGACGGACAACAGGCCATGACATAAGCCCGCTGGCCTTCGGCCAGTGGAGCTAAAAATACTAGAAATCAGTGAATTATATAGTTTCCGAGGAGAGTAGAATCAGATCGGAAGAGCTACTATATGTGCTTTTTCATTATTTCATAAATAAAGTTAGGTCAGTCAGTGGTACATATGTAAATGTATTATATAATATAGAGAAAGAAAAGAAACCGCATAGAATCAGATCAGAAGAGCTACTATATGTGCTATTCCATTATTTCATTAATAAAGTTAAGTCAGTCAGTGGTACATAATATGTAAATGTGTTAAATAATACAAAGAATGAAAAGAAACAGTGTAAACAGTGTAGAACCAGATCAGAAGAGCTACTATGAGCTATTTCATTATTTCAGGTGTCAGCCAGCGGTATAAAATATGTAACTATGTTAAAATGTTTTTGGACAGACGGGCTTATGCAAATAGTTTAGACACAGATCAGAGTAGCAACCTGACCGGAGTCTTCACTGTTTTCAGTATCATTTGGACACAGAATTCCATGATGGATCAACAGTGTTCTTATTTTGGGAGGATTATGGCAAATAATTTGAGTGTCCGAATTTTTAGGAAAATTACAGAAATATATATCTAAAAAGGTCAGAGTCAGAGTGTACCCTGTGTTTCAACTTTGTTGGATATGTTTTATCAACTAGCTCACGTATCATCCCTAAAATTCAATAAAATTTATAAACTGTTACTTTTTTTCCTGTTACTTTTTTTCCTAGCCAAAAATGTTACTTTTTTTCTGTTACTTTTTTTCCTGTTACTTTCTTTCAAATTACCCTACAATCTACCCCATTTTAAGTCTTTAACTCCATGTTTTCAAAGCCTCCTTCCTCAGAGCTGTGAAAATATGGGATTGTTTAGTAAAGGGATAGTTTGGTAATGGGTTGAGGAATTTTCCTTTTTGCTTTAACCCTTTACCAAACAGTCCCTGGTTTTTACGACCCAGAGAAAGAAGCCTTCTGAAAACATTGTGGGAAAAGGAGAAAATGCTGGTAACCAGCATTTTCTCCTTTTCCCACAATGTTTTCTACCCTTCTAAAGTCAAGTTTCAACTTTTGAGTCACGTTTATTTTGTCGTCTGCAAATGCTTTCAAATGGGACAAGTCTAAAATTTTGTCATTTGGTAAAGAGTTAACTAACAAGTAAACTGACCACAAATACTGTGTCAAATGATAAAACACACTCATTTTAAACCATAACAGTTCTCCATTCTCCACAATGCTGTATAGTCTATGGCACATTAGTTATCTATCAATCAGTTTTCCCTTGCCATTTCTAGCTGCTTTTAGACCTTCCAAAGTCGATTACAAATGAAATTGTTTGGTATATTGCATCAGAGAAGTACATTAAACTCCCTTTTGCCAGAGTACTGCTCAAATTTAATTGGAACACACAACTAAAGGGAAAAGAAAATATTTTTCTAATAGTATGGAAAAAGGAGCAATAGCCTGTTACAGTAACATGTTTTCCATAGCTGTAAAGTACAGAATCAGTATTGAAAGAGTCTAGCAGTATCAGAATTACTAAAAACCTCTGTCGCCCACATTTATTTCAAGAGTTCTATCTTTTATGCCTAGTCACCATGCAGGTAGGTATCAAGTAACTGCCATAAACAAGCTGGCAGCTCACCGACCATCCTTGTCTCAATGACTCCCCACCCAAATGGAATCTGAACCCTCAACCTTCTGTTTGTAGGAGGATACATTGACCATTAGGCCATACAGATCATGCCTTAATGAGATACAGGGTCATGATAAAGTCCATATTTCCAAGAGGCCATCAGATAACTGTTTCAGCTGCATATCCCTTAGACAGCTAATTAACTCTTTACAACACAACAAAAAAATTGGACCAGTCTAAATTAAAAGTATTTGCAGACAACAATTTAAATCTAGTTCAAGTGGCGGAATTTGTCTTTGATAGAGTAGAAAACATTGTTGGAAAAGGAGAAAATGCTGGTTACCAGCATTTTCTCCTTTTCCAACAATGTTTTCAAATGGCCTTTTCCTCAGGGTCATTACAAATTTGGATTGTGTGGTAAAGGGTTAACTCTTTACTAGATGATAAAGTTTTAGACTTGTCATTATTGAAAACATTTGTAGACAACAAATAAAACGTGGCTTAAATGCTGGTATTTGTCTTTGAAAGGATAGGAAACATGGGGGGGAAAAAAAAAAGAAAAAAATTTACAAACAGTATCTTCTTTTTTTTTTTAAAGATGTTTTCAAAAGATTTCTTCCTTAGGGTCATTAAAACACGCATTTGTTTATTAAAGGACAACTCTTCTCCTGAAGACAAACTTTTAGACTAGTCCAAATTGAATGCATTTTCAAAAGACAAATAAAATGTGGCTCTAATGATGTGATTTGCTTTTGGGAGGTAGAAAACATAGCCGGAAAAGGATTTTTAACTGTTAGTTTGGTGTGGAACGTTTTCAACATTATTTCACTTATTAGTATATCATGCGGCAACTGCACCTATCCATGCTTTCCTGGAGTTTCTTTTCCCAGTACTTCCCACAATATTCTTCCCAAGCCACTGGCTGCTTTTCAACATAACCACCGTCGAAATAACAATCAGCTGGAAGAGTAGAATACAATGATTATCATCTATCTTTGGAAAGAAGTTGGCTGAGCTGGAGATTCGAACCAGTGACCACTCGTCTCAAGTACTGACTAGGTTGGAAAAAGAGAAAATGCTGGTTACCAGCATTTGCTCCTTTTCCCACTGTGTTTTCTCCAGAGAGTCATTAATTGCTCCTTTTCCCACTGTGTTTTCTCCAGAGAGTCTTAATGACTCCTTGGAGAAAACACAGTGGGAAAAGGAGCAAATGCTGGTAACCAGCACAGGTCATGAAAACTCAGATGGTTTGGTAAAGGGTTTATTCTTTACCTGAAGACAAAATTTCAAACTCCAAAATTCTAACATTTGAAGATATCATATAAAATTTAGCTCAAGTGATGAGGTTTGTCTTTGTAAAGGTAGAAAACATTGTAGGAAAAGGAACAAAATGTTGGTTACCTTAGCGTAACCCTTTACCACACAATCCCAGGTTTAAACGACCATGAGGAAAAAGGCATTGGAAAACATGACTCAAATCCCCAGCTCAGCAAAGGTAAAGAAGAAAACGCTGATAAACCAGTATTTTCTCTTTTTCCCACCACGTTTTCTAACCTCCCACAGATAAAAAAAAAAATACTTGACACACATTTACGTAATTTGTTGTCTGCAAATGCTTTCATCTTGGACAAATCTAAACTTTTGTTGTTTCGTAAATAGTTAAAATGTCTTAAAATGCTGATTAACCCTTTACCAGACAATCCTTACTTTTAACTACACCAGGGAGAAGGGATTTTGAAAATAAAGTCAGGTAACCAGCATTTTCTACTTTTCCCACAATGTTTATTTACGCTGTGAAAGACAAATTTCATGTTTTGATAAACAATGAACTTCTGATCTGCAAATGCTTTCAACTTGGATAAGTCTAAAATTTTGTCATTTGGTAAAGAAATAAAGTGGGATCATATTAAAAGCTATAAGTTAAAGCAGGGTCATAAAAGTTATATACCTGTATATATTTTTAAATAAAATCAAGAGTTTATAGTTTTTTATCACTAAGCTATTTTTCAAGCTCCCTCTTTTTCCCAAGACACTCTCTGCCATTTTGATATTCAGGTTTGCTTTCTATTAACTAAGATCAAAACAGCCCAAGTTTATTGCAGACTTGCATGCAATCTGGATCTTTAATACTCTTTTAAGGCTGCATTAGGTATTATTCTGGAAAAAAAAAAGGATGTTATCTGAAATTCTGTGCAACAGACAAGACAGGCTTTTTATTTCTGCAGACAAGTTGTTTACCTCTTCCAACAGAAAGTGGGACCTTTCAACACAACTTTTTTTCTTTGCAATCTCAGAGTTTTACAATGATGTTTCTTAATTCTTTGCCAAACAACAAACCTTTAGAGTCATCCAAAATTGAAAACATTTGTTACGTGTGATCTTTATCTTTTGTGAGATGCATAAAAATCTGTAGGTATATATTAATCCTTCAAGTACCTTACAGTTGCCTTTGCAGCCAGTGTAAATCAAGATCAGATTGCACAAAGTGTGCAGTCTGATCTTTGATCTACACTGTCCGCTCTGTTGAGACTTCTGAAAAGATCAATGTTTAAATTGCAATTACATTGTTCTTATTTCTTGACTGAAAATGTCCACAGGGTTTATTTGCCGCTATAAGGGTTAGCAGGATAAATTACCTTTTATATATTGCTTTTTTTTCCTGGTGGCACAAAGAACAGACTCTATCCATTTGGATTACAATAGGTATTTTTACAGTTTAATCTATACAATCTGGTCTATTTTCTTCACAAGTCTACTTAATAATTACAAGCAATCTATGTTTTTCAAATTCACTTCCTACACAAGTAAATCATTGTTTAATGTGTCTAAAATGCTGGTGAAGATATAAACACATCACTACCAACAGCCAACTATAGCCATCTTTCAAAGGACCACTTTTGAAAACATTGTGGATATTACAGGAGACCACTCCTTCATGCACGGCTTCAGCCCAATTTAAATACAATGCCTAACAACTGCGTTAGGGAGAATTAGCTTAGTGGTTATGGTGTTGGTCTTTTAAACCTCGGAAAACGAGGATCTTGTCCGCCATGGGTTTGAATCCCGCCAGTTTGTGTTTTAGCCATGAATTTGTTCATTTGTTTCTTTGTTGCCGACTTTGTTCGTAAGATGGGGGCTTATCCGGGAATTGGCCATTGAGCCATAAATCCCATTTGTTGTCCAAAAACGGACGAAAGGCCAATACCATAACCACTGAGCTAAAGAGAATTCTCCCTAACGCAGTTGTTAGGTATTGTATTTAAATCGGGATGAAGCCATGCATGAAGGAGTAGTCTCCCGTAACAGTGGTGAAAGCAGAAATTGTACATACAGAGCAATTTCTGCTTTTGTTAACTCTTTTACCACACAACAAAATTTGGACTTGTCCAAATCAAAAGCATTGTGCAGATGACAAATTAAATATTGCTGATATTGTGGGATTTGTACTAGAAAGGCTAGAAAACATAGCGGAAAAAGGTTACCAGCTTTTTCTCCTTTTCCCAAAGTGTTTTCACAAGCCTTTGAACCTCATTGATCATAGCGTCTCATTGATCATAAGACAGAATTTTGGCCTAGCCAAGATACAAACTCTTAGACTTTGCCTGGCAACAAAATATTAGACTTGTCTAATTTGAGAACATTTGCAGACTATACACTGAATGTAATTAAATGATATGAATTGTCTTTGAAAGTGTAGACAACATTAATGGAAAAGGAGAAAATGCTGGTTACCAGCATTTTCTTCTTTTCCAACAATATTTATCAAAATCATTCTCTCTAAAGAGCTATAAAAATACAGGGTTGTCTTTGGTAACAGGTAAACTTCAGGCTTTTAAGAACTACTGGTACATGTTATCACTGAACTAATGATGATCTTCACAAGTGTTACTGGTATGGTTAGTATTCAATTCGAAGGGGAGTAACTAGCATTGATGGAAATTGTACTGTCCACAATTATCTCCCTTGAATCAAGTCTCTACACTGATGATGAAGAAAATATCTGATCCCTACTATGAGTTATCATTAAGATCAGTATCATCTGATCCCTACTATGAGTTATCATTAAGATCAATATCATCATCTTTATCAATAGCATTTGTAGCAGCAAAAAATTATTATAAAAATGAATTTCTTGTTTACCTTTCAATTCCCTCAAGCGAATTTTTACAATTCAGCAACAAGAGAATACGAAGAATGACACAAGGGCTGTTCAAAATATCTGTGGGCTTTTGCTATACTTTGCTTAATATTTGACCGATCATAGATCAAATGATAACGTGATTTATTCTTTATTTAATTTGACAAGTTTGGGGAAACACAACATGCATGCAGATTTAACAGAAGCATTTTCATGGGACATAGCCTCTGTTAATAAAAGGAATATTTCATATATCAATGTTTGATGTTGTAGAGACTGTATTCAGCAACAATAGATCATGGTATTTCTTCGACAACACCTTTAGTTTGAAAATTATTACATAGCATGTATTTGGATACACATGTTTTGAATAGTTGGTGTCGGACTTGTTTGAGCAACGACATCATGTCAGCAGAAACAGTAGTACAAATACCCAGAGTTATTCAATTTTGTGAGCACTAAGAATGGAGAAATGCAGATTCAAATCTATAAAAAATTATAGATATCAAGTCTGTGTCTTTCTTAAGTAGATCACTGGTTTTCAAATTGGGCACAAGGAATTTAAGGAGAGGCTAACATTTATTTAGGTGATCCCTAGTGGGGGTTAAAAGATTGTTATCATTATATTTTAAGGTCTTTAGCCCCTGACTCTCATATTAAAAGACGGAAGCAGCCGAGATTGGCTGATTAGCCTTTACGAAAATGTCAATGTTACACGATATTTACCGATGAGTTAGTGAGTCTATGGCAGTACTTGAGTACTTGAGCAATAGCAATAACCCTTTACCAGACAATCCTGAGCCCTGAAGAGGAGGCTTTTGAAAACACTGTGGGAAAAGGAGAAAATGCTGGTTTACAGTATTTTCTCCTTTGTCCACAATACTTTCAACCCTATCAAATACAGAAATTACCATTAAAGCTACTAATACTAAGACGTCTGCAATTGCTTTTAATTTGGACCAGTCCAGGTTTTGTTGTCTGGTTAAGAGCTAATGGTCTAATTGTGATATTACACTATGACATTTTAACTCTTTACCAAACGACAAATTTTTGGACTGGACCAAATTCAAAACATATGCAGACAACAAATTAAATCTTGGTAATATGATGATTTCTGACTTTGATAGGGTAGAAAATATTGTGGGAAAAGGAGAAAATGCTGGTTACCAGCATTTTCTCCTTTTCCCACAATGATTTCTATAGGCTTTTTTCTCAAGGTCGTTAAAAGTCAGGACTGTGTGGTAAAGAGTTAACCTATGCCAGATATGCAACACCTGCCCTTTTTAAGTTTGTATAATTCTGTGCTATACGAGGTTGATCCAGAAATTCGTACAATGGGCCTATTACTTCCGTATTACTAGCTTGTTCAGTGTATAATTTGGTAATATTGTAGTTCAGTATCTACAAACTGCATAAAGTTAAAATTTTTACCAAATTATCTCTAGTGGCCTTAAACTGCGTTACCATAGTAACATATGTACGCTTAAGCGGGGGAGCGTCAAAAAAAATTAAATACCTGTTAAATAAATCAAGTTTTCTTAAATTTTAGCTTGAATTTTTTGGCGCAAATTAGTATGACGCTAGTATGACATCATGACGTCATGTTGTATACGTTGTTGTGAAAGTTGTTATGAAGACACAGCATTTTTCATAAGATAGAAAAATCCAAGGGAATAGTGACATGATGTCAACACCAAAATTAGAATGCCGGTCAGTTATAAAATTCTGCCATGATCTTGGTCATACACCAACGCAGACATTTCAGATGATGGAGAAAACGGTAATAAAGTGCAGTAGAGAACTTGTGTTTAAGTGGCACCGGAGATTCAAGGAGGGTCGGACATCAATAGTGGATGATGAACGCCAAGGTAGGCCTGCAATGCGTCACAACCTGATTGACGACGTCAGAACTGTGGTAAACAGTGATAGACGCATGACCGTACGTGAAATGGCTGATAAAATAGGGGCATCTTATGGAACTGTTGAACGAATTTTGACACAGGATTTGAAAATGAGAAAAGTCAGCGCACGTTGGGTTCCGCGGCTGTTAAGTGCACATGACATGGAGCGAAGAGTTAGCTGTTCGCGAGAGTTCCTGAAATGCTACAAAAGGAAAGGTACCAAATTCCTTGACAGAGTTATTACGCTCGACGAGACTTGGCTCTACCATTTTGAGCCCGAGTCAAAACGCCAGTCATCAGTATGGAAGATGCCTGCATCTCCTCCACGAAAGAAGGCAAAAGTCGTCAGTTCCATGAAAAAACACAAGTTCGTGTTTGTTATGGATCGGAAAGGAATGCTGCTTATCCACCAGGTGCCGGATGGTCAGACAGTGATGGCAGACTATTTTTCGAAGGTAAAAATCTTTCGTTTTTCTATCTAATCAATATTTAGATCTCTTTTTTAAAAAAAAAAAAAAAAAAAAAAAAAAAAAATATTTTATTCTGTTACACATCTTTAAAAAGTTTGTTATTTACAAATTAAGTCCAAAACATTTCCTAAGGTGTGAAAATAATTTTAGTATTTTTATGAAATTTCAGTTTCTCCGGGAACATCTTGTACGTGCGCTGGCAAGGAAAAGGCCGGGAATTCCGCTTAATGAGTTTGTGCTGCACCAGGACAACGCCCCTGGACACACCGCCTCATCCACGCAACTGGAAATTGATCTTCTGGGATTTCAACGACTGGCCCATGCTCCCTATTCACCGGACCTCGCACCGATGGACTTCCGCGTTTTTCCTGTACTAAAGGACCAGCTTCGGGGACTCCACTTTGATAGTAAGGATGAACTTAAAACAGCCACACAGAGAATTGTTCAACAGTTCGATTCCAAATGGTATGAGGACACTTTCAGCATGTGGGTACGTCGGGCACAGAAGTGTGTGAGAGTAATGGGGACTATGTACAGAAGAGTTAATGATGACGTCAAGTTGACGTTGCGTTTGACGTTCTTGCTGCCCCACCCAGGTGTGTGGCCTATGTCTTAAATTTGTCACTGGACAATCACTGTTGTATGTACACATTTAAAAATTTCCATGTTTATTGCACAGATGTCACATTTAATGACTGTATAATTTTTGTTTTGATAGTCAACACTCCTAAAGTTTTATTAACCCATTGTATGAATTTCTGGATCAACCCTCGTAAGTACATACTGACAAGTATTCTCTACATTTCTTGTAAATAAATCTTTGTACATAAATGTTATACATTTATGAAATACATCATGTTGCATCATATGCAACAGTACTAAGCAGTGAAGAAGTTGTCATACTGTATAAATACCCAGTCAAACAAAGTTTTCAGTTAAAGGCCAAACAATTCTGTGATGAAGTATATCCTGCTAGCATGAACTAACAGCATATGTACGGAGGAAGTATGTTTTTGCAAAGGCCCAATCTCTGTCATAAAATGGAATCAATAATTGATGTAATTTGTTTTTGAATATCATGGGTTTTTAAACTGATATATGATAAATTTACACTGCAATTTCTCTAGTCTCTGCCATGTATTCCACAAAAATAGTGTAATTTAAGCCTAAAATGTTTGTTTCAACTGACACTTCATGGTGTTAACCTTGATCCACTTTTGGATTGTCTTGTCACCCTGAGATACTTATATTGATCTCTTAAACAATTTTGAATGCATGAAGCTTTTAATCCCTTTACTACACAATCCTCAGATTTATTGACCCTGAAAATTTTGAAAACACTGTGGGAAAAGGAGAAAATGCTGGTAACCAGCATTTTCTCCTAATCCCACAACATTTTCTCCATTTCCAAAAGCAAATCCCATCATATCAGCCGCATTAAATGTGTTAACTCAAAAGTGTCATTTTTTTATTCATGAGCAATAACACAACTGTTGCTTGCTGACAAATACCCCCGCGAGTTATCTTACTACAGCATGGGCAAAAACTGATAAATGGGCAGTAACTTGTATAAGAATCAACAAATCACAATGAAAATTGCAGGTGCTCAGGTTCCAGTTGTAGGAAGGCTTACACGAAAACTTTAGACAAATTGGATGAAAACTGTACGAGTTGAAGAGAATACAAAACTGTGTCTACTGACTGACAGACGATCAAATTAAAGTGTAACCCTCCACCTTTGTTGCAGAGGTAAAATTAATGAAGAATGAACTTTTGAGCAAAATAGCTAGCAATTTGTTGTGCCCCCCTCCCCTTCTATCATTTAGATGGAATAAGCACTCTTTTACTATGAAAGTACTGGATCGAACCACTTTCGCATCATTTCTAAAATCATCATATAACTCTTTACCAAACGACAAAATTTTAGACTGGTCCAATTTGAAAGCATTTGCAGATGACAAATCAAATGTGAATCAAAAAATGAAATTAGTTTTTGGAAGGTTATAAAACATTATGGGAAAAGGAGAAAATGCTGGTTACCAGCATTTTCTTCTTTTCCCATAATGTTTTCCAAAGCTTTCTCTGTCAGGGTCGTTAAAAGTCGGGATTGTGTGGTAAAGAGATAAAGTTGACTGGACACAGAATTTTGTAATAGCTAACATCAATTCATATTTCTTTAAAAAAAAAAAAATAAACAACGAAATAAAAAAATGCTAAAACAAATAAAAAAGGAAAAAGCCAGGCTCTAGCAAAAGGGGATTTAATGTCTCTCCGTGATACATTATACCAAGCAAGTTATCACATGAGTATTGATCCATAAAATCCATTTTGTCTAACAACCATCTGATTTATGAGGTAGAAGAATGGTTCTTTGACATACACAAAATTTATAAATAGCAAAAAGTTTTGACACAGGTCAGCCTCTACAGACTGCACAGGCTTACATGAGTCTTTTTTTTTTTTGCAGATGCAATAAACCCCCTTTTTACAGAGTATGTCTAATATCTTTCAGATCTTGGTTCTAGACTTTATGATCTTTGGCCAACAATTACAAGGCAACTTACATAAGTGTAACTATCTCTCCTCTCTTAAATTTGTAGCCATTGACTGCAAATCTGTTGGCAAATACATAGTCTTTCTGGGGTCTGATTTGCTCTGGATTTAAGGTAGGCTGCAGTTAGACACAAACAGTTCCTCATCATTTATTTGTATGTTTAACTGGTATACATCACACCCTTAGCCTACAACACAATCCTGTGTTAAGGTAGTAGACCCCTAATGGAAAACAGCTATTTCCACTATAATATTATCATACAAAATTTGTTATGATTAAAAATGAGTATTATTGTACTACTTTAACTGAGCCACTTTTTCTTTTTTTTTTTCCTTCTTAGAATTATCATTTATAAATCTAAAACCACTATATTCTTATTACAAAGGATTCTTATTACGAAGGGAGATAATAATTACCTCCCTTCTCAGGAAAGTAATAAAAGTATCAACAAATAATTTCAAGATAGACATCAAGGGAATTTCTGGTCAGTTAAAAATGTGCAAAAGTATTATATCACTATAAATCCTTATTTATCAACTAAAATGAAATTTTATTGCATGTTGCACTAGAAGCGTTAGGGGTCTACTACCTTAAAATACCCTAAGAAATAGGCCTGGCCTTTTCAAAACATTGAGGGAAAAGGAGAAAATGTTGGTTACCAGTATTTTCTCCTTTTCCCACAGAAGCTTTTTATCCTTTCATTTTCTCCTTTTCCCACAAAGTTTTTTACCATTTCTAAGACGATTCCCACTATTTGAATCACATTTTGCTGTCTGCAAATGCTTTCAATTTTGGACAAGTTTAAAAGATTATCATACGGGTTAAGCAATGTCATATGAGTTTTTTAATGTATGGGAGAAAAGTTTGAAAATATTAACCCAAATAAAATGAAACTATTAATTCCTCAGGGAATGAATGAATGAAACACTATGAAAATCAGCAATCTATTTTTGGTATTTCGGCTATTGCCTTTTTCAAGAGTTTGAAACACGTTTTTCCACTAGAACATTTTTTAAGCATGCATTACTTCAACCATACTGTATCACAAGAAGGAAGTGATGTCAATTTTGCTACACAATAACAACTTTCCCGCGCTTTGTTAAACATCAACAATTGAAATATTTATAGAAAATGACTGGAAAGTGCAATTTCTCATTTGCCATGATATTATCACATGAATTAAGGTATCAAACCTAGAATTGTAGGAGCTATTCTTTTAGTATAAGGAGAACTCTGCTGCAACTTTGTTTTAAGAGGTAATAAGTACATTGCTGGTCAAGAATTAATATGCAGTCTGGCCTGGTATTCACAATTCTATAACTCTGACAAAAATCCTGCCATAACAATGACTGAAATTAAGTTCTTCTTTTTCAGGAGAGAGAAAGACAGGGGACAGACAGAATGAGCACAGAGATAGAATTAGGGAGGAGACTAGAGAAACAAGAGACAGGGATAGAGATAGAGAGAGAGACATATAGAAAGAAAGCGAGATTGCTTGGATGATGTTTTACGCTGCTTTCAACATTATTTCAGTCATACCTTGGCAACAGCTCACATATTCCTTTATGTCCTAGGTTTTACCAGTACTTGGTTAGGACTATGAAAGTGTCTTGCCAACAGACACTCTCACAAACAACGAGTGCTTCCAGTAAGGCTTGAATCCTAGGCCACCAGGCTTTGAGCCCTACATGTTACCACTGAGCCACACAGGACTCCAACAGACAGACAGACAGACTGGAGAACGCAGGTTTGATAGAATAAGAGACATTGCACAAAGAGACACCTACCTGCATGGATACTCCATCAATTCTGGATACATATCCTATAGTATCAGCAAACGCTACTCCAACTGGCACACAGACAAACAGACCAAATCTCATTGCGTGCCAGTAGACTTGGACATTTGAGCTCATCTTACTGCCACACCAATCAAACCTTCAAAACTGAAAGGATGACATAGTATAGTTGAACTGTGGTTATTGGTGGAGGTTTTATAACACTGGAATTTATCCATTTCATTTGTGTCATTCTAAGATTTAGAATCAACATACCCAACTTTGAACCCTGATTTGGAAGTACTTTTTTCTGACCCATAGTTAATTAAAAACGAGATCCTAAATTTAAATGGAGAGATGGGAATTGAAGATCGATGAATTTCAGAATCTGTATCATGTCCGAGTGCCCTGAAAAAAGGCATCGAAACCCATTGTACTACAAATTTCAGCATAATACAGGCAACTCCCCACCACTATATTGTGAAGACCCATGAAAATCATAATTATGCATCAAAGGAATAGCAATTTTATTTTGGATTCATTCCGTATGCATCAAGTGCAATATTAGTTAACATTAGTTTTAATGAAGCTAAAATTCTATTAAAATCTTATCTTTTCACTCATAAAATAATGCCATGTATATGCATAGAACTGTATAGAAGTGGGGTAGTACTGATAACTGTCCCCAAAGGCGATGTTACTTTTTGACTGGTTGCCTCTGGGTACAGAGATGATCCAGACAAAATCAGTTGAAAGCTCGATCCACACAGATTTTGTGCGCAAATTTGAACTCTCAGAATTTCAAAAATAGAACACAAAACTAGGATTTGAACATACCTGTTGCTTGCGTATTTAATAACCCTTTGTCTGAAATACAAATATTTTCAATTTAAACGCTAAGAAAAAACAGCTCATTTCATCGTTTACTAGAGTTGTTGACGTTCCTGAAAACACACAAAATGGCCGCCACACACGATAAATTTTGTCAGGTTTTTTTTTTCCGAGATTTACATATTATAAACGATCGACTTATACGAGCTCTTTAGATAACAAAAGGTATCATAAGTTGTGGTCAAGTTTTTTACTAAAAGTTAATTGCATTTAGCTGCAATACAGATTAAATCAACGAAACAGAAAGTCAGTATAGTGCTCTATCTTTGCTACCAGAAAATTTGCGATGGACTTGAGACGGTAGGGTAAATCCGGCAAAACTCGGACAGCGTCAATATTCGGACATCAGGGAAAAACGGGATATTATGGGCGTTTCACAGCTGGAAACTGCTCAAAGAGTAGTTTCGATGACTCCTACACCGTTTATTAAGCAAATCTCATAGCTACAGAGTCTTAACTGAGCACCGGTTACGTTTATACATAAAGAAATGACGTAACAGCCACTATCTTTCTGACGCAAACGAAAACTTCCAACGGCCGAGTCATGCAAACCCGAGGTATATGCCGGACTTTTACGTGGTTGTTTGGGACAGTATACAAAAAAATCTAAACAATTAAATAAAAAGCTACTTAGATATCTGAAAAGAACGTCATTAAAAGAAGAAATGACACTCTTCCTTAGAAATATTAGTAAAAAATTGAAGTGTCCGAAGATCAACGATCTTTTCGATAAGTCGTTAAAAGTCGGACAAGGAGAAAAATGTGAATTCAATAGAAAACTGACACCTTTAGAATGGATCTATCAGTTTAAAAAGAAACAAAATGTGTATTAGTGTTTTTGAAACAAAACATTCTAACTGTTCTCTCTCTATTTGGTAACAATATTTTCTTCAGAGCGGGTAACGGGCGAGGCTTTAGAAGCTCAGAAGGGAAAAAGAGGGAGAGGAGGGGTGTAGAGGAAACCGAAAATTCCCCTTTTTAAAAGAGCTTAATTAACCTTTCCCTGATATTTGTTTTAACACATAAGAAGGAGGTATCTTTGGAAAACCTTGTTGAAAAAGGTCAAATTGTTCATAACCATGGAAAATTTCCTGTCCGAACTTATACGATGGTATGTCCAAAGTTTTACGATGTTGTCCGAGTTATGCCGTTTTGCACAAGAATGCATTTTCTCCTGTTTTTCGGAATAATTTTGACTTTATCTTTGTTTCAGTTATAAAATATGAAACTGTAATGAACGAATTATCAAGAGAGGTCACCCGATGATGACTCTCTTCAAGTTCAAGCTCTCAGCGACATTTTATGTGAGCACCAATGATTTTTGTCCGACTTTTGCCGGATTTACCCTATGGTACACAAAAAATGTCAAAATATGAAAAAGATCACCGTAGTCCTATTTATAAGACCCTACGTACGTTTTTATTTCACATTTTGACGTTCATCGTGTACGTAACATGCAAAAGAAAAGAAAAATGTGAAATGTCCGGTAGATAAATGTTGAACGGTAAACAAGCATGTATACATGTACATCTAAATATTTGGACTATGATCACCGTAGCATTATTGAGACTAAGTGGTGGGGAGTTCCCGGTATTATGCCCAAATTTGTTTTAATTGACATAAATTCTGGGTGACACTGATATAAGTGTCTAGGATTAACTCACTATACATCTTTCGTAATCCATAATAGGTAGTGTACTACAGATTTGACTGAAAATTTTTCGTGTTACGAAAAAATACGAGTACGAAACTCAATGTCAAAGTTTTGTCTGCGAGAAGACATCTATAATTTCTCAAAGTCGATCATTAGATTTGAAATGAATACCAATCAGATGTCATTTCATAGATTTTTTTATTCTTGGACTCTAGGAATGACAGCTGTAAAACTGGTTAGGAATTTTTTTCTTGCACAGCATATTTTTACGTTGAGATTGGAGGTATTTTCGATTCCTCTACTCAGATTATTGATTATTAACAGATAAAAAAAAAAAATGTTTTGTTTCTTACGTGATTAAGTAAACACATTCAGCATTCTGGTTATTCTTATCAAAAGAGAATATATCCAACTGACAAAAAAATTGTTTGTGTTTGGATATGGATGAATGACTTGAAACCTTCAGCAGGACAGATCACGATATAATGGTACAAGGGAAAAAACTCGTACAGTTACAGCTTTTACTATTTACTATAGTAACCTCCCTTATTAAGGGGTGTGACTAAAACGCGGACGCGTTAAGCGGACAATATAGACAAAGCGGAAAAAAGCGGACGATATGAAATATAGAGGGAAAAAGCGGACGCGGTCTTATACTTAACTGAGTGTCTAATATTAGTTTTTCTTGAGAAAGTTAAGCACTTTTTTCCCAGTTTGCTCTACTTGATACTTTGATACTTAATGAGATATTTATATTTCAAGGTTTTTGAGAAAGATGAACAAAAATTATTGTATATTGTATTTTACTTTCCTTTATACATTGATCAATAAGGACATAAATATTCATGTACGATTCGTCATTTATATCAGAGGGGAAGATAATTAAAAATTAGAGCCATAATTTAATAAAATAAACAAGCTGACGCCCATATTATTTGATTAACAGGGGACAATAAAAACGTGTAAGCCGTAGCAGGTAAATAACAATAAAAAAGAAGAATGCGGACGATATGAAACAAAGAAGGAAAACGCGGACGATATGAAACATAGAGGGAAAACGCGGACGCCGTCATACACTTAATTGCTGTCTAATATTAGTTGTTTTTTTTTTTTTTTTGAGAAAGATAAAAAGATGATTTTTTTCATTTTGCTCCACTTTATGTTTTGAAAGTTAATGATATATTTATAATTTACAAAAAGTTATTGTACATTTTATTTCACTGTCCTAGTTACTTTTATCATTAAGGAGGTATATATTCATGTATTCCAAAATCATTGATTGTCATTGATATCAGAGGGAAAGATTGTAAAATATCAGAGCTGTAATTTAATAAATTAAACGAGCGGATGCCCACATTATTTGATTTTCAGGGGCCAAAACGCGTACACCGTAGGAGGCAAAATAAAAAAAGGGGAAAAACGCGGACGATATGAAACAAAGAGGGAAAACGCGGACGATATGACACATAGAGGGAAAACGAGCGCTTCTAACACTTATTACTGTGTCTAATGTTAATTTTTTTTTTTTTTAGGTTTATTAACTATAATAATTAATGATATTCTTGTACATACATTTTAAGGTTTTTGAGATAGATGAACCAAAATCAGTGTATACTTTATTTCACTTTTCTAGCAATACTTTGATCATTAATGCATATAATTATAAATATACCAAAACCGGTGTCTATCATTGATATCAGAGGGGAAGATATTTGAAATGTAGAGATTTAATTCAATAAAATTAAACTAGAGGACGCCCACGTTATTTGACATTTATACGGTGGACAAAAATGCGTATGCCGTAGCAAGAGGGAAAACGCGGACTATATGAAACAGAGGGAAAACGCGGACGATATGAAACATAGAGGGAAAACACGGACGTTCATGTTATTTGACTTTCAGGGGATAAAAACGCGCATGCCGTAGCAGGAAATATAAACAAGTTATTTTTTAGAAATTATATCCCCCGCCGAAAAAGACCTTTTTTGATACACACATATAAGAGGTATTGTTTTCAGCATTCGGTGGGAGATAATTAAGAGGGAAAACGCGGATTATATGAAACATAGAGGGAAAAAGCGGACTATATGAAACATAGAGGGAAAAAGCGGACGATATGAAACAGAGAGGGAAAATGCGGACAATATGGAACATAGACGCAAAACGCAGATGCACTTGTATGTAAAGAAAAGTGGATGTCCTGTTTCAGTCTTGTCGTTCACCTCTGCATTCGTACTCACTCACTCAAGAAACGCACCTTATATACAAAAATATACTCAGTTTTTTTTTTTTATATTCGGATTGGTACTTGATCTATAAAGTACAACCTTGATTAGAGAAGTGTACAAAACGATAAAGGTAGAAAAGCAATATAATGTAGCCATGAATTTTCACATATTTTCCAAAAGAGGGAGAGAGAGAGGGAGAGAGAAGGGGGGGGGGGGGGGGGCACCTCATCATTTATGAATCCCAACGGTATTTTTTTTTTTTCAATTCGCTCGACAATTAAATCAAGGTAACGCTGATTTAATCAGTTTGTAAAAGTGTGAAAAACGATCATAATTTGATTGTTAAATCGGCTAGTTGTCTATCTGTGTATAATATTACATCATAATCCAATTACTACCATATACAGGCAATTTGTTTGTAAATTGAAGAATTCGGTAGCTCTTTAACTTGTTAAACTTGTCAAAACTCCCTTTGTTTTCCCTTGACTGTACTTGTCTGATTTGTTACATTTCATCAAACATTAATTACATGTTGTTGAAATATATGTTTCTTTATTCTGTGCATGACTTAATATGTACAGGGAAGACCAGCCCGCATAGCTCAGTAGGTAGAGCTTAGGACTCGTGAACGTGATGTTTCGAGTCACTTGAGGGTGTGGGTTCGATCCCCACGGCTGTCCATCTAAAATTACTAATAGTCTTTCGGATGAGACGGTAAACCAAGGTCCCGTGTGACGGTGCTATACACCGAGCACGTAAAAGAACCAGGCGTAACTTAAGATGGGTTTCGTCCTGTATCTGCACTATCCCCCGTAACATTACTAACAGCCTTCAGGTACGTCGCCCATATGGGCAACCGGTGGCGACGATAAATAAACGCAAATTCAATCAATCAATGTACAGGGAAGTCTGTCATTAGATGTTGTTTGTTGCCATTCGAGTTACTTAAGCTTACTTCGAAAAACGATTTTTTAAAAAGCTCAAATTATTTTCATAGAATAGTGAGTTACACTAATAAGACAGTCGGATTTTTCAAACCCTAATTAGTGATACAGTAGTGTCTGTGATATCTTAAGGAAACTTGTGACTGTTTGTAAGTATGGCTCTTATTATAGGACATAGCAAGACTAAGTATCTGTCTGACCATCTAGGTCATGAACATTACCCTATTTTCTGATATCCTGGATCTCTTACATGTAGTTTTAGATATATAGGTATAGTACCGAAAAGGTGAACGATATAGAAACGCGGAATGTATAAAAGAGAGGTTTTAAGCAGCCTTCAAAATACGTAAGTTTAATCAATATACAAAGTGCCTATATAACGCAGTAACTGTATAATTGCATAATTGTTTTCAAAAACAATCACTGTAATTATTTATGGCTGCAAAGCTATTTGTACGGTTTTGCGAAACAGTCATCGCCACTCATTAGTAATGAATTAAAATAACGAAAAAAATCTATACTAATTCTTTAGTTTTTATCCAACACGGCTTAACACGGCGTCCGCGTTTTTCCTAAGTACTATGTACTATGTCGTCCGCATTTTCCCTATATGTGCTATATATCGTCCGCGTTTTCCCTCTTTGTTTATTAGTATATCGCCTGTTTAAAGCATCGAAGATGTCCTGGTCATATTACAAAGCGTCCGCATTTCCCCTGTTTGTTTCATATCGTCTGCGTTGTCCATCTTTGTTTATACTCTCTCTCTCTCTCTCGTCAGCTAGTGATTGCTTTTGCCATACTGTTTCTATTTTGTACGCAATTTCCTTCTTTTTTCGGTAAGCCTTTCCTCCTGTAACCAGTCCACAAAATCCAGAGTTTTAACGACCCTAAGAAGAGGCTTTTGAAAACACAGTCAGACAAGGAGAAAACACTGGTAACCAGCATTTTCTCCTTTTTCCCCACTTTTTTTTTTAATAACCTATCATAATCAAACCCAATCAGTTGAGCCATATTTACATTCAGTTGGACGTGTTATAATAATTCAAAAATATTATTTAATATGCTAATACTAGATACTGATTGTTGTGTAAGACGACGTCCGCGTTTTCCCTCTATGTTTCATATCGTCCGCGTTTTCCCTCTGTGTTTCATATCGTCCGCGTTTTCCCTCTGTGTTTCATATCGTCCGCGTTTTCCCTCTTTGTTTCATTTCGTCCGCATTTTCCCTCTTGCTACGGCATACGCGTTTTTGTCCCCCGTATAAATATCAAATAACGTGGGTGTCCTCTAGTTTAATTCTATTGAATTTATACTCTATATTTCATATATCTTCCACTCTGATATCAATGACAGACATCGATTTTGGTATATTTATATATGGATTAATGATCAAAGTATCTGAAAGTGCAATAATTTATACAAAGATTATGGTTCATCAATCTTAAAAGCCTTAAAATTAAATATATATATCATTAATTACAAAAGTAATAGCATAGCACAGAAAATATCTTGCTCAAAAAAAATAAAATTAGACATCTAATTAAGTGTAAGACAATGTCCGCGTTTTCCCTCTATATGTCTCATATCGTCCCCCTTTTACTTGTTATATACAATAATTCATTAATTATCAAAGGTCAAGTACAGCAAACTGAAAAAAAAAATGCTTCACTTTCTTAAAATACTAATATTAGACACCGAATTAAGTATAAGACCGCGTCCGCTTTTTCCCTCTGTATTTCATATCGTCCGCTTTTTCCCTCTTTGTTTATATTGTCCGCTTAACGCGTCCGCGTTTTAGTCACACCCCTTATTAAGACTAATAATTGAAAGGAAAAAATCAAAGGACTGAAAGTCCTGAAAAGCGGATTTGTTGAACAGTTTTATGCTATGATTTGACGTAATGAAAATTATTATTTTTTTCTATCACATGTAATACATGTATAATATGTAAGTAATTAGTAAAGTAAGCAAGTGCAATGGGAGTCGAAGTTGTTCTACCAAGTGTGCTACGCAGCAACTGTTATTTTACTACATATTAGAGTATTAATTTGATCCAACAATTTGATGTTTTTTTTTCTGCTAGTATTATATTTAGGACTGTAAACACGCATAGGACTGGAAAAAAAAAAAAAAAAAACAAGATAGATTTATAAGTGAAAGTTGTTTGACAAATATATAGAACACTTCAGTTGCTGATTTGTTGATGAGTAAGACTTAAAAAACTATACAAAATAGGATGATGATATATGATGATATTTCTGTAAAAACACAGTGTTAAGGTCTACAGTCAGTTCCAGCAATCATGAGCAACTTTGATCAAAGAGTACAATATATTGCTACTTACACATGTATGCAATATGAAATTTTTGTGCCTTCTTGTTGAACTTCTTACCAGAGGACAAGATTTTTGACTCCCCCAAATTAAAACTAAGTATTCAGGTTTTCATACCCTCAACAAACTCAAAAATGACTTACTGAATTATAGCTTGAAAATCATTAGTAAAGAAGAAAGATAAGATTTAGAAAAAAATATCTGAATTGATATTCCTTAATGCGCTACTCAGCCTCTTTGGGTATTACTAGATTTCATGCTACAGTTTTGGAAAGCTTTGAGGGAATGGTACTTAATCAATAACATGCGTCATAAACAAGGATTTAAATATTCAAATCAGTATCAAGACGTCATATCTGGTGTAATAAAAATAAACGGAGTGACCTATTGCTAAAGTAGCCAACAATTCCATTATCAAAGACCCAAAATTGCATCATTTTACTGAATTTAACCATACACTTTATATGAAAAGAAATATATATCTGGTAGTATTTATTGGCCTTTTACAAAATAATTTGATTTGTGGCAAAAATACTAAATAGCTTGCTGTTTAGAGCATAAACAAACAATTCAATAGATATGGAGCCCTCAGATTATGTGGTTTGTATTTGTAAAGGGTAGAAAAAATTCTGGAAGAAAAAAAGAAAAGAAATACTGATGTCTTGTTTTCCAACACTGTTTTCATAAGGCCTATTACACAGGACTCAGAAAACATAAGATTTATTGTGTGTTAAAGGGCTAAAAAAAGAAAAATCCTCGAAAATTCTCCCAATTTAATTTTGTATGATATAAAATTCAAAGGTCAAATACAGGCCATGTTTGGACAAACCATAAGGTATTCTGAATACTGATTACATGTATCTGTAACAGTTCTATTAAATAGCTCCAAAGGCTGGGATTGAACCTAGAACCTTCAGGTCCAAACTCCGTTGGTAAACACTCTACCACATTGCTACAAAAGCTAGCTCTATAGCAAGACAGATAAGTGTACCCTTATACAAACACAAGCTATACATCTATACCAATCTGTGGGATAGACCAGTGTACAACATATGGATTCGTGTCAGGTTTCCTTGGCATTTGACAACTGGATCTGGAGAAAATTTTGATCGGGGTTTATTTCAACACTTTACTGAACACTCATGTAAACCCTTAGGCTGCTAAGTGCGACTCACTGACCTTTAGCTGACAGTGTAGATCAAGATCAGACTGCACAAAACGTGCAGTCTGATCTTTGATCTACACTGTCCGATAAGGAGATATTTATCGTCCTCAAAATTACCTTGAAATAGCAACCTTTGTGATTTTACTATCGACTTGAAGGTATCATTTGAGTTATTCAGCAGGACAAGGGTTAATAACCCTGAAGGAAATTGGCAATTGAAAGCATCATGGGACGAGGACAAAATTCTGGTAGACAGTATTTTCTCCTGTTCCAACATTGTTTTCAATCATAAGAGTGAACTTCAGCTCATTTATATCAGTTTCTGCAATGTTGTCTGCAGATACATTTAAAGAGCCTAAACCTTGTCATATGGGGAAGGAATGAATAACAAAATAGCATCCATTTAATTACCATTTTTGATTAAAAAACAAAAGTAATTTATGCATAGATGGTGAACATAGACTAATCTGAACAATCTTACAAAAATTAACTCCCCTCTAAATGTGGATCTGGGGTCCTGCATGGATTACTAGTAAAGTTTAGGACTTCTTACCTGATGGCCATATGTTTTTCTGTGGGAGTGTCCTCAGGCAAGACACTTCATAGCCCTAGCCTAGTACTGCTGAAACCCAGACATACATAAATAAGCTAGTTTTAGCAGTTATATGACTGAAATAATGTTGAAAGCAACATTAAATGTCATTTAATTAATCAAATGTGGATCTAACATTGGCCTCCTGCAAGGTTAACCTTTATCTGACATTTCTGTCAGCCTCACAAAATGTAGCTCTTAAGTTTTCGAAAACATTGGTAGACAAACAGATTTTTTTTCATTCTTACCAAAGTCATTTTTTCCCCATTCCATAACACCATAAAGGTTACAATGTGTTTTAACTAAGGTAAGTGTGGCTATATTATCCCATTTTGAAGGATGTTCAGAAAAACTTTTGAAACAACTTATCCAATTGGCTGAGCTTTATTTGGCTGTACTAAAAATCAAGGGTTTTCAGAAGGACTAGTGATGGTGGTTTTTGTCTGAGATTATGCTTTAAGTCAGAAAATATCAACAGCTCACCCTAGGGTTTGTAAACATGTGAGCTTAAATAAATACACTAAACAGGATGACTATAAAATTTTCCTTTACCATAGCATTTTAAGCATTTCTAAAATCATTATTAATCATCATAATGCAAGACTCTTTTGAAATATTGAAACTTCTGTACTCAGATATCAAGGTTTTGATTTTTAAAACAGCATTTTACAATCCTAGTCAGACTATAAACACAACGCTTTGTAAACTTTCATATAGTGGGTATAATCATATAGCCTGCAAACTATTCAAATCTAAAATAGTGTGCCTATAGGAGTGGGATTTTACTATGTTAGGTGACCTGATCTTAATCTACTCTTGCTACAAAGGAAACGAACTGTCCTCATTCTGAAGTATAAAGCATGTATTGTTTTGAAACTAGTATGATTTAGTTTAAACCCTTACAAAACAATCCCGACTTTGAACGACCCTGAGGAAGAAGGCTTTTAAAAAGAATTTGGGAATATGAGAAAATGCTGGTAGCCAGCATTTTTCCTTTTCCCACAATGTCTTCAGACCTTCCAAAAATAAAATTCATATTGAGTCACATTGATTCTGTTATCAGCAAATGCTTTCCATTCAGACAAGTCTCAAATTTTGTTGTGGTAAAGAGTTAAAAAAAACACTGGAGTCTTCTCAGGGAAATAGAAACAATGGCTGTTTGTATGTAAGTTCTTACTGAAAGCACATTGTCCTTTCCACGACTCTAACACCTAGGAATCCCTTCAAGGGTTCTTCCTTATTACTACACAACATGAAACTATTAATTTCAAAATGAAATACAAAATCTAACTAGACACAGCAATTTGATTGTTCAGATACAATGATTTCTTCTTTCTTTTAAAAAGAAAATTCTTGATTTTATTTCTGACCTAAAAAAATGTTATGTATTAGTCTGAAAGGTGAAAACTAAATGGTATGTTTAGTATTTTCTAAGATTTAGGCCATGTGTAATTCATGAGTATTGAATATACCTTCCTTTCTGTTACATAAATGAAAATTCACCTTGTATCATCATAAAGACACGAGTCAAGAAATAATATGATTTCACAAAAGGAAAGTAAGGTTAACTCATGCACTGGCAAAAAACATGAAATTGATTGTATACTACCTTCAAGAATAATTTGATGTTTGACTGATTTCTGGTGGTTACATTAGTTTCAACACTGTTTCAGTCTTGCAGTGACAACAACCCATTTATTTGTGTACAGCTTGGGTTTTACTAGGGCTAGACTGATTCTACGCAGTATCTTGTCTATAGGCACTCCTGCAAAATCCTGGCAACTAGGTGAGGATAAAATCCGGGATAACGCAACTGACACCTTCACCAATCAGCCACAGTCTCACATATCCTCACTAAATAAATGAACAGGATTATGTCATTTCACCGCTATATTGGTGCAAATATAAAAAAAAACAAAAATAGGCTGTATAGGTTCAAGCTTAGACCTCATATTCTGCACAGTCTGAGCTTAGATTATCATTCACAGTTTCAAAAAAAAAAAAAAACCCGGTGTTACACTTAACTATAAAAAATGGACTAATACTTAATAATTTCAAGTTCTTTTTATGAGTACACATAAAACATAAGAGGCCTACATGTAATACGCAAACTCACATTCTTGGGTCCATTTCTATTCAGTCAAAAAATGCAGGTGTAAATAAGTACAATGTAAAAAGTGGAATTTCTCATATGTAATGAAAGTTACAGTTAAAGTGTGATGGGATTTTGACGTTTTGTCAGTGATTATGTAAGTTTTATTCATTTACATATAGATGTAGATTACTTTTTGAATTTGCATCATATTACATAATTGAACCACTGCAGGAACATGTGCAAAAAAAAAAAAAAAACATGATGTAACATGATGAGATACTTGAAATTCAATATTAACACTGGTAAAATGTCTATTCATTACTTCCAATGAAGTTTTGAGTGAATCCATTTTCATAGTCTGAAGAAAAGAATTAAAATCATCACTTATCACCTGGAAGAACATAGTCCAGATATTATTTGTTTTTTGATATCTGAAAATCCCTGCCCTGGGTACAGCTGAACTAGTCAGAATTGACCAAGATCACAATCAGTGTGACAAGTTGCCATGCAAAGTAAAACTTTACCTTTACATAACTAAAATGAAACTTTCAAGTCAATAGTACAAATCCAAATACATGTATTTCTATTCCAAAGTTATTTTGGGGGAAAAATACCTCCTTACCGGGCAGTATAGATCAAAGATCAGACTGCATGTTCGGTGCAATCTGATCTTGATCTACAATGTCTGCAAAAGGTCCTTGAGTAGCACTTAGCAGCCTAAGGGTTAAAGGAATTGGTCCCTCTATAAAATTTAAAAACTATAGGCATACTTTCATTCTGAGGTTTGAATTACTTGCTGTTTACATGAAGCACAGTTGCCGTCTCTAGTATGGGTTGAGCAGTGCCCATTTCATCATAAATATGCACTTTATTAAATAAAGACATGTCCATATAGTAAGACGTATAGATCTAGTCTAAGATGCATTCCTTTGGACCCTTTATCAAACATTTGTCTGAAAATTCTGCATTCTTAATTCTTTTGCATGAAAGCAGGGATCGTATATAACATGTTATATAGAATCCCTGATGAAAGGTAACAAAATAAAATTCAAGCATATCAGAAGGACTATGAATGGACTTTTACACCTTGAAGATAATTGAGTATCTGAGGCTTAAAGTCCAGGATGTTAGGTTAAGTTAGTGGATGTCCAGTTCACTGAGAAGGACACGATTTCCCATCGAAAATCCTCAGTATAAATTCACGTCACGGGTTCGTACTTGATCGGGGCCGTTTGTGAATGCAGGATTTCTTTATGTCCCATCGATAACTGGAGAGAAATTTTGGAAGCAGTCTTGCATAAATCAAACATCAAATGTTTTTTTTTAAAGACTACACGATCTCCATTTTTTTTTAAACGTTTCACAGAAATGTTTCAAACAATTCGGAAATTCATCGATAGTGCTATTCGAAGGGCGGTACCTAACAAGGTGCCGAGTCGACTTTATTGGGTTCTGTGTATTCGTTATCGAACGGGTTTTCAATCATTTACGGCCAAATCCTAGCTAGCTATCTGAACAGTTAAAGGTATTTGATATAATACAGAGTTTAAAAATGTAATTTCACTAAGAAATTATTGCTTAATCTCCTTGTTTATTTCGACAGCGGACGACACAGGTTTTGTATGAACATTTCTTGAATGAAAATGGGGGCAGTCTGTGTAAACAATGTTCATACGCATATGGCAATATTTAATGAAAAAAAAAAGAACAAACTTTGTTTAAATATTTAGAGTTTTTCAAACCGACAATTTTTGTAGTTTTGACGAAACATTATTTGTATGATTTGTTCAAAGTCAGAGCTGAATATCATTTGTAGATCTGTGTTGTTCGTCCCTACGCCAGCCATGCAAAACTGAAAGTGAGCGCGCATGCGTCGTTACGCATGATGTATTTGGTTCCGGCCAAAACGATCACAGTAAGCGGATCCGTTTAAAACATGATGCAAAAAAAAAGTACCCCCCCTTGTCCACAAGTATTTATGGTATTTAAAGCTGTTTTCAACATTATTTCATTCACAGCGGCCAATGCACCTATCTATGCTACTCCAGTACTTTGCATAATATTCTTCCAAAGCCATTGGATGCTTTCCCACGTAACTATAATCAAAACAATGAACAGCGGTGAGAGAGGAATGAAGCTTGTCGTAATGAAGGTCATCAGTTCTTGGAAAGAAATTGATCAAACTTAACATTTGATCCAGCAACACTAGTTTCAAACTTTGCTTAGAGTTTGTACTCAAGACACTAGGATTACTCGGCCTGTACATGGAAATCTGCATTTTCTCCCTTTCCCATAATAGATTTCAAACTTTTCTTCCTCAGGGTCATGAAAACATAGGCTGACCTCTGGCAAAGGGGTTTAACCCTTTACCACACATTGCCGACTATTCATGACCCTGACAAAAAAGACCTTTGAAAATATAATGGGAAAAGGAGAAAATGCTGGTGAGCAGCATTTTCTCCTTTTCTCTAAAATGTTTTCTTACCTTTCGGAGACAAATTCCATTATTTGTGCCACATTCATTTTGTCATCTGCAAATGTTTTCAGTTGGACCAGTCTTAAATTTTGTCATTTGGTAAAGAGTAAATGCATCTCAGTAGTGCATTATACCAAGCAAGTCATTGTTCAATAATAATGGATCCATGTACAACAACTGATTGAATCATGAGTACACTGCAAGGTCCTTTGACGTGTAGAAAATCAAACAATGGCAAAATGTTTCCACATAGGTCTGCCTGCACAGGCTGACC
This sequence comes from Hippopus hippopus, assembly GCA_946811185.2. Lineage (NCBI taxonomy): Eukaryota > Metazoa > Mollusca > Bivalvia > Cardiida > Cardiidae > Hippopus > Hippopus hippopus. The sequence goes on along the minus strand of OX328102.1, from coordinate 9,447,665 downwards.
TGGTCGATACATTTCGCAGACACATCAATCTCCCTTTTCACAAAGCATTGCTCACGTTCTTGTAGACTAGAATATAGCCAGTGCTCCTCGTCAGTGTGAGATTTATTTCAATAATACAACAAAATTTTACGCTTGTCTAAATTGAAAGTAATTGTAGATGTCATATCAAATGTGACTAGTATGTGGAAATTTGTCTTTGAGGTGAAAAAAATTGGGAAAAAGGGAGAAAATGTTGATAACAGCATTTTTTTTTCTTTTCAGACAATGTTTTGAAAAACAATCTTTCCCAGGGTCACATTAAATATAGGAGTGTATGTTTGAAAGTTAAACAGATATACAGACTTAAAAAGAAGATTAAATTCATGAGGCAATTTGGAAAAGGAGAATATATTATCAACCAGCATTTTCTGTAACCATACATGTGCAGCAGCACTTTCTCCTTTTCCCCAATGTTTTCTACCTGACCAAAGAAAAATTCCATCATTGAGCCACATTTTCCATCTGCAAATGCTCTCAATATGGAACATAAATGCAGACAAATTTGTAATAAAGCATTTCAGTGTCATTTAGATCTGGTTTCATTTTTTAATGTGTTTGTTTTTTTGCAAGGGTGGGGGCGGAAAGGCATTATATAGCAACCAACATGTATTTTTCTGGGAGATGTTGACAACAAAAATTTGGCTGTGTAGCAAATTCTCTGCATGAGGAGTAAATGTGTTAACCCTTTACCAAACAATCCCGGGTTTTAATGACCCTGGGAAAAAAGCCTTTTGATAACTTTGTGGGAAAAGGTAAAAATTGTTGGTGACCAATAATTTCTCATTTTCCCATAATAGTTTTCCATTCTTTCAAAGACGAATCCAATCATTTTCGTGACACTTGGATACTTGTCTGCATAAGCTTTCAACTTGGACCAGTCTAAAAAATTTTGTTGTTTAGTAAGGAGTTAGTGCGCTTTGATAGGCCAATGAGACAGTACACAAACCAAACCAATTTGTTTCAACTCCCATCCCCTACTTATGAATTCTTATTTACAAAGTGAATATTTTCTTAAACACTAATATAATGCTGTGGATTTTAACCTGTTTTGGGGTCTTTTAAAAACAATGAAAAATATTTATGGTCAAAAATACAGACACCAGAACAGACAAGATGCAAGGAAATGAGTTATAAATCATTTGTTACATAGTAAATTATCTATGCTAATATAGAATAACTCATGTATTCATTATAGATTTATTTCACAAAGGTATGCAATAGAAGTAAAGCAAGACACACATGAAACAGATAATTTAACGCTTAGGCTTTAAAGCATGACTTGATTCTCTTTTACAGACAGTATAGATCAAGATCAGTCAGCGCAGAATATGCAAAACAAAGACTGAAATCACAGCATGCATTCTTATCAACTGTTAATTCCTTATCAGATAACATGTTTATGACTTGTCCAAATTGTAAAGCATTAGCAGACAAGAAAACTGAATACCCTGAAACGATGGGATTTGCTCATTAAAATGGAAAAATCATTGAGGAGGGAAAGGGAGAAAATGCTAGTATCCAGCATTTTCTCCATTACCCATAGAGTTTTAATAAGGCCTCTTTATTTGGGTCTTTAAAACTTGGGATGGTTTGGTAAAGGATTAAGTAGTAAAAATGTATGGCAAGTTTTCTATTCCTTTACCATCTGCATGAAGGACACCACAAAAAGGATTAAAAAAAATTGTTAGGTCCAAGTCCTCATACATGTCTATATCTGAATGACATATATTTTTTTCTAAAACAGTGCAGCAGCAAAAAAGTGGTAGTTGGAGCATCTGTCTTTGGCACAGGGGTCTACAGGTTGTAGGTTTGATGTGTGCATGCCGACTTATAGCAGAGGTCACAAAATTGGTAGTGATGGCTTCTCCCTTGGTTGGTTCAAGGTGTACAAGCACTGGTATATCATTAGAATTGGCTACACAGTAGATGCAAAAGTTACAAAGTACGATACTTTTTTGAAGAGTAAATGGACGTCTAACAATCTTTGAAAATCTATTTTTATGATTGACTGATGGTGTCTATTTTATTCATTCAGCAGTGAGAGTGTTACAATTAAAGTTGGAAATAGGCAAATTAGCAAACAAACAAGCAAAAAAATGAACTGCAAAATCATCCTACCCCTACCATATCTTTGCACATTACAAAAAAAAATGCAATGATATAGAAAGGTAATCATACAAAACTCACTGCAATGTAAAAACTTGATTTTCGTGCAAAGAGTGAGGTCACTTTAGATGTATTTTAACTTCAGACTTAATTTTCTCTTAGATCATAGTGTTGTGCTTTGCAGAGCTTAGCCTCTGGAGGTTTTATTCACATTAAAAACGATTTGGCTATCTTGAACTGACCTGAAAAATAAACATTCATCTACATAAGTATATCTCTACCAATAAAAAATACATGTAATACATACTGGTATCCACTAATTTTTTTCTTTAAATTGGATTCTGCTCAGCTTTTTAACAGTATTTTAGTTATTTCACAGCTCACTTATACACAGCTTTTTTGGGCTTCAGCAATACTGATCTGAGGCTCTGCAGTGCCTTGCCTGAGGGGACTCCCATGTAACCAGTATCAAACAAGGATTCCTTTATTTCAAAACCCTTAACCACTCATACAGTTCCAGGTCAATAAAAACATGTGTCCAGTTTTAGGTCAATTATAAAGTTATGCCATTGGAGGATCTTAAGAACCACTTCCTTATTACTATATAATAACTACTTTATATACAAGAGTACATTCTTGGACATTGTTTCTATGGTATGATTTAGATTCAATTCTTAGATTCAACTTCATTCATCAAGCATACATACAAAAAAAAAAAAAAAAAAAACAAACAAGAGGGCCATGATGGCCCTGTATTGCTCCACTGGCTAATAAGTACAAACACTACATGCAAAACATTACAATACTTGGCAAATTGGTTTTGAACACGAGATCCCTGAGACAGGACTAAAATTAGTAGCCCTAGTAAAGGTTATTTACAAGAAGATTTCTAAAGTTTTCACTATATAAGCCCATGTAAAACTTCTGACCCCCTGGGGAAGGATCACATTTGACCCTAGGGCTATAATTTGGGCACTCTTTGTAAAGGCCCACTAGATAAAGCTATATGTTAAATTTGGTAACCCTAGGCTTTATGACCAAGTACAGGGAGATTTCTACAGTTTTCACTATATAAGCCCATGTAAACTTGTGATCCCCGGTGCAGGGCCAATTTTGATCCCAGGGCTATAATTTGGGCACTCTTGGTAGAGGCCCACTAGATAAAGCCACATGCAAAATTTGGTAACCCTAGGCCTTATGGCTAGGTATAGGGAGACTTCTAAAGTTTTCTCTATATAAGCCTATGTAAAACTTGTGACCCCCCTGGGTGGGGTTAAATTGACCCCAGGGCTATGATTTGGGCACTCTTGGTAGAGGCCCACTAGATAAAGCCACATGCAAAATTTGGTAACCCTAGGCCTAATGGCTAGGTACAGGGAGACTTCTCAAGTTTTCTCTTTATAAGCCCATGTAAAACTTGCGACCACTGGGGCGGGGTCAAACTTGACCCCAGGGCTATAATTTGGGCACTCTTGGAAGTGGCCCACTAGATAAAGCCACATGCAAAATTTGGTAACTCTAGGCTTTAAGGCTAGGTAAAGGAAGATTTCTACAGTTTTCTCTGTATAAATGTAAGCCCATGTAAAACTTGTGACCCCCAGGGCAGGGCCAATTTTGACCCCATGGCTATAATTTGAAGAAACTTGATAGAGGTCTACTAGATAAAGCTACATGCCAAATTTGGTAGCCCTAGGCCTTATGGTTTTAGATAAGAAGATTTTCAAAGATTTCCATTATTTTTAAGTTTTGTTGCCATGGCAACCAGAGCTTTTGAAGGAATCACATTCTTTTAAGAAATTCTGAAGAAGACTATGGCAGGATCATTTATGTGAAGTTTCATCAAAATTGGAAGGGTAGTTTCAGAGAAGAAGATGTTTGAAATAAAAGTTAACACACGCATGCACGGACTGACGCATGCACGGACGCACAAAGGACACCGGGCCATGACATAAGCCCGCTGGCCTTCGGTCAGTGGAGCTAACAAGACAAAATTAAGGTAATAAAAAAAATGTCTCATTTCTCCATTAATCTGTGAAATTTCTTAAACCACTTGTCCAGGATTAGTCAATATCCGTGACAAAATGTAAAAGCATTTTAAATATTCACAATTACTACAATGCCGAGAAGTTTAGTTGAGGGTGCTGTCCCATCATATTTGACAAAGATTGAAGATCATGGTAGGAAACAAACACTGGTATCTTGATATGCTATTCTTTCAGTCAAAATCTTGTGTGTATGGTGGTAACCAGCATTTTCTCCTTTTCCCACAATGTTTTCCACTTTCTCAAAGACAGATATCATCATCTGAGGTACATGCAATTTGTCATCTGAAAATGCTGTTGATTTGGACCAGTCTAAAATTTTGTTGTTTGGTAAAGAGTTAATTATTTACCAGAATGACAAAATTCTAAACTCTTCCAAATTGTAAGTATTTGCAGTCTAAAAGTTATATGCATGTCAGATGATAGGATTTCTCTTTGAAAGGGTATACCATATTGTGGGAATAGGAGAAAATGCTGGAATCCTTTTCTCAATTTCCACATTGTTTTCAAAAGCCTTCTTTCAACGGATTGTTTGCTAACAGGTCACCTAATTACTACATGTATCTCCTTCTTTTGTGTCCCTGCTGAAGATAGCAATGTAGAAAAAGAATCAAATGCATATTACAAACATCTACATACACCAGTACATGTACCAAAGGCGTAGCCCCCATTATGCACAATACGCTTACATCTGCGTATAAAAAATTCTGCGACCATTCTTGTAAATCACAATATCATATACATGTTGCGACTTTTCTCTAGATCTGCATGCCTTTTCAAACTGCACAGATAGATAAAATTAATTTAATGGATTAAATCCAACCAGCGGGAGAATGACACCCTCTCCCGCTCCCTCTTCCATCGGCACTTCGTGCCTCACTGTGCGTATAAATATTTTAATCCTGGCTACACCTATGATGTACACCCTTTCTATTTCAATGAAGACATTTTCAATTCTTCTGCTTTAGTGGAAGAGAAATGAGATAGTAGACTTTATTAAAACAATTTATTTTGTTGAAAATGATATCCCTCGCTGAAAAAAACCTTTTCTGATACAAATTAGAAGAGGTTTTGTGTTTTGCAATTTGTACATGTGGCCTTTTCCTTATTGGTCCATAATGAAATTATACACTAAACCCCCTTTTTCCATGACATGGTATTTTATTAAATGAAAACAAATAATGATTGTCTGTGGCTTATGACAGACAATATAAATATGAAGTTTTATAAAATTTTGTCCAGTATTTAGAGATATTGGTTCATTTGGAAACATAATCAAGCTGCCTTTTTCCATGACACGGCATTAAATAATAAAAAAAAGAAAAAAAAGAGAAAAACAAAAAATTGCTGAACTACATGTATCATAAAGAACACATGTATGAAGTTTCAGCAATTTTCATCAAGGATTTTAGAAAAAATCTGTCGGGACAGATGGACAAACAGACGAACGCTAAAACTATATCCCTCCGCTTTTAGTGGGGGATAATAAAAGTCTACATATAAATGGGCTTATATGTGTCAGACAAACTCTTGGGGCTTATGTCTTTTATGATTATTTACAAGAAATGATTCTCATGAGGACAATTCTAAAAAGTATGCATAACAGTAAATTGCCTTAACAACACACGCAACAATAACTTCAAAATGAAATCATTTTGCCAATTATTGAAAAAAAAAAAAAAAAATCTTTGAACATTGTAAAAGGAAATGGAGGATATTTGTTTTTTTCAGTGAAAGATCGAAATTCATTTCACCAAGTGTACATCATTGGTAATATTTGTACAAGTGACAGCAAAATTAGGGTAACTGTACCAGTATATCAGTTTTAAAAATGAAAATTTTATTGTATTAGGAAAATATCAAAGCTCACTTTCTCTTCCTGAATGTATCCTTACATATGAACTTCCATACAACAATCAGTGTTGTCACAACAAGGACAAATAATCCAATTCCGAGAGTTGTACCAAGGATGGCGCTTCTATCTTTTTCATCTTTAATGTTTTGTCTTGATGGTGCAAGACATGCTGAAACAAAATAAATATACATGCATAATGTTAAGATCGCCATGAGCCTTGAGGGCACTGTATTAGTCCGCTAGCTTAGTGCCTAACAAACCAATCCATGTTTTAATGACCCCGAGGCAAAAAAAGCTATAGAAAATATTGTGCGAGGAGAAGATGCCGATAACTAGTACATGTATTTTTCTCCTTTTTCAAGAATGCTTTCTAACCTGGTAGAGACAAATTCTCTATAAATGTGTTTTGAATTTGGACAAAGGCTAAAATTTTGTCTTATGGTAAAGAGTTAAGACGGCCATGATGACATATTATTGCTCCACTGGCCTAGCCATTTGCGAAACAGTCGCATGTTTTACAACCTGTGGAGTACAGCTTTTTGATCTTTTATGCAAAGTGTTCGTGAATTCTGACTAGTACTTTTTGACAGGTACATTTCTGAAAGTTTGTTAGCAAAACAATTATTAGACTATTAATTGCTACAAAATTGCACCCATAGACTTTAGTCTTAATCTGCTAGTAGCTACATATTGCAAAACTGATTTTACAAGATCAAAATATTTTTTATTTAAACCAAATTGATTTTTGATGTCCCTTGAAGTAATATACATACATGTACATGTATTTTGAAAACAATGTGAGAAAATTAAGCATTGGCTTATTAACAGCATTATTTCTTTTCCAAATTTCTTTTTTTCAATATCAACAAATGGATGATGTTTCATGCTTCATAAAGGCACGCGTTCCTCATTTAACCCTTTACCACATTATCCTGAACTTTTAGGAAGAAGGCTTTTTAAAATCTTGCAAACGTCAGTTATTGAATTAACCCATTACCACAGTCACAACTTTTAAGGACACTACTTTTAAGCAGCTACTTTTGAAAACATAGTGGAGAAAGGAGAAAATGCTGGTAATCAACATTTTCTGCTTTTACCGCAAAGTTTTTTTTTTCTTCTTTTCAACCTTTTAAAGACAATGTCCAAAATTTGAGCAACATTTAATATGTCGTCTGCAAATGCTTTGGATTTGGACAGCCAAATGTTTGTCGTTTGGTAAAGAATTAATGCTTCTTTCATCTTGCCCTGCTTGCCTAAATGTTGAGCTGAAAGGGTTTTGAAACTTTGTATACAAAGTTTTGTATACAATATTGTAGACAACATAAAATGGAGGATGAACCAAAACAGACTAATTCATTGAAACAGAACTATGCGGACTTTGTCACCCTCTGTGACCTCATTTCCTCCATGCATGAAGAGGGGGTATCCAGTCATTTCGACATCCGGTCATTTCGACACGTTTTGTTCATTTCGACCCCTATTTTGGTCATTTCAACACCCAATAAAAATTTTTTGCAAAAAATGGTCAGTTCGACACCCATTGATTTTTCCCCTTTCAAAAAGGGAGAAAAAACAGGCCCTTCATTGTGCATTATGTTATAAAATGCACCTATTTGTAATTGTTTGGCGTATTTTTGCAGTATATCGAAATTACCTTGCCGATCTTTGTGTTTACTTATTCGGTTATTCTTTTGAAGATGGACAACTAAGTTGTTTGTTACATCCGTGGAAATTCATATGCCGAGGTGCTAAATGCAGAAGACCGAATAATGTGTTATTTGCCAATAAAAATTAAATCTGTTTATGCACTTTTGAGTTCTTTTTTGTTGCTTTCATAATTGCTAATTATGCATGTTTACTCTATCGTATCATCTTCATTTTCTTTTAAAGTGTGATCAAAATACGTGTATTGGCTTTGTTTAATTAATTTTGTGCTCGGGAAATTTGTTAATTTCAATAACCATGTATCGAAAATTATTGGTGTGCATATGCCTCAGTTCAGTAGAGAGACATACAGAGCGAATTCTTTTGAATTTTCGAAAAAAAAAATCATAATTGAAAACAGATTATGCAATGTAATGTTTTCACACCTTTACATGGCTTTAAAATAACTGTGACCGACAGCTGTTTCATTCCCTCAGAGTAAACACACAATGAAGTGACACCCTTATGGTTATTATGTGTACAACATCTCAGAAAAGTATAAGAAAAAAAAAACGTTGAAATATTAATGGTGAAAAAAGATGTCTATATAGGGCGCATTTTGCCAAACCCGTCATTTACCGGAAACTTTCGTAAATCCAACAATGTTGGTACATTTGGAACTCAGAAATTGTTGAAATTCTTCAGATTATTTCCTTTTTTAAACAATGGTCAAACTGAAAATCTAGATGAATACCATAATAAAGAATCTGAAGTATTGACCGTTATGCTTAATTATCTTTTTCCGTGGTGTCTGTGGTTCTGAGGCGATCCTACTAAATACCACAAAGACACCCTAAATACCACAAAGACACACAAAGACGCACAAAGACACCACAAAGACGCACAAAGACATAGAAAACGAAAAAAAATATTTGTGTTTTGAGTTGTTTGCATTATGCTAGGATAAAAATGCACAAAATCACGCAAACACACATGTGGGTCCGAGCATCCGCCGGGTCATTTCCTGCCAATTTTATTTTCCTGATAATCAATTTATCTCTTGTAATTTAAAAGCATTGTCCTATGTTGTCTGTTGATAACTTTTATCTGTTTAGTAGCTAATCGTTATTTTCATGTGTCCGAATGGGACTAGTTGTGGACCAAAAACAACACGGAGAGCATGAATCATGGAGAGATGCATTAAGCCTCCTTTTGCCGGAGCATGACATAATTATCTTTTTTAGTTTATAAAGCGAAGGCAAAGTTTCTACAGTAGGCATTGTCATGCGCTGGCCCTTAACCCTGTACCAAACAATCCCGAGTTATGACGACCCTGAAGATGTTTTTGAAGGCATTGTTGGAACAGGAGAAAATGCAGGTAACCAGCATATTTTCTCCTTTTCCTAAAATGTTTTCTACCCTTTCACTGACAAAATTCATCGTTTGAATCACATTCAATATGACATCAGCATTGTTGATTGTATGGTGTCTAACGCCGTTTTTAACATTATTAAGATATGTTGCGACGGCCAGTGCACCTTTCCACGCTTTCTTGATGTTTCTTGTACTAGCGCTTTGCGCAATTTTCTTTCCAAGCCAATGGCAACTTTCCCGCATTGACATCGTCGAAACAAAGGTCAGCGGTGAGAGTGGAATGAAATGTCATCTGCAAATGCTTTCAACAAAGACAAGTGTAAAGTTTCGTCGTGTAGTTAAAAGTTAATTGATTTTGTTCTAATTTCATTTATCATAAAAGTGAATGTTCAAGAGGTGAAAACAATGAAAAGTTATTTTTTAGATATGTTTTCGTGTTTTTTGTGCGTGTTTGCGTTCGTGTGAGGCTTAACGATCCAGTCAACAGCCAGGGACATACTGGGACAGTCATTTACCAAACCAAACTTTTCCTGGACAGGCTTAGACCCCCTAATCGGGTTATCAGTACTCATTGCACAATTTTTCACCAATAACTGACAATTTCCCTTTTTTTATTAAATTTATTCTTTATTACTCTCATTTACAAATAGTACAAAATGGGGAAATGTTCAAGAAAAATACAATAACCGAAGAAAAGTCCGGTACTTTACCACACAGTCCCGAGTTTTAACGATCCTACGAAAGAAAGCCTTTAAAACAATTTGAAAAAGAGAAAATTCTGGTTACCAGTGTTTTCTCTTCTCTCTTCACAACCTTCTCTACCATTCAGAAACCAATTTCATAATTTGAACCACACTTGATTTGTCGTCTGCAACTTTGAGTTTTGAGGAGTCTGATATTTTGTCGCTTGGTAAATAGCTAACAAGCTTAGCAGTGCCGAATGAAAAAAAAAAAAAAAACGGTAAATGATAAATTGTTAACGTTGCCTTTAAATGTGCAAAAGTGAACTTTATAGAATGTTTTCAAGTAGAAATGTAAACAAGAACATGTCTTTATCATCCGATTGTCAGCAGTATTATCATCATCATCAAACATTCATCATAGTGTTTAAGTACAGGAAATATTTGGTATATATGAAATCAGCAGAACGAGTAGTAAGATCTCCGCCTGACCCAGTGGATGCTCGAACCCACATGTGTGTTTGCGTGATTTTGTGTATTTTTTAACCTAATATAATGCAAACAACCCAAAATACTAATATTTTTGTTCCTTTTTCTTTGTCTTTGTGCGTCTTTGTGGTGTCTTTGTGCATCTTTGTAGCGTCTTTGTGTGCCTTTGTGCGTCTTTGTGTGTCTTTGTGGTATTTAGAGTGTCTTTGTGGTATTCAGTAGGATCCGTTGTGAGGTAGGGCGTCGGCCTCAATACTACAAGGTCGCGAGTTTGATACCCGGGAGCAGAAGTCAACTTTAGGATTGTTCATTTGCCCACGCATTCGGCGAGAGTACAGGTGTAGTTCCCAGGAAGCAGAATCGGGAGAGATTAGTATAAGTTGAATGAACTTGTTTCTCAATCTATGTAAAATAAAATGTTTTAACTAAAACTAATTCTTATTTTCTTCTCCGGCCGCGGAAGGTCTTTTATGTTAATAAACTGCATAACCCCGCTATAATTTTTTGTTTGCACTTTGCAGACAACGAAAAGAGTTATTGTTCCTGTACCTAAAAAGGGCGATCTATCTGATGTTAATAACTATCGTGGAATAACCTTAACAAGCATTTTTTCCAAAATATTTTCAATTTTATTGGACAACCGCCTGAGGAAATGGGCTGAAAATAACAATGTTTTACATGATTGTCAATATGGATTCCGTAAACAGAGAAGCACTGTTGATTGCATTTTCATCTTAAGGCTGTTAAACGAGAGAAACGAAAGTTGTATTGCTCATTTGTAGATTTTAAAAAGGCCCTTGACCTTGTTTACCGTAATGGCATTTGGCAAAAACTGTTGGAATATGGCGCTTCGACCAAAATAGTTAAAATGCTACAGGCGATTTATGAAAAGGTACAGTCATGTGTACGCACAGAGGGAAATTTGTCAGACTCTTTTGAAAGTTACTCTGGCGTGAAACAGGGTGAACCCTTATCCCCCTTTTTATTTATCTTATTTATTAATGACATGTACGAGATTTAGCAGTAAACGACGGTGATGCATTTACCTTAAACGATCTGAAAATATTTCTTTTACTTTTTGCAGACGATACAGTTTTAATATCCTATACCCCGAAGGGCTCCAGAATTTAATTAATCAACTGCATAGGTATTGTTGTAAATGGGGCATAACAGTCAACACAGAAAAAACCGTAGTAATGGTATTTAAACAGGGGAACCGATCTGAGCAACTAAGTATCTACTATAACGGTAAACAGTTAAATGTTGTCACAAAGTTTTCTTATTTGGGCGTAACCCTATCTTGTAATGGAAATTTTTATCAGGCACAGAAGGCGGTATCCGAGCAGGGCAGTCGAGCACTTTTCTCACTTTTTACTCTTTTTGATAGAATTGAGTTAGACATTAGAGATAAGCTTAAACGTTTTGACTCCATGATCAGTCCAATTTTAAACTATGGTTCAGAAATCTGGGGTTTCCATAAATCACCAGATATTGAAAAAGTTCATGTTAGGTTTTTAAAAAGGGTTTTGAGTTTAAATCGAAATGTAACGAGTGCCTGGTTGTATGGCGAACTCGGTCGTTTTCCATTAAGCGTTTTAAGGAAGATAAGAATAATAAAATATTGGTTCAAGGTCTGTACTCAAACAGGCAGTCTTATGCATAAGTTTTTATGTGATTATTATTTAGCTGACTTAAACCACAGCAATTCGTGGTTTGCCAATGTAAAACAGTTGTTAAGCGACCTGGGTTTTCAAAACTTATGGAACAACCCTGACGTCAATACTAATCATATATCCGCTATAATCCAGCGAGTGTATGACCAGTATGTACAACAGTGTTTCAGTGAAATTGGTTCTTCTAGTAAATTATGTTTGTACTGTTCTTACAAGGATAGCTTTGTATTAGAAAATTATCTTATACATGTGAATAATGATAAATACAGACAGGCTTTAAGTAAACTTCGTTGTTCAGACCATAAATTATCTATTGAGATCGGACGTCATAATAATATACCATGTGACGAAAGGTTATGTCAGTTTTGTGATATGAACGTGGTAGAAGACGAATACCATTTTTTGTTAGTCTGTCCGAAATATAGTATTCTGAGAAACGAAATTTTGCCAAAGTATTACTGCAGATGGCCAACTAAACGTAAATTTGTACAATTGATGGGTAGTTCGTCTGCAGTATTACTCAACAAAGTTGCCAAACTTGTTTATCTAGCGTTCGAACTCCGATCTACCTAAATAATTATTATTGTCCTCAATTATACCGACATTAATATCGTCTTTCTGCTTTTCTCACATATTCATTTTTGTCGTTGGAATTTAATTCCTTCCTCTGATTTGTTTCTGTTGTTTAATATATATATATATATATTTATCCAAGAAATTTATGTTCAGCCTATTGAAGGCAATGAAACATTGTAAAATGTTTTTCGTCAATAAACTACTATGAACTATGAACTATGATTGGTGCATTAAATGTTGTGTTGCCGTAATTATTCCAAACAAACAATATCATTATCCTAATTTAAAAGCACTTATCCATTTATCAAACCTTTTTCAACCCATCTTTTGTCAGTTTGTCCAAAGGGCTCACACCGGGGTTTGCTCGTACAAAAAAAAGAAAAAACTCTCTTTGCTCCAGTGCTATCAAAAGTTACCCCTAACACGACGAGAAAGTCTATTTTGCTGGATTTACGAAAGTTTCAGTAAATGAAAGGTTCGGCAAAAAGGTGGTTTATAGATACCTTTTGATCATGATTGTGTCAAGGATATGTATTTTCTTTATTTTTCCTGGGTAGTTTTGACGTTCGTAAGGTTGTCATTAATTGTGATTTATTTTGATGGAGGAAAAAAGCTGTTAGGCACAGTTAAAGACAGGTAAAGGTATGATAAACATTACATGGCAACATCTTTTTTTTTAATGTAAGGACATACTCGTACCCAGAGTATTTCCTTTGATTAAAGCTATTTAAGATATATATTTTGATCACGTACTTATACAGAATTATAATAGTATGACAAAGTTAATATTTAATGCAATTTAATTCCAGGAACTCGAGTCTAAAATGTGCTCGAAAAATATCCGGTGTCGAAATGACCAAATTTTGCAAAAAATTTTTCACCAGGAGTCGAAATGACCAAAAAGTGTCGAAATGACTGGGTGTCGAAACGACCGGGTGTTGAAATAACTGTCATTCGAGGGTATGAGCAATGTTTTACCTTATCTTTGGTAGGTGGTGGTTACAATTAAACATTTCCCTTGGCATGTGTAAATGAAATCTGGCAGTAGAATATTTCGTAAGCACACTGAGTAGAATTTATTAAACTTGTCAGTGTAAGAAGGGGCTTTTTCAGATGGAATAGAATATAGGTCAATGATGAAATCTGAAAGACCGGCTCCTCCACCAAGGAGTGATAATTCTCAAGGTGACTAAAGCAGGATCATTTCTGTAAATTTGATAAAAATTGTTTTGATGCACGACCTAGAGAAATGATTCATTCATAAATCAAAGTACTGAAAGTACTAATAGAAGGTGATGCTAGAAATTTGCTAACAAAATGAATTTTTACAGTGGACAATTTCATTAAATATTGTTTTCACCACCATCAAACAAGACAATTTAGTCACAATTCTATATAGGCTTGCATTGGCACTGGTTGATGCCAACACTAAATGGATTTCTCACATCAGTACTCCACACAACAGTCTTTCCGAGTCACAAGCTGGTTTTCAATGGAGGCTTTGATCACAAGTTAGAAATTTTTTGGTTGAAGACAACAACGCAGGTTACTATGAGTTTTGTCAGATGTTAAGAAGGTGGTTGTTGAACAAGTGAATCATGGATTAGAAATCCAGTGATCTAGCCGCTGAACGACAGGGGTCTGTTAGATTATATAGAAGAAAATGAACAAAGATAGATTTCAGTAACGATTATATTTCTTCTTTGCTTTGAAAAAAAAAAAAAAAAAAAAAAAGTAAACAGTTCTGTTATAGAAAAATTTCAAGTATTCATGGAAAAGTTGTCGTATACGAGTCAGATGTTATGGTCCTAAATCACTCACCTACATTAGGTGATAATGAAATGTAGGCCTAAGTAATCATAGCTGGAAGGTTTCATTGAAATCAATTGAACTGAACAAGGGAATCCTTAAACATATAATATTCATTTTGTGACAATAAGTAACTCCTGACCAACTTCGACAGAGTTCCAATAAATGTCAAGACATTATCTGCCGCTAGATGGCATTCTACAAATACACATCTATCTAATATGGGCATTCTGGGTACAGAACCGGACTACTTTTCAAAACAACAACCGTTACTTTGAATTTCAAAATGAAATAATCGTTTACTCAATTATACTGTATACAAAGATTTGCAGTAATCGATCGTGTTTTTTTCAAATAATTTTTTCCAGTAAAAAATATTATAGTTTAGAGAAATCTAGAGCTAAAACAGGCCTGATTTCTCCCCAAACGTATTGATAATAGCCATTTTATCCATTGCTACTTTATTAGCGCGCATTAATACAATCCACCGAACACTGAGGGGAGTGATGCGTCATAGCAGACAGGTCGAATCTTCGAATAATATGACATGCGCAGACAACGATATCAAGAAGATATCAATTTGACAAGATTTTACCATCATAATATCTATGGGGAAAGTTTTTGTGCTCAAGGGCAAGTAACTCTAAAGGGAATACTCTGATCCAGCCCAAATTTGAACCCAGTTTAGATATTTATCTGTCCAGGTTACCTGTAAGTTTGATGAAGATAGGATCAAAATTTAAGATCCTATTTACTGAACAACACTTTCCCCAAAATGCAAAAGATAAAAAACTCACGGGCAAATAACTTTAAAGGGAATAATTCTATCTGACCAAATTCAAACTTGGCTGTGTGTCAGAGCGAAATTAAAGACACTATCAACTGGACAA
Source organism: Hippopus hippopus (assembly GCA_946811185.2). Taxonomy (NCBI): domain Eukaryota; kingdom Metazoa; phylum Mollusca; class Bivalvia; order Cardiida; family Cardiidae; genus Hippopus; species Hippopus hippopus. The sequence goes on along the minus strand of OX328102.1, from coordinate 9,432,488 downwards.
CATTTTCTCATGGTGGTGTCCGTGGTCGTGAGGTAGAGCGTCGGCCTCGTAACTAAAAGGTCCCGAGTTTGATACCATGGAGCGGGTGTCAACTTGGGGATTTTTCATTGGCCCACACATTCGGCGCGAGTACTGGTATAGTTCCCAGAAAGCAGAATTGAGAGAGATAAGTATAAGTTGTAGGAACTTGTTTCTCAATCGATGTAAAATAACTATGTTTAAACTAACATTTTCTCAATCGTAAGTCCATAGAAACTTTCTGTTGCCATGGAAACCAGTTTTGATCTAATCTTCCAAAAAACAATATGCAGTAAACCCCCTAAGCCAACAATGCCACATATAAAATTTGATTAAGATTGACCAATTTAACTTGGAGATATTCAAGTTTGAAAGTGTTGACGAAGTACAATGGACCAATCCAATACCAAAACCTCGCAAGCTTTTTGCTCAGGTTAGGTTAAAACATAAACTGATACCCCTTTACCAAACAATCCCAGAGTTTTAACGACCCTGAAAACATTGTAACCTGCATTTTCTCCTTTTTACACATTGTTTTCCAATCTTTCAAAGACTAATCGAATCAATCAAGTTACACTGAATTTGTGGTATGCAAATGCTTTCAATTCAGATAGTCTACAATTTTATCGTGTGGTAATGAGTTAAAAAGCATCATTTTTTTTTCATAATGTTGATGAGAAGAACTACATTTTAAGCATTACCACATGATTTTAGTATCAAAGAGAGTTTTTCCTTATTTGACAAAACCGACTTGATTTTTTAGCCATTTCACTGACTTGAGTGTTTTGATATATGAAAACAAGAGGTCCATGAGGCCCCAGAGATGTTTAGTCTTCTTGCTGAATTTTAAAAAAATTAAATTTCTCAATCTATGATTTTGATGCAACCCTTTGTAAGTTACCGTAGTTGTCCAAATATACCTAAATCATAAGTGGACAATGTGAACAAAAGATCAGACTGCATGTATCTGCAGGCTGATCTGAGTAGACATTGTCTGCCAAGTCAAGTTTTTTCCCAGTATAGTTATGGTTAGATGACTTTGCAATCACATGGGAAAAATTATGAATCGTGTCTATAACTTTCAAAAGTTCAATGTAATAAAGTTAAGTTAAGCGCTTGAATTCTGTACCATAAATTCTCAAATTACCGCAGCTGCACCATTTTTGCAGGCTTTAGTAGAAGTGATCTTTTTGTTCCTATAGATACTTACAATGGCTTGAATCATCTTTACATAAAAACTATGGTAAATCTAAGAATTCATACTCAAAATTGCTATTCGAGGTACATAATGAACATTTTGTCAAATTAAAGGACATAATTGGGTGGATATCAGAGATAATACGGTATAATGAATATACTCTTACTTATTCATCCACGATGTAGACTTTGTAAACTAGGTCATGTCAAAGCTCCGAAACAAGGCCAATTTCAAATCTAGAGCTGATTCTGTGACATTTAAATCTGAGTTCATTGTTTGTGTAATTGGCTTGCACAGATTTTTCAATCTGCATGTTATTTTTACCTATCAAATGACACAGACACGTCTATTCATAAATCTATGAGGACCTATTTTTCTTGAAACAGAGGAGTAATTCTTCTTCAAGGGACTTTAGTCTGACGGTTGCCATAAGAAGGTGTGACCCAAAAGGTCATCACCTTCTAAAAATGAAATTCAGCATTTGCAAATGTGCCTTTGCCAATAGTAAAACCAGTGTTCACTCTCTCAAACGACATCTCGGTCTTACATCAAATTAAAGACATTACCTATGTATGTTAAAATGTATATGAAAAAAAGTTGGAAAGCAAGTAATCTGATGTTTTCACCTTTCCAAAAATCTTTTCAAAACCTGTCTGCTATTCAGATCTAACAGTGGTATATGTACAGACATGAGTCATCACAGTGTCATAAGCAGAAGACATTTTGATTGTTTCAGCTGACCAATTTTGAAAGTCCTGTGGCTAAAAGAGAAATTGCTTGTAGTGAACAACTTCCTCTTTTGCCACACCTTTTTCATGTATTCATGATCCAAGAGACTAGAATCATCATTAGAGCCTAATCTAATTTGAAGTCTGCAAATGTCTTCAATTTGTTCGGGTCTAAAATTTTGTAGTTTGGTAAAGGGTTAAGTCAGCTGCAGCAAATCTCAGGAAGTAATGGGTTAATTAAAGGAATGGAATCAGAGAGCATGTAAGTTATCATTTTACTAACTTACTGTTTGTCCATTTCCAGGGATTAGTGTCAGTGTCACAAAAGAAACATTTATTGATGTAAGAAGTTGAATTCTGGGGCACACATTGTCCTTCGATGAAGCAGTAATTATCCTTTGAAACACAAAAAAATAACACCTTTCTATATCAGTCAGCTTAAATCTTGGATTTTAGAACATTGGATAGTTCTAACATTATGCAATTAAAACACCGTCCATCCTTCTGTAATTGGCATCCATCTCGGCCCACCAAATGAAGTAACTCTTTACCAAACAACAAAATTTTTGATGTGTCCAAATTGAAAGCATTTTCAGATGACAAATTAAATGTGGCTCAAACAATGGGTTTTGATTCCAAAAGATTAGAAAACATTTTGGGAAAAGGAGAAAATGCTGGTTTGCAGCATTTTCTCCAGTTCCTATGATATTTTCAAAAAACTTTTTTCACAAAGTCATTAAAACTTGGGGGTTGTCTAGTAATGGGTTAATGTCCAAGTGCAATCTTCATGACTGAGTTGCATTTTCTCCTGACTTTTGGCCAGCAGTTGTATCATTAAGATTATGTGGCATAATGGGGATGTGACCAATGTTGGAAGAGGCCGACTAGATGGTAACGTGCCCAAATGATAACGCTCATAAAATATTACATCTACGGCTCATGAACGGAAACAAGGAAATGTTTAAAATTTTCACTATATAAGCTAATGTAAAACTGTTGACTTGTGAGGCCAGGCCAATTAAGACCCTAGATTTTTAAAGTTTTCCCTACGTAAGCCTATGTAAAATTTGTGATCGCCAGAGCTGGGCCATATTTAACGCTAGAGCTGTAATGCGGCCACTCTTGGTAGAGGCACACTAGATAAAACTATGTGTCAAATTTGGTAGCCCTGGGTATTACAGTTAAGAACCTGAAGATTTTCAAATTTTTCACAACATAATCTTGTGACCCTTGGGGCAGGGCTAATTATGACCCAAGGGCTATAATTTGAAGAAACTTGAAAGAGGTCTTTTAGATAAAAAGCTACATGTCAAATTTGGTAGCCCTGGGCCCATTGGTCTTAGCCAAGAAGATTTTCAAAGATTTAAAATATTTTTCAGTTTTGTTGCCATGGTAACCAGAGTTTTTAAAGGAATCAAATTCTTTCAAGAAAGTCTAAAGAGGATCATGGCAGAATCATTCCTGTGAAGTTTCATCAAAACTGGATTTGTAGTTTCAGAGAAGAAGTTTGAAATAAAAGCTAACACACACACACACACATACACACGTGATGGACAGACGCACGACAGACATCAGGCCATGACATATGCCCACTGGAATAGGATATAAATGGTGTATATTTATGGTAATGGGTAAATGAAATTATCCCACACTAATTAACTCTGTACCAGATCACAGAATTTTAGACTTGACCCGATTGAAAGCATTAACTTGCAGACAGCAAACCACATATGGCTCAAATGATGGGATTTGTCTTTAAAAGGGTTGGAAACTTTGTGTTAAATGGAGAAATGCTTTTCAAGAGCATTTTCTCCTTTTCCGACAGTGTTTTCAAAAGCTTCCTTGTTCATGACTGACAAACTGACTGACAGATGTTTCATGCTGCTTTCAACATTCTTTCAGTCATATCACAGCAACAACTCACATATTCATGTATGTCCTTGGTTTTACTACTGGGCGTAGGCTCTGTTCAAAGTGTCTTTCTCAAGGCATAATTTTAATACTCTGTATTGTGATGTTAGGGGTTAAACCAGAGTTACCTTGAGCTGGAAAACAGGTTTGCCATTTTGATCAAGTATATGGTCCTGGCATGAAGTATCCAAAACAGTGACAGATTCTGTGTTCCCAAAGTGCTTCCCATTATTGCTGATGGATAGATCGTATCGAATGACAAAAACACTCCTGTTACTCACTGATCTATCTTGTCTGATTTCTGGCATACAACACAAACCTGTGAAAATGTCTTCATACTGCCCTTGTCTTTTAATTTCAACTAGATCTTCTGTTTCATTTGTATCATAAACCTGTAAAAAACAGATTTTACAAAAAAGTGAAGTTAACTGTATCATACTTTCCGAGTGGATTTCATGATTCTCTTTCTTTTTTCAACCTAATGAAGGTGTGAAACACTGATCAATGTTATTTCAAACAGGAGCAGGGTTGAAGAGATATCAATGAAACCTTGTGTCTTGACATTTAAAAACAATTGTGCATGTATTCCTATGCAGAATGTTTCAAATACTTGACATTCTGTACGTCCATCTTTTGAATATTGTGCAGTCACCATTTCATGCTTACTCTAAATCACGTTTTGTTTGCAGTTGTTCAAACCCACTTAAAATATGATTTTTTTTTCATTTTAATTGCGTTTGTTTTTTATGTACTTTCCGGTATGTTTACGTGTGATGATAATGCAATAACGTTCTTGAATTGATATTTGTGACATTGATAAAAATAGTTGTCCGGGGTTGAATTTGGAAATTAACATGTGGGTAAGTAACTTTCCAAAACCAAATATCATTCTAGCATTAAAAAATTGACAAAGTTTAGGGTTACATACCAATTTTATCTTACATGAATTGGTCAATTTTTCCCAGTTCACTTTGCAACAAGCACGTTTTAAATGTTTTCTCGCGATCGTAGGTATTTTGTGACCATCTAGGTCCATCTTCCCATTCAGATACCGTATAACGGGTTTTTTTTACGTGCTGCCAATTTTTACTAATTTTTACGCATCAAAAAGATTCGTAAAAATTTGACGCGTAAATAATTACAGCGTAAAACCGTAGTATTGTATCGATATGAAATAAAGGGTTATCAGTATGTAATACCTGTGCACTAAATACACGCATTGGTGATTACCAACAAGTCATTTTATATTTAGTGAGAATTTATTCACTGATTGCACGCTTTGGTGATTACCCACAAGTCATTTTATGTTTTATAAGAATTTATTCACTTGTGTTCTGATAACGTGTGATATGGCTTCTCACAATCAGTCATCTCTATTAGGATATTTTAAGCCCCAGCTTCCGTGCCCAAACGGAAAACTAACTGAGAGAACTCCGACCCATACTATACGTGAATTGAATATTCAGGTTAAAAATGCTTCGACACCACGTAAACGAGGCACCTACATGAAATACAGCAAACGGATCGTGCCGAAATTGCGAAATTTACTTGTTTGCACGGGACACCAAAGGCTCTAAAAAAATTTAAGGACCAATTTCCAGGGCTAAGCGAACCGACAGTGCGTAACTTTAAAAAGAAATTTGAATCTAGAAAGAGGAAATTAGACTTGCTTGATAAATTAACCGAAATTCCTAGTTGTAAACGGGGCCGAAAACTAGTGTTGGGGGAGAAATTGGACTCTGATGTACAGGCTTATTTGCGTTAATTACGGAACAATGGTGGGATTATTAATTCAACAATTGTGTTAGCTGTGGGAAATGGCACTTTGTTAGCACATGACAAAAGTCGACACGTTGATTATGGCGGTGATGTGAATTTGACTCGGCATTGGGCCGCTTCAATAATGTCACAAATGGGACTTGTGAAAAGACGTGGCTGTACAACTGCTAAACCCGAGGTTAAAAATTTCGATGAGCTAAAGGAGGGCTTTTTAAACAGAGTGAAAAAAGCAATCACAGATCACAATGTGCCTCCACAGTTGGTTATCAACTATGACCATACAGGTATGTGTTAAAACAGTTATTCGCACGTCAAAACAATTACCGCTATTCGCACGCCAAACAAAGAGTGACACTTTTCTTTCAACTTGTATTTAAAACAAACAATACACTTATAATCTTAAATGAAAGAGTGGACAATGCAGATCAAAGATCAGACGGCACAGAATGTGCTGTCTGATCTTGATTTACAATGTCCACATAAACTCGTAGTATCGTCAACAATAAAGGGTTAATTTCAAATTATCTTTTATTCAGGCCTACCAATCATACCCGTATCAAACTGGACAATGGAGAAATAGGGCGCCAAGAAAGTAGAAATAACAGGACTTGGCGACAAACGTCAAATAACTGCAGTCTTTGCCGGCACTGTAAGTGGACATTTTCTCCCACCCCAGGTGATCTACCAGGGATCTACAGGAAAGTGCCACCCGTCTATTAACGACGACCTCATAGAAGGCTGGGACATTACACATTCACCCAACCATTGGGCCAATGCTGAAACCTGTTATCGGTATGAACAGCATTAACCCTTTGAATTCTGAATTTTAACCCTTTCCCAAACAATTACTTGTTTTTACGGCCCTGGTAAAAGAGGTTTTTGAAAACATTGTGGAAAAATGAGAAAATGCCGGTAACCGGCATTTTCTAATTTTTCCACAACGAAAAGTACAGCGTAAAGTGTAGTCTAGGATTAGCTTGAGGAGTTAATAAAAATATTCACAACTTTCGTACTTCTGTTCTCTTCTCTTCTCTTCTATCAATGTAGATCAAGACCTTCTGTATTTTCAGGCCAATGCTGAAACCTGTTATCGGTATGAACAGCATTAACCCTTTGAATTCAGAATTTTAACCCTTTCCCAAACAATTACTGGTTTTTACGGCCCTGGTAAAAGAGGTTTTTGAATCTGGTTTGCCATGACATAAGGCTGTTTGATAATGATTAAATTTATGGCGTTTTAAAAAGAAGACACAGAAAGACAACTGCGACAAAGAAAGGACGAAAATGCCAAATTTACTGACTTTGAATGATTTGACCTTTAAGTGTGATCTTAACCTTCAACCTACCTGAACAAATTATACAAACGGCATGTTTGGTGGTGAAGGAGAACCATTGTGCCAAATTATCTTTAAATGCATCTATAAAAATTGTAAATTTGTACTCAGATTGAAGTTTTATGAGTAAATAATACTTACCTGACAGTGTTATATGGATTTCCTTTTCGTTAGTTTCTCCAATTCGCTTCCATTATACCGGAAGTGAACTTTTTATCTCTCTTGAATACTTCCGGCACATGCCATGTAGGATCAGTTCCTTACAGAGGCGACCGAGTCGCAAGAAACTTAAACATTGTGGGGTTGGTAGGGTGGGTTACCTGTACTGTCAGGTAAGTATTATTTACTCATAAAACTTCAATTTGAGTACAAATTTACAATTTTCATTTCGTAAATAAACTTACCTGACAGTACTGTATGGATTAAATCAGATTTCAAAGCAGTACTGTCTGGTGGTGAGATTGTGTAAGTTTGCTTTTATTATTATTATCATAATTCTAATTACAACAAAACTCTTACTTTCTTTGAAGAAAAGAGTCTGTCCACATCATAGAACATCAGAACACCTTGTCGATCAGTATTTACACATGATGTACATCCTTTGTACCAACCACAATTATCTACATAACCAAATGTAGATCATAAAGTATGTACACAAATTGTCTATTTTCAAATATTTTGTCTCTCACAAAATTCGCCGGAAATAATCCCTTTTCTACAATCAATGCATGTGTTGCTTAAAACCTAAGGGTTCAAGAAATCTATTCCCACTGGTTTTAAATATTGTTTAATGAAAGTGGTCTCCCTTGAGCAATCAGCGGAATCTAACACTTGCTCCAAAGATGCTCCTTTAAATAAGGCCCAAGAAGACCCCAAACTTCTGGTTGAATGTCCATTCAAAGTTCCGATAGGCTTGTTGTGAGTTCCGTAGGCATATTTGATAACATTCACTAGCCATTTTGAAATTGTCTGACTTGACACTGGGTTGTGAGGATTATTTATGGCTAAGAAAAGTTGTACAATGTCATCTGAACCCTTACGTCTAAAAGATTCAGTCTTTTTCAAGTAATATGACAGAACCTTTTTAGGATCGAGTTTTTTGTTCTTTGGTAAAGACGGTACAAAAATTCTCACTGAATGATGACCAGGTCTATCTTGCTTAGCCAAACCTGCTCTCATGAATGTTATTCCTTTTTTCTGTACGTTTATGTTTCCTTCCCCTAAACGAAGGGCCTGTAGGTCCTGCATCGACGAAAACAAGTGATTGCAATCAAAAAACAAGTCTTCCATGTGACATATTTCAAAGAAGCATCTTTCATTGGCTCGAATGGTGGCTCTTGCAAACAACCTAAAACGAGAGGCAAATCCCATTCAGGAATCAACTTTTTCAGTGGGGGTCTTTTGTTAAATACCCCTCTTAACAAACGTATAATGACAGGATGTTGTCCAACAGGTGTTCTACCTATTGGAGCCAGGACTGAAGAAAGCATTGGCCTATAGCCTGTGATGGTTTTGTATTTAAGGCCACTGTTTAACAAATGAGTCAGGAAATGAGCACAGTCCTTCAAAGTTGCTGTATAGGGATCAATTTCTTGTTCACTAAACCAGTGACTGAATCTTCTGAATTTACAGTTATAATATCTTTGTGTACCTGATCTCCAAGAGGCAGACAATAGTTTTCTAGCGTCATTTGAAAAGCCCTCTGAGCTGAACTTTCGGTCAATAGAAGCCATGCAGTTAAGTTCAGACTTCTTGCACTTGGATGAACAATCTTCCTCCTGCATTGAGTCAGAAGATCGTCCAGAACTTGAAGACTGATTGGACAGGCTACCAGCATTTCTAACAGCTCAGGAAACCAATATTGTCTTGGCCAATTTGGTGCAATAAGAATGATTTTGCAGCGAAAAAGTTTCATGTGACTCAGAATTTTTGCAATTAACTGAATCGGAGGAAAAGCAAATGCATACATGCTCTGCCATGCAATTGACAGGGCATCCAATGCTAATGCTTGAGGGTGAGGATGCCAGGAACAAAAAAGTGGTGCTGTTTGTTCTCCTTGGTGGCAAATAAATCGATTAGGGGATAACCACACAGACTGAAAATTTTTGACACTACTGTCTTGTTCAATGACTATTCTGTTTCCCGCACAATCTGCCTGCTCAAAGTGTCCGCTAAAACATTCATCTTCCCCATTATATGAGCTGCTTTGAGGAAAATGTTGTTGTCCAGTGCTAGATGCCAAAGATCCCACGCCAGATGGCACAGATCCTGTGACCGAGTACACCCCTGGCGATTGATGTATTGGCAAACTTTACAATTGTCTGACTGAATCAAAACATTCTGGTCTCCGAGAGCAGGAAGAAAGTGCTGGACTGTCAAAATAACTGCCTTCATTTCCAAAACACTGATATGCAATAATTTCTGTGTTGCTGAGCAGTGGCCTTGCACGGTAAGGGAATCCATGTGACCACCCCAGCCCCATGTACCACTTGCATCAGTTGTTACTATGATCGGAAAGTGTCTCTGAACAACAGATTTTCCCTTCTGAATGTTTTGATCCTGTAACCACCATTTCACATGAGGAACTAGCGACACTGTCAGAGCAACCTTTTGGTTTAAAGACATTCTGGCAGGACTCCAGTTCTGAAGTAAATGAAGCTGGACTGGTCTCATGAATAATCTTGCATTCGGAATTAAGTCTAAGCATGATGCAATCATTCCCAGGAAAATCAAGTAGTCTTTTGCTGTGACCATACCCTGAAGAAGACCTTGAGCTGCTTTTTTTTTATTTTTAAAATTCTTTCCTGAGTTGGGAAGACTAGCTCCTTTTTCATGTTGAAAACTCCCCCTATGTATACAAAATTTTGAGAGGGGATAAGAGACGATTTTGCTTTGTTCACTATAAAATCCAGTTGAAAAAGGAGGCTGAGAAACATTTTTCGATCTGCAAACAGATTCATTTTGACCCGATTCAGAGATAGCCAATCGTCCAGATACACTGACATGCGCAGACCTTGTTTTCGCAGGGAAGCTGCTACAACTGACATTACTTTTGAAAATACCCTTGGTGCAAAAGTAGGACCGAAACACATTGCTCGAAACTGATAAATTTTCTTTTGAAAACTAAAACGCAAGTACTTTCGATGTTTCTTGAAAATTTTTAAATGGAAGTACCCGTCCTTGAGATCTAGATTTATTCCAAAGTCTCCTCTTTGAACTACGTTTAGTACTTTTGACATTGTATCCATCTTGAAATGAATTTTCCTCAGATACCTGTTTAGAGGCCTTAAATTTATTACAGGTCGCATTTCCCCGTTCTTTTTGGGCACTAAAAACAACGTGCTGTAGAAACCTTTCTGAGACTTTAATGGATTGACAATTTCTATTGCCCTTTTGCTTAAAAGGTTGTTTATTTCTTCTTCTATAATTGGCACCTGATGAGAAGGTACTTTTGTTTCTTTCATACCTGAAAAATGAGGAATGTCCTCAAATTCCAGTTTGCAACCCTCTCGAATCAGGTCCATTACCCACTTGTCTGATGTAATTAGTTTCCATTTGTCTAGGAAGTAAGAAAGGCGGCCTCCAACTGGTATCTGAGGAAATTTGGCTATTATACTCACCTTGTCATTGACTAGCTGGCTTTCCCAACTTTCCCCTGGAAGTATTACTTCCTCTTCCAGAGATGTAATCAGAACTTGACTTTGTCCTATTGACCTTGTTCCGACTTGATTGTAATTGGTTTGACTTGTATCGGTCATTGTCTCTTGGAACCTTTGGAATACGAAAATTGTTCCATGAATTTGACTGAGTTGACGAACCCCCTGTATTGTAGAGACGTTTTGGATCTAAAGGTCTGTCAGGTGACAGCCTTCTTTTTCCTTTAGCTCTGGAAGCATTTCGTCAAGTTGTTTTTTCTTTTCTTTGCGAGACTTGAGTAAAGTTTCTAATCCTGACCCAAACATACCTTCCCCAGTGAGAGGTAAATTAGAAAAGTCCTTGGAGTCAGAAAGATCACACAAAGCCGTATCTGTCATGGCCACAGTTCGACGAACAATGTGATGGAAAGCCCCAGATCTACTAATCTGATCTAGGCCTATCGTAGACATAGCAAAAATGTCCCTAATGTGTTGAGTAACCTTCTGTTTGTCAAAGTCACTTGAATTAATAAATTCAACCAGATTACCAAGACTTTGTTGCAAATATAGCTGAATAACAATTCCCAGTCTAGATGCTTGCTTTCCTTTGTAAGCTATTTTTTCAACCATTTTACACGGCTTTGTGAATAAAGATCTCCCTTTACTTTTCTTAAAAGAAGCTCTTCCCCATGACAGTTCAATAAGCAAGTCTCCACTAGAGGGTCTAAGGTTGGAACTTCAAGATAATTTTCGGTTTCTTCACCAACCGGAAAAGCATCAAAATATTCCTCTGAGAAGGCAGAGAGGTCATTAGGACATTTGCATCTAAAACCATTTTCCAGAACTTCTAATTGGGATTTGTCAAGTTTGATGCCTTCTTTTTTGACAGACTTTTTCACGATAGCATCATCCCCAAATATGTCAAACAAGCATTTCTGGGTAGACTCTGACAATTCTTCCTGGTCAGTCTTTCCTCCAGTAGTCTTTGAGACATTGTTATTTTTATCCGAAGATTCACTAATTTCTAACAACCTACCACTTGCTCGTAGTGACACCACATCGTCCTGTGAGTCCGAAGAATCAGAGTCTGACAGTCTAGTTTTGCGCTTTTGACTTTGTGTCACAGCCGAAAACGACGAACGCCTTTGTGGCGAACATGAACGAGAACGGTTCAGACGATCTAGCAACGCGCCCCATTTTCTTGTCGAGGCTGGAAAATTTGTCATTCCATTTCCTCTCTAAAGACTCCAACCTATCATTTGGTGGCTGCACGTTTCCTTCATCTCTACTCTTCGCTATTTGAACTTCCAGTTCAGCCATAATTGAAAGCGAACCAAAAAACAAGACAGACTCGGTCACCTCTGTAAGAAACTGATTCTACATGGCATGTGTCGGAAGTATTAAAGGGAGATAAAAAGTTTACTTCCGGTATAATGGGAGCGAATTGGAGAAAAAGGAAATCCATATACATGTAGTACTGTCAGGTCAGTTTATCTACGAAATGAAAATAGAAGTTATGGCTCGGAGAAGCTCCATTTATGACAATTTTATCATTTGACCTTCAAGTATGATCCTGACCTTGGACCTACCTGAACAAATGTTTCAAATGGCACTTCTACTTATGATGAAGAAGAATCATTTTGAAGTTAATCCATAAATCTAGAAGTTCTGGTTCGGAGAAATCTGGACAGACACATGCATATACTAATGCACACACTAACACACAGACCAACATTAGTCTGGATAATGAGACGTTTATAGTGCCTCTTTTCATATTAAAGCATTTACTGTGAACAGCACCGTCTCAGGTCCATCATGAATTTTCCAGTAGCAGAGCTACATCGCTGTACTGACTTTCTCTGTCGTTGGTTTAATATGTACTGCAGCGAAATACAAATACTTTTTAGTGACACTAAGGACCCAGGACAAATTATTAAACATTTCATTACCTTAAGTGTCTGTACAAGTCTTTGATAACACGTAAATCTTGCAAAAACACTAACGAAATTTATCGTGTTTGGCGGACATTTTACTTTGGAGAGCGTAAATATGTCGAGTGACAGATAAACAAAACTGTTTTTTCTTATTCAAAGCGTTTAAATAAAAAATAATTGTATTTGAAACAAAGTATTACTGAATATGCGAGCAGCAGGTAGATCGATGTACAAATTCTACATTTGTTGCCAATTTGTGAAAATATTAGAATGTAAAATATGAAGATTTCAACTATTTTTTTTTTTTATCATAAGACATTACTTAAAGGATTTAAAAGTGTAAAATGTGTATAGTTACTGTTTTATGTCGTTTAAAAAATGGTTCAGATGCTATGGATTATATGTTATTTTGAATTGTTTAGATAAGAAGAAGAACATAATAATAATAATAATAATAATAATAATAATAATAATAATAATGTTTTGAAGAAAGAATTGAAAATATCATAGTAACAAGTTCAAATGTCATATCATTCCCTTCCAGTTCAATTTGCCTTCTCATTTATTGGATATTTTTCATCAAAATATTCAGATACTCGAAGAACAGGTTTTGGTGCCTTTTACAGGCAAGCGAGTTTATTCCCTACATATCATAAATTAGCTTTTATTATTCCTTAGATATTAAAGCTCATTATTTCTACAAAGTTATCTCATTTCTTTGTAATTATGAGACTTACTTTATGTACTTTACATTACAATTCATGTTTTTGAAATAAAGAAGATTGTGTAGAACCAACCGCTACTGTCTCTTTCTAAATATTTCCAAAATATTCCCAGAAAGACCTTTTAATCTTGCGTAAAATCTGGTGGAGTAAGGTGGAAAGGTCCATGCCAAAGCCTGTCAACTCAATATACAAGTAACGCAGTGTAGGAGCATTTGCAGCAGATAGAGAGACCTATGAGGATAGACTCAATCTGAGCGACCTAGAGGAGATTGTGCAGGATTCTGAAGGTGAGAAGCCATTAACTGTCTTTGAACATTTCCATGCCTCCCTTCCATGGTGAACCTGGCGAAAGAGCATACACATGGCTAAACTTGTTGAACAACTATGCCGATGCCCACAATTTCAAAGATGAGAAGAAGAAACAGGTACTGCCCTTATTCTTAAAGGACCAGGCTCTCGCATGGTTTAACGCTTTTGATGAGGAATCTAGGGCATCATATGACAGCCTGTGAGCCAGCCTTAGGCAGAGATTCAATGGGAGCGATGACGAAGCAGTGACCTGGCTCTACTCACGCTGAATCAGTATCCGGGTGAAAGTTGTACTGCATACTTAACGAAAATACTGACAGTTGTGAATAAGAAGCAATATCAAGATAGTTGGATTACAACGATTGCACTCAAAGGGTTAAGTGATGAAATTAAGAACATTGTTATGCCTCAGAATAAACAAACTGTGAAGGAGCTGAGGATAGCCGCAATACTTGCAGAGAGGACTTTGGCTTCTACTGTCTCAACATCAGCCCTGTCAGTCGACGCTATCTGTAAAAGAGTAATTGAGAGTTGCACAGCCCAACTTGCCGATGTCATGGCTTTGCGGTACTTCAGAACCAAAGACATACAAGGAACCCCCACAGCCATGGCGCCGGAGGGACACAGAAAGACACGGAACAGATCAACGCCCATGCACAAGATGTGAGGGTAAGTCTTGCCGTTCTTTTGATACTTGTCCAACTACCGGTAGAATTTGTAGTTACTCCATTAAGCCTAATCATTATTATGTCACATGCCTTGAAACAAAACGCTACATGCAGAAAAAGTCTCAATGAAGGTGCGCCTTTATCCCTGAGGGTCAAACTTTCATAGGTAGGAAAATACCAGACAAGGGTTCTAGTAGTAAATTTAGGCCAGAAAATAAGGAAGAAATCAATGTAGCAACCTCACTTACTCGTAACACAATTTCGGTAGAATTTTGTGGCAGGAGAATCCAAGCCTTGATAGACTCGGGTGCTGGTGTATCTTGTATACAAAGTTCAATGCTTCAAAAATTCCAACATCAGTTTCAATTAAATCCCTCAAAATTTCTCGAGTAATAGGTGTTGGTGGTGAAAGGCATCAATTATCAAGCCAAGTGGAATTGAGTCTAAGAATTGGAAGTGCTACTTTTTCTCAAAATTTTATTGTTTTGAAACATTCACACCATATTATCATTCTTGGCATAGATTTTATGAAAACTTATGCTGCAAACATTGATTTCCACAGGAAGGCACTGGCTCTGTGTGATAAAACCAAGACCAAACCTCCAAGCGAAAGAGAATTCTCCCCAACGCAGTTGTTAGGTATTGATTTTATACGGGATGGAGCTATGCAGTAATCTTTGAAAGAAGTCATATCCCGTAACAATTTGGCTGTATTACAGCATTACTTTGATGATCAGGTTGCCAACAACATTCTTGCTGATACATTCTCATCAATACTTGTAAATGTTACATTTCCAAAATTCAAGATTTATAAATATGAACTTCAGATATCAAAATAGCTGACGCAAAACAACACCTCAGCTCACAGAAAATGGCTGAAGCTGCAAGAAATGACGTTCAAGTTTTTCTATTTTTGGTAGAACCCCTGATAGCTAGGCAAATTGATATTGAATCAAATTGGCCGTCAACTAATGATATTATAATTATAGTTACTATGAGTCTATCTGTTGTATTGACAGTACTTCTCGTTCACACAATATTCAAGAGTCGTAAACTGGTTTCACGTGTGTTGTTGCTATAGCAAGTTCATAGTATAAAAGCAGCAGTAACTTCTATTCCGTCCTTTAAATATACACAAAACGATGAGCTCCAAGGTGAAGAAACTATTCTTCAGTAAACTTCTTCTGCTGGAGTTCACATGGGATCATATATTCATTCTTTTAGTTGTTACTGTACTACTTTTACTGATTGTCGGTTGGAAGTACTATAAGTTCACTACTACTTGTTCCATTTGTCTGGAAATTACAAATGGAAAACATTTGTAATTTCCAGGTTGCTTATTTGTAATTTCCATGGTTGCTTGTTTCTGATACATTACATATATAGTATAGTATTAAATGATTCTCATATCATATCCTTACAGACATAGTAAAGCTTCCAATTTGTGCAGACTGTTGTCATGTTCAAGAACCCAACGATATCACGGACTTGCGTGTCTTGTTGGAGTACGAAATTGCATATTGACTGGCCATGTTTTGCTGTTAGAAATATCCTGACTGGTGACATTATTGAGATTGATTCTGCCATAAACAGTACCTTATCGTAAGTTTGTAATATCAAGTATATTCTAAAACAATCTTTCTTTGCTTACATTCAGCGGCATCATGGTATGATGATCCAAATGCAGTAACTACAAAATAAATATTGGCAAGCACATACACAGCAAGACTACCCATTGTTCTTGTATATTATTATTAGTTATTGTCGTAACTTACGTAATATATTCCTTCAGCCAGTTCCTTCTTTTTTATATGATAGTTTCACAATAATTTCGTGTTTTCTGATACATTGTATATATAGTATTTGCCATATTAAATGATTCTCACATCATTATTTTTTTACAAGAAAAATAAACTTTGGAGACCAAAGTCTCTGAAGACCGGGCGAGATATTATGCCATAGATTAAGGGTTACATAAAATTAGGCAACTCTTAAATGATAATGTATAATGTCTGTTTTTTATCTACTTACTTCTTTTTGAAAGTGATAACGAATATAAGACTATAAGTAATGTATTGCGGGTTTCAAGCCTATTTCCCTATAGATAAAAGACATTCATCCCGTTTGGTGATTAAGAAGCTTAGCTACCTATTTGATCTTGCAGTGAAAGAGAGAATTAGTCTTTCCTCTGCATTTTCCTTTAATAGTGATCAGACAGTCTAAAAGCCTAGATTGATTTTGAAAAATTTAGAGAATTCACACTTGCATTTCGACAGTAATCTTAGATTAAAATAAATTATTTTGTTTTTTGTGACCAATTAATTAATCTCATAAAGTTTTTACAATAATCACCTTAGTACGTCAAATGTGACAAACACGTTTTCAGCTGGGATTAGTAGAAGGGTATAAATGTGGTTGGAAAAATAACTTCTATCAATTCATGTTTTTGAAATAAAAAAGCTTGTGTAGAACCAATAACTACTGTCTCTTTCTAACTATTTCCAGGTATGTATATCAGTAGATATAAAGTGACAGAGCTGGGACAGGGTCAAAGGTCACGCTCTCCCCCCAAAATCCATTTTTCCTCGTGAGCGAGTTTGATCCGGTTTGGGTCCGGCTAGATCCGGTTCCGAGGTCAAAGGTCATCCATCCCGTCAAGGTCAAAATCTAGGACGCTCTCCTCCGATTTTGCCCTGGCCGGGGGCGGTGGCTTCGCCCACCCCCATGATCATCTCGTCAAGGTCATCGCGTCCCCCATGACCCATCCTCAGCTAGCCCATCTCGTCAAGGTCAAAATCCGAATTTGCCCTGGCCGGGGGCGGCTTTGCCATCTACTTCTCACACCCCCGCGTCAAGGCAAACCGTGAACCCCATCGCGTCAAGGTTTTCGAGTCCCCACCCCCATCGAGGCGAGCCCATCAACCCACCGCGCGTCGTGCCCCCATCTACTTTCTGCCTCTCTGTCTTCACCAGAGAAGAACACGCGACATCCCCATCCCGCATCATCCCACCCGCGCGACAATCATGACTCCACCCGCGCGAGTCAATGTCATCGCATCCTCAGCTTCTTCTCTGGCGAAGACAGAGAGCCCATATAGCTATATGAGCGAAATTCGATCCTGTCCCCAAGCTAACGTATCGATATTGTTCTCGAGGATATAGCGTTTATCGTCGTTTCCGCTCAAGGCGATAAAATGAATTTAAGTTAAGCAAATAAATCTTAATATTAAAAAATGAGTTGTATCAAAAGTGGAGAACTTCGTAAAGAAGACCTTTCTATAAATTACGCGAATAAATGTAAAAGCAAAGAGTACGCTTTTGTTAAGATCCCGATAGAGTATAAATATTCTAATAATAAAATTGCTTCGTTGTTTATACGTACCCCTATTCTGTTTTCATACGGCGTTAATTCAGGATTTGGAAATGATCTAAAAGATTACTCCTTAGCTTTAATATGTTATAACGATAAAAAGCCTACGAAAAAGGAAAGAGCTTTTAAAGAAGATCTGGAAAAGCTAACAAATTTCTTCCGAGATCATGGAGAGGACGAGGAACTAAAAGAAGATAAGATTAAAAATCCCGACAATATTAATATTTTAAGATATAATGAGGATGGAACGGCTATGTTATACCCGAAGCTTTACGAAAACAATCGAGATAAGACCCGCTTTTACGATGAAAACAACCAAGAGGTAAACCCTCTTTCATATAAGAAAATTGCTTGTAAGTTGTTTTGTATTTTAAAAGTAGAAGGAATATTTAAAAATAAAAACTTCGAAACGATTCAGATTAAAGTTATATTGGTAAAAATAATAGAAAAGAATGTACAATTACCGGGAAAGGAAAAGGAAATTTTACCTAATATCTTAGATGAATACCCAAGTTCTGACGAGGATAACTAAAATATTTTCTATATCATAAAGAAAATATTTTAAAATTAGAAATGACGTTAGAAGATAATTTATCTACGAAAGTTAAACATATACACTACGAGGTAAAAGAACACGAAACAACTAGAGAAATAACATTCCCTTTTATTAAATGTACGAATCATATAGACGCGCTTAATGAAATCAGATCATTCTTTTATTACGAGTACTTGAGATCGATCGTTTTACACAACATGGCTCCCGAGGGTCGCCAAGGGATCTTTTGCGTAACTATAGGAGTGTCATTCGATAATACTAGCGTAGAACTATTTAATGTATCTTATCCTCCTTGCAAGGAAGATTTAGTTTTACACGAATACGATATGGGTGTTATATTAGAACGAGAAGCCGTAATCAGAGATATGCGAGTGGGTGATGTTGATCTAATCTACGAGGCCTATGATTGCGACGTGCTATTCACTCCATTTTTATATATTTCATCGGGCGATGACGTAACGCGAGCGACAGTTTTAATGAGTGAAAGAGACGGTGATCATAGAATTAATTTTCGGGAATTCGTTGGTTCTATAAATGATATTCGAACGTTAAAAGAAGATAAATGTATTATATGTTTAGAAAATGAATCGAATATACTGTTCTGCAATTGCGGTCATCTATGTATGTGTGACCAATGCAATACCGAGAACAACTTGTCTAAATGTCCCGTTTGTAAAACGGGAAACACGATCAAACGTAAAATATAACTTTTATTATAAACAAAGTTATATTTTACATGTCTAACTCTATCAAAATAGATATATAAGTGTGTGTTACATCGGGGTTAGTTGATCTCGAAATAAAGTTTATGTCACATTGCTTTACCTCCAACCCCACCGGAAAAACTGTACAGCTACAAATTTCGTCCGCTTTTTTAATAATAGAGTAATCAACCCGCTCCACTCCGTTTACCGCAATATTAACTTTTACCTCTTCTGGTACATTAATATCCTTTTTAACAATCGTTAAACTTCCTTTTATAATTCTACCCGGCGCATTCATGCAGTAACCCCCTAAGCCATGCCTTCTACCCGAATTACCATTACCGAATGAAAACTCGTAATTACCGTCTCCATTTGGTCCCTGTTCTTCAGCCCACACGGTTATAATAGGTTTAGGGGATACTTTTTTATCCACATAGGATTTCGTTGCTAAATCTCTCTCTTCTACCGGGGTTGGCGCGTTTTTAAAAGAAAAAAAACGCTGAAGATCTACGTTATGCATCATCATGAAACTTCCATCCGGATCTTTTATAATAGCTCCACCATTATCAACATAATTGTTATTAGCAGCATGATAAGGTATTATAGGATTTGCTAATCTAGTAATCAGGTTACTATTCATATCTATTCCACCAGCTATTAAAAAATATCCATCTTGTTGTTTATTCAAAGCTTTTTCACCCGCGGTAGCCGCCTCAACAGCGGTGTCTACGTAAAACTTATTAGCAGCTTGATCATGTCTTGTAGGGATTCCAAGATTGTTAACTCTTCGTCCTTCCATAGAGATTTCATCAACTGCCACATACCACCTACCAGCTTTATAAACGAAGGCTTGATTGAATCATCTACGTATTTTTTAGTAGCAGCTTCATTAGGTTCTGTAGGCTCCTTAACATTTCTTATTTCATTGAAACCCATATTTATAAATCCAAGGGCTTGGTATCCACCATTTTCTTTTAATAACCCACCAGAATTTCCATCCACATATTCCTTAGTTGCAGCGTCATGAGGATTTACAGGATTACTAACCCTCGTTAATGTATTACCATTCATGTCTATAGAACCAGTAACAGCGGTCGTTCCATCTATACGTAAAAAATTATTATTCACGTAAGCGAGTGACACACCGTCACCACCGTCGCTCATTTCATCGCCTTTAATTCTTCCGAATTTGTCAACGGGCATTTTTTATATACTAAAAAAGTTTATTTAAAACGTCTCAGAATTTATTCTCCGAGCCTAACTCTTTTAGAATGTACAAACATAAATGACCGCAAAATACTTGTCCGGCTCGTTGTAATTGATCGGTATTGTACTGTATCGGACTTTTTAGGTACTCTCGAATTTCGATAGGTGGTTGTATTCCGTAACTGTCAAAATAAATTTTAGTTTTACCGTTTTTATACCAAGCGACCCAATGTGTACCGGGTCCGCCACTTTTATCGAAGTTTACTATACCGCATTCTTTTTTACTCGGTTTTTTCGGTAATGTATCTAATAAAAAGACTCCTCTAAAAGAAGGAATCTTTAATCTTCTTGCCGCATCTTCCAATTCGAAATTGTTCAACGGTTTATTCGGTAAAATTACATTTCTTGCGATCTCGATATCCGTCATTTTTATATTAGAATTGTACAATATTCTTATTGTCGATCCAAGAATTAAATTCGTCGGGATAACCCTTCCACTTTACTAGAGATTTCTCTTTTTCTTTTTTAATAACCTTTTCTATCCTAAACGTCTTTTGGCTAGTTTTTTGAAGTTCGGGTTCGTAAAATGTACCTTGTATTTCTTCTCCATTAAGATCCTTAATTCTATACGTTATAGGCGATGTGTGTTTTACCTTGGAAACTGTAAATACCTCTTCCGTCCATCTTGTCGTATAACCTTTCTCAAAAGTCTTTTTCTTTTTAGATATCCTTACTCTATCTCCGACGGAAAACTTGGGAGTTTCTTTTATCTCGGGATGATGGGGGTAAAGATTTCTCCAAACTTCGATTTCATTTTCTTTTTTACTAGCATTTACCGGAGTCATCTTAATGGATGAATGCCTCGTGTTATTATATTCTTTAACGAGATCCGGTAACACGTCGATGTAAACGTTTGTGGAGTTAGCGGAAAAATACTTCCACATTTTTTCTTTCATCGTTCTAATCCACCTCTCAACAACGCTAGATTTTTCCTCATTTTCAGTAGAATACAATTTAACCAGCGCTTTTACATCTTTGTTATAAAACTCTCTACCCTCATCCACCCACATTTTTTCGGGTTTCCTCTCCTTAAAAATACTCTCCAATGCTATAGCGGTAGATTTCCCCATTTTGTCTTTTAATGGCACTAACCATCCATATTTAGAAAAGATGTCAATGACAGCGAGAAGGTATTTTACGTCGCGATTATATTTAGAAAAAGATCGCATGTCTACTAAATCCGCAGCCCATATCTTATCTATACCGTTTACTATAACTCTCCTTCTCTTAAATTTTCTTCTTACGGGTTTATGTAATTCTTCCGCTAATTTCATCATGTCGGGATTTTTTTTTTCATTCCCATTCCGAATTCATTCCGATGAGTTTACTTACCAACCCTCTTTCCATTTTTTCCCTAATAGTAGGATTGTAAATCCCTTCTAACTCCGTTAACATATTCTTATAGCACACCACGTTTCTCGTGGCAGTGTCATCGTGCTTAAGATAGCAAACATCGTGATGATAAGCGGCTTTATCGACGCGGTTTTTCGGTTTACTCCATTTCTTCGGGGTTAAATCCAGATTGAGTCTTTTCTTTAATTTAGTGCCGGGTCCCATAAAGTTGTGACCAGGGAGATGCATTTCGATAGGCATGTTGTTTATAACTTTGTTAAAGATGCTACCGCCAGTTTTTTTTTCTCCTTTTATAAATTGGGTTTTAGTTGTTAGGCAAACCGCGCATTTCCCGCGTTTCATATTTCTTTTATTTTTAGTAACGACGTAAGTTATGTCGTTCGTATCAGTACGTTTTTTACATTTAACGCAATACATTTTAATATAAAATTAAAAAAGTTATATTAAAAAATGGATATTATAAATTTATCGTGGAATGAAGCGGTATCGAGGAGATTTAATCACTCCCTTTTACCGAGAAGTATTAGAGGTTTAATTATAGGCAAATCGGGATGCGGCAAAACTACTTTATTGTTAAACCTTTTACTTAGACCGGGTTGGCTCGACTACAACGATTTAAGTGTCTTCGGAAAAAGTCTTTTTCAACCCGAATACCAAATACTAAAAAAGGCTTTCGAAGATAAATTACCGAAAGAATGTATCTTAAGGTTGTTTGACACGCGTGATGAGATACAAGAACTAGACGTTGCACCAACGGCTTTAGTCGAAGAATGGATTAAAACGATTAAGAATAAATCGGATATAGATTGCAACTTCTTCGAAAATGCGAGTGATGTGCCCGATCCGAGAGAGTTAAACTCGGAAAATAAAAATTTGATGATTTTTGACGATTTACTTTTAGAAAGGCAAAATAAATGCGAGTGTTATTACGTTCGAGGAAGGCATGGTAATGTTGACTGTTTTTACCTCTCACAAAATTATTTTAGACTACCGAGACAAACTATTAGAGAAAACGCTAATTTTATTTGCCTTTTCCGACAAGACCTAAAAAACATTAATCATATCTATAACGATCATGTAGGTGATGATATGTCTAAGGATGAATTTAGAGAATTTTGTAAAAAGACGTGGGAAAGACCACACGGTTTTGCTGTCATCGATTTAACCAGTAAAAAACAAGGGAAGTATAGAAACAGTTTTGACAATTTTTACGTGCCTAAGTCGGTATAAAAAATTAAGTTAAGTAATTATATCCATTATATAAGAAGAATGTTAGAAAAATACACGGGTAAATGCGAATTAATTTTTCTAAGATTAAAATCTGATCTAGAAAAAAACGCGGAACGTTTTACGAGACATAATTTAAAAATGATACTAGAACAAATGGGAATAAAAAATTATGTTATTCCTGAAAGTAGTTACATGTATACTCCGAAAAAGTATTTAGTAAAAATATTAATAGATTACTTAGAAGAAAGATTGGAGATCATGCGAGGAATGGGTCATGAAGTTAGAATTGTAAAATTGTTGTACGATTTTTATTTTAATATATATTTTATTATTAATATTACGTCCACGTGTAATACTTATGGGGAGATTGATGAAGATGAAATGATGGAATTTTTTAACGATTATTATAATTCTAGTTTCGAAAATAGCGTGAAAGATGGATTAGAAGAATTATTTAATATCGCTCTCGAGCATTTTAATTTATAATAAAAATATATTATAAATAAAAATGGAAGGTCTTTTAAAACAAATTGTAAAAAATACGGAACACAAAACATCGTTTCAAATTATAGTAAGCGACAACAAAACGCGTTTTACAACGAGGTTTAATCCCCCGATTCAACTGGAAAAGGATAAAGTGTACGAAATAGCTTTAGTAAACCTCGAAACTTACTACTCGTTCCCAAATATCGATGAAACGAACAACGTATTCATTTATTCTCCGGACGACAGTAATTCGTGGATTAAAATGAAAATACCCGAAGGAAGTTATGACCTCGTTGACATTAATGATACCATTCGTCAGGAAATGAGAAAAAAGGGTCATTACGACGAAGTTAATGAAGGGTATTATATTAACATTTCTGTGAACACCAATACCCTAAATTCCCTTCTTACTCTGGAAAATGGTTATCGAGTAGATTTCAATCAACCGGGTTCCATCGCTAAAGTATTAGGATTTACTAGGGCTAAATATACTCGAGGATTTCACGAGTCAGAGAATGTAGTGAACATTAGTAGATAAAAAGTGAGAGAGCTGGCTCACCACCCCATGGTCAAACCCCCTCACGGTCCCAAGTCAAGCACAAAACTCTCTCTCCCCGTGCATTAAGGTCAAAGAGTGCATTAAGGTAAAAGTGCATTAAGGTCAAAGAGTGCATTAAGGTAAAAGTGCATTAAGGTAAAAGTGCATTAAGATCAAACGGGGGTAAAGGTAAAATGGGGTAAAGGTTAAAGAGTGCATTAAGATCAAACAGTGCATTAAGATCAAACGAGTGCATTAAGATCAAACGGTGTCAGAAGATAATCTGAGTGCCTGAAGATAATCTGAGTGTGTTAAGATCAAACGGTGTCATAAGATAATCTGCATTAAGATCAAACGAGGGGGTCGCCTACGAGCTGTCTCGCCTGGAGGCTCGACTCCAGGTCGGCTCGTGTCGTCAGGGTGGCGAGGCGTTCCCTCGCTGACGCTCAGGAAGCGAGAGACAGCTCAAGCGAGACAGACAGCCAGCATCTCTCTCTATTTTTGAAAAAATAAATCTAAGTAAACGTAAAAACGTATGGAACCGCTAAAAGAGTTTCTAAAAGAATTAACCTTAGACAAAGACGGAGGTTTAATGGATGCTATATATAGCATGAAAGAGAATTTGCTAAATATAGATATAGCTAAAGATAAATTTAAAAAGTTAATTTACTCTAAACCAGATGAGCAACGAAGACAGGCTTCCGCAAGATTCGCAACGCTTCTAGTTACGTATACGAACTTTATTTTAGATTCTATCAATCCGGCAATTAGACGAGATTTTGGCTTAAAGGTGACATTTTGGAGACACATTTACGCGAGTGAAAGCCTATCAAAGAGAGATTTAATATTTAAGATTAAGAATACTCTAGGGCAAAAAGTAGAGAAAGGGCTAACGAGAAACGAAATAGTGTATGAAACGGTAGTAATTTTTTTATGCGTGGTTGAGGGTGGTACTTCAAATTATATAAAGAGTAAAAGAAAAGTGCGAGGAGGACAAGCTTTAAAAATTTTAAATATGACGAACAAAATAGCTAAAAAGGTTGGATGCTAAAATATTGATATTAAATTAATAATAAAGAAATTTTATAAATGTCTGACTTTTTTGTATCCACTCACACTTTCATGGTATACACAAACTTAAACGACCTTGATTTAGGTGTAATCTTTGATGAAGTTGACATAAATTCTTCTCTCATCCATATGCTATATAAAGAGAGAGAAAAAGGTTTTAAGAAAAGAAAGGAAAATAAAACGAAACATTTATTAAACTGTATATCATTTACTTTTTCCAAGAAAGTTAACCTTAAACTTTTTAGAAACGGGGTAATTCAAGTTACGGGTAGTAAAAACTTAGATGATTGTAAATCGGGTTTACTTTTATTTTGGAGTCTTAAATGTTGTCCTAAGTTTGATCATTTAGAAGCTCATATAGTTTCGACAATGAGAAACGTTATTTTTAACTTGGGATTCTCGGTTGATAGAGAAAAGTTATTTCGATACGTGATTAAAAATTCGAACGATCTCGAGGGTCGTCAGCAGGGAAGCATATCTCGCATTAATGAAAAGCAGTATCGCGTAACTATAGACTCGATAGATGATATGCCAGTTTATAAAATTAGAATAGAAGACGAGAGATTAATAGAAGAATCAAATATAACTTATAGCGAGTTTGGAATTAATGCTTCCCCGCTGACGCAGGAACCCTCGGAGCCCCTCGGGCGACGAAGCAGGGATAAAGCTAAGAAATATATAAGCATATTTATATTTTCAACGGGAAAAGTCCTGTGTTCTGGTGTCCATGAGAAGTATCAAACTCTGGTTATAGAATGGTTATTAGATTTAGTAAAACGTGTGGATATAAAAGCGAAAGAAGCTAGTAGTTTCTCGCTAAAAAAAATATATACTTCCGAGTTATTTTAAAGAGATCCCTCGGTCCCCTCGGGGGCCGACCCCAGACAGGGGTGACGAAGCATAAAAATTAAATTTAAGTAAAGAAATCCTATATAAAAAGTGGGAGGATATGAATTGTATCAAAAGTGGAGAACTTTGTATAGAAAATCTTTCTATAGATTACGCGAATAAATATAAAAGCAAGGAGTATGATTTTGTAAAGATTCCAGTAAAGTACAGATACCCTAATAATAAAAATGGTCCGTTGTTTATGCGTACCCCCGTTTTGTTTTCAGAGGGTTTTAATTCGTTTAATGATGAAGCGAAAGATCTAAAAGATTTTTCGTTATCTTTACTATGTTATAACGGTGAAAAACCTATGAAAAAGGAAAGAGCTTTTAAAGAAGATCTGGAAAAACTAACGGGTTTCTTCCGAGAGCATGGAAAGGACAAAGAACTAAAAGAATATAGGATTAGAAATTTAGGCGCAATTAATATTTTAAGATATACTGATGATGGATCAGCTATGATATACGCAAAACTTTACGAAAACAGAGAATCTAGGACCCTCTTTTACGATAAAGACGGCAAAGAGGTAGACCCTCTTTCATATAAGGAAATTGCTTGTAAGTTGTTTTGTATTTTAAAAGTAGAAGGAATATTTAAAAATAGAGACGTTGAAACGATCCAGATTAAAGTTATATCGGTAAAAATAGTAGAAAAGAATGTAGAAATACCGACGAAGAAAAAGGCAATTCCTAATATTTTAGATGAATGTCTATATCCGAGTGATGACGAGGAAGAGGATGATGAATGTCCAAGAGAGGATGATAAATAAAGTGCCCTGCTGACTCACCCTGCTCGTCAGGGATGTCGAGTCTGTCGAGTCTGCTCGTCAGGGATGCTGACGAGTCAGCACCCAGCGTAAAAATATAACTTACAAGAAGTTATATTTTTTTATAAGTCTAATTCTATCAAGATAGATATATAAGAGTGTGTTATATTACGACTGTCTGTCCTCGAGATAAAGTTTATGATGTCACATTCATTTACCTCTAACGCCGTCGGAAAAACCTCACAGCTACAATTTTCGTTCACTCTTTTTATAATAGAGTAATCAAGCTGCTCTGTACCGTTTACCGTTATATTAATTTTAACCTCTTCTTCTGGTGCATTACGATCGTTCTTTACGACCGCTAAACTCCCCCTTAAGATTCTTCCCTTCGCACTCATACAATAACCTCCCAAACCATGCTTTCTACCAGAATTACCATTACCGAAGGAAAATTCGAAGTTACCGTTTGCGATCGGTCCGTTTTCTTCTGCCCACACGGTTATGATATGTTTTCTGTAAAAAATTTGCTGTTTTAAATCTTCTAAGCGATGATCCAAATAAAGCATGGTTATTAAATCGTTATAATCATTTGGATATCTAGCGCTTGTTATCGGTAGAAGATCAAAATCAATGCCACTTTCTGCTATGAAAAAATCTCCTACTTTTTTGAAGGGTCCTTTAGCCTTATCTACGGTGGTATCTACGTAAAACTTACTAGCAGCCTGATCGTGTCTCGTAGGGGTTCCGAGATTGTTAATTACTTGCCCTGCCATAGAGATTGCATCAACTGCCTGATACCACCTTCCGTCTCTAAGTTCGAAGGCTCGATTGTAGTTGTCAACATACTTCTTAGTAGCAGCTTCATTAGGTTCTTTAGGTTTCTTAACATTCCGTATCTC
The DNA here is from genome assembly GCA_946811185.2 of Hippopus hippopus. Classification (NCBI taxonomy): domain Eukaryota; kingdom Metazoa; phylum Mollusca; class Bivalvia; order Cardiida; family Cardiidae; genus Hippopus; species Hippopus hippopus. The sequence goes on along the minus strand of OX328102.1, from coordinate 9,405,122 downwards.
GTTGAAACCCATATTTATAAATCCGAGTGCCTGATACCCCCCGTTTTCTTTTATCCACCCCCCACTTGAAGTTCCATCCACGTAATCCTTAGTCGCCACGTCGTGCAAATTTACTGGGTTACTAACCCTCGTTAATGTATTACCATTCATGTCTATAGAACCAGTAACAACGGTCGTTCCATCCACGCGTAAAAAGTTATTGTTCAGGTAAGCGAGTGACACACCATCACTGATTGTGTCGCTATCATCTTTCATTCTTCCGAATTCGTCAACGGGCATTTTAATACTAAAAAAGTTTATTTAAAACGTTTTGAAACGCCTTCCTGCGGGATAACTCTTTTAGAATGTATAAACATAAATGACCGCAAAATACTTGTCCCGCTCCTTGAAATTGATCGGTATTGTACTGTATCGGGCTTTTTAAATACTCTCGAATTTCAATGGGGGGTTGTACGCCGTAACTGTCAAAATAAATTTTAGTTTTACCGTTTTTATACCAAGCAACCCAATGTGTACCGGGTCCACCGCTTTTATCGAAGTTTACTATACCGCATTCTTTTTTACTAGGTTTTTTCGGTAATGTATCTAGTAAAAAAACTCCTCTAAAATAAGGAATCTTTAATCTTTTCACCGCATCTTCCAATTCGAAATTGCTCAATGGTTTATTGGGTAAAATTACGTTTTCGATCGAAATATTTGCCATTTTTAGAATTGCTCGATATTCTTATTATCGACCCAAGAATTAAACTCGTTGGAATAGCCTTTCCACTTTACGAGAGATTTATCTTTCTGTTTTTTAATAACCTTTTCTATCCTAAACGTCTCTTGGGTAGTTTTCTGAAGTTCGGGTTCATAAAATGCACCTTCTATTTCTTCTCCATTAAGATCCTTAATACTATACGTTATAGGCGATGTATGTTTTACTTCGGAAACTATAAAAACCTCTTCCGTCCATCTCGTCGTATAACCCTTCTCAAAGGTCCTTTTCTTTTTTGCTATCCTTACCCTATCACCCACGGAAAACTTAGGTGCTTTTTCTTTATCACTATGAGGGTAAAGGTTTCTCCAAACCATAGTTTCATTCTCTTTCTTACTAGCCTCTACCGGCGTCATTTTAATAGAGGAATGGATAGTATTATTATACTCCTTGACGAGATCTTGCAAGACATCGATGTAAACGTTCGTAGAGTTAGCGGAGAAATACTTCCACATCTTCTCCTTCATCGTTCTAATCCATCGTTCAACGATGCTAGATTTCTCTTCGTTTTGTGTGGAATACAATTGAACCAACGCTTTTACGTCTTTGTTGTAGAACTCCCGACCTTCATCGACCCACAATTTCTCTGGCTTTCTTTCCTTAAAAATAGCTTTAAACGCTTCTGCCGTCACCTTGCCTGTCTTGTTTTTCAATGGGACCATCCACCCGTACTTCGAAAAGATGTCGATCACAGCGAGAAGATAATTATTGCCCCGATTATACTTAGAAAAAGCGCGCATGTCGACTAAATCCGCGGCCCATATACTATCGATACCGTTCACTATAACCCTCCTCTTCTTAAACCTTTGTCTTACGGGTTTGTGCAATTCCTCCGCCAGAGTTGTCAGGTTTTTTTTACGACTCGCCCCGCTCGTCGGGGTACTCCCATTCCGAACTGCATCTTTGTAACTATGAGTCTACTTACCAAACCCCGTTCCATCTTTTCTCTAATAGAAGGGTTGTAAATACCTTCCAATTCCGCCAACATATTCTTGTCACACACCGCGTTTCTCGTGGCTGTGTCATTGTGCTTAAGATAACAAACATCATGGTTGTAAGCGGCCTTATCGACGCGGTTAATCGGTTTGCTCCACTTCTTTGGCGTTAAATCCGGGTTGAGTCTTTTCTTCAGCTTAGTACCAGGTCCCGTAAAATTATGACCGGGTAGATGCATTTCAAAAGGCATGTTGTTTATGACTTTGTTTAGCAAGGATCCACCCGTCGCCGTTCCTGGTACAAATTGGGTTTTAGTTATCCCGCAAACCGCGCATTTCCCACGCTTCATATTCCTGTTATTTTTACTAACCACGTAGCTTACATCTTTTGTATCGGTACGTCTCTTACATTTAACGCAATACATCTTTTTATATAAAATAAAAAAAGTTAAATAGAAAATGGATATTATAAACTTGTCATGGAATGATGTAGTATCAAAGAGATTTAATCACCCCCTTTTACCGAAAAGTATCAGAGGTTTAATTATAGGCAAATCGGGATGCGGTAAAACTACTTTATTGTTAAACCTTTTACTCAGACCAGGTTGGCTTCATTACAACGATTTGAGCGTTTTCGGAAAAAGCCTTTTTCAACCGGAATACCGAATATTAAAAAGGGCCTTCGAAGAAAGACTACCGAAAGAATGTATCTTTAGGTTGTTTGACATGCGTGATGAGATACAAGAACTAAACATTGTACCGACGGCAGTAGTCGAAGAATGGATTAAAACGATTAAAAATAAATCGGATATAGATTGCAACTTCTTCGAGAACGTGGGCGATGTGCCTGATCCGAGAGAGTTAAACTTGGAAAATAAAAACCTGATCATCTTCGACGACCTGCTTTTAGAGAGGCAGAATAAATGCGAGTGTTATTACGTTCGAGGAAGGCATAGTAACATCGACTGTTTTTACCTCTCACAAAATTACTTTAGGCTACCGAGGCAAACCATCAGAGAGAACGCTAATTTTATCTGTCTCTTTTCGCAAGACCTAAAAAATGTTAACCATATTTATAACGATCATGTGGGTGACGATATGCCTAAGGATGAGTTCAGAAAATTCTGTCGAAAGGCGTGGGAAAAACCACACGGCTTTGCTATCATTGACTTAACGAGTGAAAAGCATGATGGGAAGTATAGAAACGGTTTTGATAATTTTTATATACCGAGGTCGGTTTAAAAAATATTTTCGTTTTTTAAAAGATGGATATAGATCTTTTAAAAAAGATTGTAAAAAATACGGAACACAAAACATCGCTTCAAATCATTGTAAGCGATAACAAAACGCGTTTTAGAACGAGGTTTAATCCTCCGATTCAGCTTGAAAAGGATAAAGTATACGAAATAGCTTTAGTAAACCTCGAAACTTACTACTCTTTTCCAAACATTGATGAAACGAACAACACATTAGTTTATTCTCCGGACAATGGCGCCTCATGGATTAAAATAAAAATACCTGAAGGAAGTTATAACCTTGTTGACATTAATGATACAATTCAGCAGGAAATGAGAAAAAAGGGTCATTATGATAGAGTTAATGAAGAGTATCCTATTAACTTTTCTGCAAACACTAATACCCTAAAGTCTGTTCTTACTCTAGAAGATGGCTACCAAGTAGATTTTAATCAACCAGGATCCCTCGCTAAAGTATTAGGATTTACTCGCGCTAAATACACGCGAGGATTTCACGAGTCGGAGAATGTAGTGAACATTCTTAGCATAAATAGTTTGCTCGTTAACATAGATATTATTTCGGGAAGTTACGTTAATGGCTCAACAAAAAACACTATTTACTCTTTTTTCCCGGACGTTGCGCCAGGATATAAGATAATAGAGTCACCAGTTAATTTAGTATACTTACCAATAACATTAGATGAAATACATAACCTAGAGGTAAATATTACGGATCAAGATGGTAATTTACTAAATCTTAGAGGCGAAAATTTAACGATTAGGTTTCATATTAGAGAAGCGAGGTGACCCAATTTCCTGCTGTTCGGGATAAATAAAAAATAGTTATATATAAAATGATGCGTTACACTAATGTTAAAGTAAATATATCAGAAGGGCAAAAGGAAAAGCTTCAACATGCTGTTAGAGCTGGTTGTTCAGCAACAAGTATTCGTTTAGGTCACGAAGATTTACGCGGTAATGATGTTTTAGCAATTACCGATTCACAAGCGAAGAAAATGGCTAAAGCCTATGAGGATGGTAGGGGTATAACTATTAGAATGTCTGCGAAACAACTTAAACATAACTCGAAAATAGAAGGAGGTTTTCTCGGAATGTTAGCTGGGTTAGCTGCTAGAGCTTTGCCGATGCTCGCAAAAACCGTTTTACCGGCTCTAGGTGTTGGTGCTCTTTCTGGATTAGCTCAAACGGGCGTACAAAAAGCGATGGGGGCGGGTCTTTACCTTAAAAAAGGAGGAAGTGTGTGCCAAGTTGAAACTGATGGATGTGGATTATACTTAAAACCATACAAAGGTAAAGGATTATCTCATGTTGGTGATGGGTTGTATCTAAAGCAAGGAGGAAAAATGTATGATGGAAGAGGACTTTTACTCGGACCTAATAGTCCATTCGCTAATATCCCTATCTTAGGAGCTATATTATAAAGGGTTTCCCTCGGATCCCCTCGGGTTCCCTCGCTGACGCTCAGGAAGCGAGAGACCAGCCCGGGATAAATATTATTTATAAAATAAAAAATGGACAATAAATTCGGTATAAAGTCTAATATCTTCGCCCAACATAAAACTATATTTTGGAAACCTCATTTAGAGGGAGTAAGATTTCCTCCCTTAAAGCGCGATCCTCTAAAATGGAAAATATACTCGCAAGTAACTATTAAGATTCCTCCTCGTGATGGCACGAGAGTTCCGCTAGGATTTGGTTATATAACTACACGAGGAGTTGTAGTGATATCTGTTAGTAATAAATGGAAAGATAGTTTAACAATTCTTAATGGGATGCATCTTGATAGTGAGGCTGATGATATCTCAGTCTACATTTATAATTTCTCGCGAAAACCGATCGAAATACCTGAGGGGGAGTTAATCTGTTATTTAAAATATTTGGCATAAAAAAATATTATTTTAATAAAATAACAGATACGGATCAAAAACACCCTAATAAAATATATCCTCAGTTACCCAAAGAACAAAGTACAGCAAGCGCCCCGCCGCTTCCGTCCGGTCAGCAGGGTATCGAGATGCATGCAATGAGAGATGACAGAGGTCATATCTACTGTTTACAAAAAATATCAGAAGTACAACAGTTTCTTGAGAAGGAGATTCGAGAAAGAGAAGCTCTAGCCAAAAAGTACTTTCGTGCCTCTAGAATAGTAGACAACGTTGATATCGTCCTGGTAACCGTAACAATGGTTGCTGGTGCCGGTGGTATAGGTTTGCTTTCTACCGTTGTAGCTATTCCAGCTGTAGTAGCATTAGAAGCAACGGCTTTGGGAACCGGTCTTCTTTCATTGGTAGGTAAGTATGTTGTTAGAAATAGTAGAAGCAAAGGAGAAAAGCATCAAAATATTAGAATGTTAGCTGACGCTAAGTTAGATACCGTTTCAACGCATATATCCAAAGCTTTAATTGACAATTATATCTCTGATGATGAATTCAAACTAATCATGGAAGAATTAGATAAATATAAAAGCATGAAGGAAGAGATACGTACCAAGATCAAGAAGAAGATTTCCTCAGAAAACGAAGAAACTCTAATAGAAAGGGGGAGGCGTGAGCAAAGGGAGTCCTTTCGGAGGCTTGTTGAAAAACATCACGACAACCTGCTCGAATATTAGATTGCCAGAAATCCGTTGTAGATGTATTTGTGAAATGGGTGATCCCTTGGACATGTAATATATTACGTTGAAAACTGGGTTGAAAACTACGTTGAAAACTACGTTAAAAAACTATTTTAGTAATTTAAAAAAAGTCTTTTTTAAAAATCACTGATACCACAAAAAGGGACTTAATCGTAAAAGAGTATCTCGAAACGAGAAAGAATATTCGGGATAATCTAATAGCGGAGAAAACGGGTGAACAACAACTTCAAACCGATCTTTCAAAGTTTTTTAAACCTATAACGGAAACGGAAAAAGCTACAGCGAGGGAGATTACGGAAGAACTTAAACCTATTAAAGAGGGTATTGAAAGCTTACCACAAGCTATTACTTTTCCAGACTCGTCTATAAAGGCTATTGAAGGAACATTAGAAAAACAAGGAAAAGATCTCGGAGAAATAGCGAGGAGTTATTTAATGAGACTCGGTAACCCAAAAATAACGGATACAAAATTTGGAGTAAGGTATGATGAAAGTAGTAATAAATTAAAAATCGGTGACAAAATGATAATGTTTGATGGAAATGATATTATAATTGGTAAAGATGTATATGAAGGCACCCGGTCTATGGGAGTTAATCATGTCTAAAAACCCGAATGACAATATTTTTAATGATGAGGATTATGATAATTACGCGAGGATAATGGTAAAAACGAGTGCTCTTCATCAGGATTACGATTCGAGCAAAAACCGACCTAATGCCAATAAAAGTGATAAATGGAAGAAAATACACAAACCTATTTGGTATAATAGAAAAGAGTATGAAGGAAAGGGCACCGTTGTTATCCCATCTGACCCTAACACATTAATAGAAAGACTAGACCTGTTGATGGCAAGTAAAGAAGCGGGTAACACAGGTGTAAGAAACGAGTTAGTGAGCATTTGCGACGAATTAAAAAGACAAGGCGTTTTAAATTCGAGCGCTTATAAGAATTTAATGTCTATATTATAAAATGATCATCGTTAAAAAACACAGATTTAAAAAAAGGTATTCATATGGCGGCGCTGGAATCTTTGATAGCGTTGCTAACTTTTTAGCGAGGCTTTTTACTAGTAGCGCAGCGAAACAAATTGCGTCTTCTGCCCTCGATGTAGGAAAGAGTGTAGCTAAGGAAGGTGCAAAGAAAGCTTTAGAGGTTGGAAAAACCGCTGCTGTAGATGTAGGAAAAAAATTAGTTACGAAAGCGTTGACACCGAAATCGAGGAAAATTTTACAAAAATATGACGCTCCTATCCCACAGCCTCAGGTAAAAACGCAAGACATTAATACGTTAATAGATGGATCTTCTCTGGCGAAGACAGAGAGCGCCATTGCTATTCAAGACTTAGTTAAAAGATTAAACAGAGGGACAGGCATTAAAACAGTATGAAAATCCTGCTGCTCCCAAGACGAGCTTCCCAAGACGAGCTTGACTCGCCCTGCTCGTCAGGGATGTTGAGTCTGTCGAGTCTGCTCGTCAGGGATGTCGAGTCTGACTCGCCAGCCATCCCCAGCAACAATTATAATTTTATTTAAAATTATAATTGCTATTATTAAATGGACATTTTAAAAATCACCGAACCGATTTCGAGAGACGATAGTATTGATGAGTATGAACACCATGAGTATGAACCAATCACAGGTACACATCTCAACAACGCGGGAGGGGATATTAGGATTAACATCGAGACCCAAGATATTTTTACTCATCCTAGTGAGAGTTATTTACTTATTGTAGGTGAGTTAGTAAGAAGTGATACTGGAGCAGCTTACGATGCTAACACCAATATTTCTTTAACAAACAATGGTCTCATGTATCTTTTTAAAAATATTAAGTATCAACTTTCGGGCATGGAGATTGAATCCGTATTGAATCCCGGCCATGCTACTACAATGCTTGGTTTGTTAAAATATCCGGATGATTTTTCTAAATCACAAGGGTTAAATCAATGTTGGTATAAAGATACAACGGCTAACGCGGGTGCTGGAAACACGGGTTTTGTCGTAAGAAGAAATTATATTATTAATAATCCTCTTCCAAGAGGTACCTTTAGCTTCAGAGTTCCATTAAAACATATATTCGGTTTTTGCGACGATTACGATAAGATATTGTACGGAATGAAGCAAACTCTCACATTAACGAGAAATGATGATAATGATGCGGTCTTTCGAGATAATGCCGCTCCCGCTGATGGTAGAATTAATTTACTTAGAATATCTTGGTTTATGCCACACGTGCTACCCGCAGATGGAGAGAAGATGCAACTTTATAAAATCATCGAGAAAAAAGAAAAAATACCGGTCGGATATAGAATGAGGCAGTGCGACTCTATCGCGGTTCCTCAGTCAACATCATTCACCTGGAGACTTTCTGTCAAATCATCTCCCGAAGTGCCGCGTTTTATCGTTGTTGCCTTTCAGACTGGTAAAAGTGGTGATCAAGAGCAAAATCCAGCTATATTTGATCATAGAAACGTTAAAAATATTTATGTTACCTTAAATTCTACTAGATATCCCGCTGTTGATTATAATCATTCATTCGTTGCGAACCAATTTAGTAGAGTGTATGGTGACGCTTCTCTATTTAGATCTAAGTTTTATAACATGAACGAAATGGTGTCAAACCCTAACATTACTCCCTCAGATTATAAAGCCCTTTATCCTTTGTTTTTGTTTGACGTTTCCAAACAGAGTGAGAGATTAAAATACTCTGTCACTGATATCCAAATTAAAGCGAGTTTTACCGAAAATGTGCTCGCGAACACAGAGGCATATGCCGTTATTATTAGCGATAGGTTAATTAACTTTCAGTCTGACGGAAATAAGATGAGCGTAGTGTATTAAGTTAAGAGGCTATTTTTATATAAAAAAATGATAAAAAAAGTAAATTTAAGTTAACTAATTCAGTTACATATAAAAATGTTAATGGTTCGCGATTTAAAAGAAATTCTTAGACGAAATGATATACCTTTTTATGGGTACTGGGATAAAAAGCGGTTACTTGAAGTAGCAAAAACGCATGGGCTGTTACCGGAGGAGCCACCAAAAAAAGAAAGAAGCAAAGACCATAATTATGATAGATTAAAGACTATTAAGCATAATCCTAGGAAAGTCATTTTAGAGGATGTTAAAACTGGCGAAATAAAAAACTTTCCATCAATTTATAGCGCGAGTAAATTTATAGATCGATGCCCGCAAACGATCGGGAATTGGGACGGGAGAATTTGGAATGGTAAATATAAGGTTACCATTGATTAACAGTTGCGGTGACTCGCCCTTCCAAGACGAGCTTCCCAAGACGAGCTTGACTCGCCCTGCTCGTCAGGGATGTCGAGTCTGTCGACTCTGCTCGTCAGGGATCTCCCTCCCTGAAGCGAGAGGCGAGGAGTCAGCAGGGTGCGTAGTGTATTAAGTTAAGTATCATTTTTTATATACATAAAAAATGATAAAAAAGAAATGTTAATTTAAGTAATTTGGGTACATTTAATAAATGGACAATTATAATATATATACCGTAAGCGGTTTAAAAAATTTGGCAAGGTCTAGAGGAATCAGAGGATTCTCTAGGCTTAAAAGAGCCGAATTAATTGCGCGTCTACGTAATCCTCCGTCTATTAGTCTAGCGGATCAATTCAGAGGATCCACAGTAGAAGACTTAAAAAAGGAAGCTAAGTCTAGTGGAATCCGAGGATACTCTAGGCTCAAAAGAAGCGAATTAATCGATCTCTTACTTAATCGGAGAGCGTCATTATTAGACTATAATATCGGTAATTTTCGAGCCAAGGTATTACAACCAACACCTTACACACCCTCGGAGCCCCTCGGGCGACGACCTCCCAAAGCCAAAGAAGAAGCAGTAACTTCACCTACATCCTCAGTTGAGGAGTTGATAAAGTATTTGGATAGTATTAAAGAAATTCCGATAAATATATCGCCTAGGATAAAAGCTTTAAAAAGAAAAATAGACAGGTTATATAAGGATAAAGATGAAATAAAGATTATAGAAAGATCATCAGCACTAAGGGGATTTGCGAAAGAATATTTTATAGAAGGTAAAGGAGAATATACTCCCGTTGATTTCCTTGATCTAGCGAAAGATCAAGTAACCGCTATTATTAGAAATAACCGTCAAACAAAAGTTAAACTCATTATGAATTGCATGATGAAACACTCTATTACCCAAGAGTTAAAAGAGATGAATTTTCATTCCGGTTATCCAATCGCTAACTTAGATGGGGAAGACGAGAATGAAATATATGATGTAATGGCGGAAGCTGTATTAGATGTTATAGCAGTCAAAGAAATGGAAACAGATTATTGGAGAGTCGTTTACGTAATCGATTTAAGATTATACACAGTATCGTTTAATCCAATAAGAGCTAATTCTTGGCTTCCAACTCCTCCTAAGATAGTGAGCACGAAAAGCGTTATTAATCCAAGAAATACGGAGTTTGATATGTACTTCGCGTATTGTATTCTTATAGCTTTGAACCCGACGGATCATAATGCAGAAAGAATCGAAAGACTAAAACCTTTGTTAAGCACTATAAATATGGAAGGGATTAACTACCCCGTTTCCCTTTCCGATAAAATTAAATTTGAGAGACAAAATCCTTCGATATCGGTATCAATTTTCGGATATAATAATTCCACCGGTGTTTACCCGCTTAGTATAAGTAAAGAAGCTTATAAAAGAGAACATCACGTTAATCTCTTACTGCTCGAGGAAGAAGGTAACCCTGACGAAGCAGGGCGAGTCACCAAACATTATTAATTAAAGACTTGAGTAAATTGTTATCTAAACAAATATCCAATCATAACGGTCAAACTTATATTTGCCAAAGATGTTTAAATCATTTCAAAGAAGAAAAAACTTTAAAGAAACATTTAGAGTATTGCGAGGAAAAAGATGCCTGTAGAATAGACTTGCCTGAAGAGGGTACCACAATATCTTTTCAGAATTTTTATAGACAGCAGAGACATCCTTTCTCAATTTACGCGGATATGGAGTCTACGTTAGAAAGGCAATATGAGAAGAGGGGGGATAGTACGAAGGTTATTCACGCTCATAAAATCTCGGGGTACTGTTTCTACGTTAAATCGCTTTACGAAGATGTCTACCCATCTGAGGTTTTCCAATATTCCGGCGAAAATGCGGCTGAGAAATTCGTAGAGGATTTAGAAGATGTTATAAAAATAATAAGTAAGATACCAATGAGGGAAATAATTTTTAGAACTAAGGATAAAAGGAAGTTTGATAGAGCAGAAAATTGTTGGATATGTAATAAACCATTTACGGAAGAAGATAAAAAAGTCATTTCACTGGAAAGTTTAGGGGAGCCGCGCACAATACGTGTAATTTGAAATATAAAAGACCTACTTTTACACCCGTATTCTTTCATAATCTTAGTAGGTATGATGCTCATTTATTTATAAAAGATTTAATGATTACTCCCGGTGAAACGAGTTGTATACCAACAAACAAGGAAACGTATATAAGCCTGTCTAAAAGGATACCGATAGATTACTATGTATTTGATAAACAATCGAAAAAATTTACAAAGAAGACTAAAACGCATGAGATTAGATTCCTCGATAGTTTTAAGTTCATAGCTAGAAGTTTAGACGAACTCGCCAGGTCTCTATCCGAGAAGGAGAAGGTTAATCTCTCGAAATACTTCGAGGGGAAAGAGCTTGAAATGGTCTCTCAAAAAGGCATATTCCCATACGAATGGTTCGATAGCCTTAGCAAACTCGAAGAAACGAAACTACCTGGACGAAGAAAGTTTTACTCGAAGCTTAAATGTAGTGGAATTGATAAGGAGGATTATCAACACGCGTTAAATGTATGGAAGACATTCAAGATGGAAACTTTTAAGGATTATCATGACCTATATAACAAGGTTGACGTTTTACTGCTAGCTGATGTTTTCGAGAACTTCAGAAACGTTTGCTTCGAGAATTACGGACTGGACCCATCTTGGTTTTATACAGCACCAGGATTAGCTTGGGATGCGATGTTAAAAACTACTAAAGTAGAATTAGAACTATTATCCGACCCCGACATGGTTTTATTTATCGAAAACGGAATAAGAGGAGGTATCTCGACTATTTTAAAACGATACGCGAAAGCGAATAATAAATATATGGGGGAAAAATATGATCCGAGCGAATCATCTATATTTATAAATTATTTGGATGCGAATAATCTCTATGGCTGGGCAATGTCTCAAAAACTTCCTACCGGTAATTTTAAATGGATGGATAATCCGGAAAATTGGCGGGACCAGCCCTGTATAGTAGAGGTCGATTTAGAATATCCCGAAGAATTACACGATTTACACAATGATTTCCCTTTAGCTCCTGAAAGATTAAAGGGCGAGTCAGGGAAAGCCAAAGTCGAAAAACTTATACCTAATTTATACGATAAAAATAAATATATATTACATCGAGAAAACTTAAAGCTGTATTTAAGTTTAGGTATAAAGCTTAAAAAGATTCATAGAGGGCTAACTTTTGATGAGAGTGAATGGTTAAAACCTTATATAGATAAAAATACTAACCTAAGAACGAAAGCCAAAACCAACTTCGAAAAGGATTTCTTTAAACTTATGATAATTCCGTATTTGGTAAGACTATGGAAAATATTAGGAATAGAGTAGATATAAAATTAGTTAGTACCAGGGAAAAAGCGGAAAAATTAGTCGCTAAACCAAACTATTACGATATAACTATCCTCGATGAAAATTTATGTATAATTCAAATGAAAAAGGCACGTTTATATTTTAATAAACCTATTTATGTGGGGATGTCTATTCTAGATTTAAGTAAGACATTGATGTATAACTTCCATTATAATTATATTAAAGATAAATATGGCGAAAAAGTTAAACTTCTTTTCACTGATACAGACAGTTTAATGTATGAAATAGAAACGAAAGACTTTTATAAGGATATTAGTGACGACGTTAAGAATTGGTTTGATACGAGCGACTATCCATCCGACCATCCTTCTGGTATTCCTACAGGATTGAATAAGAAGATCGTGGGTATGTTTAAGGATGAGGTGTGCGGCAGGGTTATCGAGGAGTTCGTGGGTCTCAGGTCTAAACTATACTCTTATAAAATGTGTGATGACGAGGAGAATAAGAAATGCAAGGGAATTTCGAAGCAGGTAGTAAAAGCGTTTATCAACCACGAACATTACAAAGAGTGTTTGTTCGAAAAGAAGACACAATTAAGGAATATGGTAGTTATTAGGAGTCATAAGCACGAGTTGTATACTGAAGTAGTTAATAAAATCGCATTAAGCGGAGATGATGATAAACGCCATATCCTCGAAAATAATATCGATACTTTAGCATGGGGGCATACTAAGATAAGGTAGAAATGTGAGAGAGAGATGTTGGCTGTCTGTCTCGCTTGAGCTGTCTCTCGCTTCCTGAGCGTCAGCGAGGGAACGCCTCGCCACCCTGACGACACGAGCCGACCTGGAGTCGAGCCTCCAGGCGAGACAGCTCGTAGGCGACCCCCTCGTTTGATCTTAATGCAGATTATCTTATGACACTGTTTGATCTTAACGCACTCAGATTATCTTCAGGCACTCAGATTATCTTCTGACACCGTTTGATCTTAATGCACTCGTTTGATCTTAATGCACTGTTTGATCTTAATGCACTCTTTAACCTTTACCCCATTTTACCTTTACCCCCGTTTGATCTTAATGCACTTTTACCTTAATGCACTTTTACCTTAATGCACTCTTTGACCTTAATGCACTTTTACCTTAATGCACTCTTTGACCTTAATGCACGGGGAGAGAGAGTTTTGAGCTTGACTTGGGACCGTGAGGGGGTTTGACCATGGGGTGGTGAGCCAGCTCTCTCACTTTTTATCTACTAACATTCTTAGTATAAACAGTTTGCTCGTTAGCGTAAATATTATTTCGGGAAGTTACGTTAATGGTTCGATGAGAAACGTTATTTACTCCTTTTTCCCGGATGTTGCGCCCGGATATAAGATAATTGAGTCGCCAGTTAATTTAGTATACTTACCAATAATGTTAAATGAAATACATAACCTAGAGGTAAGTATTACGGATCAAAACGGAAAGTTACTAAATCTTAGAGGCCAAAGTTTAGATTTCATATCAGAGAAGCGAGATAGGTAATTAAAAATAATTATAATAAAATGAGTTACGTTCCCGTTAAAGTAAATATATCCGAAGGACAAAAGGAAAAGCTTCAACATGCCGTTAAAGTGGGTGGTCCGGTAAGTATTCGTTTAGGCCACGAAGATTTACGAGGTAATGATGTTTTAGCAATAACCAATTCTCAAGCGAGAAGAATAGCTAAAGTCTATAAGGATGGTAAGGGTATCATGATTAAAATGTCCGCGAAACAAGTTAAATATAACACGAAAATAGAGGGAGGTTTTCTCGGAATGTTGGCCGGGTTGGCTGCTAGAGCTTTGCCAATGATCGCGAGAACCGTTTTACCGGCTTTAGGTGTCGGTGCTCTTTCCGGATCAGCTCAAACGGTTGTACAAAAAGCGATGGGGTCGGGTCTTTATCTTAAAAAAGGAGGAAACGTTTGTCAAGTTGAAACTGATGGATGCGGATTATACTTAAAGCCGTATAAAGGTAAAGGATTAAAGTCTTTCGGTGATGGTTTATATTTAAAGCAAGGAGGGAAGATTTATGATGGAAGAGGACTTTTGCTCGGTCCTAATAGTCCATTCGCTAATATCCCTATCTTAGGAGCTATATTATAAAATTTATTAATTTAAAGAAATATTTACTATATAAAAAAATGTTATGCAAAGCTAATCTTTATAAAGAAAATACGTTCGCGTGTGATATCAATGGGGTAAGGTGGTTTCCTTTTCTGAATTTAGATTACCCACCTACACAAATTAGGAGTAATGTATGGGAAGTATTTTCTCAACAAGAAATAAAACTAAAACCTAATGATGCTGTACAACTTCAACTCGGTCTTGGGCTCGTTACATCGGATGGAAGCTCATGCGATGATAATAATTATTATCATAGTTTACAAGTTTTACTCGATAGAGCTTTAATCTTAAATGGTATAAGAAACGGTCATGATTTTACATTTAGAGGATTTTCTAGGATAGGGGATGATGATATAAGAACATTTATAAAAAATATTTCCGATAAAACCATTACTATCTCAGGTGGTGAACCATTATTTCTCGTTGTATATTATAATGGCTCTTATCCCGAAAACTACGAGTACTATGACAATTTTAATATTATTTAAAAATGGATATTCATAAATTTGGTATAAAACCTAGTATCTCTACGCAACACAAAACTATATTTTGGAAACCTCACTTAGTAAGATATCCTCCCTTAAAGCAAGATCCTCTAAAATGGAAAATATACTCGCAAGTAACTATTAAGATTCCTCCTCGTGATGGCGCGAGACTTTCGCTAGGATTCGGTTATATATCTACGCGAGGAGTTGTAACGATATCCGTTAGTAATAAATGGAAAGATAGTTTAACCATTCTTAATGGAATGCATCTCGATAATAAGGCTAATGATATCTTAGTCTATATTTATAATTTCTCCCAAAAACCTATCGAAATACCCGAGGGCGAGTTATTTTGCTATCTAAAATATCTGGCATAAAAAAATATTATTTCTATAAAAAATGATAGATACGGATCAAGAACATCCTTCTAAGAAATTATATCCTCCGCCCTCGGGAGACCGATCCCCGAGCGCTCCATATATTGAAATGACTGGTGTCGATAACGGGGGCCACTCCTACCGTTTACAAAAAATATCCGAAGTACGAGAGTTTCTCGAGAACGAAATTCGGGAAAGAGATGCCTTAGCTAAAAAATATTTTAGAGCCGCGAGAATCGTTGACAATGCTGACACGGTTTTGATCATGGTAACCATGGCTTCGGGAGTAGGTGGAATCGGTTTACTATCTACTGTCGTAGCTATTCCGGCTGTCATAGCGTTAGAAGTATTAGCCGCGGCAACCGGGCTTCTTTCGCTAGTAGGTAAATACGTAGTAAGAAAATCGACAACCAAGGCGGAAAAACATCGAAAGATTCGAATGGTAGCTGATGCTAAGCTCGATACAATCGCTTCGCATATATCCAAAGCTTTAATCGACAATTATATATCGGATGAAGAATTTAAACTTATCATGGAAGAACAAGAAAAGTATAAGAAAATGAAGGATGAGGTAAGAACGAAAATTAAGAAATCTACCGAAAACGAAGAAAATTTAATCGAGAGAGGGAGGCAAGAAGCGCATGAGTCCTTTCGGAGGTTGGTTGAAAAGAATCGTGCCTAGAAAAATAAATTTTTCGTGCAACTTAAGTTACGAAACGAGTTGAAATATATATTCTGATTAAAGAGAATATATATTTAGGTATATAAACTGCATTGATCCCTCGACGAGCTCGGGAGTCGAGAAACAGCATTTAAAACAGAGTTTAAAACAGAGTTTAAAACTGCGTTAAAAAAATTATAATATATAAAAAAATGTCTTTTTTAAAAATCGCTGATCCCGCAAAAAGGGACTTAATCATAAAAGAGTATCTCGAAATGAGAAAGAATATTCGAGATAATCTAATAGCGGAGAAAACGGGCGAACAGCAACTTCAAACGGATCTTTCGAAGTTTTTTAGACCTATAACAGAAACGCAAAAAGCTGCAACGAGGGAGATTACAGAAGGCCTTAGACCTATTAAAGAGGGTATCGAAAGCTTACCACACTTACCGCGAGCTATTACGTTTCCAGAATCATCTATAAAGAGTATTGAAGAATCATTAGAAAAACAAGGAAAAGATCTCGGAGAAATAGCGAAGAATTATTTAATGAGGCTTGGCAATAAGGATATAACAGATACAAAATTTGGAGTAAGGTATGATGAAAGTAGCAGTAAATTAAATATTGGCGACAAAATGGTAATGTTTGATGAAAATGATATTATAATTGGTAAAGAAATATATGAAGGTACCCCCGGTCTATGGGAGTTAATCGTATCTAAGAACCCAGATGACAGTATTTATAATAAAAAGGATTATGATAATTACGCGAGGATAACGGTAAAAACAAATGCTCTTTATCAGAATTACGATCCAATCAAAAACCGACCTAGTGCCAATAGAAGTAATAAATGGGATAAAATACACAAGCCTATTTGGCAAGATATGAAAAAATCTGAAGGAAAGGGCATCGTTGTTATCCCGTCTGACCCTAACGCATTAATAGAAAGACTAGACCTGTTGTTGGCGAGTAAAGAAGCGGGTAACACGGGTGTAAGAAACGAGTTAGTGAGTATTTGCGACGAATTAAAAAGACAAGGCGTTTTAAATTCGAGCGAGTATAAAAATTTAATGTCTATACTATAAAAAGATGCTTATTTTTAAAAAACGTGGATTTAAAAGAAGGTATTCGTACGGTGGTTCCGGAATCTTTGATAGTATCGCTAACCTTTTAGCGAGACTTTTACGAGTAGCGCAGCTAAACAAATTGCGAGTTCTGCCCTCGATGTGGGAAAGAGTGTAGCTAAGGAAGGCGTGAAGAAAGCTTTAGAGGTCAGAAAAAGTGCGACTATAGACGTAGGGAAAAAATTAGTTACGAAAGCTTTGACACCAAGATCGAAGAAAATTTTACAAAAATATAGACTCGACCAGCCCGTCCCTGACGAGCGAGTCAAAACGCGAGACATTAATACGTTAATAGATGGAAGCGCTATCGCTATTCAAGACTTAGTTAAAAGATTAAATAGTGGAGCAGGCATTAAATTAGTATAAAGTTAAGTTAAAGAAATAGTGTTACTTATAAAAAAGAGAATGTTAACATTTAATCGCGTAGATTATAAAAAATACGGTACTAGTTCTATTAATATAGAAGACGCATCTTTAAATCTAGAAGATTGCGAAATCATTAAAATTAATAAAACTAAATACGGTTATGGAATAGCTATTGTGAAGTTACCTCCCGAAAAAGTAACCAAGATGAAAGAGATTGAGGAAGAGGTGAATGAACGTTTAAGGGAGTGGGGTATACCCCAAATAATGCTCGTATGCAATAACGTGTTTTATCCTAAAATAGATAGACTCGACCAGACAGCGAGTAACATCAAACTTAAAAGTGTGTTTGTTAATGCCAAAAATATGTCTTTTCCCCAGCTTTGGTTAACGCAATTATAATTTAAAAAAATAAAATTATAATTGTAAAAAATGGACATTTTAAATATCGTCGAACCAATTCTGTGAGATGCTAGTATTGATGAGTATGAACACTTTGAGTATGAACCGATCACGGGCGCGAGTCTCAACAACTCGGGAGGAGATATTAGAATTAGTATCGAAACCCAAGATATTTTTACTCATCCTAGAGAGAGTTATTTACTTATTGAAGGACAATTAGTAAAGGATGATGGAACTCCTTATGTTGATGGCACAGACAACCTTAATGTTGCTTTAACGAACAATGGGCTCATGTATCTTTTTAAAAATATTTGATAAATCCTGGTCGGGCTACTATGATGCTCGGGTTGTTAAAATATCCGGATGATTTTTCCAAATCGCAGGGGTTAAATCAATGTTGGTATAAGGATACGACAGTCAATGCAAACGATGAAAATATAGGTTGGGAAATAAGAAGAACTTTCCTCATTAATAATGTTGTTCCATTAGGTTCTTTTAGTTTTAGAGTTCCTTTAAAGCATATATTCGGTTTTTGCGATGACTACGATAGAATAATTCCCCGTGGGGTCCCGGTTTTTTTTTTAATTTATAGAATAGGACCTCGGCCTTTTTCTATGGCGTGTCGTAGAAGGCGACTAAAATTAGAGACAAACGGCTGCTTTCCTCGTAATTCGTAGGATTGCAGCAGGCTGGGTAGTTCTTATTCCAAATCCTGTATTTTTTTCTCGATGTAAATAGGGTTTGGAATGGGAATCAATTGGCCTGTGGGACCCCGTGTGGTTTAATCGCGGCTATAAGAATAAACCACTGCAGTCCCGCGATCGTCACATCTGCCATTTCATCTGGCGGAACAAAAGTGACAGCATGCATGTCGTAAAAGGCGACAAAAGGGGCATCATTTTGTGTTTCGTCCATTCCTCATTTATCATGTTTGTCTTATGTTGTTGCACATGTATGTTATTTTCACCTCGCATTATTGTTTACTAAGTAAGTGCGCCCAATATGACCTAAGTTGTCGACGGGCCTTAAAACGCTATTCATCATCATCATCACGATAGAATAATATATGGAATGAAGCAAACTCTCACGTTAACGAGAAATAATGATAATGACGCAATATTTAGAGCCAACGCCGCTCCTGAAGGTAGAATTAGATTAGATAAGATATCGTGGTATATGCTTCACGTGCTACCCGCTGATAAAGAGAAGATGGAACTTTATAAAATTATCGAGAAAAAAGAAAAAATACCGGTTGGATATAGAATGCTACAGTGTGACTCTATCTCAGTTCCTCAGACAAAATCACTTACTTGGAGACTTTCCGTTAAATCATCTCCCGAGGTACCGCGTTTTATCATTGTCGGCTTTCAAACGAATAAAAGTAATAACCAAAGACAAAATCCATCGATATTTAACAATTTAAACGTTAATAATATTTACGTTATGTTAAACTCCACTAGATATCCTGCGGTTGACTACAATCTTTCATTCGTTGCGAACCAATTTAGTAGAGCGTATGGTGACGCCGCATTATTTAGATCTAAGTTTTATAACATGGATGAATTGGTGTCAAATCCTAACATTTCCCCCTCAGATTATAGAACTCTATATCCTTTGTTTTTGTTTGACGTTTCTAAACAAAGTGAAAGATTAAAATATTCCGTTACCGATATTCAAATTAAGGCGAGTTTGAACGAAAATGCGAATGCGAACACGGAGGCATACGCGCTTATTATTAGCGATAGATTAATTAACTTCCAGTCTGACGGAAATAAAATGAGTGTAGTGATTTAAAAAAATGATAGAAATAAGGTTAAGTTCAGCAAATAGATCTTATATAAAAAATGATAATGGTCAAGGATATAATAAAAATTCTTAAAGAAAATGAAATACGTTACTACACATACTGGAATAAAGGTCGCTTAATTGAGTTGACGAAAAGAGTCGGACTGTACGATGAGCTACCAAATAGAAAAAGAAGTAAAGTCCTTACTATAAAAGAAGGAAGTAAAGACCCTAAGTATGATAGATTAAAAAGTATTATGGCTAATCCTAGGAAAGTTACTTTAGAAGATGTTGAAACTGGCGAAATAAAAACCTTTCCATCACTTCATAAGGCGAGTAAACTTTTAGATTGCTGCGCGCAAACGGTTGATAACTGGAATGGGAAAATTTGGAAAGATAAATATTAGGTTAACGTTCAATAGTTAAATTTATTACGGCAATAACGAAGTCGTAATAAATTTTAAGTTAAGCAATTAAGTTCTATATATAAAATGGAGAATTATAATACATATACCGTAAGAGGTTTAAAAAATTTAGCTAGGTCTAAAGGAATCTGAGGATACTCTATGCTTAGAAGAGGCGAATTAATCGAGCGTCTACGTAATCCTCCGCCTATTAGTCTAGCCGATCAATTCAGGGGGCGTACAGTAAGAGACTTAAAACGAGAATCTAAGTCTTTAGGAATTCGAGGATACTCTAGACTTAGAAGAGGCGAATTAATCGATCTTCTAAGTAATCGGAGAGCGCCGTTATTAGATTATAATATCGACGATTATAGAGCCCCGGTATTGCAATCAATGCCTTACAAACCACCACCACAACCACCACCACCACTACCTAAAGGCGCGATTGAGAAGTTGATGGAATATTTAGATAGCAAAATCCCGAGAAAAATATCGCCCGAGATAGAAGCTTTAAAAAGAAAAATAAATAAGTTATATAGGGATAAAGATGAAATAGAGGTTGAAGAAGGACCATCGGCACTTAGCGGATTTACCAAAGAATATCTTATAAGAGGTAAAGGAGGATCTTATACACCGGCTGAATTCCTCGATTTAGCGAAAGATAAATTAACCGACGCTATGAGAAGGAGTCGTCAAACAAAAGTTAAACTCGTTATGATATGTATGATGAAACACTCTGAAACTAAAGAATTAAAACCTATGAATTTTCATTCCGGTTTTCCGATCGTTAATTTATACAGGGATGATGTTGATGAAATATATGAAGAAATGGGGGAACAGATATTAATTCATATAGCGAATAAGGAAATGGAAGCGGATTATTGGAGAGTCGTTTACGTAATCACTTTAAGATTACACACAGTATCGTATAACCCATTAAGGGGTAATTCTTGGCTCCCAACTCCTCCTAAGATAGCGAGTACAAAAAGCGTTATTAATCCGATAAATAGAAATGATGATATGTGTTTCGCGTATTGTATTCTTATAGCTTTGAACCCGACGGATGATCACCCCGAAAGAATTGGTAGACTAAGACCCTCGTTAAACGCATTAAATATGAAAGGGATTAATTACCCCGTTTCCATTCACGATAGAAATAAATTTGAGAAACAAAATCGTTCAATATCCGTATCGATACATGCATATAGTGATTCCGTTGGTGTCTACCCACTTAGTATAAGTAAAGAAGTTTATAAAAGAGAACATCACGTTAATCTTTTACTTCTTGAGAAGGATGGTAAAAAACATTATTGTTTAATTAAAAATATGAGTAAATTGTTATCTAAACAAATATCCGATCATGACGGTAAAACTTATATTTGCGAAAGATGTTTAAATCATTTCACGAGAGAAGAAACTTTAAATAAACATTTAGAGTATTGCGGCGAAAAAGATGCCTGTAGAATAGACTTACCCGAAAAGGGTACCGAGATACCTTTTAAGAATTTCTATAAACAACAGAGACACCCTTTTACGATTTACGCGGATATGGAGTCTACGTTGGAAAAGAAAAAGGAAAATTCTTCTTCTTCTACGAGAGTAATTAATGCGCATAACGTTTCGGGATATTGTTTTTACGTTAAATCGCTTTACGAAAATGTTTACCCTTCGAGAATTTTCCAATATTCCGGCGAAAATGCGTCTAAGAAATTCGTAGAGGATTTAGAAAATGTCATAAGAGAAATAGATAGTATACCCACGAGGGAAATGATTTTTAAACTTCGCGGTAAAAGAGAGTTTGATAGAGCGTGAAATTGTTGGATATGCGGGGAGTCATTTAATGACACGAAAAAAGTGAGAGACCATTGCCATTATACCGGAAAGTTTAGGGGAGCCGCGCACAATGAGCGTAATTTAAAATGTAGAAGACCTACTTTAACTCCCGTATTCTTTCATAATTATAGTAGGTACGACGCTCATTTATTTATAAAAGATTTAATGAGTACGCCCGGTGAGACGAGTTGTATACCAACAAACAAGGAAACGTATATAAGCGTGTCTAAAAAGGTGCCGATAGAATACATCGTTAAAGGGACGAAGAAAACTAAAACGCATGAGATTAGATTCCTCGATAGTTTAAAATTTTTAGGTAAAAGTTTAGACGAATTAGCTAGCACTCTAGCTAAGGAGGACAAGACTAATCTCACGAAATACTTTGAGGGGGAAAAGCTCGAATTGGTCTCTCAAAAGGGTATATTCCCGTACGAATGGTTTGATAACCTTGGTAAATTAGAGGAAACGAGGTTACCCGAGCGAAGAGAATTTTACTCGAAGCTTAAATATAGCGGAATTGATAAGGAGGATTATCGACACGCGTTAAATGTATGGAAAATATTCGAGATGAAAACTTTTAAAGATTATCACGACTTATATAATAAGACCGACGTTTTACCGTTGGCGGATGTCTTCGAAAATTTCAGGAACGTTTGCTTTAATAATTACGGACTAGACCCATCCTGGTTTTATACGGCGCCCGGATTAGCTTGGGAGGCAATGTTAAAAACTACTAAGGTAAAATTAGAATTATTATCAGACCCCGACACGATTTTATTTATCGAAAAGGGAATAAGAGGAGGTGTCTCAACCATTTTTAAACGATACGCGAAAGCGAATAATATATATATGGACGAAAAATACGATCCGAGAGAACCCTCGAGATTTATTACTTATTTGGATGCGAATAATCTCTACGGTTGGGCGATGTGCCAAAAACTTCCCATCGGTAATTTTAAATGGATGGACGATTTACGAGATTGGCAAAATCACCCTTGTATATTGGAGGTTGATTTGGAATATCCTAAAGAATTACACGACTCGCATAATGACTTCCCATTAGCTCCCGAAAGATTAAAGGCCGGTAAAGTCGAAAAACTTATACCTAATTTATACGATAAAAATAAATATATATTACATTACGAAAATTTAAAGTTGTATTTGAGTTTAGGTCTAAAGCTTAAAAAGATTCATAGAGGGTTAACTTTTGATGAGAGCGAATGGTTAAAACCTTATATCGATAAAAATACTAGCCTAAGAGCGAAAGCTAAATCCGCGTTTGAAAAGGATTTCTTTAAACTTATGAATAATTCCGTATTTGGTAAGACTATGGAAAATATTAGGAATAGAGTAGATATAAGATTAGTTAGTACCAGGGAAAAAGCAGAAAAATTAGCCGCTAAACCGAACTATGACGATATAAAAGTCCTCGACGAAAATTTATGTATAATTCAAATGAAAAAACCGCGTTTATATTTTAATAAACCTATTTACGTAGGGATGTGTATTTTAGATTTACGTAAGACATTGATGTATAAGTTTCATTATAATTATATTAAAGATAAATACGGCGAAAAAGCTAAACTTCTTTTCACCGATACGGATAGCTTAATGTACGAAATAGAAACGGGAGATTTTTATAAAGATATTAGCGACGATGTTAAAGATCGGTTTGATACGAGCGAATATCCGTCCGATCATCCTTCCGGTATTCCCGCGGGATTAAATAAGAAAGTTGTGGGTATGTTTAAAGATGAGACGAGCGGTAAGATTATTGAGGAGTTTGTAGGCCTCAGGTCTAAACTATACTCTTATAAAATGTGTGATGATGATGAGAGTAAAAAATGTAAGGGAATTAAAAGGCACGTAGTAAAAGCATTTATTAAACACGATCATTATAAAGAGTGTTTGTTCGAAAATAAGACGCAATTAAGGAGAATGGT
This sequence comes from Hippopus hippopus, assembly GCA_946811185.2. Classification (NCBI taxonomy): domain Eukaryota; kingdom Metazoa; phylum Mollusca; class Bivalvia; order Cardiida; family Cardiidae; genus Hippopus; species Hippopus hippopus. Next base: position 9,381,372 of record OX328102.1, on the reverse strand, counting down.
AGTTATTAGGAGTCATAATCACGAGTTGTATACCGAAGAGGTAAATAAAATCGCCTTGAGCGGAAACGACGATAAACGCTATATCCTCGAGAACAATATCGATACGTTAGCTTGGGGACAGGATCGAATTTCGCTCATATAGCTATATGGGCTCTCTGTCTTCGCCAGAGAAGAAGCTGAGGATGCGATGACATTGACTCGCGCGGGTGGAGTCATGATTGTCGCGCGGGTGGGATGATGCGGGATGGGGATGTCGCGCGTTCTTCTCTGGCGAAGACAGAGAGGCAGAAAGTAGATGGGGGGCGCGACGCGCAGTGGGTTGATGGGCTCGCCTCGATGGGGGTGGGGACTCAAAAACCTTGACGCGATGGGGTTCACGGTTAGCCTTGACGCGGGGGTGTGAGAAGTAGATGGCGAAGCCGCCCCCGGCCAGGGCAAATTCGGATTTTGACCTTGACGAGATGGGCTAGCTGAGGATGGGTCATGGGGGACGCGATGACCTTGACGAGATGATCATGGGGGTGGGCGAAGCCACCGCCCCCGGCCAGGGCAAAATCGGAGGAGAGCGTCCTAGATTTTGACCTTGACGGGATGGATGACCTTTGACGTTGGAACCGGATCTAGCCGGACCCAAACCGGATCAAACTCGCTCACGAGGAAAAATGGATTTTGGGGGGAGAGCGTGACCTCTGACCCCGTGACCTTTGACCCTGTCCCAGCTCTGTCACTTTATATCTACTTATATCTATTATTTTCTTTTTTGCTTTTTGTTGGAACTTTATTTCGCTGTGTTTTTCTGCAGACATTCTGATTGCTTAAAATTTGTTTCTTAACTTAAAGGATCATACAAGAAACATTGCGTAATTAATTCTACTCAGTTTCATGGTTATTACCTGGTAAACATTGTTGAATTACATGTGAAATAGAAATGATTGCTTGGAAGTGAAACTTCAATTCTTCATATTGGTACAGACTTTTGGAAACATTGCTTATTAACCTCATTGTCCATTCATAATTTTGGAAGCATTGGTATTTTATATTTAAAACAGATACTATTTGCTTGGAAATTTATTTTTTTTGCATATTTTAATTTTTATTACATTTGAGATTCTTACAATATTTTGATAAAGACATTACTTAAAGGGTTTAAAAGTGTAAAATGTGTATAATTATTGTTTTATGTTGTTTAAAAATGGTTTTGATGTTATGGATTATATGTTATTTTGAATTGTTTAGATAATAATAACAACGACAAGAACATAATAATAATAATAATAATAATAATGTTTGGAAGAAAGAATTGAAAACATCACAGAAATAAGGTCAAATGTTATATTATTCCCTTTCAGTTCAATTTGCCTTCTTATTTACAGGCAAGCGAGTTAATTCCCTACATATCATAAATTAGCTTTTGATATTCCTCAGATATTAAAGCTCATTATTTCTATAAAGTTATGTCATTTCCTTGTAATTATGATACTCACTTCATGAACCTTACAATTCATGTTTTTGAAATAAAGAAGATTGTGTAAAACCAACAACTACTGGCTCTTTCTAACTTTTTCCAGGCAGACCTTTTAATCTTGCGTATCTTGCGTATCACTAAGACCATGCGTCAAAATCAGTACTAAGACGCACATAAATCGGAGGGATATTGTAACAACTATGTCTTGCTCGCCACAAGCGGGCTCAACAACAGCAATAAAAAAAAAAAAAAAAACATGGAGTCCGCTCTTGCAAAACTAGCACCCTATTATGAAATACCAAAATTGCACCTTCTTAGTGAGTTTAGACAGTCAAGTTTCTTTAAGTTTGTAATGAAAAAATTATGTAGAGCAATAGCAATAGTATTTATCAGTTTTGCAAGAAATTCTTATTAACAAGACATATCACTGAGAAGTGACGGATGCCCGTGAAGTTGATGTAACCCTTTCCTTTGAGATTGGAACATGATCATTGACTAAGAACAAAATCTTAGTAACACTTCTGACCTTTCTGTGACCTTGATCATTGACATAGAGCCCAAATAAGTTTTCAAGGAAATAAATGTTTATCTTCTTCACCGAAAGGACATATTTATCTGTTGTATGCAAGAAAGTTACCCATATTTTCGTAACTGCCTTACGAGGTATAGCAAACCTTCCATAGCGTCACGTAAATTACAACAAGAGGGCCAAGATGGCCCTGGATCGCTCACCTGAATTTTTGAGAGGACCATAGCCATTTTTTTTTTTGAGGTATTGAAATTTTGGAAACGAAATCATTATTTTGCCACGCAATTTTAAAAAGGTCACCTGTAAAAATCATTTCAAAATCTGTCACCACCCCTACAATCATCAACACAGCCATGTTTTTGACGAATCAGAATTCTGCAAATAAATTTTGGGATAGGTCACCCAAGGACCATTTCTTGAACAAGAGCACATGCCTGATAGTGGCTAAATATATTAAGTCGAACAAGAGCACCGCATGTGGGTGCCAATGATTGGCTGTTGGGTGCTGGATAGTAAGTTAAATTTCTAAGTTGAAAAAAGGGCATAATTTGGACAAAATGATTTCAGAGTTATCTGCCCTTGTTGTATGGAATGCTCTTTTATTAATGAACAATCATTCCAAGTTTCAAGTACATGTGTTGAGTGGAAGCCGACATATAACAAAATGTCAAAGTTTTTGCACAACGACAAGAACGCAGACGACAACAGGGCTATGACAATACCTCGATCTGTTTTCTTCGAAAACAGCCAAAGTGAAAAAGGGGCAAAATATAAGGATCATTTCTGTGAAATTATTTCAAAATCTGACCAGTGGTCTCAGAGAAGAAGAATTTTTAAGAATTTTTTCATGTCTGTATAATGCAAATAACCCCCCACCACAACAGCCATGTTTCTGGACGGATCAAAACTTCCCGAACACTTTTTCAAAAGGGGCACCCAAGGAACATTTCTTTGAAATTATTTCAAAATCTGACGAGTGGTTTAAGAGAAAAAGAATTTGAAAGAATTTCTTTAAGTCCATACAGTGCAAAGAGCCCCCTCCCCCCCCCCCCACCACCACCACGGCCATATTTTTTGACCAATCAAAATTTCGCGAACATTTTTTGAAAAGGGTCACCCAAGGAACATTTCTGTGAAATTATTTCAAAATCTGACCAGCGGTTACAGAAGAGAAAATTTTTAAAGAATTTCTTAGAAAATTCCATTTGGTTGCCATGGCAACCAGAGTTTTTGATGGAATGAAAATTTGTGAACACTTTTTAAAGAAGACCTCCCAAGGAACATTCCAGCCAAGTTTGGTCCAATTTGGCCTAGTAGTTTAGGAGGAGGAGATGTTTAAAGAATTGTTGATGCAGCACGACGCAAAGAGCCCCTTTCCCCCCCCCCCCCCCACCACGGCCATGTTTTTCGACAGATCATAATTTCGCGAACAATTTTGAAAAGGGTCACCCAAGGAACATTTCTGTGAAATTATTTCAAAATCTGACCAGCAGTTTCAGAGGAGAAGATTTTTAAAGAATTTCTTAGAAAATTCGATTTGCTTGCCATGGCAACCAGAGTTTTTGATGGAATCAAATTCTGTGAACAGGTTTTAAAGAGGACCTCCCAAGGAACATTCCAGCCAAGTTTGGTCCAAATTGGCCCAGCCGTTTAGGAGGAGAAGATGTCTAAAGAATTGTTGACGACGGACGACGCACGACGGACACAACGTGATCCTAAAAGCTCCCCTTGAGCACGTTGTGCTCAGGTGAGCTAAAAAGTGTGAGACAAACTTTTTGAGTTTTAGCGGCTTTTAGAGGTCTTTTTAGTTCACGCTGTATGAAAAACATTTAACATGCGCTATAAGAACGTTACTTTTGCTGAATTCCTACGTGTTCTTACATGTTTCTGTGATTATTTTAATTTCTATACCAGCTTAGATTTATGAAATTTCAGTATGTGAAACTTAATTAACGTCAGGTTCATTTATTATTCATTGATACCAGCATGCAACAAGACATTGTGTGGTAAGAAAGTTGTTTTGGTCTTAGTTCAGATAGTTTTAAATATTCAAATAGCCAAGTATGGCGATACTTTCAACTGTTTTACTAAAATATAGATTCGAAGTCCCGAGACATAGCTTTTGCAAGTTATTTAAGGATGAATGATAAGTCTGCATATACTTTATCGCGTTTTTATGAAATATATATGTACACAAAAGGTTAAGGACTGGTGCATTCTACTGTTATGTTTTTTCTCGTGCTAAGCATGCTGGTTTGTTACTGGTGCACGGTTTTATGCATTGGTGATTTTTGCGTTTTGATTACAAATATGGCTAACCAAGAACAGAAGGTCTATGCTAAAATACGTTCATTACCTAATTGTTCAGCACAGGAAACAAAGGCAGATTTGGACAAAGTATAATGAAATGATGTTCTGTCATATATTCTACTGTTGCTCAATGATAAGCTCAATTTAAAGGTGGCAGAGAAACGGTCAAATATGACCTGGGTTCAGGACGTCCGTTGACAGTTTTTTTGTGAAAATGACGTCATTTGTGCGAAGTAGACTGTGGACGAAGATGGGCGTTACACTGTTGAGGAGATAGCGCCGATATATGTAGTATAAGTTCGGGGACAGTTTTCACTATTTTGAAAGAAAAACTTAAAGTCAGGAAGATTTGCGCACCTTAGATCCCCCATTTGTTGGCTGATCACAAAAAACAGGAGCGCATAAGAATTGCGTCGGAAAATGGCAAATACTACTTGGTTAACCAGGGTTCAGACCGACAGTCATCTATCGAGTTTCTTATGTCAAACCACAATTACTCCTCCATAGTGAACTATGGGAATTAAGTAGGTCTATTTCCTCTCCACTGATAGCCAAGCATTGCAACAACTGTGTTAAGATGATAGCTAAATTTTATAGCGACTCATTTACAAATTTCTGTCATTACCGCAAAAATTATTTTTCAGTCTCGTTATGTGAACATGTTTTATACAATGCCCTTCTACAGAGAGCTTGAGGATTGAATTATTTCACTGTATCTCAATGGAGACAAATGAATGCATCTATCAGAGGTTTAGGAGCCTGAGTAATAACGGTATTGTTGTAGCCTTATTCTCAGGTCTTCGAAACATATTGGAGGATAATGTTATTAATCATAGGCTTTTGCTAGTTTTTATACCTATCCTTGGAAAATTTTGGAACTTTTTCCTCGTGTAATAGCTTATGCTCTATGCATTACAGCTTTAAGTTATTATCTTAATTCCTTCAGCCCCTATGCCCAACCATCTTTGACAAATCCATTTTTTGCCAGTCTGTTGCCTCGTTATAATACTGTGTATTTTTATTTATCTGTCGCTAACTCGAGCACTTTTTTTTAATCGATTGATTGGATGATTGTCTGGTTAATTCTTCTATAGATTTATCCACTTATTCATTCAATCAATGGATTTACTCTAGGCGTCTGCTTATTAATGCAAGCCTTGATTATGTAGTTCCTAATTATTGTGTGGCCCATGTTTGCCTTGCGTTTCGTTTTAGTTGCAAGGTTCCCCTACTTGATTCATATTTTCCTTTTACTTTTTTGTCTCCTTTCACTATTTTCTTTTGTACTTTGGGTTTGAACAATGTGCTCCCGCATTCTGACCAGGGAAGGGGCTTTTGCGTTTTCTTCTTTTTATTGCAAGGGTCTTTTTCGGGTCGGAGTTTGGTCGTACATTGGTTCTCTTTCTTTTTGACATACACTTCATGTTTTTTATATCTTTCTTCATTCTTATTGTTTTCCTTGTATTATTATTGTATAATGCTCGCCATTTTGGCGGAAAAACAATAAAATAATAATAATAATGGCTATCATTTTTCGAGCCAGACGGAAAGGAGAATAACAAAGTTTGGGTCGGACACAACGGAGAATGTTCCCAAATTGCCCGGCATTCTAGAAGTGTCAAATGGTTTTTGTACACATTTTTTGATGGTCATGGTATGGTTCTCCAGTTTCCAGCACCAAAACACAACACTGATACTGGAAATGTTTACGCTGAAAAAAATCTTACCTGCTGTTGTTAACCATTACACAGAGATCCGCCCGCGAACCGGAGTGCAAGGACTTAAACTGCTTCATAACAACGCCCCTGCACACAAGTCAGCCCTCGTTATAGATTATTTGAAAGCCAACGGAAGTAGTAAGGGAAGGGAGTATGGGAACTACCCAGGCCGGGGGTAGTTCCCATACTCCCTTCCCTGAGCGCCCTATATCACCGTCCCTGACAAAAAATGTGTCCCTATATGCTGTCCCCGAAAGATTTTTTTTAAAAAATATCCCATACTCTCTACCCTGAGAGGGATTTAGCATTCAAAATGGCGGCCTTGGGGAGGACATTCTGGGGATGTGTCCCTAGGCTCCCGTCCCTGAGCGGAATTTTTTGCAAAAAAGGGAAAAGGGGGGAGTTTTTCCTAGGCTCTCTACCCTGAGAGGGATTTAGCATTCAAAGTGTCGATCTTATGACTGACAGGCTGGGTAAAAAATGGTCAGATCACTGAGTTGGACTTAGTTTTTTCACCCTATGGATGATTTTTTTCTCTTTCTAATTGCCTGACCATTGAGTTGGACTTAGTTTTTTTCACCCTATGGATGATTTTTTCTTTCTAATTGCCTGACCATTGAGTTGGACTTAGTTTTTTCACCCTATGAATGATTTTCTTCTCTCTAAAAGGAATTTGTCCCTATATCACTGAGTTGGACTTAGACTTTTTCCCCTATGAATGATTTTCTCTCTTTCTAAATGCCTGATCAGTGAGATGGACTTAGCTTTTTACATCTCTATGAATGATTTTTTCTTTCTAAAAGACTGAGCACTGAGTTGGACTTAGATTTTTTTGCACTATAAATGATTTCTAAATGTCTGAGCACTGAGTTGTACTTAGTTTTTTCTGCATCTATGAATGATTTTTTTCTCTTTCTAATTGCCTGACCATTGAGTTGGACTTAGACTTTTTTCTGCATCTCTATGAATGATTTCTCTTTTCTAAAAGGAAATTTATCCTATATCACTGAGTTGGTCTTAGCTTTTTTCCCCTATGAATGATTTTCTCTCTTTCTAAAAGCCTGATCACTGAGTTGGACTTAGTTTTTTTTCTTCACCTATGTATGATTTTTTCTCTCTAAAAGGAATTTATCCCTATATCACTGAGTTGGACTTAGTTTTTTCACCCTATGAATGAATTTTCTTTCTAAATGTCTGGACCTTGAGTTGGACTTAGTCTTTTATCTGCATCTATGAATGATTTTTTCTTTTTTAAAAGGAATTTGTCCCTATATCAGTGAGATGGACTTAGTTTTTTACCCTATGGATGATTTTCTCTCTTTCTAAAAGCCTGACCATTGAGTTGGACTTAGATTTTTTTGCACTATAAATGATTTCTAAATGTCTGAGCACTGAGTTGTACTTAGTTTTTTCACCCTATGGATGATTTTTTTTCTCTTTCTAATTGCCTGACCATTGAGTTGGACTTAGACTTTTTTCTGCATCTCTATGAATGATTTTCTTCTCTCTAAAAGGAAATTTAACCTATATCACTGAGTTGGTCTTAGCTTTTTTCCCCTATGAATGATTTTCTCTCTTTCTAAAAGCCTGATCACTGAGTTGGACTTAGTTTTTTTCTTCACCTATATATGATTTTTTCTCTCTAAAAGGAATTTATCCCTATATCACTGAGTTGGACTTAGTTTTTTCACCCTATGAATGAATTTTCTTTCTAAATGTCTGAGCACTGAGTTGGACTTAGTTTTTTCTGCATCTATGAATGATTTTTTTCTCTTTCTAATTGCCTGACCATTGAGTTGGACTTAGACTTTTTTCTGCATCTCTATGAATGATTTCTCTTTTCTAAAAGGAAATTTATCCTATATCACTGAGTTGGTCTTAGCTTTTTTCCCCTATGAATGATTTTCTCTCTTTCTAAAAGCCTGATCACTGAGTTGGACTTAGTTTTTTTCTTCACCTATGTATGATTTTTTCTCTCTAAAAGGAATTTATCCCTATATCACTGAGTTGGACTTAGTTTTTTCACCCTATGAATGAATTTTCTTTCTAAATGTCTGGACCTTGAGTTGGACTTAGTCTTTTTTCTGCATCTATGAATGATTTTTTCTTTTCTAAAAGGAATTTGTCCCTATATCAGTGAGTTGGACTTAGACTTTTTTCTTATCTAAATGTTTGGCCATTGAGTTGAACTTAGCTTTTTTCATCCTATGAATGATTTTTTCTCTCTAAAAGGAATTTGTCCCTATATCAGTGAGTTGGACTTAGTTTTTTTCACCTATGAATGAATTCTCTTTTCTAATTGCCTAATCATTGAGTTGAACTTAGACTTTTTTACCCTATGATTGATTTTCTCTCTTTCTAAAAGCCTGATCATTGAGTTGGACTTAGTTTTTTCACCCTATGGATGATTTTTCTCTCTAAAAGACTGACCATTGAGTTGGACTTAGACTTTTTTCCCCTATGAATGATTTCTCTAAAAGACTGAGCGCTGAGTTGGACTTAGTCTTTTTTCTGCATCTATGAATGATTTTTCTTTTCTAAAAGGAATTTGTCCCTATATCACTGAGTTGGACTTAGACTTTTTTCTACATCTATGAATGAATTCTCTTTTCTAAATGCCTAACCATTGAGTTGAACATAGACTTTTTTTTACCCTATGAATGATTTTCTTTCTAAAAGCCTGACCACTGAGTTGGACTTAGTCTTTTTTCTGCATCTATGAATGATTTTTTTCTCTCTAAAAGGAATTTGTCCCTATATCACTGAGTTGGACTTAGACTTTTTTCTACATCTATGAATGAATTCTCTTTTCTAAATGCCTAACCATTGAGTTGAACATAGACTTTTTTTTACCCTATGAATGAATTCTCTTTTCTAAAAGGAATTTGTCCCTATATCACTGAGTTGGACTTAGTCTTTCTGATTTTTTTCTGCATCTATGAATGAATTTTCTCTCTAAAAGCCTGAGCACTGAGTTGGACTTAGACTTTTTCTGAGTTTTTTACTCTTCGGAGTGTAACTCTTCTAAAAGAAGTTTGACAATTTGAAGAAAGATAGAACTTTCATGGTAATGGTTAGTCCTGAAAAGGACTGTTGGGTTAGCTCTGAAAAGAGCTGTGACAATTTGAAGAAATGACAACTTGAAGATAGAACTTTCGTCTGACAGCTTGAAGATAGAACTTTCTTCTGATAGCTTGAAGGTAGAACTTTCGTCTGACAACTTGAAAATAGATCTTTCGTCTGTCCTCTTGAAGATAGAACTCGTGGTAGATGCTTAGTCCTGAAAAGGACTGTTGGGTTAGCTCTGAAAAGAGCTGTGACAATTTGAAGAAATGACAACTTGAAGATAGAACTTTCTTCTGATAGCTTGAAGGTAGAACTTTCGTCTGACAATTTGAAGAAATGGCAATTTGAAGATAGAACTTTCGTCTGATAGCTTGAAGGTAGAACTTTCGTCTGACAATTTGAAGAAATGACAATTTGAAAAAAAGATAGAACTTACGTCTGACAATTTGAAGAAAGGTAGAACTTTCGTGGTAGATGGTTAGCCCTGAAAAGGGCTGTTAGGGTGTCCCTAAAAGGGACCTGGTTTTGGAGGTTGTGTTTTTTTCGTCTCACGTTGTTTTTTCCACTTCTAATGACAGCATCCGAAATTCGCTTGGCAAATGGGGCATGTTTCAACTCTTTTTTCTGATTACCATTGCTCCATTACCGAAAGTAATCTTCCTCCCAAATTCGATATCAACCAAAATGACATCCGGTGTTGTCTTTAAAAATAGTTGAACTAATCTTTCGCTGAGATCTTTGTATGGCTGTGTTATAGTTGTAGTTGTTTTTGTTCCTCCTCTCCTACGAAATGAGTGCTAAAAGCCTGAGCACTGAGTTGGACTTAGACTTTTTTCTGAGTTTTTTTTACTCTCTGGAGTGTAACTCTTCTGAGAGAAAAGAAGATTGCCAATAGAAAATGTGTCATTTTTTGGCCGTTACCTAGCCTTTAATTGCAAATATCCTACATCACTGAGTTGGACTTAGACTTTTTTCTGAGTTTTTTACTCTTTGGAGTGTAACTCTTCTGAGAGAAAAGAAGATTGACAATAGAAAATGTGTCATTTTTTGTGCGTTACCTAGCCTTTAATTGCAAATATCCTACATCACTG